>NC_069457.1:1050485-1402852 GCF_026875155.1 Cherax quadricarinatus
GAAGCAGGCGGAGGCGGGGTCATAGTGGTACCATCCACTAGTCTGAAGTAGAGATGTGATGGTGAGGCAGGCGGAGGCTGGGTCATGTAGTACCATCCACTAGACGAAGTAGTGAGGTGAGGTGAAGCAGGTGGAGGCGGGGTCATAGTGGTACCATCCACTAGTCGAAGTAGTGAGGTGAGGTGAAGCAGGCTGGAGGCTGTGGGTCATAGTGGTACCATCCACTAGTCGAAGTAGTGAGGTGGAGGTGAAGCAGGCGAGGCGGGCATAAGTGGTACCATCCAACTAGTCGAAGTAGTGAGTGAGGTGAAGCATGGAGGCCGGGGTCATATGGTACCATCCACTATTCGAAGTAGTGAGGTGAGTGAGTAGTCAGGTGGGTGAAGGCGGGTCATAGTGGTACCATCTCACTATCGAATTAGTGAGGTTAGGTGAAGCAGTGGAGGCGGGGTCATAGTGGTACCATCCACTAGTCGAAGTAGTGAGGTGAGGTGAAGCAGGTGGAGGCGGGGTCATAGTGGTACCACCACTAGTCGAATATATTCTTTCTCCAAAGGATGAAGCAAGTGTTGAAGAATTCTTTGTAACAAGATCCCATGATACTGCAGTGTCTGACAGTTGTGATTGGTTTTGAAAAGCAATCACTACGTTTCGCCACACAGTGGCGAAACGTTTCCTTAATAAAGATTCCCATATTTGCATAAGTGACTCAATCTTCGATGGATGAATAGAGGCGTGTGATGGAACAGGAGTAGATGGCTTTTATTGATCACATGATGCCAGCAGTTCTGAAGTCATTGGTCTGGTTGCTCCTGTATGCGGTGTGTCGTCAACAGTCAGCCTCCTGTATTCTTTACTCCTCTCCTCTCCACACACACAATATATATATATATTCTATAGGTATATATATATATATAATATATATAAATATATATATAATATATATATATTGGTTCGTGCCGAATATGTAAATCTGGTCAATTATCAAGAACTCATTTAAAAATATAAGTCCTTTCCTGAAATTTTCTCTTATAACGTTTAAAGATATATTTTTTTCATTATGTTAATGTAAAAAATTTTAATTTTGCGACCAAAAGAAGGTCTTAGAAAACTTACACTAACCTTATTAAACAAGAACAATTTATTTAGCTAACACAACTAAGTAATTATTTTAAATATACGTTAGCAATAATTTATACAAAACAAACTCAATCAAATATATTTTTATTTCGTTAGGTTCAGAATGAATTTGGCGAATTATGCATACGACAAATTTTCACTTTTCCTGATATGGGCGAAGATGTAGCGTTGCTATTTTTTTTTTTATAAACCAAGATCGCAAGTTCTGCCTATCGTCACGCACCATATAAAATATAAATATAATAAATATATATATATAATATATATATATATATATATATAATATATATAAATATATATATATAATATATCAATAACACTGCGATTAGTCGAGGATTCGGAAGCCCATGTCTTTTTGGCCCCGCCACATGGAGATTGAAAATCCATGACGTTTCTAATCCAAAGGACCACCAAATCCTACAAAATCTACGCACCAGTCAGAGCTAGGTGTGTTTACCGTAATTCGAGAAAATACCACCGTAATATATCCTCGATCTATGGAAACTTGACTGTTGTAATACTTGGGATACAGGATATTTTAGATATCCTAACCCATGTGAATAATCTCGATAGACCAATTACTAATATCTTAACCTTTTGGGTAATTTAAGGTACCAGGATTCCAGAACCTCTTTTGAATAATTTAATCGAATATGATTTTAGGATATGTAATCTGTGACACAGTTTAACTTGATACTAGGATTTCTTTCAGTTAATTTAAACCCATCACCCATTACAAAGAACCAATGGTAAAACATAGTGGATTTTAGTAATCGTGCGCACTTTCGGCCATATTAAATTTCGTCCATAGGCAAAAAACACCCCGCGAAGTTCTTCTATGTTGGTCAAGGAATGCGTAAGTTTTCCTTGCAATTCTCGCTTTTCAGAGCGCTCAGTGAGAGCTTGCTTAATTCTGGAGCTCAAGTAGAATTTAATAGAGCGGAGGGGGAAAATTCTGCCTAGCAATAAGCAGTAGGCAGTTTTCTGCTGACAAGCAGACTATTAGCTATTATTGTTATTGAAAATCGGATAACACCAACGTAGTGGTTCCTAATTTCTTGTATTATAGTTACAGAAATGGACACAGATTTCGACTGTGAAAGCATTTGGGCAATGTTTCGCTCCCTGGAGAGCGAAACGTTGCCACAATAAAATTCCACATTATTCGCATACAGTATACCATTCCCAATGTTCTGTGGAGATTCTACCATTATATACCGAAGCTTTTGCTGTTTCCCTGTTCCATCACGGCGGATGGGCCATTAGACAAGATGTTGACGAGAACGGGGTAGGGAATGAACTCGACGGCGAGAGAATCCTGATACTCCCCAGCCAGTGGTGTCAGTCATGGAGGAATTGGAATCTGTCGGTCATGAAGGTATTAGAATCTGTCAGTCATGGAGGTATTGGAATCTGTCAGCCATGGAGGTATTGGAATCTGTCGGTCATGAAGGTATTGGAATCTGTCAGTCATGGAGGTATTGGAATCTGTCAGTCATGGAGGTATTGGAATCTGTCATTCAGGGAGGTATTGAATCTTCAGTCATGGAGGTATTGGAATCTGTCAGTCATGGAGGAATTGGAATCTGTCAGTCATGGAGGTATTGGAATCTGTCAGTTTGAGCTGATAGACTTCACTAGGGCAGTGAGGATATTGTAAGGTATTTTCGAAACAAGGGTCTAGCAACAAGGACGAGTGTCCAAGGACATTAACGGAAATACAAGGACACTAACGGAAATACAAGGACACTAACGGAAATACAAAGACACCAATGGAAATACAAGGACACCAATGGAAATACAAGGACACCAATGGAAATACAAGGACACCAATGGAAATACAAGGACACCAATGGAAATACAAGGACACTAACGGAAATACAAGGACACCAATGGAAATCTGTTACTTTGTCCCACTTTTTGGGAGATAATCCTAGGTATTTTACATATCTTACTTCTGTATGATAATTCATGTAATGTATTAGCGTGTACCAGGATAAACTTAATGTATCTTTCCAGCAGAGCTGGAGTTACTATCACCAGGGAATTATCATCTCTCAAACACCAGAAGCGGTGCAGATAGAGGGACGCACATTGAGGGGTGCAGATAAAGGGACGCACATTGAGGGGCACACACAGAGGGGCGCAGATAGAGGGACGCACATTGAGGGATGCAGATAATGGGACGCACATGAGGGCACACACAGAGGGCGCAACATTGAAGTGGGCGCACATTGAAGGGTGCAGATAAAGGGACGCACATTGAGGGGCGCACATTGAGGGGCACACATAGAGGGACGCACATTGAGGGGCACACATAGAGGGACGCACATAGAGGGACGCACATTGAGGGGCACACACAGAGGGACGCACATTGAGGGGCACACACAGAGGGAACGCACAATGAGGGCCCACACACTAGGGACGCACATTGAGGAGGCACAGCACAGGAGGGACGCACATTGAGGTGCACACATAGAGGGACGCCACAATGAGGGCAACACACAGAGGGACGCACATTGAGGGGCACACACAGAGGGACGCACATTGAGGGGCACACACAGAGGGACGCACATTGAGGGGCACACACAGAGGGAGGCACATTGAGGGGCACACACAGAGGGACGCACATTGGGAGAACACACAGAGGGACGCACATTGAGGAGCAAAACACAGAGGGACGCACATTGACTACCTTTAATGCAACCTTATACCACATGAACTGAATGATATCCTGCGTCTGAAGCTAATATATATATATTATATATATATATTATATATATACTATATATATATATATATATATATATATTGGTCTCCTGAACTAAAGCATTGCAAAATTTGGATTTCCATGAATTCGAGTGAAAATTACGATGGCGTAAAATTTTGAATTTAAATCCAAACCAGTTCCATAGGAAGAGTATCAGAGAGTCACTGACCCGGATGGTAAGTACACTGCTACTAGCCTGCTAGTACTGCTGTAATAGAAAAGACAGAGGACTAGGAAAAAAGACAGGACAGGAGGACCAGAAAACAAGACAGAGGACAGGAGGACCAGAAACAAAACAGAGGACAGGAGGACCAGAAAACAAGACAGAGGACAGGAGGACCAGAAAACAAGACAAAGGACAGGAGGACCAGAAAACAAGACAAAGGACAGGAGGACCAGAAAACAAGACAGAGGACAGGAGGACACACAAAAAAAACAGAGGACAGAGGACCAGAAAACAAGACAGAGGACAGGGGACCAGAAAACAAGACAGAGGACAGGAAGACCACAAAAAAAACAGAGGACAGGAGGACCAGAAAACAAGACAGAGGACAGGAGGACCAGAAAACAAGACAAAGGACAGGAGGACCAGAAAACAAGACAAAGGACAGGAGGACCAGAAAACAAGACAGGGACAGGAGGACCAGAAAACAAGACAAAGGACAGGAGGACCAGAAAACAAGACAGAGGACAGGAAGACCACAAAAAAAACAGAGGACAGGAGGACCAGAAAACAAGACAGAGGACAGGAGGACCAGAAAACAAGACAAAGGACAGGAGGACCAGAAAACAAGACAAAGGACAGGAGGACCAGAAAACAAGACAGAGGACAGGAGGACCAGAAAACAAGACAAAGGACAGGAGGACCAGAAAACAAGACAGAGGACAGGAGGACCAGAAAACAAGACAGAGGACAGGAGGACCAGAAAACAAGACAGAGGACAGGAGGACCAGAAACAAGAGGACAGGAGGACCAGAAAACAAGACAGAGGACAGGAGGACCAGAAACAAGATGAACAGAGGAGACATCAGTACCAGAAGAAGTACGCCATACAATTCCTTGTATTAGCCTGAGGAAATGCAAGTTTCGTAACTGGAAGATGGTGTTATTAAACCACGCAACGGGAGGGGTTTCAACCCAGGGTGAGTAATACAACTCCAGGCCAGTGCTGCTAGACTGACAGTCACCTGGTACTAACTGATAAACTGCCAGACTGACAGTCTAATTCAGACTGTTGAACTGCCAGACTGACAGTCTAATTCAGACTGTTGAACTGCCAGACTGACAGTCTAATTCAGACTGTTGAACTGCCAGACTGACAGTCTAATTCAGACTGTTGAACTGCCAGACTGACAGTCTAATTCAGACTGTTGAACTGCCAGACTGACAGTCTAATTCAGACTGTTGAACTGCCAGACTGACAGTCTAATTCAGACTGTTGAACTGCCAGACTGACAGTCTAATTCGGGGACTGTTAAAACTGCCGGGACTGACAGTCTAATTCAGACTGTTGAACTGCCAGACTGACAGTCTAATTCAGACTGTTGAACTGCCAGACTGACAGTCTAATTCAGACTGTTGAACTGCCAGACTGACGTCTAATTCAGACTGTTGAACTGCCAGACTGACAGTCTAATTCAGACTGTTGAACTGCCAGACTGACAGTCTAAAGACATATCGTGGACTACATAAAATTATAATTCCATACTTGGAGATCAGAATCTTTGACTCTGTGATGTTAACCCTGAGTGTAGGAGACCAGAGGAGGGTGTAGGAGACCAGAGGAGGGTGTAGGAGACCAGAGGAGGGTGTAGAAGACCATAGGAGGGTATAGGAGACCACAGGAGGGTGTAGAAGAACAGAGGTGGGTGTAGGAGACCAGAGGAGGAGGGTGTAGAAGACCAGAGGAGGGTGTAGAAGACCAGAGGTGGGTGTAGGAGACCAGAGGAGGGTGTAGAAGACCAGAGGAGGGTGTAAGAGACCACGGAGGGTGTAGAAGACCAGAGGTGGGTGTAAAAGACCAGAGGAGGGTGTAGGAGACCAGAGGAGAGTGTAGGAGACTAGAGGAGCGTGTAGAAGACCAGAGGTGGGTGTAGGAGACCAGAGGAGGGTGTAGAAGACCAGAGGAGGGTGTAGGAGACCACAGGAGGGTATAGAAGACCAGAGGTGGGTGTAGGAGACGAGAGGAGGGTGTAGAAGACCAGAGGTGGGTGTAAGAGACCACAGGAGGGTGTAGAAGACCAGAGGTGGGTGTAGGAGATCAAAGGAGGGTGTAGGAGACTAGAGGAGGGTGTAGGAGACCAGAGGAGGGTGTAGGAGACCAGAGGAGGGTGTAGAAGACCAGAGGTGGGTGTAGGAGACCAGAGGAGGGTGTAGGAGACCAGAGGAGGGTGCAGGAGACCACAGGAGGGTGTAGGAGACCACAGGAGGGTGTAGGAAACCAGAGGAGGGTGTAGGAGACCAGAGGAGGGTGTAGAAGACCAGAGGGGGGTTTTGTAGTAGGAGACCAGAGGAGGGTGTAGGAGACCAGAGGAGGGTGTAGGAGACCAGAGGTGGGTGTAGGAGACCAGAGGAGGGTGTAGAAGACCGGAGGAGGGTGTAGTAGGAGACCAGAGGAGGGTGTAGGAGACCAGAGGAGGGTGTAGAAGACCAGAGGTGGGTGTAGGAGACCAGAGGAGGGTGTAGAAGACCAGAGGAGGGTGTAGAAGACCAGAGGTGGGAGTAGGAGATCAGAGGAGGGTGTAGAAGACCAGAGGAGGGTGTAGGAGACCACAGGAGGGTGTAGAAGACCAGAGGTGGGTGTAAAAGACCAGAGGAGGGTGTACGAGACCAGAGGCGGGTGTAGGAGACCAGAGGAGGGTGTAGGAGACCAGAGGAGGGTGTAGAAGACCAGAGGTGGGTGTAGGAGACCAGAGGAGGGTGTAGGAGACCAGAGGAGGGTGTAGGACACCAGAGGAGGTGTGGGAGAAAACAGGAGGGTGTAGGAACCACAGGAGGGTGTTAGGAAACCAGAGGAGGGTGTAGGAGACCAGAGGAGGGTGTAGAAGACCAGAGGAGGGTGTAGTAGGAGACCAGAGGAGGGTGTAGGAGACCAGAGGAGGGTGTAGGAGACCAGAGGAGGGTGTAGGAGACCAGAGGAGGGTGTAGGAGACCAGAGGAGGGTGTAGGAGACCGAGGAGGGTATAGAAGCCCCAGAGGTGGGTGTAGGAGACCAGAGGAGGGTGTAGGAGACCAGAGGAGGGTGTGTAGGAGCCCAAAGGAGAGTGTAGGAGACCACAGGGGGTGATGAAGACCAAAGGAGGGTGTAGGAAACCAGAGGGGGGTTTGTAGGAGACCAGAGGAGGGTGTAGAAAAACCAGAGGGGGGTGTAGTAGGAGACCAGAGGAGGGTGTAGGAGACCAGAGGAGGGTGTAGGAGACCAGAGGAGGGTGTAGAAGACCAGAGGAGGGTGTAGGAGACCAGAGAAGGGTGTAGGAGACCAGAGGGGGGTGTAGGAGACCAGAGGAGGGTGTAGGAGACCAGAGGAGGGTGTAGAAGACCAGAAGAGGGTGTAGAAGACCAGAGGAGGGTGTAGGAGACCAGAGGAGGGTGTAGGAGACCAGAGGTAGGTGTAGAAGACCAGAGGTGGGTGCAGGAGACCAGAGGAGGGTGTAGGAGACCAGAGGAGGGTGTAGAAGACCAGAGGAGGGTGTAGTAGGAGACCAGAGGAGGGTGTAGGAGCCCAGAGGGGGGTTTTGTAGGAGACCAGAGGAGGGTGTAGGAGACCAGGGGAGGGTGTAGAAGCCAGAAGAGGTGTAGAAGACCAGAGGAGGGTGTAGGAGACCGGGAGGAGGGTGTAGGAGACCAGAGGTAGGTGTAGAAGACCAGAGGTGGGTGCAGGAGACCAGAGGAGGGTGTAGGAGACCGAGGAGGGTGTTAGAAGACCA
The DNA here is from genome assembly GCF_026875155.1 of Cherax quadricarinatus. Taxonomy (NCBI): domain Eukaryota; kingdom Metazoa; phylum Arthropoda; class Malacostraca; order Decapoda; family Parastacidae; genus Cherax; species Cherax quadricarinatus. The sequence goes on from NC_069457.1 coordinate 1,058,323, forward strand.
GAGGAGGGTGTTAGTAGGAGACCAGAGGAGGGGTGTAGGAGACCAGAGGAGGGGTTGTAGGAGACCAGAGGAGGGTGTGGGGAGACCAGAGGAGGGTGTAGGAGACCAGAGGAGGGTGTGTAGGAGACCAGAGGAGGGTGTAGAAGACCAGAGGTGGGTGTAGGAGACCAGAGGAAGGGTGTAGGAGACCAGAGGAGGGTTGTAGGAGACCACAGGAGAGTGTAGGAGACCAAGGAGGGTGTAGAAGACCACAGGAGGGTTTTTAGGAAACCAGAGGAGGGTGTAGGAGACCAGAGGAGGGTGTAGAAGACCAGAGGAGGGTTTTTGTAGGGGACCAGAGGAGGGTTGTGAGGAGACCAGAGGAGGGTGTAGGAGACCAGAGGAGGGTGTGTAGAAGACCAGAGGAGGGTGTAGGAGACCGGGAAAAAGGGTGTAGGAGACCAGAGGGGGGTGTAGGAGACCGAGGAGGGTGTAGGAGACCAGAGGAGGGTGTAGAAGACCAAAAGAGGGGTGTAGAAGACCAGAGGAGGGTGTAGGAGACCAGAGGAGGGTGTAGGAGCCCAGAGGTAGGTGTAGAAGACCAGATGTGGGTGCAGGGGGACCGAGGGGGTGTAGGAGACCAGAGGGAGGGTGTAGAAGCCCAGAGGTGGGTTTTTGTGGAGACCAGAGGAGGGTGTAGGAGACCAGAGGAGGGTGTAGGACACCAGAGGAGGGTGTGGGGAGACCACAGGAGGGTGTAGGAGACCACAGGGGGTGTAGGAAACCAGAGGAGGGTGTAGGAGACCAGAGGAGGGTGTAAAAGACCAGAGGAGGGTGTAGAAAGGAGACCAGAGGAGGGTTGTAGGAGACCAGAGGAGGGTGTGGGAAAGAACCAGAGGAGGGTGTAGGAGACCAGAGGGGGGTGTAGGAGACCAGAGGAGGGTTTTAGAAGACCGGGAGGTGGGTGTAGGAGGACCAGAGGGGGGTGTAGGAGACCACAGGGGGGTTTGTAGGAGGACCACAGGAGGTGTAGGAGACCACAGGAGGGTTTTGGAGACCACAGGAGGGTGTAGGAAACCAGAGGAGGGTGTAGGGAGACCAGAGGAGGGTGTAGAAGACCAGAGGGGGGTTTGTAGGTAGGGAGACCAGAGGAGGGTGTAGGAGACCAGAGGAGGGTGTAGGGAGACCAGAGGAGGGTTGTAGAAGACCAGAGGAGGGTGAGGAGACCAGAGAAGGGTGTAGGAGACCAGAGGGGGGTGTAGGAGACCAGAGGAGGGTGTAGGAGACCAGAGGAGGGTGTAGAAGACCAGAAGAGGGTGTAGAAGACCAGAGGAGGGTGTAGGAGACCAGAGGAGGGTGTAGGAGACCAGAGGTAGGTGTAGAAGACCAGAGGTGGGTGCAGGAGACCAGAGGAGGGTGTAGGAGACCAGAGGAGGGTGTAGGAGACCAGAGGAGGGTGTAGGAGACCAGAGGAGGGTGTAGGAGACCAGAGGAGGGTGTAGGAGACCACAGGAGGGTGTAGGAGACCAGAGGAGGGTATAGGAGACCAGAGGAGGGTGTAGATGACCAGAGGTGGGTGTAGGAGAACAGAGGAGGGTGTAGAAGACGAGAGGAGGGCGTAGGAGACCAGAGGAGGGTGTAGGAGACCAGAGGAGGGTGTAGGAGACCACAGGAGGGTGTAGGAGACCAGAGGTGGGTGTAGGAGATCAAAGGGGGGTTTGTAGGAGACTAGAGGAGGGTGAGGAGACCAGAGGAGGGTTGTAGGGACCAGAGGAGGGTGTAGAAGACCAGAGGTGGGTGTAGGAGACCAGAGGAGGGTGTAGGAGACCAGAGGAGGGTGCAGGAGACCACAGGAGGGTTAGGAGACCACAGGAGGGTGTAGGAAACCAGAGGAGGGTGTAGGAGACCAGAGGAGGGTGTAGAAGACCAAGAGGAGGTGTAGTAGGAGACCAGAGGAGGGTTGTAGGAGACCAGAGGAGGGTTGTAGGAGACCAGAGGTGGGTGTAGGAGACCAGAGGAGGGTGTAGAAGACGGAGGAGGGTGTAGTAGGAGACCAGAGGAGGGTGTAGGAGACCAGAGGAGGGTGTAAAAGACCAGAGGTGGGGGGTGGAGACCAGAGGAGGGTGTAGAAGACCAGAGGAGGGTTTTAGAAGACCAGAGGTGGGATTTAGGAGATCAGAGGAGGGTGTAGAGACCAGAGGAGGGTGTAGGAGACCACAGGAGGGTGTAGAAGCCCAGAGGGTGTGTAAAAGACCAGAGGAGGGTGTACGAGACCAGAGGCGGGTGTAGGAGACCAGAGGAGGGTGTAGGAGACCAGAGGAGGGTGTAGAAGACCAGAGGTGGGTGTAGGAGACCAGAGGAGGGTGTAGGAGCCCAGAGGAGGGTGTGGGGACACCAGAGGAGGGTGTAGGAGACCACAGGAGGTGTAGGAGACCACAGGAGGGTGAGGAACCAGAGGAGGTGTAGGAGACCAGAGGAGGGTGTAGAAGACCAGAGGAGGGTTTTTAGTTGGAGACCAAGGGGGGGGTTTGTAGGAGCCCAAAGTGGAGGGTGTAGGAGACCAGGGAGGGTGTAGGAGACCAGAGGAGGGTGTAGGAGACCAGAGGAGGGTGTAGGAGACCAGAGGAGGGTGTAGAAGACCAGAGGTGGGTGTAGGAGACCAGAGGAGGGTTAAGGGAGACCAGAGGAGGGTGTAGGAGACCACAGGAGAGTTGTAGGAGACCACAGGAGGGTTGTAGAAGCCCACAGGAGGGTGTGGGAAAACCAGGGGAGGGTGTAGAAGACCAGAGGAGGGTGTAGTAGGAGACCAGAGGGGGGTTTGTAGGAGACCAGAGGAGGGTTTTTAGGAGACCAGAGGAGGGTGTAGAAGACCAGAGGAGGGTGTTAGGAGCCCAGAGAAGGGTGTAGGAGACCAGAGGGGGGGTTTTAGGAGCCAGAGGAGGTGTAGGAGACCAGAGGGGGTGTAGAAGACCAGAAAGAGGGTGTAGAAGACCAGAGGAGGGTGTAGGAGACCAGGGGGAGGGTGTAGGAGACAGAGGTAGGTGTAGAAGACCAGGGGTTGGGTGCAGGAGACCAGAGGAGGGTGTAGGAGACCAGAGGGGGGTGTAGAAGACCAGAGGAGGGTGTAGTAGGAGACCAGAGGAGGGTGTAGGAGACCAGAGGAGGGTGTAGGAGACCAGAGGAGGGTGTAGGAGACCAGAGGGGGTGTAGAAGACCAGAAGGGGGTTTGTAGAAGACCAGAGGAGGGTGTAGGAGACCAGAGGAGGGTGTAGGAGACCAGAGGTAGGTGTAGAAGACCAGAGGTGGGTGCAGGAGACCAGAGGAGGGTGTAGGAGACCAGAGGAGGGTGTAGAAGACCAGAGGAGGGTGTAGTAGGAGACCAGAGGAGGGTGTAGGAGACCAGAGGAGGGTGTAGGAGACCAGAGGAGGGTGTAGGGACCAGAGGAGGGTGTAGGAGACCAGAGGAGGGTTAGGAGACAGAGGAGGGTGTAGAAGACCAGAGGTGGGTGTAGGAGACCAGAGGAGGGTGTAGGAGACCAGAGGAGGGTGTAGGAGACCACAGGAGAGTGTAGGAGACCACAGGAGGGTGTAGAAGACCACAGGAGGGTGTAGGAAACCAGAGGAGGGTGTAGGAGACCAGAGGAGGGTGTAGAAGACCAGAGGAGGGTGTAGTAGGAGACCAGAGGAGGGTTTTAGGAGACCAGAGGGGGGTGTAGGAGACCGAGGAGGGTGTAGAAGACCAGAGGAGGGTGTAGGAGACCAGAGAAGGGTGTAGGAGACCAGAGGGGGGTGTAGGAGACCAGAGGAGGGTGTAGGGAGACCAGAGGAGGGTGTAGAAGCCCCAGAAGAGGGTGTAGAAGACCAGAGGAGGGTGTAGGAGAACCAGAGGAGGGTTGTAGGAGACCAGAGGTAGGTGTAGAAGACCGATGTGGGTGCAGGAGACCAGAGGAGGGTTTTAGGAGACCAGAGGAGGGTGTAGAAGACCAGAGGTGGGTGTAGGAGACAGGAGGGTTGGTAGGGACCAGAGGAGGGTGTAGGACACCAGAGGGGGGTTTTGTAGGAGACCACGGAGGGTGTAGGAGACCACAGGAGGGTGTAGGAAACCAGAGGAGGGTGTAGGAGACCAGAGGAGGGTGTAGAAGACCAGAGGAGGGTGTAGTAGGAGACCAGAGGAGGGTGTAGGAGACCAGAGGAGGGTGTAGGAGACCAGAGGAGGGTGTAGGAGACCAGAGGAGGGTGTAGGAGACCAGAGGAGGGTGTAGAAGACCAGAGGGGGGTGTAGGAGACCAGAGGAGGGTGTGGGAGACCACAGGAGGTGTGTAGAGACCACAGGAGGGTGTAGGAGACCACAGGAGGGTGTAGGAGACCACAGGAGGGTTGTAGGAAACCAGAGGAGGGTGTTTAGGAGACCAGAGGAGGGTGTAGAAGACCAGAGGAGGGTGTAGTAGGAGACCAGAGGAGGGTGTAGGAGACCAGAGGGGGGTTTTGTAGGAGACCAGAGGAGGGTGTAGAAGCCAGAGGGGGGTTTGTAGGAGACCAGAGAAGGGTGAGGAGCCCAGGGGGGGGTTTGTGGGAGACCAGAGGAGGGTTGTAGGAGACCAGAGGAGGGTGTAGAAGACCAGAAGGGGGTTTGTAGAAGACCAGAGGAGGTGTAGGAGACCAGAGGGGGGTGTAGGAGACCAGAGGTGGGTTTGTAGAAGACCAGAGGTGGGTGCAGGAGACCAGAGGAGGGTGTAGGAGACCAGAGGAGGGTGTAGGAGACCAGAGGAGGGTGTAGGAGACCAGAGGAGGGTGTAGGAGACCAGAGGAGGGTGTAGGAGACCACAGGGGGGTTTGTAGGAGACCGAGGAGGGTATAAGGAGACCAGAGGAGGGTGTAGATGACCAGAGGGGGTGTAGGAGAACAGAGGAGGGTTGTAAAAGACGAGAGGAGGGCGTTGGGAGACCAGAGGAGGGTGTAGGAGACCAGAGGAGGGTGTAGGAGACCACAGGAGGGTGTAGGAGACCACAGGAGGGTGTAGGAGACCACAGGAGGGTGTAGGAGACCACAGGAGGGTGTAGGAGACCAGAGGAGGGTGTAGAAGACCAGAGGTGGGTGTAGGAACCAGAGGAGGGTGTAGGAGATCAGAGGAGGGTTTTGGAGGAGCAGAGGAGGGTGTAGGAGACCAGAGGAGGGTGTAGAAGACCAGAGGAGGGTGTAGGAGACCAGAGGAGGGTGTAGGAGACCAGAGAAGGGTGTAGGAGACCAGAGGAGGGTGTAGGTGATCAGAGAAGGGTGTAGGAGACCAGAGGAGGGTTTTAAAAGACCAGAGGAGGGTGTAGAAGCCCAGAGGTGGGTTTTAGGAGCCCAGAGGGAGGGTGTAGGAGACCAGAGGAGGGTGTAGAAGACCAGAGGAGGGTGTAGGAGACCAGAGAAGGGTGTAGGAGACCAGAGGAGAGTGTAGGTGATCAGAGAAGGGTGTAGGAGACCAGAGGAGGGTGTAGAAGACCAGAGGAGGGTGTAGAAGACCAGAGGTGGGCGTAGGAGACCAGAGGAGGGTGTAGGAGACCAGAGGGGGGTGTAGGAGACCTGAGGGTGTAGGAGACCACAGGAGGGTGTAGGAGACCACAGGAGGGTATAGGAGACAAGAGGAGGGTGTAGAAGACCAGAGGTGGGTTTAGGAGACCAGAGGAGGGTGTAGAAGACCAGAGGAGGGCGTAGGAGACAACAGGAGGGTGTAGAAGACCAGAGGTGGGTGTAGGGGACCAGAGGAGGGTGTAGAAGACCAGAGGAGGGTGTAGGAGGCCACAGGAGGGTGTAGAAGGCCAGCGGTGGGTGTAGGAGACCAGAGGAGGGTTTGTAGAAGACCAGAGGTGGGTATAGGAGACCAGAGGAGGGTGTAGGAAACCAGAGGAGGGTGTAGGAGACCAGAGAAGGGTGTTAGAGACCAGAGGAGGGTGTAGGAGACCAGAGGAGGGTGTAGGAGACCAGAGGAGGGTGTAGAAGACCAGAGGAGGGTGTAGAAGACCAGAGGAGGGTGTAGAAGACCAGAGGAGGGTGTAGAAGACCAGAGGTAGGTGTAGGAGACCAGAGGAGGGTGTAGGAGACCAGAGGAGGGTGTAGGAGACCAGAGGAGGGTGTAGGAGACCAGAGGTGGGTGTAGGAGACCAGAGAGGGGTGTGGGAAAACCCAGAGGTGTGTGTAGGAGACCAGAGGTGGGTGTAGGAGACCAGAGGTGGGTGTAGGAGACCAGAGGAGGGTGTTGGAGACCAGAAGAGGGTGTAGGAGGCTAGAAGAGGGTGTATGAGACCATAGGAGGGTGTAGGAGAGCAGAAGAGGGTGTAGGAGACCAGAGGAGGGTGTAGGAGACCAGAGGGGGGTTTGTAGGAGACCAGGGGAGGGTTTTAGGAGCCCAGAGGAGGGTTTAGGAGACCAGAGATGGGTGTAGGAGACCAGAGGTGGGTGTAGGAGACCTGAGGAGGGTGTAGGAGACCAGAAGAGGGTGTAAGAGACCAGAGGAGGGTTTAAAAGGGCCCAGAGGATGGTGTGGAAACCAGAGGAGGTTTGTAGGAGACCAGAGGAGGATGTAGGAGACCAGAGGAGGATGTAGGAGACTAGTGGAGGGTGTAGGAGACCAGTGGAGGGTGTAGGAGACCAGAGGTGGGTGTAGGAGACCAGTGGAGGGTTGTAGGAGACCAGAGGAGGGATGTACGAGACCTGAGGAGGATGTAGGAGACTAGTGGAGGGTGTAGCAGACCAGAGTAGGGTGTAGGAGACCAGTGGAGGATGTACGAGACCAGAGGAGGTTTGTAGAAGACCAGAGGAGGATGGAGGCGCCTGAAAGGATATATATATATATTAATATATATATATATATATATTATATATATATATTATATATATATATTATTATATAAAATATATTAATCACATCGGCCGTCTCCCACCAAGGCAGATTAGCCCGAGAAAAGAAAAACTTTTACCATCGTTCACTCCATCACTGTCTTGCCAGAGGCGCGCCTGCACTACAGTTATAGAGCTGCAACATTAACACCCGTCCTTCAGAGTGCAGACACTGTACTTCCCATCTCCAGGACTCAAGTTTCTCCTCCCAGTCTCCTTGAATCCCTTCATAAATGTTACCTTGCTTACACTCCAACAGCCATTTGTCTCCATTCGCTGCTATCTAATACGCTCATGCATGCTTGCTGGAAGCCCAAGCCCCTCGCACACAAAACCTTTACCCTTTCCTTCCAACCTTTCCTAGGGCGACCCCTACCCCACCCTCTCTTCACTATAGATTTATACACTCTCCAAGTCATTCTATTTTGTTCCATTCTCTATACATGTTCGAACCACCTCAACAACCCCCTCTCATGCGTTTGAATAATAATTTTGGTAATCCCGCACCTCCTCCTAATCCCTAAACTACGGATTCTCTGCATTATATTCACACCACACATTGCCCTCAGACATGACATCTCCACTGCCTCCAGCCTTCTCCTCGCTGCAACATTCATCACTCATGTTTCACACGTTGGTATTACTATACTCTTATACATTCCCCTCTTTGCTTACATTGATAAAGCTTTTTGTCTTCACAGACTCCTAAGTGCACCACTAACCTTTTTCCTCTTATTAATTCTATGATTTACCATATCCTTCATAGACCCATCTGCTGACACGTCCACTCCCAGATATCTGAATACATTCACCTCCTCCATACTCTCTCCCTCCAATCTGATATCCAATCTTCTGTTACCTAATCGTTTTAGGTATCTCATCAATTTACTCTTTCCTATATTCACTTTTAATTTCCTTCTGTTACATACCATACCAAACTCGTCAACCAACCTCTGCAACTTCTCTTCAGAATCTCCCAAAAGCACAGTGTCATCAGCAAAGAGCAACTGTGACAACTCCCACTTTATGTGTGATTCTTTATCTTTTAACTCCACGTCTCTTGCCAAGACCCTCGCATTTACTTCTCTTACAACCCCATCTATAAATATATTAAACAACCACGGTGACATCACACATCCTTGTCTAAGACCTACTTTTACTGGGAAATAATTTCCATCTCTCCTACATACTCTAATCTGAGCCTCATTGTCTTCCTAAAAACTCTTCACTGCTTCACCTTCTATTCCATACACCTGCAACATCTGCCACATTGCCTCCCTTATCCACCCTGTCATACGCGTTTTTCAAATCCATAAATGCCACAAAGACATCTTTAACCTTATCTAAATACTGTTCACTTATATGTTTCACTGTAAACACCTTTCCTAAAGCCTCCTTGTTCATCTGCTGTCCTATTCTCCGTCTAACTCTTAATTCTTTCAATAATAACTCTACCATACACTTTACCAGGTATACTCAACAGACTTATCCCCCTATAATTTTTGCACTCTCTTTTGTCCCCTTTGCCTTTATACAAAGGAACTATGCATGCTCTCTGCCAATCCCTAGGTACCTTAATCTCTTCCATACATTTATTAAATAATTGCACCAACCACTCCAAAACTATATCCTCACCTGCTTTTAACATTTCTATCTTTATCCCATCAATCCCGGCTGCCTTACCCCCTTTCATTTTACCTACTGCCTCACGAACTTCCCCCACACTCACAACTGGCTCTTCCTCACTCCTACAAGATGTTATTCCTCCTTGCCCTATACACGAAATCACAGCTTCCCTATCTTCATCAACATTTAACAATTCCTCAAAATATTCCCTCCATCTTCCCAATACCTCTAACTCTCCATTTAATAACTCGCCTCTCCTATTTTTAACTGACAAATCTATTTGTTCTCTAGGCTTCCTTAACTTGTTAATCTCACTTCAAAACTTTTTCTTATTTTCAGCAAAATTTGTTGACATCTCACCCACTCTCTCATTTGCTCTCTTTCTACATTGCTTCACCACTCTCTTAACCTCTCTCTTTTTCTATCCATATACTCTTCCCTCCTTGCATCACTTCTACTCTGTAAAAACCTCTCATATATATATATATATATATATATATATATATATATATATATATATATATATATATATATATATATGCAATAAGATCATAGTAAACAGGTGATTTCAGAATATGCAAAACAACCACTCTGAAAGAATAGAGAAATTCCAAGCGCTTTCGTGACTACTCACATTCCTTGATAATGTGAGTAGTCACGAAAGCGCTTGGAATTTCTCTATTCTTTCAGAGGGGTTTTTGATTTTTGTATATATATATATATATATATATATATAAAATATATATATATATATATATATATATATATATATTATATATATAGTCTGGTATTGTCGCGCGTCAGGTGTTTGTTGTGGGAGTTGACTGTGAGATGTGGTCTAAGCCCTTTAATTGCCTTCCTTTAATGTATTACTTCATAGTTCCTTGACAATGTGAGTAGTCACGAAAGCGCTTGGAATTTCACTACTCTTTCACAGTGATTGTTTTGCATATATATATATATATATATATATATATATATATATATATATATATATATATATATATGGTGTTGTGTGTATGTGTGTGTGTGTGTGTGTTGTGTGTGTGTGTGTGTGTGTGTGTGTGTGTAATGGTTGTTATTTACCTTTGGTTACAAGGGAACGTCAGTGATAAGACTCTGTATTTTTCAACCATAATAGAGTTGATAGGCTGTCTTGTAAGGTGTTACTCCACTCATCTCAGTCGTAATGAAATGTAGCATTACTGACTCTTCCTCCCACGGGCGCTCTCTCTCTTCTCTCTCTCTCTTCTCCCCTCTCTCTCTCTCTCTCCCATGTAATCCAGCTCTATCTAACTTCTCTTTACTCTAGTACTCTCTGAGCTGTAATCCCTATGACTTCACTTTACCTCGTAGTACTCTTTTTTGTTGTCCTTTGATTATCACACCCCGATTCCCCCGCATGCAACAAAAGTCACCAACACCCAAAAAAAAAGTCTTTAATATTCAACAGTCTTCCCAAAATACATTCCATACAATCCTTCGGTGAAACCTTTAAAAAAAGATACCTATAACTCCTTAAAAAAGTCCCATTTTAAATTTTTGTGTATTTTCCCTTATAACTACTTAAAAAAAATCCTATTAATTTGTAAAAATTTCCCTTTAAATAAAAAGCCCTATAATTTTACAAATCTCCTTAAATAAAACCCCTTAATTCCTTCAATAAAAATCCTTAAAGAAGTCACTCCTAAAAAAACCTTATAAAACCTTTTAAAATTTTTCGTGCATTTTCCCTGTAACTCCTTTAAACAACAGTTCTTATTAAACCTTAAATAAAAGTCCTTTTAATTCGTGCATTTTCCCTCTGTAACTCCTTTAAACAACAGTTCTTATTAATCCTTAAATAAAAGTCCTTTTAATTCGTGCATTTCCCCTCGGTAACTCCTTTAAACAAAAGTTCTTTTAATACTTAAATAAAAGTCCTTTTAATTCGTGCATTTTCCCTCTAATATACATCCTTGTAAAACCTTTAAAAATAGCTCCTATAATCCTTAAATAAAAGTCCTTTAATTCGTGTATTTCCCTCGGTAACTCCTTAAAAAAAAGTCCCTATTAATTGTGACAATACCTCTAACCTTTAAAGAACAAGCCTCTATAACTCCAACATAAAACTCCTTTAATTCGCTTCTATAACTCCTTAAAGAGCACACCTATAACCTAATAAAGTCCGTTTAATTCGTGCATTTCCCCTGTAACCCTTTAAAACATTCTATTAACTCCTTATAAGTAAAGTCCTTTAATTGTGCATTTTCCTCTGTACTCTGTAAAAACATTCTATTAATCTTTAAAGTAAAGCCTTTAATTCGTGGCATTTCCCCTCGGTAACTCCTAAAAAAAAGTCTATTATTGCACATACCTCAGTAAACCTTAAAACAGCATCTATTAACCCAAATCCTTTTCTCTTTAGTGCATTTTCTTAAGTCAGATGACCCTCCCTATGTTGCCCTTAATTCCGTCTCCCCTGACAATACATTTTCTAGGCTCCCTATACTGTTACTCCATTTTCTGTGGAATTAACTTTCTTCGTGAAGAAATAGCTTTAAAGTCAAGTTAATTGGGCACATTTCGATCCACGAAGTTTTATTTTGATTCGAGTAAGTTTTAACCGAGTCGAAGTTGTTCATAATTTCGTGTGTTTCTGTGTGTGTTATTTGTCTCGTGTGTTGTCTCGTGTGTTATTTGTCTCGTGTGTTGTCTCGTGTGTGTTATTTGTCTCGATGTGTTGTCTCGTGTGTTATTTGTCTCGTGTGTTGTCTCGTGTGTTATTTGTCTCGTGTGTTGTCCTCGTGTTTATTTGTCTCGTGTGTTGTTTCTGTGTGTGTTTATTTGTCTCGTGTGTTGTCTCGTGTGTTATTTGTCTCGTGTGTTGTTCTGTGTGTGGTTATTTGTCTCGTGTGTTGTCTCGTGTGTTATTTGTCTCGTGTGTTGTTCTGTGTGTGTTATTTGTCTCGTGTGTTGTCTCGTGTGTTATTTGTCTCGCTGTGTTTGTTCTGTGGTGTTGTTATTTGTCTCGTGTGTTGTCTCGTGTGTTATTTGTCTCGTGTGTTGTTCTGTGTGTGTTATTTGTCTCGTGTGTTGTCTCGTGTGTTATTTGTCTCGTGTGTTGTTCTGTGTGTGTTATTTGTCTCGTGTGTGTTGTCTCGTGTGTTATTGTCTGTGTGTTCGTGTGTTATTGTCTCGTGTTTTCGTGTGTTATTTGTCTCGTGTGTTGTCTCGTGTGTTTATTTGTCTCGTGTGTTGTCTCGTGTGTTATTTGTCTCGTGTGTTGTCTCGTGTGTTATTTGTCTCGTGTGTTGTCTCGTGTGTTATTTGTCTCGTGTGTTGTCTCGTGTGTTATTTGTCTCATGTGTTGTCTCGTGTGTTATTTGTCTCGTGTGTTATGTCTCGTGTGTTATTTGTCTCGTGTGTTGTCTCGTGTGTTATTTGTCTCTGTGTTGTCTCGTGTGTTATTTGTCTCGTGTGTTGTCTCGTGTGTTATTTGTCTCGTGTGTTGTCTCGTGTGTTATTTGTCTCGTGTGTTGTCTCGTGTGTTATTTGTCTCGTGTGTTGTCTGTGTGTGTTATTTGTCTCGTGTGTTGTCTCGTGTGTTATTTGTCTCGTGTGTTGTTCTGTGTGTGTTATTTGTCTCGTGTGTTGTCTCGTGTGTTATTTGTCTCGTGTGTTGTCTCGTGTGTTATTTGTCTCATGTGTTGTCTCGTGTGTTATTTGTCTCGTGTGTTATGTCTCGTGTGTTATTTGTCTCGTGTGTTGTCTCGTGTGTTTATTTGTCTCGTGTGTTGTCTCGTGTGTTATTTGTCTCGTGTGTTTGTCTCGTGTGTTATTTGTCTCGTGTGTTGTCTCGTGTGTTATTTGTCTCGTGTGTTGTCTCGTGTGTTATTTGTCTCGTGTGTTGTCTCGTGTGTATTTGTCTCGTGTGTTGTCTCGTGTGTTATTTGTCTCGTGTGTTGTCTCGTGTGTTATTTGTCTCGTGTGTTGTCTCGTGTGTTATTTGTCTCGTGTGTTGTCTCGTGTGTTATTTGTCTCATGTGTTATCTCCCTCATGTGTTATTTGTCTCGTGTGTTATGTCTCGTGTGTTGTTTGTCTCGTGTGTTGTCTCGTGTGTTATTTGTCTCGTGTGTTATGTCTCGTGTGTTATTTGTCTCGTGTGTTGTCTCGTGTGTTGTCTCGTGTGTTATTTGTCTCGTGTGTTGTCTCGTGTGTTATTTGTCTCGTGTGTTATCTCATGTGTTATTTGTCTCGTGTGTTATTTGTCTCGTGTGTTATTTCCCTCATGTGTTATTTGTCTCATGTGTTATCTCCCTCATGTGTTATTTGTCTCGTGTGTTGTCTCGTGTGTTATTTGCCTCATGTGTTATTTGTCTCGTGTGTTATTTGCCTCATGTGCTATTTGTCTCGTGTGTTATTTGTCTCGTGTGTTATTTGTCTCGTGTGTTATCTCCTTCATGTGTTATTTGTCTCGTGTGTTATTTGTCTCGTGTGTTATTTGTCTCGTGTGTTATTTGTCTCGTGTGTTATCTCCCTCATGTGTTATTTTTCTCGTGTGTTATTTGTCTCGTGTGTTATTTGTCTCATGTGCCATCTCCCTCATGTGTTATTTGTCTCGTGTGTTATTTGTCTCGTGTGTTATTTGTCTCATGTGTTATCTCCCTCATGTGTTGTTTGTCTCATGTGTTATTTGTCTCGTTTGTTATTTGTCTCATGTGTTATCTCCCTCATGTGTTATTTATCTCGTGTGTTATTTGTCTCGTTTGTTATTTGTCTCGTGTGTTATTTATCTCGTGTGTTATTTGTCTCGTGTTTTTGCCACGTACTGGGTACGTAGTGTGAACCTCGTTCGTTTTTCTTATACTCGATGGAAAAAAAACTTTTAATAACACATAATGGAGCACGATGCACGACATTTCCACTGGACGGACGAGTAAGAAGAGAGAAATCTAGAGGTCAGAAGTCCAGAAGTTTTAACGACAGGGCCATTAAATGACTGACACTAGAGTCAGGAAGGTATTGGTCAGCAAACTTCCCTCGATCTAATGTTCTCCCATTCTACTGCTTTTCTGTTCTTCTGTTCTCACGTTCTCTTGTTTTCGTGTGTTTATATTTTTATGTTCTGCGTTCAGTTGATGGATTTCTTCAGCATCTACATGGCAGCAATAATTCATAAGTAACCCACAATACAGTGACAGCAACAATTTACAACTAACACACAATACCCTGGCAGCAACAATTTACAACTAACACACAATACCCTGGCAGCAACAATTTACAACTAACACACAATACCCTGGCAGCAATAATTTACAACTAACCCACAATACAGTGACAGCAACAATTTACAACTAACACACAATACCCTGGCAGCAACAATTTACAACTAACACACAATACAGTGACAGCAACAATTTACAACTAACACACAATACAGTGACAGCAACAATTTACAACTAACACACAATATCCTGGCAGCAACAATTTACAACTAACACACAATCCCTGCAGCAACAATTTACAACTAACACACAATACCCTGGCAGCAACAATTTACAACTAACACACAATACCCTGGCAGCAACAATTTACAACTAACACACAATACCCTGGCAGCAACAATTTACAACTAACCCACAATACCCTGGCAGCAACAATTTACAACTAACCCACAATACTCTGGCAGCAACAATTTAAAACTAACCCCTAAAAAATCCTGACAGCCAAAATTCAGTCTATTATACCGAGGCAGAAACGATTCACAATTAACCCACAATATCGTGGCAGTAATAATTCACAACAAACCGGCATATAAGAGAATTGTGTCAGAGTCAACTGACACAATTCATTACCTCGTGTTTGTAACCCATCCCGTGTGATGGAATACCAGAGGAAAATATAGCTAGCTTTTGTTCTCACTACGTACTGAAGCAATCATTTGGATTAGTGTAGCAACACTACTGGTGTTCCCACAATGTAACTATCATATAGAATAGTGAAGCAACACTGCTGGTGTTTCCACAATGTAACTATCATATAGAATAGTGTAGCAACACTGCTGGTGTTCCCACAATATAACTATCATATAGAATAGTGTAGCAACACTGCTTGTGTTCCCACAATGTAACTATCACATAGAATAGTGTAGCAACACTGCTGGTATTCCCACAATGTAACTATCATATAGACTAGTGTAGCAACACTGCTGGTGTTCCCACAATGTAACTATCATATAGAATAGTGTAGCAACACCGCTGGTGTTCCCACAATGTAACTATCATATAGAATAGTGTAGCAACACTGCTGGTGTTCCCACATGTAGCTATCATATAGAATAGTTTAGCAACACTGCTGGTGTTCCCACAATGTAACTATCATATAGAATAGTGTAGCAACACCGCTGGTGTTCCCACAATGTAACTATCATATAGAATAGTGTAGCAACACTGCTGGTGTTCCCACAATGTAACTATCATATAGAATAGTGTAGCAACACTGCTGGTGTTCCCACAATGTAACTATCATATAGAATAGTGTAGCAACACCGCTGGTGTTCCCACAATGTAACTATCATATAGAATAGTGTAGCAACACTGCTGGTGTTCCCACAATGTAACTATCATATAGAATAGTGTAGCAACACCGCTGGTGTTCCCACAATGTAACTATCATATAGAATATAGTGTAGCAACACCGCTGGTGTTCCCACAATGTAACTATCATATAGAATAGTGTAGCAACACTGCTGGTGTTCCCACAATGTAACTATCATATAGAATAGTGTAGCAACACACTGCTGGTGTTCCCACAATGTAACTATCATATAGAATAGTGTAGCAACACACTGCTGGTGTTCCCACAATGTAACTATCATACAGAATAGTGTAGCAACACCGCTGGTGTTCCCACAATGTAACTATCATATAGAATAGTGTAGCAACACCGCTGGTGTTCCCACAATGTAACTATCATATAGAATAGTGTAGCAACACTGCTGGTGTTCCCACAATGTAACTATCATATAGAATAGTGTAGCAACACTGCTGGTGTTCCCACAATGTAACTATCATATAGAATAGTGTAGCAACACACTGCTGGTGTTCCCACAATGTAACTATCATATAGAATAGTGTAGCAACACTGCTGGTGTTCCCACAATGTAACTCTTAACTAAGACAGGTAACAGTGGTGAAGCATCCGATTTTTTCCTTCAAAAGGGATACAGAAATCCTTATACTTTCGTCAGAGAAAGTTTACCGAGGCCACTTTCCGTGTTTGTTGCTGAGAAGAGCATTCAAATGAGATTTTCAAAGTTTCCAAGAGGTTTTAAAAGACTTATCTCTGGCTTCTTAGACGAGGGTCTGTACACAAATAACCCGCACATAAAAGAGAGAAGCTTACGACGACGTTTCGGTCCGACTTGGACCATTGACAAAGTCACAGTGTGACTTTGTCAATGGTCCAAGTCGGACCGAAACGTCGTCGTAAGCTTCTCTCTTTTATGTGCGGGTTATTTGTGTATCGTTCCAGTCACGGTATTGTGACTTTTTGTTATTTACGAGGGTCTGATTACATTATCTTCTTCTGTCTTTTGTGTATAGTTTTACAAGGCTGAGGGACTGATTACCTTAACTTCTATTGTATCCGCATATCATTTCTGCAGTAATGAAATATCTTCAAATAAAGACACCACAGGTGTTGCACATGTTTAATGCATTCTCAGGTATTTAATACTGGACAGGTGTCCAGTATTTTTTTATCCGTAGAGTTAATCATGTTTCTCGTCAGCGCGAGGTTTCACATCAGAATTAGTGGTTTCACTTCAGAATAAGAGGCTACGCTTCAGAATTAGAGGTTTCATTTCAGAATTAGAGGTTTTACTTCAGAATTTGATGTTTCACTTAAGAATTAGAGGTTTCACTTCAGAAACAGAAGTTTCACTTCAGAATTGGAGGTTTCACTTCAGAATTGGAGGTTTCACTTCAGAATTGGAGGTTTCACTTCAGAACTGGAGGCTTCACTTAAGAATTGGAGGTTTCACTTCAGAATTGGAGGCTTCACTTCAGAACTGGAGGCTTCACTTCAGAACTGGAGGCTTCACTTCAGAATTGGAGGTTTCACTTCAGAATTGGAGGCTTCACTTCAGAACTGGAGGCTTCACTTCAGAACTGGAGGCTTCACTTCAGAACTGGAAAGCTCACCTTCAGAATTGGAGGTTTCCATTCAGAATGGAGGTCTTACTTCAGAATTGAGTTTCACTATCCTCCAGAATTAGGATTACTTCAGAAGCTCAGAATTATAATTTCCCTCAGTATTAGGAGGCTTAAACTTCAAATAGGTTACTTCAGAATAGACTTATTAGAATGGAGTTTACACTAACTGAGGCTTTACTTCAGAATTGCTGATTTTCACTCATTGGCTTCATAGCAGTAATGAAGGCTTACTTCAGAGTGAGGACTTCACTTTCAGCACTGAATGCTTCCTTCATACTGGAATTAGCCAGAATTTCACTATCAGTACTGGTATTCCGTTCAGCGAGGATATTACATTGAAAAGCTCAGAGACATTAGTGGCTTCACTTCAGAACTGTGTCCTTCAGAATTAGAGTTTCGAGTCAGCAAAGAGCTTCCTTCTTGAAAATGTTGAAGGCTCTTACATCTAATCTCAGACTTTAACTTCAGAAACGTAATGTTATGGTACCCTGAAGTTCTCAATTGATTAGGTTTTTAGCTCTTCGAAAGAGGCTCTTCACTTATCTTCTGTAGTGCTTCTTGTAAGTAGATCTTCAGGCTAGAGGACTCTTACGCTGTAGGCTTCTTCACTAGTAGCTCTTCTGCTAATGAGGCCTTCAATGCAGAAGCTCATTTGACAGTAGCTCATTCAGAATAGGCTTCTGACTGAGTATGGCTTCTCTGCTAGAATTGCTAGTAGGTCTTCCTCAGAGAGTTCTACCTGATAGGTCTTCGCTAACTCTCTAGCTAGAGCTTGTCTGTAGTAGGTCTTCTGCTAGTTAGAGTTTTCTGTACTTCTGCAGTAGGCATCTTGATAGTAGCACTTTGTAGTAAGTCTCTTGCTAGTAGAGCTATTCTGCTAAGGACTTCTGCAGTACATCTTCGCATAGTAGGTCTTCTGCTAGTTAGGCTCTTCCTGAGGACTTCGCTTAGTAGGCTCTCTCAGAGGACTCATTCAGCTGAGCTCTTCGCTCAGATAGGCTCTTCTGTGTAGGCTCTATAGACTCTTAGATTGAGACTCTTCTGCTAGTAGGCCCTTCGCTGGAGGCTCTTCTGCTGGTAGCTCTTCATGCTAGGTAACTCTTCTGCAGACTCTTCTGCTATAGGCTCTTCTGCTGGTAGGCTCTTCTGCTAAGTAGAAGCCTTCTGCTATAGCTACTTCTGCTAGGTTAGCTCTTCTCGCTAGTAGGCTCTTCTGCTGGTAGACATCTTCTGTAGTAGGCTCTTCTGCTGTAGACCTCTTCTGCTAGTAGACTCTTCTGCTAGAGCTCTTCTGCTAGTAAGCTCTTCGCTATGGTAGGCTCTTCTGCTAGTAGGACTCTTTCTGCTAGTAGGCTCTTCTGCTGAGTGGCTCTTCTGCTAGTAGGCTCTTCTGCTGGTAGGCTCTTCTGCTGGTAGACTCTTCTGCTAGTAGACTCTTCTGGCAGACTCTTCTGCTAGTAGGCTCTTCTGCTGGTAGGCTCTTCTGCTAGTAGACTCTTCTGCTGGTAGGCTCTTCTGCTAGTAGACTCTTCTGCTAGTAGACTGCGCTTCTTCTGTAGTAGCTCTTCTGCTAGGTAGGCTCTTCTGCTAGTAGCTCTTCTGCTAGTAGACTCTTCTGCTGGTAGGCTCTTCCGCTAGTAGGCTCTTCTGCTGGTATGCTCTTCTGCTAGTAGACTCTTCTGCTAGTAGGCTCTTCTGCTAGTAGGCTCTTCTGCTGGTAGGCTCTTCTGCTAGTAGGCTCTTCTGCTGGTAGGCTCTTCTGCTAGTAGGCTCTTCTGCTAGTAGGCTCTTCTGCTAGTAGGCTCTTCTGCTAGTAGGTCTTCTGCTAGGTAGGCTCTTCTGCTAGTAGGACTTCTCTGCTAGTAGGCTCTTCTGCTAGTAGGCTCTTCTGCTAGTAGGACTCTTCTGCTGAGCTTTCTGCTAGTAGGCTCTTCTGCTAGTAGGCTCTTCTGAGTAGGTCTTTGCTAGAGCTCTTCTGCTAGTAGGCTCTTCTGCTAGTAGGCTCTTCTGCTAGTAGGCTCTTCTGCTAGTAGCTCTTCTGCTAGTAAGGCTCTTCTGCTAGTAGGTCTTCTGCTAGTAGGCTCTTCTGCTAGTAGGCCTTCTGCTAGTAGCTTCTGCTAGTAGGCTCTTCTGCTAGTAGGCTCTTCTGCTAGTAGGCTCTTCTGCTAGTAGGCTCTTCTGCTAGTAGGCTCTTCTGCTGGTAGGCTATAGTCTTCTGCTAGTAGGCTCTTCTGCTAGTAGGCTCTTCTGCTAGTAGGCTCTTCTGCTAGTAGGCTCTTCTGCTAGTAGGCTCTTCTGCTAGTAGCTCTTCTGCTAGCTCTCTGTAGGCTCTTCTGCTAGTAGGCTCTTCTGCTAGTAGGCTCTTCTGCTAGTAGGCTCTTCTGCTAGTAGACTCTTCTGCTAGTAGGCTCTTCTGCTAGTAGGTTCTTCTGCTAGTAGGCTCTTCTGCTAGTAGGCTCTTCTGCTAGTAGGCTCTTCTGCTAGTAGGCTCTTCTGCTAGTAGGCTCTTCTGCCAGTAGGCTCTTCTGCTAGTAGGCTCTTCTGCTAGTAGGCTCTTCTGCTCAGTAGCTCTTCTGCTAGTAGGTCTTCTGCCAGTAGCCTTCTGCTAGTAGGCTCTTCTGCTAGTAGGCTCTTCTGCTAGTAGGCTCTTTCTGCTAGTAGGCTCTTCTGCTAGTAGGCTCTTCTGCTAGTAGGCTCTTCTGCTAGTAGGCTCTTCTGCTAGTAGGCTCTTCTGCTAGTAGGCTCTTCGGCTAGTAGGTTCTGCTAGTAGGCTCTTCTGCTAGTAGGCTCTTCTGCTAGTAGGCTCTTCTGCTAGTAGGCTCTTCTGCTAGTAGGCTCTTCTGCTAGTAGGCTCTTCTGCTAGTAGGCTCTTCTGCTAGTAGGCTCTTCTGCCAGTAGGCTCTTCTGCTAGTAGGCTCTTCTGCTAGTAGGCTCTTCTGCTAGTAGGCTCTTCTGCTAGTAGGCTCTTCTGCTAGTAGGCTCTTCTGCCAGTAGGCTCTTCTGCTAGTAGGCTCTTCTGCTAGTAGGCTCTTCTGCTAGTAGAGCTCTTCTGCTAGTAGGCTCTTCTGCTAGTAGGCTCTTCTGCTAGTAGCTCTTCTGCTAGTAGGCTCTTCTGCTAGTAGGCTCTTCTGCTAGTAGGCTCTTCTGCTAGTAGGCTCTTCTGCTAGTAGGCTCTTCTGCTAGTAGGCTCTTCTGCTAGTAGGCTCTTCTGCTAGTAGGCTCTTCTGCTAGTAGGCTCTTCTGCAGTAGCTCTTCTGCTAGTAGGCTCTTCTGCTAGTAGCTCTTCTGCTAGTAGGCTCTTCTGCTAGTAGGCTCTTCTGCTAGTAGGCTCTTCTGCTAGTAGCTCTTCTGCTAGTAGGCTCTTCTGCTAGTAGGCTCTTCTGCTAGTAGGCTCTTCTGCTAGTAGCTTCTTCTTTCGCTAGTAGGTTCTTCTGCTAGTAGCTCTTCTGCTAGTAGGCTCTTCTGCTAGTAGAGCTCTTCTGCTAGTAGACTCTTCTACTGCTAGTAGCTCTTCTGCTAGTAGGTCTCTTCTGCTAGTAGACTCTTCTGCTAGTAGGCTCTTCTGCTAGTAGACTCTTCTGCTAGTAGGCTCTTCTCTAGTAGCTCTTCTGCTAGTAGGCTCTTCTGCTAGTAGACTCTTCTGCTAGTAGACTCTTCTGCTAGTAGGCTCTTCTGCTAGTAGACTCTTGTTCTTTCTAGTAGACTCTTCTGCTAGTAGGCTCTTCTGCTAGTAGACTCTCTGCTAGTAGGCTCTTCTGCTAGTAGGCTCTTCTGCTAGTAGGCTCTTCGCCATAGATCTTTTAGTAGGCTCTTCTGCTAGTAGGCTCTTCTGCTAGTAGGCTCTTCTGCTAGTAGACTCTTCTGCTAGTAGGCTCTTCTGCTAGTAGGCTCTTCTGCTAGTAGGCTCTTCTGCTAGTAGGCTCTTCTGCTAGTAGACTCTTCTGCTAGTAGGCTCTTCTGCTAGTAGGCTCTTCTGCTAGTAGACTCTTCTGCTAGTAGACTCTTCTCTAGTAGACTCTTCTGCTAGTAGGCTCTTCTGCTAGTAGGCTCTTCTGCTAGTAGGCTCTTCTGCTAGTAGACTCTTCTGCTAGTAGACTCTTCTGCTAGTAGGCTCTTCTGCTAGTAGACTCTTCTGCTAGTAGGCTCTTCTGCTAGTAGACTCTTCTGCTAGTAGGCTCTTCTGCTAGTAGGCTCTTCTGCTAGTAGGCTCTTCTCAACAAGCTTTAAATGAATCTTTCAAGATTCTCAACAATGAATTATTAATAACATATACTGCATATATCAGGTGATGTTAGAGTAAGCAGCGCCAGTGTACAACCCACGTCTGACAAAGCACGTTACGCTGCTGGGAAAAGTATAAAGGTTTGCAACTGGAATAGTTCAAGCTGAAGGGTACGAACTGTGGGAGGCTAGAAGAGCTAAACCCGACGACAGAAGGACCAGAGGTGACATGATTACGATATATAAAATACTGAGAGAAATTGATTCCCTCTTCTTCTCGTTTTCCCCTCTCTGTCCTCTTCTGTGTACTCTGGCTCCCTTGCCTTCGTTGTTAGTGTGGCTAATTAATGGTTCAAGTCGGACCGAAACGTGGCTAATTATTGGTACAAGTCGGACCGAAACGTGGCTAATTAATGGTACAAGTCGGACCGAAACGTGGCTAATTAATGGTACAAGTCGGACCGAAACGTGGCAAATTAATATTACAAGTCGGACCGAAACGTGGCTAATTATTAGTACAAGTCGGACCGAAACGTGGCTAATTAATGGTACAAGCCGGACCGAAACGTGGCTATTTAATGGTACAAGTTGGACCGAAACGTCGTGATAAATCTCTCCTACGTGCGGGTTATTTGTATATAGGGCGAGTCTGTTTGGGAGGCTGAACACAGCTGGAGGTTCCAAATACAGATGATTGACTGGGATGTTAGGAAGTATTTCTTTAATTTTAGTGAAGTTGTAAAGGCAGGAATGATAAGGCTCACGCAGGCAGGAGAAAGAAGACCAGTTGTGGCCAGTGGATAGGTGGGGCCAGGAGCTAAGACTCGACCCTACAACCACAAATAAGTGAGTACAATCACACACACACACACACACACACACACACACACACACACACACACACACACACACACACACACACACATAACACCATACACGCAACACACACACACACACACACACACACACATACACACACATACACACACACATACACACACATACACACATGCACACGTGCAGCATATGGGAATCTTTATTCAGGAAACGTTTCGCCACATAGTGGCTTCATCAGTCCAATACAAAGAGGAAGGCGTAAGGAGAGGAGGAGTATGAGGTAATCAGTCCCTCAGCCTGGAGTCGATGTGTTCAGTCCATCAATCTTGTAGAATGTACAGCATAGGGCCTTAGACGTGGCTTATATACTGTAGTGAGGTGAGGTGAAGCAGGCGGAGGCGGGGTCATAGTGGTACCATCCACTAGTCGAAGTAGGTCTTCGTCCAAAGGTTGAACAAGTGTTGAAGAATTCTTTGTAACAAGATCCCATGATAAGCCACGTCTACGGCCCTATGCTGTACATTCTACGAGATAGATGAACTGAACACATCGACTCCAGGCTGAGGGACTGATTACCTCATACTCCTCCTCTCCTTACGCCTTCCTCTTTGTATTGGACTGATGAAGCCACTGTGTGGCGAAACGTTTCCTGAATAAAGATTCCCATATGCTGCATAAATGTCTCAATCTTCAACTTGTCGGTTTTTCAAACCATTCATCACACATACACACACACACAGTAGCGGCCAGTGAAGAGGCAGGGTCAGGAGCTGTGAATCGACCCCTGCGGCCAGTGAAGAGGCGGGGCCAGGAGCTGTGAATCGACCCCTGCAACCACAACTAGGTGAGTACACACACTCTTCAGTCAAGAGGTCCCAAGGTGGTAATTGCAGTGATGTATAACTCCACCACAGAACAGCAGGAGGCCAAGAGAAGCGTGTGAGAGTAATAGAGCGATGTTTGATACATTTAAGTGGCCAGAAGGGCCAGATGCTGATTGTGAGTGGCTTCATCCACAAGGAAATCGACTGGTGGAACCTGGAGCCACATGGGGGCCCAGAAACGTAAGAGCTGGAGGACCAGGCAGGGATAACAGGGAAGGCATTGCAATGGATCAGGGAATACCTGTCAGGAAGACAACAGCGAGTCATGGTACGTGGCGAGGTGTCAGAGTGGGCACCTGTGACCAGCGGGGTCCCACAGGGGTCAGTCCTAGGACCAGTGCTGTTACTGGTATTTGTGAACGACATGACGGAAGGAAGAGACTCAGAAGTGTCCCTGTTTGCAGATGACGTGAAGTTGATGAAAAGAATTCAATCGGACGAGGACCAGGCAGAACTACAAAGGGATCTGGACAGGCTGCACACCTGGTCCAGCAACTGGCTCCTGGAGTTCAACCCCACCAAGTGCAAAGTCATGAAGATTGGGAAAGGGCAAGTAAGACCGCAGACGGAGTACAGTCTAGGTCAGAGACTACAAATCTCACTCAAGGAAAAGGATCTTGGGGTGAGTATAACACCAGGCACATCTCTGAACGCACATCAACCAAATAACTGCTGCAGCATATGGGCGCCTAGCAAACCTCAGAACAGCATTCCGACATCTTAATAAGGATCATTCAGGACCCTGTACACCGTGTACGTTAGGCCCATATTGGAGTATGCGGCACCAGTTTGGAAGCCACACCTAGCCAAGCACGTGAAGAAACTAGAGAAAGTGCAAAGGTTTGCAACAAGACTAGTCCCAGAGCTAAGAGGTATGTCCTACGAGGAGAGGTTAAGGGAAATCGACCTGACGAGACCGAAGGACAAGAGAGATTGGGAGGATATGATAACGACATATAAAGTACTGAGAGAAATCGACAAGATGGACAGAGGCAGGATGTTCGAGAGATGGGACACAGAAACAAGGGGACACAGAAACAAGGGGACACAGTTGGAAGTTGAAGACTCAGATGAATTACAGGGATGTTAGGAAGTATTTTTTCAGCCACAGAGTAGTCAGGAAGTGGAACAGTGTAGGAAGTGACTTAGTGGAGGCAGGATCCATGCACAGCTTTAAGAAGAGGTTGTAATGAAGTTCATGGAGCAGGAAGAGTGACCTAGTAGCGACCAGTGAAGAGGCGGGGCCAGGAGCTGTGAATCGACCCCTGCAACCACAATTAGGTGAACACGCACACACACACACACACACACACACACACACACACACACATACACACACACACAAATACAACCAAGCAGCAAACATTCTCCCCTCTATCCTCTACCCTCTTTATTCTAAATAGCACTAATGGTCCAGACACTTTGTTATTTCTCTCATTTCCACTTGCATTCCCTCGTTTACTCCTCTCTCTCTTCACACCAGCTTTAATGATAACACTATCCCTCTCCCTCTCTTCCTGCCTTCACTAATCCCCTCTCTCCCACTCACTCATTCCAGAAACCAGTCCCTAAGCCAGAAGTCACAGCTTAAAGTGAATAATCAAAGATAATAAAAGTATAGATGTCATCACAAAAGTGGTGAGTTAAATGAGAGAGTAGCAGATGAGAGTCTGGATATTATAGCTCTCACAGAAATATAGCTTTCTAAAATGTTAACCCCTGCATTATTCCAAAAAGGATTAGTGAGAGAGAGTTCACAGGGGCGAGGTAGAGTGGCACCAGTGAGAGAGAATCAGAGTTCTGAGAAAATGGGAAGCATAGACACTGACAACGTCAATAGTAGACACCTGAGCAAACACTAGGACATATTAGTAAACATTTCTGTCCTGGGACCTTGATCACTTCTAACATACAAATTTTGAAAAGACAATATATATATTATATATATATATATATATATATATATATATATATATATTTATATATATATATATATATAATATAGGCGGAGAGTGAGGTGTGAGTGACGCATGGTGACCTGAAGAATGATAAACAGGTATGAGGGCAGGTCGAGTCAAGACAGGTAGACAGTGTGAATTACCTGACTCCTGTGTTGTCAGGTAGGTGGTGCTTTCCCTGGTTGAGTATCATGCAGAAATTTTGTAATATACAGTATTATACTTCTAATAAATATGGCCTAGTGTTTGCTTACGAGTCTTTCTAAACTAATTTCATGGTATCTAATACCAAGGTTTATACCAGAAGTAATGACTGAGAGATCCAAGATAATCATGGTAGTGGCTTATAACTCTCCAGTGAGCAACAGAAGACCGAGGCAGGAGAATTATGACAACAGAGCCACAGTATAAATTCTTGACAAAGAAATCCATAGAATACAACCAAAATAAAGGTCATTTACTGCTAAACGGGCTGATTACTTACCAGTCTGATGTCTTTGAAGTGTATAGGTGGAAGATTGGCATAAATAAAAGAGATATAAATAACGTTCACAGGATATCCCTTCAAGAAAGAACTCGAAATAATGAATTCAAACTGAATAAATTTAGATTTAAAAGGATGTACGAAAATACTGATTTTGAAATAGAGTAGTTGATGAGTGGAACAGTCTGCCTAGTAGGGTCATTGAAGCTAAAACTTTGGGTAGCTTAAAATTTAGGTTAGATAAATACATGAGTGAGAGGGGTTAAAATTGAGTGGGACTTACACCTGAGTTAATATTTATCTAAACTTAGTCCTTGGCTAACATTGAGAATGTGTTGGGTGAAAATATTTTAGTGGGTTTGGATCTGAGAAGAACCTGCCAACTATGGGTCAGTAGGCCTGCTGTAGTGTTCCTCCTTATGTTCTTATAACACCTGGTAATCACCCAATACGCTCAGTTCCCGCTGCAAGGAAACATAGGATTCGTGGTCTAATTCTACTGCCGATATTATGAGCCTTGGTCTTTGCCTAACATCACCGGGATTATGACTGCAATCTGTACTGGGTAAGGTTATAAGCTGACCTTCTGTAGGAAGGTCAGGTGCGAACACGGACAGGTGAGGTTAAAAGGTCGCTATCTCTACTCTCGATTGTGAGACGAGTCATTGGCTTAAACCGGTGGGAGAGTTGGACCTGCCAGGCATAGGCCAGTAGGCCCGTAGCAGTGTTCCTTCTTTTATATGTTCTTATGAGTCCAGCGTAATTACAAGAATGTAATGAAACTGGTATAAAATACTGAAAAGTTGATCATCAAGACATGTGCAACAGTTGGGTGTCTTCATTGTTGAAACGTTTCGCCCACACAGTAAACTTCTTCAGTCAAATACAGAGGCAACAGATGTAGTAGTGAAATGAAGATGTAATCAGTCCTTCAAATAGTATATGAAGTGATCAGTCCCTCAGCCTGGAGAAGAATTCAGTTCCATGGTCTGGAACAAGGTGGTCAGTCCCTCAGCCTGGAGAAGAGTTCAGCACCATGGTCTGGAACAAGGTGGTCAGTCCCTCAGCCTGGAGAAGAGTTCAGCACCATGGTCTGGAACAAGGTGGTCAGTCCCTCAGCCTGGAGAAGAGTTCAGCTCCATGGTCTGGAACAAGGTGGTCAGTCCCTCAGCCTGGAGAAGAGTTCAGCACCATGGTCTGGAACAAGGTGGTCAGTCCCTCAGCCTGGAGAAGAGTTCAGCACCATGGTCTGGAACAAGGTGGTCAGTCCCTCAGCCTGGAGAAGAGTTCAGCACCATGGTCTGGAACAAGGTGGTCAGTCCCTCAGCCTGGAGAAGAATTCAGCTCCATGGTCTGGAACAAGGTGGTCAGTCCCTCAGCCTGGAGAAGAGTTCAGCACCATGGTCTGGAACAAGGTGGTCAGTCCCTCAGCCTGGAGAAGAGTTCAGCACCATGGTCTGGAACAAGGTGGTCAGTCCCTCAGCCTGGAGAAGAGTTCAGCAACATGGTCTGGAACAAGGTGGTCAGTCCCTCAGCCTGGAGAAGAGTTCAGCACCATGGTCTGGAACAAGGTGGTCAGTCCCTCAGCCCTGGAGAAGAGTTCAGCACCATGGTCTGGAACAAGGTGGGTCAGTCCCTCAGCCTGGAGAAGAGTTTCAGCACCATGGTCTGGAACAAGGGTGGTCAGTCCTCAGCCTGGAGAAGAGTTCAGCACCATGGTCTGGAACAAGGTGGTCAGTCCCTCAGCCTGGAGAAGAGTTCAGCACCATGGTCTGGAACAAGGTGGTCAGTCCCTCAGCCTGGAGAAGAGTTCAGCACCATGGTCTGGAACAAGGTGGTCAGTCCCTCAGCCTGGAGGAGAGTTCAGCACCTTGGTCTGGAACAAGGTGGTCAGTCCCTCAGCCTGGAGGAGAGTTCAGCACCTTGGTCTGGAACAAGGTGGTCAGTCCCTCAGCCCGGAGGAAAGTTCTGCACCATGGTCTGGAACAAGGTGGTCAGTCCCTCAGCCTGGAGAAGAGCTCAGCACCATGGTCTGGAACAAGGTGGTCAGTCCCTCAGCCTGGAGAAGATCTCAGCACCATGGTCTGGAACAGGTTGGTCAGTCCCTCAGCCTGGAGAAGAGCTCAGCACCATGGTCTGGAACAAGGTGGTCAGTCCGTCAGCCTGGAGAAGAGCTCAGCACCATGGTCTGGAACAAGGTGGTCAGTCCGTCAGCCTGGAGAAGAGCTCAGCACCATGGTCTGGAGCAATATGAAGCTGAAGCATGAGGGACTGACCACCTCAAATACTGTTTGAGGGACAGATTACATATTCATTTCACTACTACACCTGCTGCCTCTGTATTTGACTGAAGAAGCCTACTGTGTGGGCGAAACATTTCAACACTGAAGATACCCAACGGTTGCACATGTGTCTTAATCACCAATTATAAGGATCCACAAATCACTTGACACAGGTTAGGTTAGGTAAGTTTTGTCAGGAAACAGGACAAGTGTTTCCTGACACGGGTCTTAGATGATGACCCACCTTTGGAGCTTTTGGTCATCTGACCGAGACCTTCCACTGGCTTTCCAGTCCACCCCTTTAAAAATTAAGGTCATAATATAACAGAGCCTCAGTACTCTAACACTGCCAACTTTAATTAGGTGATGACTGCAGTGTTAATGGGCACGTTAGTTCCCCCGTCTTCAAATAACATGTTCATTTTTCCACTATAATCTACCAAGTCCATAATTACTATCGTATTTTCTTTGTCTGTTTGGTAAGGTGAAGTCCAGGATTTTTACTTAATACATTGTATAGCTTAACAAATCTTTGATGATATTTGTGTTGTATAGGTCTGAGATTTGCTACAGATTTATGCACTACAGATTTATACACTCTCGAATGACTTTGAGAGTGTATAAATCTGTAGTGAAGGGAATGCGAAGTAGGGGTCGGCCTAGGAAAGGTTGTAGGGAGGGGGTAAAGGAGGTTTTGCATGCGAGGGGCTTGGACTTCCAGCAAGCATGTGTGAGCGAGCTAATGGAGACAAATGATTTTTAATACTTGACGTGCTGTTGGAGTGTAAGCAAGGTAACACTTCTGAAGGGATTCAGGGACACTGGCAGGCCGGACTTGAGTCCTGGAGATGGGAAGTACAGTGCCTGCACTCTGATGGAGGGATGTTAATGTTGCAGTTTTATAACTGTAGTGTAAAGCATCCCTCTGGCAAGACAGTGATTGAGTGAATGATGAAAGTTTTTCTCGTTCGGGCCACCCTGCCTTGGTGGGAGACGGCTGATGTGTTTATATATATATTTTTTTATCACACTGGCCGATTCCCACCAAGGTAGGGTGGCCACCAAGGCAGGGTGCCCACCAAGGCAGGGTGGCCACCAAGGCAGGGTGCCCACCAAGGCAGGGTGGCCCACCAAGGCAGGGTGGCCACCAAGGCAGGGTGGCCACCAAGGCAGGGTGCCCACCAAGGCAGGGTGGCCCACCAAGGCAGGGTGGCCCACCAAGGCAGGGTGGCCATCAAGGCAGGGTGGCCCACCAAGGCAGGGTGCCCACCAAGGCAGGGTGGCCACCAAGGCAGGGTGGCCACCAAGGCAGGGTGGCCCGAAAAAGAAAAACTTTCACCATCATTCACTCCATCACTGTCTTGCCAGAAGGGTGCTTTACACTACAGTTTTTAAACTGCAACATTAACACCCACATTAACACACGTGTTTATATATATATATATATATATATATATATATATATATATATATATATATATATAAAATATATATATATATATATATATGTCGTGCCAAATAGGCAGAACTTGCGATCTTGGCTTAAATATCAACGTTCATCTTGCCATATAGGACAAGTGAAACTTTGTGTATGCAATAATTTCGCCAAAATCATTCTGAACCTAACGAAAAAAAAATATATTTCACTGTGTTTGTTTAGTATTAAATTATTGTAAACAAATCTAAAATATATTTAGTTGGGTTAGGCTAAAATAAATTGTTCTTGTTATAATAAGGTTAGGTAAGTTTTCTAAGATTCTTTTGGTTCAAAATTATAAATTTTTACATCAACATTAATGAAAAAAATATATCTTTAAACGTATAAGAGAAAATTTTAGAAAAGACTTAATTTTAAATGAGTTCTTGCTAATTGACCAGTTTTACATATTCGGCACGACATATATATATATATATATATATATATATATATTATATATATATATATATATATATAT
Organism: Cherax quadricarinatus; assembly: GCF_026875155.1. Classification (NCBI taxonomy): domain Eukaryota; kingdom Metazoa; phylum Arthropoda; class Malacostraca; order Decapoda; family Parastacidae; genus Cherax; species Cherax quadricarinatus. The sequence goes on from NC_069457.1 coordinate 1,087,630, forward strand.
ATATAAAATATAACAAAATACTGATCTCTGGCTGAAGGAGACTCGAACCTACGAACCTTAGGACAAGGTACGCAGTGCTTTACCAATCTACCCACACTGGACAATACCTTGGCGTGTAGCATGCGCTACTCGTTTGATCCAAGGCAGCCAGCTTTCAGGGAGAAGGCTTACAGTTTACAAGCTTACAAGCCTTCTCCCTGAAAGCTGGCTGCCTTGGATCAAACGTGTAGCGCATGCTACACACCAAGGTATTGTCCAGTGTGGGTAGATTGGTAAAGCACTGCGTACCTTGTCCTAAGGTTCGTAGGTTCGAGTCTCCTTCAGCCAGAGATCAGTGTTTGTGTATATTTCGCATGCTCTCGCGAATTCCTTGCGCATATATATATATATATATATATAAAATATATATATATATATATATATATATATATATATATATACACTATATATATATATATATATATATATATAATATATATTTATGGATGACTAATGAACATTGTCAGTGCTCTATAAAATCCCAAATGGAGACAGGACTCAGAAGATTAATTGGTCTGTATATTTCGACCCTCTTCTGGGGTCCTCTTCAGCAGAAGGGGATCGAGATATACAGATCAATTAATCTTCTGAATTTGTCTCCATGTCTGTTATTATTGAGCGCGCACACACACACACACACACACACACACACACACACACACACACACACACACACACACACACACACACACACACACACACACACACACACACATGTATATATATATATATATATATATATATATATATATATATATATACACATAAAATGGCTCTACAATAGGTAAGGATTATACAGAGTATATACACTAAGATGTAAATCCCTCAGGGTATATATACTGAGAGTTAATTTTAATCCTTATTATAGGGCTTAAAGTATTTTTAAGTGAAGGTTGCGTGCAGCCCTAATAACCCTCGTGTAGTCGACAGGCTTCAAACCCCAATTAACCCGAGTGCCTCACAAGGGTGATTATCATGCCATAATTACGAAGCATTGCATTCTTTTGGAATTAAATGGATTTAAATAGATTTAGGTATCACATGCTATTTCAATCTAAATTTATTCTCAGCTTTAAAGGCATTTCAGTTCTCGCCAGACTTACAGCATAATAATAATAATAATAATAATAATAATAATAATAATAATAATAATAATAATAATTATTATTATTATTATTATTATTATTATTATTATTATTATTATTATTATTGTATTAATAATAATAATTATAATAATAATAATATTAAGTATTGCATTCGTGTATGAGAGAAATAATGGTGAGTGTTGAACCTGGCATCAGTATAACTGGCTCGTTATTAGACGATAGCTCTGTTACGTCAGAATTAGACGTATTAGCGTTAAAATGAAGTGCTGAATACTCGTACAGAAGTATAATTAACATTAGAGAAGATTTTATGAGCAAGAGAGAGAGAGAGAGAGAGAGTATTTTTCACTGTTTAGAGTGAAGAAAGATATTTTTCCACTCGGGAGAGTGGGAAAAATATTCCTCTTCTTATAAGGAAGGAAAACATTTTTTCCCTAGAGTAAAGGGAATGATTGACCCCTAGAATAAAGGGAAAGATTACCCCCCCCCTTAGAGTAAAGAGAAAGAGTGTACGTCCCCTGACACACACCAGCACACAATCCTCTTACCTCCAACACTTTCAATTCACACTTCTCTGAAAAAAACCTTTTGAGGCTCGATGAGCCTCACAACAGTCTCTCACACACACACACACACCCCACACACCACACACACACACACACACCACACACACACACACACACCACACATATATATATATATATATATATATATAAAATATATATTATATATAATATATATATATGTGCAATCCTATAGACTGTTACTACGTTGGTCAACAACTACGGTCTGTACTGTGAGATGCTTGTACATCGTGTGTCTGTGAGATGCTTGTACAACTTGTGTCTGTGAGATGCTTGTACAACTTGTGTCTGTGAGATGCTTGTACAACGTGTGTCTGTGAGATGCTTGTACATCGTGTGTCTGTGAGATACTTGTACAACTTGTGTCTGTGAGATACTTGTACAACTTGTGTCTGTGAGATACTTGTACAACTTGTGTCTGTGAGATGCTTGTACAACTTGTGTCTGTGAGATGCTTGTACAACTTGTGTCTGTGAGATGCTTGTACAACGTGTGTCTGTGAGATGCTTGTACAACGTGTGTCTGTGAGATGCTTGTACAACGTGTGTCTGTGAGATGCTTGTACAACGTGTGTCTGTGAGATGCTTGTACAACGTGTGTCTGTGAGATGCTTGTACAACTTGTGTCTGTGAGATGCTTGTACAACTTGTGTCTGTGAGATGCTTGTACAACGTGTGTCTGTGAGATGCTTGTACAACGTGTGTCTGTGAGATGCTTGTACAACATGTGTCTGTGAGATGCTTGTACAACATGTGTCTGTGAGATACTTGTACAACTTGTGTCTGTGAGATGCTTGTACAACTTGAGGTCCTCGCTTCATGTCACACAATCTTCGCCATGTACACCTCATCAAAGGTTGGAATGTGAGGCTCAGGTGATGGGTATAATCCAACGTTGATAAGACTGGCAACAATGCAGACCAGATCACTACAGAGATGCATAATGCAATTACTCACTGAGGTGGTGAGGGTGATTGGAAACTGTGTTCTTCGTTGGATCAGCGATCCAAACAACGTAATCTTGTTGCAAACACGGGGATTGCAAAACAGGTATCCACTCAGTGTTTCGCTCAGATGTTTCTCTCTACGTGGAAATGTGTGAGGGAAAGGTTGCTTAGGAACTTGTATCTTGACGTGGCTATTGTTGACTCGTGCCATGGAACGTACTGTGCAAAGTGAAAGTTAAGACATGAACAACGTTTGGTTATCTTTACTGTAGACGTTTCACCCTCCAGGCCGGTGGCCTGGTGGCTAAAGCTCCCGCTTCACACACGGAGGGCCCGGGTTCGATTCCCGGCGGGTGGAAACATTTCGACACGTTTCCTTGCACCTGTTGTCCTGTTCACCTAGCAGCAAATAGGTACCTGGGTGTTAGTCGACTGGTGTGGGTCGCATCCTGGGGGACAAGATTAAGGACCCCAATTGAAATAAGTTAGACAGTCCTCGATGACGCACTGACTTTCTTGGGTTATCCTGGGTGGCTAACCCTCCGGGGTTAAAAATCCGAACGAAATCTTATCTTATCTTATCTTAACATCATGGGATCTTGATTCAGAGGACATGTACACGACCTTCACGGCTACTACAACTACAACTAACCCATCCCTTTGGGTATGACCTACTTCCACTGGGGAATCCCGCCTACTATGCCCTCGTCTGCTACCCGACCCTACCTACCTGACGCCTATATAAGCACCAGCCTTCTTGCCTGTGCTCCAGAATCTCTACAACCACGGCTTGTTATGCTGACCATTTCCCGCAAATTAGGTCAGTTTTGTCCCAGGATGTGACCCACACCAGTCCACTAACACCCAGGATGTGACCCACACCAGTCAACTAACACCCAGGATGTGACCCACACCAGTCAACTAACACCCAGGATGTGACCCACACCAGTCCACTAACACCCAGGATGTGACCCACCACCAGTAACTAACACCCAGGATGGACCCACACCATCACTAACACCCATGATGTGACCCACACAGTCACACTATACACCCAGGATGTGACCCACACCAGTCCACTAACACCCAGGATGTGACCCACACCAGTCACTAACACCCAGGATGTGACCCACACCAGTCACTAACACCCAGGATGTGACCACAACACAGTCAACTAACACCCAGGATGTGACCACACCAGTCAACTCTAACACCCAGTATGTGACCCACACCAGTCAACTAACACCCAGGATGTGACCCACACCAGTCCACTAACACCCAGGATGTGCACCACACCAGTCCAACTAAACCCAGGATGGACCCACACCAGTCCACTAACACCCAGATGAAGTTGATGCCACCCACACCAGTCTACTAACACCCAGGATGCAACCCACACCAGTCCACTAACACCCAGGATGCGACCCACCACCAGTCCACTAACACCCAGGATGCGACCCACAACCAGTCCACTAACACCCAGGATGCTACCCACACCAGTCCACTAACACCCAGGATGCGACCCACACCAGTCAACTAACACCCAGGATGCGACCCACACCAGTCCACTAACACCCAGGATGTGACCCACGCCAGTCCACTAACACCCAGGATGTGACCCACACCAGTCCACTAACACCCAGGATGTGACCCACACCAGTCCACTTACACCCAGGATGTGACCCACACCAGTCCACTTACACCCAGGATGTGACCCACACCAGTCCACTTACACCCAGGATGTGACCCACACCAGTCCACTAACACCCAGAATGTGACCCGCACCAGTCCACTAACACCTAGGATGTGACCCACACCAGTCCACTAACACCCAGGATGCGACCCACACCAGTCCACTAACACCCAGGATGTGACCCACACCAGTCCACTAACACCCAGGATGCACCACACCAGTCCACTAACACCCAGGATGCCACCCACACCAGTCCACTAACACCCAGGATGCGACCCACACCAGTCCACTAACACCCAGGATGCACCCACACCAGTCCACTAACACCCAGGATGCACCCACACCAGTCCACTAACACCCAGGATGCACCCACACCAGTCCACTAACACCCAGGATGCCACCCACACCAGTCCACTAACACCCAGGATGCTGACCCACACCAGTCCACTAACACCCAGGATGCACCCACACCAGTCCACATAACACCAGGATGCGACCCACACCAGTCCACTAACACCCAGGATGGACCCACACCAGTCCACTAACACCCAGGATGTGACCCACACCAGTCCACTAACACCCAGGATGTGACCCACACCAGTCCACTAACACCCAGGATGTGACCCACACCAGTCCACTTAACAACCCAGGATGTGACCCACACCAGTCCACTTACACCCAGGATGTGACCCACACCAGTCCACTTACACCCAGGATGTGACCCACACCAGTCCACTAACACCCAGGATGTGACCCACACCAGTCCACTAACACCCAGGATGTGACCCACACCAGTCCACTAACACCCAGGATGCGACCCACACCAGTTCACTAACACCCAGGATGCACCACACCAGTCCACTAACACCCAGGATGCGACCCACACCAGTCCACTAAACACCCAGGATGCGACCCACACCAGTCCACTAACACCCAGGATGCTACCCACACCAGTCCACTAACACCCAGGATGAGCGAACCCACACCAGTCCAACTAACACCCAGGATGCAAAGACCTAACCAGGTGACCACCACTAACACCCAGGATGTTGACCCACGCAGTCCACTAACACCCAGGATGTGACCCACACCAGTCCACTACACCCAGGGATGTGACCCACACCAGTCCACTTACACCCAGTGGAATAGTTGGACCCACACAGTCCACTAACACCCAGGATGTGACCCACACCAGTCCACTAACACCCAGGATGTGACCCACACCAGTCCACTAACACCCAGGATGTGACCCACACCAGTCCACTAACACCCAGGTACCCATTTTATACTGATGGGTGAACATAGACAACCGATGTAAGGAAACACACCCAATGTTTCTACCCTCGCCGAGAACCGAACCCAGACCCTCACCGTGTGAAGCGAGGGATTTTGCTACCAGGCCACAAGCCACCAAAACCCGTAGGGTTACAAAAAGCCTAAGGATCTGGAGAGCGAAACATTACGTATGAGCTTAGGTGTGTAGTTCTGAGTAACGTTGTTACAGTATCTTGTGTCTATCCTGCCCATCGACTGCTTGACGGATATTAAGGTTAGTTGGTTAATTGGGCTGGAAGTTTATCGACTATACGAGGGTCACTAAAACTGGTTAGTTGGTTTGTTGGGATAAAAGCCTATCAACTACATGAGGGTCATTAAGGTTGGTTAGTTACCTAATTCGATTTCAAGTCCATCGACTATACGAGGGTCACTAAGCCTGCATGATACCTTTCACAACCAGTCGAAAGTGATTAGCTGTAGATCAGTAGTTTTATAGGAACCATTTAATGCCTCGAGTGAGGATGAATTAATTTATAGTATATATAGATTTAATATATTATATCATATATATATAAATATATAATGTAATATTATATATTACTATATGCAAGGAGTTGGAGAGCAGGCGAAATATACACAACTACTGATCCTGGCCGAAGGTGACTTCGAACCTAGAACCTGGAACAGGTTATATATATTGTTTTGCTCATGGTTTGTAGGAACGATGGCGTTGTGGTTAGGGTGACACGTACATTGTGTTGTTCCTCAGCGGGACAACGGTCGTGGGGTCGAATCCTGGCCTGCTGTGGTTTGAAATATATTATATATATATATATATATATTATATATGATTATATATAATATATGATAAGTAATAGTATGAAATAATATATATGGGAAGTAAATATGGAGTGATATTATGTGAGGTGATAGGTGGGAGAGTAGGGTAAATACTTGTGTGCGATACGTGCAGCAGGGTCGCAGCTGGCAGTTGATAATGACTTTAGTTAGATATGCAAATAAAAATGTAGCATTCTGTGTGCTAATTAAAGTGGTAGTGATTGAGACTATAAATAGAAATAGTGGCTGGAAGACCTGTGAGAAGTGGGGATGGTGATAATGTGGGGAAGAAAATAGCGGACCTTTAGAATTTGAACGGTGGTGTGGGCGAAAGTGAAATGTGTGTGCTTGGAGTCAGGTGGGGTGTGAGATACTGGAGGAAGAATGAATGCAGGAGTGGTGAGATTGTGGGACGAAGGTGGGGAGTGGGTGGACTGTGTGGGGAAGGTGGAGAGTGGGTGAGACCTGTGGGGGAGGTGGGGGGAGTGGGTGAGGACTGTGTGGGAGAAGGTGGGGATGGGTGAGACTGTGATGGGAGAAGGTGGGGAGTGGGTGAGACTGTGTGGGAGAAGTGGGGAGTGGGTGAGACTGTGTGGGAGAAGGTGGGGAGTGGTGAGACTGTGTGGGAGAAGGTGGGAGTGTGTGAGACTGTGTGGGAGAAGGTGTGGAGTGGGTGAGAAGTTGTGGGGAAGGGAAGTGGGGAGTTGGGAAAGTGGGGGAGTGGGTGAGACTGTGTGGGAGAAGGTGGGGAGTGGTGAGACTGTGTGGAGAGAAGGTGGGGAGTGGGTGAGACTATGTGGGAGAAGGTGGGGGAGTGGTGGAGACACTGGGGTGAAAGGTGGGGAGTGGGTGAGACTGGTGGGAGAAGGTGGGGAGTGGGTGAGACTGGTGTGGAGAAGGTGGGAAGTGGGTGAGACTGGTGGGAGAAGGTGGGGAGTGGGTGAGAGGAGATGGTGAGATGTGTGGGAGAAGGTGGGGAGTGGGGTGAGACTGTGTGGGAGGAGGTGGGAGTGGGTGAGACTGTGGAAGAAGGTGGGGAGTGGGTGAGACTGTGTGGGAGAGGTGGGGAGTGGGTGAGACGGTGGAAGAAGGTGGGGAGTGGGTGAGACTGGTGGGAGAAGGTGGGGAGTGGGTGAGGACTGTGGCGAGAAGTGGGGAGTGGGTGAGACTGTGTGGAGAAGGTGGGGAGTGGGTGAGACTGCGTGGGAGAAGGTGGGGAGTGGGTGAGACTGTGTGGAGAAGGTGATGGGAGTGGGTGAGACTGTGTGCGAGGAGGTGGGGAGTGGGTGAGACTGTGTTGGAGAAGGTGGGGAGTGGGTGAGACTGGTGGAGAAAGGTGGGGAGTGGGTGAGACTGTGTTGGGAGAGGTGGGGAGTGGGTGAGACTGTGTGGGAGAAGGTGGGAGTGGGTGAGACTGTGTGGGAGAAGGTGGGGAGTGGGTGAGACTGTGTGGGAGAAGGTGGGGAGTGGGTGAGACTGTGTGGGAGAAGGTGGGGAGTGGGTGAGACTGTGTGGGAGAAGGTGGGGAGTGTGGTGAGACTGTGTGGGAGAAGGTGTGGAGTGGGTGAGACTGTGTGAAAGAGGGGGGAGTGGGTGAGACTGTGTGGGAGAAGGGGAGGTGTGTGAGACTGTGTGGGGAGAAGGTGTGGAGTGGGTGAGACTGTGGTGGAAGAAGGTGGGAGTGGGTGAGACTGTGTGGGAGAAGGTGGGGAGTGGATGAGACTGTGTGGAAAGGTGGGGAGTGGGTGAGACTGTGTGGGAGAAGGTGGGGAGTGGGTGAGACACTGGGGTGAAGGTGGGGAGTGGGTCAGACTGGTGGGAGAAGGTGGGGAGTGGGTGAGACTGGTGGGAGAAGGTGGGGAGTGGGTGAGACTGGGTGGGAGAAGGTGGGGAGGGGTGGTGAGGACTGGTGGGAGAAGGTGGGGAGTGGGTGAGACTGGTGGGAGAAGGTGGGGAGTGTGAGACTGTGTGGGAGAAGATGGGGAGTGGGTGAGACTGGTGGGAGAAGGTGGGGAGTGGGTGAGGCTGTGTGGGAGAAGGTGGGGAGTGGGTGAGACTGTGCGGAGGAGGTGGGGAGTGGGTGAGACTGGTGGGAAGAAGGTGGGGAGTGGGTGAGACTGTGTGGGAGAAGGTGGGGAGTGGGTGAGACTGGTGGAGAAGGTGGGGAGTGGGTGAGACTGGTGGGAGAAGGTGGGGAGTGGGTGAGACTGTGTGGGAGAAGGTGGGGAGTGGGTGAGACTGTGTGGGAGAGGTGGGGAGTGGGTGAGACTGGTGGGAGAAGGTGGGGAGTAGGTGAGACTGTGTGGGAGAAGGTGGGGAGTGGGTGAGACAGTGTGGGAGGAGGTGGGGAGTGGGTGAGACTGTGTTGGAGAAGGTGGGGAGTGGGTGAGACTGTGTGGGAGGAGGTGGGGAGTGGGTGAGACTGGTGGGAGAAGAATGGGGAGTGGGTGAGACTGGTGGGAGAAGGTGGGGAGGGGTGAGACTGGTGGAGAAGGTGCGGGAGTGGGTGAGACTGTGTGGGAGAAGGTGGGGAGTGGGTGAGACTGTGTGTGAGAAGGTGGGGAGTGGGTGAGACTGGTGGGAGAAGGTGGGGAGTGGGTGAGACTGTGGGGAGAAGGTGGGGAGTGGGTGAGACTGGTGGGAGAAGGTGGGGAGTGGGTGAGACTGTGTGGGAGAAGGTGGGGAGTGGGTGAGACTGGTGGGAGAAGGTGGGGAGTGGGTGAGACTGTGTGGGAGAAGGTGGGGAGTGGGTGAGACTGTGTGGGAGAAGGTGGGGAGTGGGTGAGAATGGTGGGAGAAGGTGGGAGTGGGTGAGACTGGTGGGAGAAGGTGGGGAGTGGGTGAGACTGTGTGGGAGAAGGTGGGGAGTGGGTGAGACTGGTGGGAGAAGGTGGGGAGTGGTGAGACTGTGTGGGAGAAGGTGGGGAGTGGGTGAGACTGGTGGGGAAGAAGGTGGGGAGTGGGTGAGACTGTGTGGGAGAAAGGTGAGACTGGTGGGAGGAGGTGGGGAGTGGTGAGACTAGGTGGGATAGGTGGGGAGTGGGTGAGACTGGTGGGAGAAGTGGGGAGTGGGTGAGACTGTGTGGGAGAAGGTGGGGAGTGGGTGAGACTGTGTGGGAGAAGGTGGGGAGTGGGTGAGACTGTGTGGGAGAAAGGTGGGGAGTGGGTGAGACGTGTGGGAGAAAGTGGGGAGTGGTGTGAGAGACGGTGCGAAGGTGGGAGTGGGAGGAGGGTCGCTCACTAACAGAGACCGGAGTTGTCTTATATCCCTAGTGATTGAATTATTATTCTTTTATTCTATTTATTGTCTATTATTTTAATATTATTTTTCTTCTTCTTCTCTTGTTCTTCTTAATTCTTGTTTTTTGTATATATATATATAATATATATATATAATTAGATATATATAATCATTAATAATAATAATAGTAATAATAATAATAATAATATGCATAATAATAATAATACTAATAGAATAATAATAAATAATAAAAATAATAATATAATAATAATAATAATAATATAATAATAATAATAAATAATAATAATAATAATGCAATAATAATAGTAATAATAATAATAATATAATAATAATAGTAATAATAATAATTATAATAAATAATAATAGTAATAATAAAAAAAAAAAAAAAAAAAAAAAAAAAAAAATAGTAATAATAATAATAGTAATAATAGTAATAATAAGAGAAATTACAATAGATAATAAGTACATGGTATTTATACTGAGGTGTGTCTCAGTATAGAAGGAAATAACACCGCTAGGTGTATATAATTTAGGTGTGTTGTATATATATATACATGTATATATAATATCAACCATGCTTTTATACGCAGAGAGCAAGTATGTGTATCTCCTAGAATATACGAGTATACACTAAGAATATATCACAACGGTACATGCATATTAAGTAGTGTATCTCTGTGTATACACACATTAAGTTATCACCGTAATCACTATTTTAGGTATTAAAGTATTCCTAACTCGTTGAGCAGGTGGCTACCAGCCTTCACTGCAGTCAATAGGGGTTAAAGTTAGAAAATCGTAAATCCTGATTTTAAATATACCTGACGTCTCCCAGCAAGACGACGTATAGCAAAAACAAGTAGTAACGTTAATTATATTTACGGTTGTCTTGGCAGAAGTACGTCGACACTGCTGGTCAGGTGACGCATCTGAAGCTTAGAAGCGTCTCCTTCAGAGTGCTGGTACTGTACTTCCCACCTCCAGGACTGTAACATCCTCACTCATCCTTCAGAGTGCAGGTACTGTACTTCCCACCTCCAGCACTGTAACATCCTTACTCATCCTTCAGAGTGCAGGTACTGTACTTCCCACCTCCAGGACTGTAACATCCTCACTCATCCTTCAGAGTGCAGGTACTGTACTTCCCACCTCCAGGACTGTAACATCCTCACTCATCCTTCAGAGTGCAGGTACTGTACTTCCCACCTCCAGGACTGTAACATCCTCACTCATCCTTCAGAGTACAGGTACTGTACTTCCCACCTCCAGAACTGTAACATCCTCACTCATCCTTCAGAGTGCAGGTACTGTACTTCCCACCTCCAGAACTGTAACATCCTCACTCATCCTTCAGAGTGCAGGTACTGTACTTCCCACCTCCAGAACTGTAACATCCTCACTCATCCTTCAGAGTACAGGTACTGTACTTCCCACCTCCAGGACTGTAACATCCTCACTCATCCTTCAGAATGCAGGTACTGTACTTCCCACCTCCAGGACTGTAACATCCTCACTCATCCTTCAGAGTGCAGGTGCTGTACTTCCCACCTCCAGGACTGTAACATCCTCACTCATCCTTCAGAATGCAGGTGCGTACTTCCCACTCCAGACTGTAACATCCTCTCATCCTCAGGTGCAGGTGCTGTATTCCCACCTCCTGGACTTAACATCTTATCCTTCAGAGTGCAGGTGCTGTACTTCCCACCTCCAGGACTGTAACATCCTACTCATCCATTCAGAGTGCAGGTGCTGTACTTCCCACCTCCAGGACTGTAACATCCTTCATCATCCTTCAGAGTGCAGGTGCTGTACTTCCCACCTCCAGACTGTAACATCCTCACTCATCCTTCAGAGTCAGGTGCTGTACTTCCCACCTCCAGACTGTAACATCCTCACTCATCCTTCAGAGTGCAGGTGTCTGTACTTCCCACCTCCAGGACTGTAACATCCTCACTCATCCTTCAGAGTGCAGGTCTGTACTTCCCACCTCCAGTACTGTAACATCCTCACTCATCCTTCAGAGTGCAGGTACTGTACTTCCCACCTCCAGGACTGTAACATCTCCTCATCCTTCAGAGTGCAGGTACTGTACTTCCCACCTCCAGGACTGTAACATCCTCACTCATCCTTCAGAGTGCGGTACTGTACTTCCACCTCCAGACTGTAACATCCTCACTCATCCTTCAGAGTGCAGGTACTGTACTTCCCACCTCCAGGACTGTAACATCCTCACTCATCCTTCTGAGTGCAGGTACTGTACTTCCCACCTCCAGGACTGTAACATCCTCACTCATCCTTCAGAGTGCAGGTACTGTACTTCCCACCTCCAGGACTGTAACATCCTCACTCATCCTTCAGAGTGCAGGTACTGTACTTCCCACCTCCAGGACTGTAACATCCTCACTCATCCTTCAGAGTGCAGGTACTGTACTTCCCACCTCCAGGACTGTAACATCCTCACTCATCCTTCAGAGGTCAGGTGCTGTACTTCCCACCTCCAGGACTGTAACATCCTCACTCATCCTTCAGAGTGCAGGTGCTGTACTTCCCACCTCCAGGACTGTAACATCCTCACTCATCCTTCAGAGTGCTGGTGCTGTACTTCCCACCTCCAGGACTGTAACATCCTCACTCATCCTTCAGAGTGCAGGTGCTGTACTTCCCACCTCCAGGACTGTAACATCCTCACTCATCCTTCAGAGTGCAGGTGCTGTACTTCCCCACCTCCAGGACTGTAACATCCTCACTCATCCTTCAGAGTGCAGGTACTGTACTTCCCACCTCCAGGCACTGTAACATCCTCACTCATCCTTCAGAGTGCAGGCACTGTACTTCCCACCTCCAGGACTGTAACATCCTCACTCATCCTTCAGAGTGCAGGTACTGTACTTCCCACCTCCAGGACTGTAACATCCTCACTCATCCTTCAGAGTACAGGTACTGTACTTCCCACCTCCAGCACTGTAACATCCTCACTCATCCTTCAGAGTGCAGGTGCTGTACTTCCCACCTCCAGGACTGTAACATCCTCACTCATCCTTCAGAGTACAGGTGCTGTACTTCCCACCTCCAGGACTGTAACATCCTCACTCATCCTTCAGAGTGCAGGTGCTGTACTTCCCACCTCCAGGACTGTAACATCCTCACTCATCCTTCAGAGTGCAGGTACTGTACTTCCCACCTCCAGGACTGTAACATCCTCACTCATCCTTCAGAGTGCAGGTGCTGTACTTCCCACCTCCAGGACTGTAACATCCTCACTCATCCTTCAGAGTACAGGTGCTGTACTTCCCACCTCCAGGACTGTAACATCCTCACTCATCCTTCAGAGTACAGGTACTGTACTTCCCACCTCTAGGACTGTAACATCCTCACTCATCCTTCAGAGTACAGGTACTGTACTTCCCACCTCCAGGACTGTAACATCCTCACTCATCCTTCAGAGTGCAGGTACTGTACTTCCCACCTCCAGGACTGTAACATCCTCACTCATCCTTCAGAGTACAGGTACTGTACTTCCACCTCCAGGACTGTAACATCCTCACTCATCCTTCAGAGTGCAGGTACTGTACTTCCCACCTCCAGGACTGTAACATCCTCACTCATCCTTCAGAGTGCAGGTACTGTACTTCCCACCTCCAGGACTGTAACATCCTCATCATCCTTCAGAGTACAGGTACTGTACTCCCACCTCCAGGACTGTAACATCCTCACTCTCCTTCAGAGTACAGGTACTGTACTTCCCACCTCCAGGACTGTAACATCCTCACTCTCCTTCAGAGTGCAGGTACTGTACTTCCCACCTCCAGGACTGTAAATCCTCACTCATCCTTCAGAGTACATGGTACTGTACTTCCACCTCCAGGACTGTAACATCCTCACTCATCCTTCAGAGTACAGGTACTGTACTTCCCACCTCCAGGACTGTAACATCCTTACTCATCCTTCAGAGTACAGGTACTGTACTTCCCATCTCCAGGACTGTAACATCCTCACTCATCCTTCAGAGTACAGGTGCTGTACTTCCCACCTCCAGGACTGTAACATCCTCACTCTCCCTTCAGAGTGCAGGTACTGTACTTCCCACCTCCAGGACTGTAACATCCTCACTCATCCTTCAGAGTGCAGGTACTGTACTTCCCACCTCCAGGACTGTAACATCCTCACTCATCCTTCAGAGTACAGTGCTGTACTTCCCACCTCCAGGACTGTAACATCCTCACTCTCCCTTCAGAGTGCAGGTACTGTACTTCCCACCTCCAGGACTGTAACATCCTCACTCATCCTTCAGAGTGCTGGTGCTGTACTTCCCACCTCCAGGACTGTAACATCCTCACTCTCCCTTCAGAGTACAGGTGCTGTACTTCCCACCTCCAGGACTGTAACATCCTCACTCATCCTTCAGAGTGCAGGTACTGTACTTCCACCTCCAGGACTGTAACATCCTCACTCATCCTCAGAGTGCAGGTACTGTACTTCCCACCTCCAGGACTGTAACATCCTCACTCATCCTTCAGAGTGCAGGTACTGTACTTCCCACCTCCAGGACTGTAACATCCTCACTCATCCTTCAGAGTACAGGTACTGTTACTTCCCACCTCCAGAACTGCACTCCTCACTCATCCTTCAGAGTCAAGTACTGTACTTCCACCTCAGGACTGTAACATCCTACCCATCATTCAGAGTCAGGTACTGTACTTCCCACCTCAGGACTGTAAACATCCTCACTCATCCTTCAGAGTACAGGTACTGTACTTCCCACCTCCAGGACTGTAACATCCTCACTCATCCTTCAGAGTGCAGGTACTGTACTTCCCACCTCCAGGACTGTAACATCCTACTCATCCTTCAGAGTACAGGTACTGACTTCCCACTCCAGGACGTAATCATCCTCACTCATCCTTCAGAGTACAGGTGTGTACTTCCCACCTCCAGCACTGTAACATCTCACTCATCCTTCAGAGTACAGTACTGTACTTCCCACCTCCAGGACTGTAACTCCTCACTCATCCTTCAAGTAGGGTGCATGTACTTCCACCTCCAGGACTGTAACATCCTCACTCATCCTTCAGAGTACAGGTGTGTACTTCCCACCTCCAGGAATGTAACATCCTCACTCATCCTTCAGAGTACAGGTGCTGTACTTCCCACCTCCAGGACTGTAACATCCTCACTCATCCTTCATAGTACAGGTGCTGTACTTCCACCTCAGGACTGTAACATCTCTCACTCATCCTTCAGAGTGCAGGTGCTGTACTTCCCACCTCCAGACTGTAACATCCTCACTCATCATTCAGAGTGCAGGGTACTGTACTTCCCACCTCCAGGGATGTAACATCCTCACTCATCCTTCAGAGTACAGGTACTGTACTTCCCACCTCCAGGACTGTAACATCCTCACTCATCCTTCAGAGTGCAGGTACTGTACTTCCCACCTCCAGCACGTGTAACATCCTCACTCATCCTTCAGAGTGCAGGGACTGTACTTCCCACCATCCAGACTGTAACACCTCACTCATCCTTCAGAGTACAGGTACTGTACTTCCCACCTCCAGGACTGTACATCCTCACTCATCCTTCAGAGTGCAGGTACTGTACTTCCCAACCTCCAGCACTGTAACATCCTCACTCATCCTTCAGAGTGCAGGTGCTGTACTTCCCACCTCCATGACTGTAACATCCTCACTCATCCTTCAGAGTACAGGTACTGTACTTCCCACCTCCAGGACTGTAACATCCTCACTCATCCTTCAGAGTGCAGGTACTGTACTTCCCACCTCCAGACTGTAACATCCTCACTCATCCTCAGAGTACAGGTGCTGTACTTCCCACCTCCAGGACTGTAACATCCTCAATCATCTTCAGAGTAAGCATGTGTGTACTCCCACCTCAGGAATAGTAACATCCTCAACTCTGCATCATGTTACGAAAAAAGGTCGTATTCAACACCTCAGGTGATGAACACCACTTATCCTTCAGAGTACAGGTGCTTACTTCCAACCTCCAGGTACTGTAACATCCTCACATCATCCTTCAAATGCAGGTACTTGTACTTCCCACCTAAGCCCGATATTTAACATCCTCATCATCCTTCAGAGTAAAGGTACGTAATTCCACCTCCAGGATGTAACATACCTCACTCATCCTTCAAAGTAACAGTACTGTAATTACCTCCAGACTGTAAATCCTACTATTCGTCGTTCGGATTGCAGGTATTGTATTCCCACCTCCAGCGACTGGTAACATCCTCACTCATCTTCAGAGTAAGGTATGTGATCCCACCTCCAGACTGTAACAGTCTCACTAACTACAGTAGTGCAGGGGCTGTACTTCCCACTCCATGCTGTAACATCCTACACTATCCTATACAGAGTGCATGTACTTACTTCCCACCTTAGGACTGTAACATCTCACTATCCTTCAGAGTACATGTGACTGGAATTCCACTCAGCACTGTAACATTCCACTCATCCGTCAGAGTGCAGGTACTGTTACTTCCACCTCCATGCACTGTCAATCCATCTACTATCTTCAGATGTGCAGGGTATCGTACTGTCCACCTCAGGACTGTAAATCCTACTCAATCTTTAAAGATGCAGGTTGCGTAACTTCCACCTCCAGCACTGTAAATCCATCCTCATCCTTACAGAATGCAGTGCTGTACTTCCACCACCTCCAGCCTGAAATCCCCACTCATCCTTCAGAGTGCAGGTACTGTACTTCCCACCTCCAGGACTGTAACATCCTCACTCATCCTTCAGAGTGCAGGTACTGTACTTCCCACCTCCCGCACTGTAACATCCTCACTCATCCTTCAGAGTGCAGGTGCTGTACTTCCCACCTCCAGCACTGTAACATCCTCACTCATCCTTCAGAGTGCAGGTGCTGTACTTCCCACCTCCAGCACTGTAACATCCTCACTCATCCTTCAGAGTGCAGGTACTGTACTTCCCACCTCCAGGACTGTAACATCCTCACTCAAAAACCTTCATAGATGCTGGTATGTACTTCCCACCTCCACACTGTAAACATCCCACTCATCCTTCAGAGTAAAAGTACTGTACTTCCCACCTCCAGGACTGTAACATCCTCACTCATCCTTCATAGTGCAGGTACTGTACTTCCCACCTCCACGACTCAAGAAGATTAATCTCGTTTCTAAATCATTTACAAAAAGTAAGCATCACTGTCAAGTGACATAAGCAGAAATAACGACTTCTAAACATACGCTCAACTGCTAGAAGACAATACGATAGTTTTAACGTAAAAAGACGAGTGTAAACACCGAGGTGATGACACAACCTGATTATTTCACGAATAATTGCTTTTTAAAGCCCAGTAAAACATAGCAATGAAAATGTACAGCGAATCAAATTACTCATTTAAATGACTTTCGTTTACATAAAATACATTAGTATAATTAAACAATAGCCAACGATTTATAATTGAAATAAACTTTTCTCTCTCCTCTCTCCTCGGAACAGGAACGAAACTCTCTTGGGTTGTATATATATAAATTATATATATTATATATTAATAATATATATATATATATATTATATATAATATGATATAAATATTGTGTGTCGTCGGTTTCGTTTGGAGATTAGATTGGTTATAGTTAAACACACTTGTTGGATGGAACCTTAATATTATCAGACTGTGGTAAGGAGCCCAGCCTGCCTTTACTGCTCGGGAAGGTCTAACTGGGAAATGAGGAGTTTTTCAGAGGCTCTCACGCACACATGTGCATCGCGTGACGTCACACAAACTAGTCTCTAGGCATAGCAAGGGATCGTGTATGTAAAACACATGGATGGTGCTAACTTGGTACTCAGATAAGCTATACAACACATGTAGGGGATCAGCAACTATGCTGACATAAAAGGAGGGTCAGTAGTTACTTTACTTACATGTCGCGATAAAGCATCTGCGACTACATTGGACTTGCCAGGTATATGTTCGAAAGTAGGATTGAACTCTTGGACTATCAAGGTCCATCTAGCTAACCTTCCAGTAGGTTGTTTGTTCTGAATAAAGGTATCAGTGGGGCATGGTCTGTCAAGTCATGAACAGGGTACTGGTAAATTATGTCTCGGAAGTGCTTTAAAGACCATACTATTGCCAAAGCTTCTTGCTCAGTTACTGTATAATTACGTTCAGCCTCCGTAAGGACTCTACTAGCAAATGCAACTGCAGTTGTACTTGCCATCAGTCTGAGCTAGTACAGCACCAATACCAACTGAACTAGCATCAATTGTCAGATAGAAAGGCTTAGAAAAATCTGGAAACTTCAAAATTGGAGCGGACGTTAGCTTTTCTTTTAGTGTCTGGAATGCTCTTTCTTGACGCAAGGTCCAAACGAAAGGAGCATCTTTCTTAAGCAATTCAGTTAGAGGAGCTGCTATGGAAGAGAAATTAGTAATGAAAGATCTATAAAAACCTGCTAAATCCACAAAGGATCTTATGGCATCAGCAGTTTTGGGGGATGGAAAATTTAGTACTGCCGTTACTTTACTTTGGTCAGTCGTAACCCCTCTAGGAGTGACTATGTGACCCAGAAACTTAATTTCTGCTCTGAAAAATTGACATTTGGACAGTTTGATCTTTAAATTGGCTTCTTCAAGCTTACCAAGTACTACATCAAGTCTTTTCAAATGTGTATCCACATTTCGGACATTACGATCACGTTATCTAAGTACACCATAAATGCTTTACCTATGAGACCTCTAAAGATATTGTTCATGAGCCTTGAGAATGTTATAGGGGAGGACCATAATCCAAAGGCCATTCGGAGGAAGTGATAATGACCTGTGGGAGTGGAGAACGCTGTTAACTCTTGGCTGTCTTCGTGAAGAGGGACTTGCCAAAACCCTTGTAACAAGTCCAGGGTCGAGAAGACTTTGTTATCTCCGATGTTACGTAAAAGGTCACCAAGTACAGGAAGTGGGAAGCAATCTGGAATAGTTTTCGCATTTAACTTCTTAAAGTCAATCACCGGGCGCCAAGTACCATCCTTCTTAGGCACTAGGACCAAGGGCGCATTCCAGGGTGAATTGCTAGGTGCAATAACTCCATCATCGAGCATCTGATTGATCAATTCATCTGCTACAGCAACTTGGGAATGAGGCATTCTGTACGCAGGTATATAGATAGGTCTAGTACCAGGTTCAAGTGGAATACGATGGGACAATAAGTTCGTTATACCCATCTTTTCACCTGGTAAGGCAATGGCTCTACAACGTTTATTCAACAGAGTCAACAAACGCTTGACCTCCTCTGGGAAGTCAGTGGGAGCTAAATCTTTCTCAACTGGTGGAATGGATTGATCCAGCAGAGTGGATGAAGTCTCCCCTGATGAAATAGCACCGACCCATTGGTCAGGTGGCAAGTCATCCTGCACTTGAACAGGGTAAGGATAGTGAACCAGGTCAACGAGATTGGTATTTGCTCTGAGACGAACACTGTGGCCCGAAGTGTTAGCAAGGAATAAATGGATCTTACTGTCTCTTACAACATGTAAGGAAGGTTCAACAAATAAACCCTTGACCTTGCAGGAATCACTGTCAACTAGGATGTTATCACCATCTGGAACACTAGGGACAACAACAGACACTCTAGTGAGAGCACTAGCCGCAACAGAGACGTCTTTCTGCAGACGGCAAGTGACATCAACAAGAGACGGCATTACTAGTTTCAAGTAATCGTTTCCTGACAAGGCATCCCCTGTGGAGAAACTACTACTTGAACTAGCAGACATTGCAGGGATAGGCTGTGCACTACAGGTGTGCACAGCCTACCCTCAGACACTTGAGGCAGCAGAACACTATCCTGCAAGTCTGAAGGTGTAGGTGGAACACAGATGGGAGTTTTGTCGTCGGGTTTCGTTGGAGATTAGATGGTTATAGTTAAACACACCTGTTGGATGGTAACACTTATATTATCAGACTGTGGTAAGGGAGGCCCAGCCTGCCTGTTGCTGCTCGGTAGGTCTAACTGGAACTGAGAGAGTTACAGAGGCTCTCACGCACACATGTGCATTGCGTGACGTCACACAAACTAGTCCCTAGGCATAGCAAGGGATCGTGTATGTAAAACACATGGATGGTGCTATGGTACTCATATAAGGTATACAACACATGTAGGGGATCAGCAACTATGCTGACATTATATATATATATATTATATATTATATATTATATATATATATATATATATATATATGCCGTGCCGAATATGTAAAACTGGTCAATTAGCAAGAACTCATTTAAAATTAAGTCCTTTCTGAAAATTTCTCTTATACGTTTAAAGATATATTTTTTTCATTAATGTTGATGTAAAAATTTATAATTTTGCACCAAAAGAATCTTAGAAAACTTACCTAACCTTATTATAACAAGAACAATTTATTTTAGCCTAACCCAACTAAGTATATTTTAGATTTGTTTACAATAAACAGCTTTTCACCTCATCCCCTACATGCATCAGCCTTAGTAGAGATATTAACAATGCAAGGAATTTGCAAGAGCAGGCGAAATATACATGTAAGCCTTCTCCCTGAAAGCTGGCTGCCTTGGATCAAAGTCAAGCGCAAGCTGGACTCCAAGGTATTGGTCCAGTGTGGGTAGATTGGTAAAGCACTGCGTACCTTGTTCCAAGGTTCGTAGGTTCGAGTCTCCTTCAGCCGGGAGATCAGTGTTTTTATATATATATATATATTATATATATATATATATATAATATATATATATATATATATATTCATAGGTAGTAGGTTGGTAGACAGCAACCACCCAGGGAAGTACTACCGTCCTGCCAGATGACTGTGAAACAAAAAACCTGTAACTGTTTTGCATGATGGTAGGATTGCTGGTTTCTTTTTCTGTCTCATAAACACGCTAAGATAACAGGGATATTCTTGCTACTCCTACTTACACTTTGTCACACTTCACAGACACGCACATGCATATATATATATACATACATCTAGGTTTTTCCTTTTTCTAAATAGCTCTTGTTCTTTTTTATTTCTTCTATTGTCCATGGGGAAGTGGAAAAGAATCTTTCCTCCGTAAGCCATGCGTGTCGTATGAGGCGACTAAAATGCCGGGAGCAATGGGCTAGTAACCCCTTCTCCTGTATACAATTACTAAAAAAAAGAAGAAGAAAAACTTTATAAAACTGGGTTGCTTAAATGTGCGTGGATGTAGTGCGGATGACAAAAAACAGATGATTGCTGATGTTATGAATGAAAAGAAGTTGGATGTCCTGGCCCTAAGCGAAACAAAGCTGAAGGGGGTAGAGAGTTTCAGTGGGGGGAAATAAATGGGATTAAATCTGGAGTATCTGAGAGAGTTAGAGCAAAGGAAGGGGTAGCAGTAATGTTAAATGATCAGTTATGGAAGGAGAAAAGAGAATATGAATGTGTAAATTCAAGAATTATGTGGATTAAAGTAAAGGTTGGATGCGAGAAGTGGGTCATAATAAGCGTGTATGCACCTGAGAAAGAGAGGAATGCAGAGGAGAGAGAGAGATTTTGGGAGATGTTAAGTGAATGTATAGGAGCCTTTGAACCAAGTGAGAGAGTAATTGTGGTAGGGGACTTGAATGCTAAAGTGGGAGAAACTTTTAGAGAGGGTGTGGTAGGTAAGTTTGGGGTGCCAGGTGTAAATGATAATGGGAGCCTTTGATTGAACTTTTTATAGAAAGGGGTTTAGTTATAGGTAATAAAATATTTTAAGAAAAAGAGGATAAATAAGTATACACGATATGATGTAGGCGAAATGACAGTAGTTTGTTGGATTATGTATTGGTAGATAAAAGACTGTTGAGTAGACTTCAGGATGTACATGTTTATAGAGGGGCCACAGATATATCAGATCACTTTCTAGTTGTAGCTACACTGAGAGTAAAAGGTAGATGGGATACAAGGAGAATAGAAGCATCAGGGAAGAGAGAGGTGAAGGTTTATAAACTAAAAGAGGAGGCAGTTAGGGTAAGATATAAACAGCTATTGGAGGATAGATGGGCTAATGAGAGCATAGGCAATGGGGTCGAAGAGGTATGGGGTAGGTTTAAAAATGTAGTGTTAGAGTGTTCATCAGAAGTTTGTGGTTACAGGAAAGTGGGTGCAGGAGGGAAGAGGAGCGATTGGTGGAATGATGATGTAAAGAGGAGTAGTAAGGGAGAAAAGTTAGCATATGAGAAGTTTTTACAAAGTAGAAGTGATGCAAGGAGGGGAAAAGTATATGGAGAAAAAGAGAGAAGTTAAGAGAGTGGTGAAGCAATGTAAAAAGAGAGCAAATGAGAGAGTGGGTGAGATGTTATCAACAAATGTTGTTGAAAATAAGAAAAAGTTTTGGAGTGAGATTAACAAGTTAAGAAAGCCTAGAGAACAAATGGATTTGTCAGTTAAAAATAGGAGAGGAGAGTTATTAAATGGAGAGTTAGAGGTATTGGGAAGATGGAAGGAATATTTTGAGGAATTGTTAAATGTTGATGAAGATAGGGAAGCTGTGATTTCGTGTATAGGGCAAGGAGGAATAACATCTTGTAGGAGTGAGGAAGAGCCAGTTGTGAGTGTGGGGGAAGTTCGTGAGGCAGTAGGTAAAATGAAAGGGGGTAAGGCAGCCGGGATTGATGGGATAAAGATAGAAATGTTAAAAGCAGGTGGGGATATAGTTTTGGAGTGGTTGGTGCAATTATTTAATAAATGTATGGAAGAGGGTAAGGTACCTAGGGATTGGCAGAGAGCATGCATAGTTCCTTTGTATAAAGGCAAAGGGGATAAAAGAGAGTGCAAAAATTATAGGGGGATAAGTCTGTTGAGTGTACCTGGTAAAGTGTATGGTAGAGTTATAATTGAAAGAATTAAGAGTAAGACGGAGAATAGGATAGCAGATGAACAAGGAGGCTTTAGAAAGGTAGGGGGTGTGTGGACCAGGTGTTTACAGTGAAACATATAAGTGAACAGTATTTAGATAAGGCTAAAGAGGTCTTTGTGGCATTTATGGATTTGGAAAAGGCGTATGACAGAGTGGATAGGGGGGCAAATGTGGCAGATGTTGCAAGTGTATGGTGTAGGAGGTAGGTTACTGAAAGCAGTGAAGAGTTTTTACGAGGATAGTGAGGCTCAAGTTAGAGTATGTAGGAAAGAGGGAAATTTTTTCCCAGTAAAAGTAGGCCTTAGACAAGGATGTGTGATGTCACCGTGGTTGTTTAATATATTTATAGATGGGGTTGTAAGAGAAGTAAATGCGAGGGTCTTGGCAAGAGGCGTGGAGTTAAAAGATAAAGAATCACACACAAAGTGGGAGTTGTCACAGCTGCTCTTTGCTGATGACACTGTGCTCTTGGGAGATTCTGAAGAGAAGTTGCAGAGATTGGTGGATGAATTTGGTAGGGTGTGCAAAAGAAGAAAATTAAAGGTGAATACAGGAAAGAGTAAGGTTATGAGGATAACAAAAAGATTAGGTGATGAAAGATTGAATATCAGATTGGAGGGAGAGAGTATGGAGAGGTGAACGTATTCAGATATTTGGGAGTGGACGTGTCAGCGGATGGGTCTATGAAAGATGAGGTGAATCATAGAATTGAAGAGGGAAAAAGAGTGAGTGGTGCACTTAGGAGTCTGTGGAGACAAAGAACTTTGTCCTTGGAGGCAAAGAGGGGAATGTATGAGAGTATAGTTTTACCAACGCTCTTATATGGGTGTGAAGCGTGGGTGATGAATGTTGCAGCGAGGAGAAGGCTGGAGGCAGTGGAGATGTCATGTCTGAGGGCAATGTGTGGTGTGAATATAATGCAGAGAATTCGTAGTTTGGAAGTTAGGAGGAGGTGCGGGATTACCAAAACTGTTGTCCAGAGGGCTGAGGAAGGGTTGTTGAGGTGGTTCGGACATGTAGAGAGAATGGAGCGAAACAGAATGACTTCAAGAGTGTATCAGTCTGTAGTGGAAGGAAGGCGGGGTATGGGTCGGCCTAGGAAGGGTTGGAGGGAGGGGGTAAAGGAGGTTTTGTGTGCGAAGGGCTTGGACTTCCAGCAGGCATGCGTGAGCGTGTTTAATAGGAGTGAATGGAGACAAATGGTTTTTAATACTTGACGTGCTGTTGGAGTGTGAGCAAAGTAACATTTATGAAGGGATTCAGGGAAACCGGCAGGCCGGACTTGAGTCCTGGAGATGGGAAGTACAGTGCCTGCACTCTGAAGGAGGGGTGTTAATGTTGCAATTTAAAAACTGTAGTGTAAAGCACCCTTCTGGCAAGACAGTGATGGAGTGAATGATGGTGAAAGTTTTTCTTTTTCGGGCCACCCTGCCTTGGTGGGAATCGGCCGGTGTGATAATAAAAAATAATAAATATATATATATATATATATATATATATATATATATATATATATAATATATATATATATATATATATATATATATATATATATAAAGCTCCAGTGGAGACGTTCCTCTGGGAACGTATTTACGCAGACAATCTCCTCTTTTCTGCAATTTTTGCAAGCTCCTGATGATGTGCTGATTACAACACGAAAGGCCTAGAGGTATCATTCTACTCCCCCCGTGGTTGTTTTTTGCATATATATATATATATATATATATATATATATATATATATATATATATATATATATATATATATATATATATATATATATGTGTGTGTGTGTGTGTGTATATCACCTCTCTGTATATATATATATATATATATATATATATATATATATATATATATATATATATATATATATATATATATATATATATATATATAATATGTACACTCCACCTCTATAACTAAGATATTGATGGTGAGGGACAGATTTTGACAGAGGAATCCTAAAGAGAAGTGAGAGACAGGCAGGCCATCCTGTGAGCTGTCGTCACTTAGCGTTTGTCAGCAGCGGCTGTCAGCCACAGTGTTACACACCACACCAGCTGACGAACCACAGCTTAATGTATTTTCAGGTGATGGTGTGCTGGAGGTCAGCCAAGCACCTAAGGAGGGGGCGCCACCCCCTGCCCTCCGCAAGCTGTCATAATATTATGACTCGCTAGGGAGGGTGTTTATCAGAGGCTGGTGGAGTGATGGGTGTCCCCAGGAACCTGGTTCATACCTGCAGTGTTTCACACCTGACCTTCCTACATGCTCACACTTACTCCTAGTTATTGATAGCTGACTAGCAGCATACTTGCAATATAATATATTATTTATTTATTATTATTTATTTACTATATTATTATTAATATATTATTATTATTATATTATATATTATTATAATGATAGCTGACTAGCAGCATACTTGCTATTATTATTATTACTATTATTATTATTATTATTAATATTATTATTATTATTATTATTATATGATCGCTGACTAGCAGCATACTTGCTATTATTATTATTATTATTATTATTATTATTATTATTATTATTATTAATATATTATATGATGGCTGACTAGAGCACACTTGCTATTATTATTATTATTATTATTATTATTATTATTATTATTATTATTATTAATATATATATTTATCATATTATTCATTATTATAATTATTATTATTATTATTATTTTTTTATATATTTGGATTGCTAACGTATAAACATAAAGAAGTGACATATGAGGATCTTACTGGCCGTACTAGCTAGTGCTTTCTACATACCAAACCATAAAGCATTTTTACTACCCAGTTTGAATGCTACCTAGGAATGATAAGGACTTGTTTACATTTGGGTATCTGTGTTCTGGAATGTTCGTTCCACCAGTGCCTTCGTCAGTCGATGCAGAGAAGATGGAAATGGGAAATTTGAGTTAATCAGTCCCTCAGTCTTGAGTATGTGTTCAGTCAGTCAATCAAGATTGATGGAATTGAACTTATCGTCCCAGCGGAGGACTGATTCCTTAAACTACCTCTCATTTTCCGGCCACCGTTTCTTCTCTGCGCTGGATTGAAGAAGCCACTGACTGGCCAAACATTTCCTCAGTAAATATTCGCAAATGCTGCACAAGTGTCTTATGTATCAACGAGTCAAACAGCTCCTGGCAACTTGGAAAAGTAGTGGCCCGGGGCCCGGTGGCCTGGTGGCTAAAGCTCCCGCTTCACACACGAGGGCCGGTCTCGATTCCCGCCGGGTGGAAACATTTCGACACGTTTCCTTACACCTGTTGTCCTGTTCACCTAGCAGCAAATAGGTACCTGGGTGTTAGTCGACTGGTGTGGGTCGCATCCTGGGGGACAAGATTAAGGACCCCAATGGAAATAAGTTAGACAGTCCTCGATGACGCACTGACTTTCTTGTGTTATCCTGGGTGGCTAACCCCCCGGGGTTAAAAATCCGAACGAAATCTTATCCTATCTTAACAATCTCCATTTTCTGTGTCAAATTAACAACACTCAGGTGCCTTCATGACCTACCGTATTTTCCGGCATATAAGGCGCACGAGCATATAAGGCGCGCGAGCATATAAGGCGCACGAGCATATAAGGCGCACGAGCATGTAGGACGCACGAGCATATAAGGCGCACGAGCATATAAGACGCACGAACATATAAGGCGCACGAGCATATAAGGGGCACGAGCATGTAGGGCGCACGAGCATATAAGGCACACGAGCATATAAGGCGCACAAGCATATAGGGCGCACGAGCATATAAAGCACACGAACATATAAGTCGCACAAGCATGTAGGGCACACGAGCATATAAAGCGCACGAACATATAAGATGCACGAGCATATAAAGCGCACGAGCATATAAGGCGCATGAGCATATAAGGCGCACGAGCATATAAGACGCACGAGCATATAGGGCGCACGAGCATATAGGGCGCACGAGCATATAAGGCGCACGAGCATATAAGACACACGAACATATAAGGCGCACGAGCATATAAGACACACGAACATATAAGGCTCACGAGCATATAAGACACACGAACATATAAGGCGCACGAGCATATAGGGCTCACGAGCACATAAAGCACATGAACATGTAAGGTGCACGAGCATATAAGGCATACGAGCATATAAGGCGTACGAGCATATAAGGCGCACGAGCATGTAAGGCGCATGAGCATATAAGGCATACGAGCATATAAGGCGTACGAGCATATAAGGCGCACGAGCATGTAAGGCGCATGAGCATATAAGGCATACGACCATATAAGGCGCACGAGCATATAAGGCGCACGAGCATATAAGACGCACGAGCATATAAGGCGCACGAGCATATAAGGTTCTATTTCCAAGCAGTGTAACTAACGTTATTACACAAGTGATAAAGCGTAAACCTGACCTTGATCATATAAGGCGCAGGCTGATTTTCCAAGCCTTTTGTGGGAAAAAAAGGCATGTCTTATATGCCGAAAAATACGGTATATAAGTCCTACCTATTTTGTGATTTGTTTACAATCGTGTTATTAAGACTCCGTGAGTCAGACAGAAGGGAAATGCTGCTCTCCAAGCAGTTTATAGAAACTTCCCTTCCCTATATCCCTTCATAGAATCGTGTTATAGTGTGACTTCCAAACTATTGTTTGGGGACCATGAAATTGACTCATGTGAAAGCGTGCAACAGGGGGACCCTCTCGCCCCCTTTCTGTTCTGTTTGGTCATCAAGGAAGTCACAGAAGCACTCTCCAGCGAGCTCAATATCTGGTTCCTGGACGACGGTACCCTAGCTGGCACAACAGAATCTCTCCTAGAGGACATCAGTAAAATTAAAGACATGGGAGAAAGCCTGGGCCTTTCTTTAAACCCCACCAAATGTGAAATAGTTCTCCCCAATCAACGATGATCCAGAATATTAGCCGTTTTACCAGGAGCACGAGCCATTGATCCAGCCAATAGCACTCTCCTTGGTGCTCCTTTTGGGGTCCAATGCCATAGATCTGATCCTAAAAAAAAAAAGTCTCAGACCTCCGGACGATGGAAAGAAGGGATGAAAGACATTGACACACACGATGCCTTCTACCTACCCCACCAGGTGCCTGTCAATCCCAAAACTTACCTACTTTCTGAGATGCTCCCCAGCCTTCAGCAGTCCAAAACTCAAGGAATATGACTCCTAAAGACCATGCTAGAGAGTGTATTGAATCTTTCCCTTGAAGATGGACAGTGGTTGCAAGCCTCACTTCCGGTCAGGCTTGGGGGGCTGGGAGTACGCAGAACCAGATTGCTCTACAGTTTTTCCTATCCCCTTTCCATACATCAAACAAGTTGATAAGACAAATTCTTCCTGATAACCTCAGTGACTCAGCAGGAATACAGGACCCTAGCTATGCCAGTGCCATTACTGAATGGGAGACTCTTGCTGCTGCAGCACAAAACCCTAGTGCAGCACTGGCTCACAAACAGTCAAGCTGGGATGGCCCAATCGCTGAAAAGGTGTTTGCCAACATGCTCAAGGCTGCAACATCAGATAGGAACACTGCCCGTCTCCAGGCTGTG
The DNA here is from genome assembly GCF_026875155.1 of Cherax quadricarinatus. Lineage (NCBI taxonomy): Eukaryota > Metazoa > Arthropoda > Malacostraca > Decapoda > Parastacidae > Cherax > Cherax quadricarinatus. Next base: position 1,115,843 of record NC_069457.1, read on the forward strand.
AGCGCACCTTACTCCGGGGACTTCCTCCAAACAGTTCCCATATCGGCAATGGGAATAAGACCCTAAGACCCTCCGTATTGCAGTGGCTCTGCACCTTGCTGGCCCAATTCACACAGAATATATGTGTATTTATGGTGAAGCGCAAGCAGACCAATATGGTCTACATGGTTTTAACTGTTCCAAAACCAAGGGTTGGCATGCAAGACACAGTGAGGTCAACGACATCATTAAGAGAACCCTTGCTACAGCTGGATGCCCAGCCGAGAGGGAGCCCCAATCACTAGCAGCCAACAATACCCACAACTCAGCAAACCGCCCCGACGGGATCACCATCTATCCTTGGAAGAATGGCAGGTTCTTAGCATGGAACTATACCTGTGTGTCCACACTGGCTGACACCTATATCCATCACAGTGTGGGGCGACAGGGAGGAGCTGCTGACCACAGGGAGGAGTACAAGATCAGCAAGTACAGAGACATAAGCCAGCAGTATCAATTTGTCCCAGTGGGATCGAGACCTTGGGATCATGGGGAAAAAATGTCACACGTTTTCTTAAAAAAATTGGGGTTCCAGACTCATCGACACCACCGGGGCCCCAAAGGGGCACCCCACTTTCATGTTTAAAGCGCCTCAGCGTAGCCATCCAGAGGGGAAATGCTTTCTGCATACTTTTTCTTCCCTCCAGCCTCGGAGTAGCTGGAGGAAATTCATGCTCTTTAATACATTGTTACCATTGTATTCATGTTTGTGTTTTTCTGGGAAATGTATTCTGTTTATTAATAAATGTTCACATAGGAAAAAAAAAAATATAGGGGTGGGGGAGGAGAAGAAAATATTCAAACAGCTCCGGGGAGAACCTTGAGCTTTCCCTGAGGTACGTTTATTGTCTTCTCTGAGGATGAGGGTCCCATTCCAGCTATAGAGGTGGTACCTCCCTATATATATATATATATATATTTATATATATATATATATATTAAAATATATTAATAATATATATATATTATTTTAAATTTCCCTTGCATTGTTAAAATTTTCTAGTAAGGCTGATGCATGCAGGGGGAGAAAAAGCTGTAAGCCTTCTCCCTGAAAGCTGGCTGCCTTGGATCAAAGTCTAGCGCAAGCTGGACTCCAAGGTATTGTCCAGTGTGGGTTTGATTGGTAAAGTATTGCGTACCTTTTCCAAGGTTCGTAGTTTTGAGTTTTCCTTCAGCCAGAGATCAGGTTTTTTTATATATATATAATATATATATATATATATAATATATATAATATATATTATATATAATATATATATATAAGCTCCAGTGAAGACGGTCCTCTGGGAACGTATTTACGTGGACAATCTCCTCTTTTCTATAATTTTGCAAGCTCCTGATGATATGCTGATTACAACACGAAAGGCCTAGAGGTATCATTCTACTCCCCCCGTGGTTGTTTAGCACGATGTATCCCACACCTTCCACGTTGGTGTGGGATTCATCTGTAAAAACCAGCATTTGTGGTCACAGTGGTGGCCTATATTAACCTTCCTATGGTGCATAGAAATACACCTAGCCGGATGAATCTTATTGTAGCCAACTGGCCCAGTGGTTGTACTTGAATGGTAGACAATACCGACAAGATGAAGACATAGACACATGTGCAACATCTGGGTATCTTTGTTGTAGACGTTTCGCCCTCCAGTGGCTTTATGAATACAAATTCAAGGACATTATGGAACGAATGAGAAAACTTAATGTAACAGAAGAGGTAATCAGTCCCTTTTCAACAGTTTCAAGACTGAGGGACTGATTACCTCATCTTTTTGTATAAATTTTTCTAGTCTTCATATTATGTCCTTCCATTGTATTGATAAAGTCACTGGAGGGCGAAACGTCTACAGTGAAGACAACCAGATGTTGCGTATGTGTCTAGTTCTTGGTTCAGCAGTTAACGCACTCGACTCCGTGTTTTAGGAGTCACTTGCCATGGGTTTAAGCCCCACCCGTTCCCTGGTTTATACACTACAGTAAAAGTGACAGAACTTTGCTCATAGGAGAGGCAAGACAGAAAATATATCCCTTAGACTCCATAGTGCTATATATTCCAGGAGCAACAACACGCAGCAGATGCTCTTTTGTCTTTCTGTGTCACAACTTTCTAGACAGTTTGCGAAACGAATGCGAGATGTTTCGACACCAGACGTTTTTATCCTCTGATGCTTCGGCCTTGGATGATTAAATATCAGATGGTCCGTTGCGTCTGATTTCATCTTATCAGACGTAGGTACCTGATTGACCCTCAGATGAAACCTAAGATATAACAGGAACTGTTGATGACACATCCTCAGGATCCAAATATTGTACTGTTGACAACAGTGAAACTGTTAGGTAAGGAAATAAATATGCAAAGTTAAGAAATTAAATTCTTTTTTATGAAAAGTTTCGCCCACACAGTAGTTCTTCGTCGATACGAAAAAGGGAAAAACAAAAGAATGAAAAGTAATCAGTCCACAAACCCCCGGGAAAAAATTTTTTTGGGGTCAGTCCCCTCAGCGGAGAAGAGTTTGTTCCAAGTCTAAACAAGTGTCCAGACTATGGAACAATTCCCCCAGCTGGAAAAATGGACCCCCCCTAAAAATTTAAGACCGATGGTGGAACATTTGTCCTTAAAAATTCTCCTGGTCTAACAATTGTCGTACTCACTGAAGAAGCACCTGTTGGCAAACGTTTCCGAAAAGATACACCTGGGTTTACAAGGGGGTCTTACCTAAAATGTCAGTATTTAACAAGGGGTTTATTAAGTTAAAGGTAACTGGGTTGGGAAAATGGTATTAATGGGGAAAAATTGATGTTAGAAAAGGTGCAGCCTTGCTGCTAGAAGGAGTTTTGCCCACAAAAGTAGTTTCTTCTCATAAAGGCAGCACATGGTTAAAAAGGTTCAGTCCCCCAACCTGGAGAAAAGTTAAATTTAGGTGGTCAGTCTCACCTGGAGAAGAGTCCAGCCCATGGTCTGGAAAAAGGTGGTCAGTCCTCAGCTGGAAAAAGAGTTCAGTCCATGGTCTGGAACAAGGTGGTCATCCTCAGCCTGGAGAAGAGTTCCCGCACCATAGTCTGGAACAAGGTGGTCAGTCCCTCAGCCTGGAGAAGAGTTTCAGCGAACATGGTCTGACAAGGTGGTCAGTCCCTCATGCCGGAGAAGAGATCAGAACCCATGGTCTGGAAACAAGGTGGTCATCCCTCAGTACCTGGAAAGAGTTCAGCACCATGGTCTGGAACAAGGTGGCAGTCACTCAGCCTGGAGAAGGAGATCAGCACATGGTCTGGAAAACAAGGTGGCAGTCTCTCTCTCAGGCCCTGGAGAAGAGGTTTTCACACCATGGTCTGGAACAAGATGGTCAGTCCCTCAGCCTGGAGAAGAGTTCAGCTCCATGGTCTGGAACAAGGTGATCAGTCCCTCAGCCTGGAGAATAGTTCAGCACCATGGTCTGGAACAAGGTGGTCAGTCCTCAGCCTGGAGAATAGTTCAGCACCATGGTCTGAAACAAGGTGGTCAGTCCCTCAACCTGGAGAATAGTTCAGCACCATGGTCTGGAACAAGGTGGTGAGTCCCTCAGCCTGGAGAAGAGTTCAGCTTCATGGTCTGGAACAAGGTGTCAGTCCCCTCAGCCTGGAGAAGAGTTCAGCACCATGGTCTGGAACAAGGTGGTCAGTCCCTCAGCCTGGAGAAGAGTTCAGCTCCATGGTGTGGAACAAGGTGGTCAGTCCCTCAGCCTGGAGAAGAGTTCAGTTCCATTGTCTGGAAGAAGGTGGTCAGTCCCTCAGCCTGGAGAAGAGTTCAGCACCATGGTCTGGAACAAGATGGTCAGTCCCTCAGCCTGGAGAAGAGTTCAGCTCCATGGTCTGGAACAAGGTGATCAGTCCCTCAGCCTGGAGAATAGTTCAGCACCATGGTCTGGAACAAGGTGGTCAGTCCCTCAGCCTGGAGAATAGTTCAGCACCATGGTCTGGAACAAGGTGGTCAGTCCCTCAACTTGGAGAATAGTTCAGCACCATGGTCTGGAACAAGGTGGTGAGTCCCTCAGCCTGGAGAAGAGTTCAGCTTCATGGTCTGGAACAAGGTGGTCAGTCCCTCAGCCTGGAGAAGAGTTTCAGCACCATGGTCTGGAAAAAGGGTTTGGTCAGTCCCTCAGCCTGGAGAAGAGTTCAGCTCCATGGTGTGGAACAAGGTGGTCAGTCCCTCAGCCTGGAGAAGATTTTCAGTTCCCATTGTCTGGAAGAAGGTGGTCAGTCCCTCAGCCTGGAGAAGAGTTCAGCACCATGGTCTGGAACAAGTTTGGTCAGTCCTCAGCCTGGAGAAGAGTTCAGCTCCATGGTCTGGAACAAGGTGGTCAATCCCTCAGCCTGGAGAAGAGTTCAGCTCCATAGTCTGGAACAAGGTGGTCAGTCCCTCAGCCTGGAGAATAGTTCAGCACCATGGTCTGGAACAAGGTGGTCAGTCCCTCAGCCTGGAGAATAGTTCAGCACCATGGTCTGGAACAAGGTGGTCAGTCCCTCAGCCTGGAGAAGAGTCCAGCAACATGGTCTGGAACAAGGTGGTCAGTCCCTCAGCCTGGATAAGAGTCCAGCACCATGGTCTGGAACAAGGTGGTCAGTCCCTCAGCCTGGATAAGAGTCCAGCACCATGGTCTGGAACAAGTTGGTCAGTCCCTCAGTCTGGAGAAGAGTCCAGCACCATGTTGCTGGACTCTTCTCCAGACTGAGGGACTTACCATCTCAAATACTTTTTCTCCAAGGTTGGTGGACTGATTACATCATCTTCATCTCACTACTACACTACTGTCTCTGTATTTGACTGAAGAAGCCTACCGTGTAGGCGAAACGTTTCAACAATTAAAATACCCAACTGTTGCACATGTGTCTGAATCTTCAATGAAACTACGCACGTTGCAAAGTAAGCTTTTTTAGGACAATTCTCAAAGCTCTATGCGGCTTTAGATAGAGCGGAACGTCGTAACAAGAGCTTATTCCACAACGTACGTCATTTCGTTAATAATGTCGATAGTACACTATTTGTATCATAAAAGACATGTGTTTTGATTGCGTTAGTTTGAGGAAATTACGTTTCCAAATGTCGTATTAATGTGCGTCTCATTTCCGTTATTTTATTATTAGATGAAGAATGAGAGAGCAGAAGTGTCAGGGGCCCAAGACTGTTCAACTGCCTCCCATCATACATAAGGGGGATTACTAATAGACCCCTGGCTGTTTTCAAGAAGGAGTTGGTCAGGCATCTAAAGTCAGTACCTGGCCAGCCGGGCTGAGGTTCGTACTCTGGCTTCACCAAGACCCCAGCATCCGTGGCTACACCCCTGCTTCACCAAGACCCCAGCATCCGTGGCTACACCCCTGCTTCAACAAGACCCCAGCATCCGTGGCTACACCCCTGCTTCAACAAGACCCCGGCATCCGTGGCTACACCCCTGCTTCAACAAGACCCCAGCATCCGTGGCTACACCCCTGCTTTAACAAGACCGCAGCATCCGTGGCTACACCCCTGCTCAGTCAGTTATGGACGATATTTTTTCCCGTAACATTTCTACCTGGTTAACATTATTCGTGATATAAACCTTGGTAATATATACCGATAAATTGCTTTAGAAAGACTAAGTCATATTTATTTGACAATGTTTCGGTCCCAGGGCCGAAACGTTCTCTTAACCGAGATAATTCGTCAGAGGAAGATACTAGAGGCCTTCGAGTCTTTGATAACGTTTACTGTCGATAACAGTTGTAAATGGTATTACTTTTAAGTCATAAAAACGAGAGGAGGACGAAGGTAAGGAAAATAATAATAATAATAATAATAATAAAATAATGAATGGACTTTTCTCTCTGGCGGGATGGGATCACGGGTGCCCCCGCTGTGAGGGGAAATCACGTAAAACTGTGAGGGGGGACCCACTACACAGCTGTGAAGGATCACTGTACACAGCTGTGAGGGGAAACACTGAAACCCCAGCGTGAAAAGGAAATCACTGTATTTCAACGATCCCTCACAGCTGAAAAAGTGTTTGAAATCGGATATCCGCTCCCCGCATCCGCAGAACTTCCCACAATTTCTTACATCCGCTTTTTTGGTGAAAACAGTACCCGCATATGCTCCCATCCGCGGGAACCCCCCCCGCAAAATTTTTCTTACATCCGTATCCGAAAATTAAAAAACACCCTCATAGGGCATCCGCTTCTGCGGATATCAAAATTTTTCACATCCGAAAACTCTGTACATTGTAAAACATTCTGATAAAAATTCAGTGTAGTGTACATGCCCTGGGGAAGAACAACAACCTTTCTCAAACGCAATAAACCTATTTACCCAGCAGGGCGTTCTTGTACATCCCCTTGGGCCCCCCTTTTGTACACAGTTACACACTTTGTGTGTACACCTTTTTCTTGAAAGAAGAAAGTCATCGTTTCAAACAAATCAAAAACAGGTGAACTTAATTTAAAAGCTTTGTGTTCTTGGGCGTGGAAAAAAATTTTTGAGGAAAATTTGCAGTGTTGTATTACAAGGTGAAAAGTAAGATTTTAAACCTGGGAAAATTGGTTAAAAACACTAACGGGAGAAACTCACGTCACTAAAACCCACTTTAAATGTTACTCACGTCACTACAAACTTAACAGGAAAGTTATTTCACGTCTTTAAACAACATTTAAAACATGGATTTCCCACGTCACTACAAAAATTAAACCCTGGATGTTACTCACGTCATTACAACACTTAACAGGGGTTGTTCCCTCACGTCACAACAAACAAAACATGGATTTTTCCTCACGTCATAAAACCTTTTAACATGGATGTTACCACGTCACTACAACACAAAACTTGGATTTACTCACGCCCACTACAACATTTAAACATGGATGTTACTCCAACTCATTTACAACAAAACTTGGATTTTTATCACGTTACTACAACACTTAACTTTGGATGCAATCACGTCACTACAAACAATTAAAAATGGGAGTTACTCACGTAAACTAAAACATTAACTTTGGATGTTACTCCACGCCCACTAAAAACACTTAACAGGATGTTACTCACGTCACAACAACACTTAACAGGGTTACTCACGTTATTTAAAACAACTTTAACATGGATTTACTCACGTTACTACAAACTTAACATGGATTTTACTCCGTCACTACAACAATTAACACGGTTGTACTCACGCCCTTTTCAACACTTAACAGGGAAAGTTACTCCCCCGTCACTACAACATTTAAAATTGGATGTTATCACGTCACTACAACCCCTTTTAACATGGATATTACCACGTCATAAAACACTTAACGGGATGTTTCACGTCACAACAACAATTAACCCCGGTTTGTTACCATAAACTACAAACAATTTAACCCATGGATGTTACCACATCACTAAAACATTTAACATGGATGTTACTCACGTCACTACAAAAATTAACACGGATTTTTATCACGTCACTACAACACTTAACATGGATGTTACCACGTCAAAAACCCCTTTAAAACAGGGATTTACTCACGTTACTACAACACTTAACATGGATGTTACTCCACGTCACTACAAAAAAAAAACACGGTTGTTCCCAAGGGCCACTACAAAAAACTTACATGGATTTTTAAAACCCCCTTCACTAAAACCTTAAACAGGGAAATTTACTCACGTAAACTACCAACATTTTAACAGGGTGTTACTCACGTTATACAACAATTAACAGGGATTTTTACTCACGCCCACTACAAAAATTTTTAAACATGGATTTACTCACTTCATTAAAATTTAAACACGTGTTACTCACGTCATACAAAAAATTTTAACAGGGGAAGTTACTCACTCATTTAAAAACACTTAACAGGATGTTACGCCCCAAAACCATTAACATGGAGGTTACTCATTTCACTACATAAAACCAAAAAGGGAAATTTTTAATCACTTACTAAAACACTTAACATGGATGTTAAAAACGTCACTACAACAATTAACAGGGAATGTTCCTCCGTCATTTTACAAAAATTTAACATGGATTTACTCACATCACTACAACTTTTAAAACATGGAGTTACCAGCCCCACAAAAAACCTTTTAACATGGATGTTACCCCGCCCCTTTCAAAAACTTTAACAGGGGATGTTACCACGCCACTAAAAACAAAAAACAGGGATTTACCACGTCACTACAAAATTAAACATGTTTTTTTTAAACTCACTCATTTACAACCCTTAAAATGGATTTTTAACCACGTCCCTACATAAATTTAAACCCGGGGATGTTATTTCACGTCACACAAAAATTTAACATGGATTTTACTCACGCCCATAAAAACACTTAACAGGGTTTGTTACTCACCCCCCTTTACAAAAAATTAACAGGGGTTTGTTATTTCTAGTCACTACAAACATTTAAAAAATTGGATTGTTTCCCCGTCACACAACATTTAACAGGAAATGTTACTCCCGTCACTACAACATTAACATGGATGTTACTCACGTCACTACAACATTTAACATGGATTTTATCACGTCACTAAAAAACATTTAACACGGTTTTGTTACTCACGTCACAACAACATTTAAAACAGGGAAGAAACTCACGTCACAAAACATTTAAAAAATGGATTTTAAATCACGTCCAAAAACCCAATTTAAAACATGGATTTTTTTTAAGTCACTACAAAAATTTAAAAACGGTTTTTAAACTCACGTCACAAAACAATTAACATGGATGTTACTCAAAGCCCCACTAAAAAGTAAGAAAGTAAGTTTATTCAGGAATACCCCAAAACCCGTTACATAAAATTTAAATTCATAATAGCACTTAGTGTAGAAAACCGGGAAAAACAAAAAAAAAGTCAGACAGTGTACTTATTTCCTTTGGGGTCCTTTTCCCTTTATTATTTTAAATAAAGGTTATAAAAATTTTCTTTTATTCTCCCAAATGAAGATAAAAACTTATTTTTCCTACAAAAAAAGACTTCTGCAACACAAAGGGCCCTTTTAAGAAAATTTTACAATACGGGGGCATTACTAGGAAAAAGGGAAAAAATTTTAAACACGTATTTTAAATTTTAAAAAAAATAAAAAAATAAATCCCCTCCCTTTCTGTAGCTACACATCAAAAACCTTTTGGCACTCTTCTTAAAACGGGTTTTCATGCTATGAGGGCTTTGACATGTCAGGCATCTGTTCCTTTCCCTTTTATTGCTGTCCCAATAAAAGGTGTTTGACTTTTTGGCCACTGATGGGGGTACAAAAAATTTGTGCTCTCCCCCCCTATTTCTATTTGTTTTGGGTTTCCCCAAACCTTTGACAAAATTGACACCCAAATTCTTGGACACTGTTTGTGAGAAATTTTTAAAAAACATGTTTTAGCTTCATTGTTTTACCTGTCTTCAACATTCAGCTTACCCAACTGCTGAAATTTTCTCCGGGCCTCATGTTCTCTTGGCCCCAAGGGTTCAGTTCTTGTTATTATCCGGGCCAACTTTCTCTTGGGGTCCCGGGTTTTTCAGTTTTTGGTTTTTTCATCCTGATCTACGGGGTTCTATTGGCCCCCCAAGGTTTAAAGTTCTTGTTTTTCACCCGGGTTTCTAAAAATTTCTCTTGGTCCCAGGTTCAGTTCTTGTTATTCATCCTGGTCTAAAAGTTTTTTTGGCCCCCCGGGTCCAGGTTTAATCTTAGTTTTTGGGTTCGGGTTTTAAATTTGCGGGTCTATCTTTCAGTTTTTTTTGTCAAGGCGAAGTCCCATAAAGGAAAAGCGTAATCCATAAACTTTGTATAAGGGCTAGACATAGGGCCCTCCCGGCAGCCTCAGTAGGTTGACACTGTGCTTGTTATACGGGAGCTTCAGTCGGGCATTCGCTTCCTTTACTAAAAATTTTTCCCTATCAATTCTCCTGACTTTCATGGGTCAAAGGGACCCCCCAATTTTTTAAACTGATAAAACCCAAAGTGATGGGCCCCCATTACATTAAAACATTAAAATTTTTTAACCCTTCTCTTTTGTTTCTTTCCCCAAAGAAAAGGTTTCTTTTTTCCCCGAGGTGTAATAAATAGTTTTTTGTCTACTAACCTTTGTTTGCGGGACTCCAGTTCCATTGTTTAATAAAATTAGTTTAAATTTGTGGGGTTTTTATCTGTCACTAACGGGAGCACTGTCATCTGCAAAACGTAGGATTTTGCATTTGACACTGTTTGGAAATTTTATTGACAAAACATAAAATAAAAAGGGCCCCAGAAAAATCCCTTTGGGGGAACTCCAAATGTTTTTCGGCGGGGGTTTTTGTTTCTGTTTTTTTGATTTTGGACTTTTTGTCTCCTTTGCAAAGGGAGGATTTAAAACCCAAATTTACAAAAACCTAAAACCGATTCTTGAAGTTATTACTTTAATAAAAAGGTGGTTGACAGTTTTCAAAAGGCCTTTTTGCAGGTCAAAGGGTTTTACCACCTTTTAAGGTTTCCCCCCTTTGAAAATTTCATTTCAGGTAACCCCTCAGATTTTTTAAGGGGGGAGGGGGGTCGGTTGATAGGATCTTCAAACCCCGGGTTTGGGAAAGCTATGGGGGAATGTTGTTGTCTTAAGGTACTTAACTACTTGGAATACCCCGCCCTCTCTAAAATTTTAAAATATACGAGAAAAACTAAAAAGGCCTATAGTTCTTACTTTAAAGACCTACTTTTTTTTTCTTAAATTTTTGGAGAAAATCTGGCCTCCTTGAACCTCTCCGGTACGGTTTAGTGGTAAATTGATAAATTTTTTTGGTGAGCAATGGGGTTTGCCGGGTTCAGAAGAAACCATCTTTTGGGAACTTAGACGGGATGTTACCCGGGCCCGTGTTTTTAGTTGGGTTTTAAAAACCTGTTTGTTTTTTTTTTGAATAAAGCCCATGAATAACTTATTTGTTGACAAATTTTTTGGGGTTCCCCCTTTTTTGGGGTAAAGTATGTTTGAAATTTAAATCGGGGCCCTTGGGGTTTTAAAGGTTTTTTGTTGCGCAGGTTTAGTTTATTACTAGTGTTGATGAAAACAGATGTGTACTAGGAATTAAAGCAATTTCCAAACCTTAGATGTTTCGGGGTTTATACCTCGTTTCGATGGGTGGGGGTCCTTTTGTTAGACCATCAACGGGCCTTATGGCTATACCCCAACTGTTTTATTGTTGCCAGAGCTTTCTGGGGGTTTTTTGCTTTACTCTTCCAATTTTTGAGCGGGTTAACTGTTTTTCCCCTTTTGTCCTTTTTTTAAGTCTCTTTTCCTGTTCCTCCCCTTTTGGAATTCATTTAGGGGGGGGGGCTGCAATACCCTTCTTTTTTTGTTTAAAAATCTTTTTAGCAGCTGGTCTCTGAATTATATTTTTCAAATTATTCAGTAGCACCGGGGTTTATTCTTCTTTTAACCCCTAACCTTTTTAACGGGTTTTGAAATTTTAAATAAAGGTTTGGTAGTGAACTTTTTTTTTTGGGAATTTTTTCCCGGCATGTTTACTTCCTTTTTGCAATTTGTTATCTCTTCCCGTCAAAATGGGTAGCCAAATTACCATGTTTTTTTTACTGAAAGTTTTAGTTGACCCATTTTTTTTGTCCTGTGTAGGCCAAATTTCCTACCCCTTTAGTAAATTTTCCTGGGCAGTAAATGATGAAATGATCACAAAGGGACCTGGGGAAAATAAACCCCCGGGACGACTAATTTTCTCAAGCGGTTACAAATTTATTTTGGTCAATTAGGGTGGCTGAAAACTGTGTGATCCGGGGTTGGTACTTAAATTATTGAGTTAACTTTTTAAATTTCCTAAATTTGCTTATCCCTTTGCATAGCCCGTTAGTTGCTTGCTGAAAACAATTTTGGGAAGTGGCAATTATTTGCTCGCAGTTGTTTTCAACCCCCGGGCAAGACTCGGGAAAAAAAGTTTTCTAAGAACTGGTCCGGGGTAGGAGGGCGGAACTATTTCCCTATAAAAAGGGTTTTGGTTTGGGAAAGCAGCCACTTCAAGCCTTTAGAATCCAAGTTTTTTGTTTTTTTTAAATGGGTTTTTGGGTTGTAAGCTAAGTCTTTCTAATGTGGGCACATATACCACCCCTTTCTGTTCCCATCTAAGCTTTTTTAAATATTGTAACCATCTATTTTGACCTCGTGTCAGTCACCTTTTCACCCAACCAAGATTCAGAGATGGTTATAACTGCCCCCCATAATTTTGTTAGCTAGAATTTTAAATTCTAAAGCCAATTTAGGAAAGTGATCTTGAAATTTGAAAGGGAATAAAGTGAAAGGCCTGTTTTCTTTAAAAAATCATAATCATCAATATTTTGGCAATGGGCCCATTTTTAAAAAATTTTAGGTAAATCAATATTAAATCACTGCAAAAGGGTTTTAACTGTCCCCAAAGTGAAATTTTTTAACACACAAAATGTTTCTGGCACCGTTGCTATAATTGTTCATACATCCTTTCTGCACCCCCCCTTTACAAACATTTTTAAAAATTTCCCTTTTTCTTTTTTTTTCATGCGTACTTTAGTACATTTGTATTTTCCCCTGTTTGGTAGTGTTTGAGATAAAAATGGTTTGTATTGTCTCTTTTTGGGACCTATTATGCTTTAAACTTTATGGAGTTAAGGTTATCATTCCAAGTACTAGACCGCATTATCCCCGCTTATCCCCGTCATTTTCGGGTCTGTTTTTTCCTCTGCACAATATTTTTTGAGGACCTGGTTTAATTTTGGATATCACCACTTAAGACGCTCAATAAGAGGTGTGCCACTGTTTTTTTTTTTGGGTTTTCAGTGTTCCATCCCTTGCGGCGACAGTGACATTTATTTTTCTGGTAGGATGGCATTTTTTTGGGGCCCTTTTTACTGTCCGGGGGCGCTGTTATTTTCCTTTCACCTTTTCCAGCCCCCATGACTGATTTCTTTTTTCATGGAATTGAAGAAGAAATATAAAATAAATTAGGGCACCCTGGGGCCCCCCCAATGCCGCCATTTTCACCTTCGCTCTTTTACTCATATAAAATAATATTTTTTTCCCTTTTTTCCAGTCCCTATACATTTAGTATCTGCTTTACAATCACCACTGAATTACTATAAAATTTCCTCTTAAAAAACCCTCTTCACTGCCACTTTTTCCCTTAAACTTCAAAAAACCCTTACAGTTAACCCCTTATCACACACTTCCCTTCCCTCTCACTTCACACCCGGGTTTCCCCCCAATTTTAACTTCTAACCCTTTCCATTCTGGAGATCAAAAGGTTTTTAATCCATGGTTTTATCCTTCCAAATCCCCCCTCAATTCCTTTAACCCCGGGGGTTGTGGGGGTGGTTTTTGACTCCTACCTGTTCTCTGTCAGCCATTTTAAAACACTGAGGGGATAACGCCACCTACAACCTGACTTTCCTTGATTTTAGATATATTTGGCTTTTTCCCCCGTATAATTCTCTCCGTACACGGGTCACTATGGGTCAGCTGCTAAAATATTAAACCTTGACTTTTAAAAACTATTCACTTTTTTTTTCCCCGCGGGCACTGGGGGAATAACCGTCCTATACCTTGGAGTTTTTACTTTTGTTTTTACAGTCTCCTGTGTTTCCCTCTCGTTAGCCTGGTACAAAAAATGATGGTGGTACAGATATGATGCTACGTCAACAATGAACGTCAGAAAAAGGAAAAATTCACTTCGATAGTTGTACGTCTGGCAGTACGGCTGTTTGGATGCCTCAGCCATTTTTTAAATGCCAATTCTTTCCCCGTTTGGCCTGAAAAAAAAAAGTCCTACAACCTTTTTCCTTGGAGATTTTTTGATCAGTTTTCTCCATTTTGTTTTCCCCGTTAAACACTGGTGCGTTGATATGGAGGTCATTTTATTTCTTTGTAGGGAAAACTTTTTCATGTCTTTCACGTCTGCACAGTGGTATTAATGCCGGCCCCTCTTTTGTCAATTAGTCCTTTTTCTTTTGTCGTCACCTCAGTTTTTATGTCACTAAGTACTTGCATGTTTTTGCAGCATACTTTCAAATTTTTCCATCACTGGGGTTCGGATAGGCCCAGGGGCGGCAAGATATAGGGGCACCTGTTCTGCGGGTGCGGGGTGGCCATCCCCCCTTAACACGGATGTTTACTCACGTCACTAACAACACTTAACATGGATGTTACCACCACTACAACCTTAACATATGTTACTCACTCAAACAACAATTAACACGGAGTTACTCACTCACTAAAAACAAATTTAAAAAGGGTGTTACCACGTCCCCCCCCAACACTTAAAATGGATGTTATCACGCCCCACAACACTTAACAGGGTGTACCCCACTCACTACAACAAAAAACGGATGTTACCACGTCTTACAACCTTAACATGGATGTTACTCACGAACTACAGCAATTTAAACGGATGTTTTCTCACGCACTACAACACTTTAAAATGGATGTTTCCAGCACTAAAAACAATTAACACGGGTGTTACCAGTCCTACAACACTTAACATTATGTTACTCACGTCCCCCTATAACACTTAACACGGATGTTTTTTCACGTCCTACAACAATTAAAACGGATTTTACTCACGTCACTACAACACTTAAAATTGAGTTCCACGTCACTAAAAAACACTTAACTGGATGTTACTCACGTCACTAAACCTTAACATGAGTTACCCCCGTCCACAACACTTAACGGGTGTTACTCACGTCACTACACACTTAACACGGAGTTTCTCACGCACTACAACACTTAAACAAAGGATTTACCCGTACTACAACACTTAACACGATGTTACTCACGTCACTACAACACTAACATTGATGTTACTCCTCACTACAACACTTAACCGGGTGTTACTCAGTCACTACAACAATTAACATGAGTTCTCACGCCCCTACAAAAATTAAAAACGGATTTACCAGTATACAACACTTAACATGGATGTTACTCCGCACACAAACCTTTAAAATGGGATGTTACGTCACTACAACAATTAACATGGATGTTACTCACGTCACACAGCAATTTAAAACGGATGTTACTCACGTCACACAACACTTAAAAAGGTTTTACCAGTCACACAACAATTAAAAGGGTGTTACTCCTCACTACAACACTTAACATGGATGTTACTCACGTCACTACAACAATTAACATGGATGTTACTCACGTCACTACAACAATTAACATGGATGTTACTCACGTCACTACAACAATTAACATGGATGTTACTCACGTCACTACAACACTTAACATGGATGTTACTCACGTCACTACAACAATTAACACGGATGTTACTCACGTCACTACAACAATTAACACGGATGTTACTCACGTCACTACAACACTTAACATAGATCTTATTCATGTTAACTGAACACTTCCCATAGATTTCACTCATGTCAATGCAACACTTCACATAGATTATACTCATGTCAAAACAACACTTCACATGGATGTTACTCACGTTAATACAACACTTCAAATAGATCTTACTCATGTTATAATAATATTATTATAAATACTGATTATTATTATTATTATTATTTATGGGTAAGCGTTAAATTCGTTACAGAGTGCCAGGGGTAGAGGAGGGTATTCAGTTTTGATGCCAGGAAGGGTAAAAGTAGCCCCAAATCCTTTGAACAAGAGCCCCTGGCCGCCGAGATCAAAGCCGGCTCCTTGAAGGAGGTATAAGTCAGCCTCGGCTTTGACCAGGCTTTCAGAGCATCAATCATTCTTAGTGACAATAAACACCTGTATGACAGGTGTCACATACGTGGAGCGAAGACCGTGGTCTTGGACCCTTTCTCTTTAATGGTGAGGGGTGCTTGACGTTATTAAAAGGCTCTTGATCCGAGGAATCCATGCTTTCATCTTTTGGATCAGATTTCATTAATTCATTTTCCTCGTGAATTGACATAATAATAATAATAATAATAATAATAATAATAATAATAATAATAATAATATTTACAACCAGTACATGTACAAGGTATACAAGTACATGTACAAGGTACACAAGTACATGTACAAGGTAACAAGTACATGTACAAGGTATACAAGTACATGTACAAGGTATACCAGTACATGTACAAGGTATACAAGTACATGTACAAGTATACAAGTACATGTACAAGGTATACCAAGTACATGTACAAGGTATACAAGTACATGTACAAGGTATACAAGTACATGTACAAGGTATACAAGTACATGTACAAGGTATACAAGTACATGTACAAGGTATAACAAGTACATGTACAAGGTATACAAGTACATGTACAAGGTATACAAGTTACATGTACAAGGTATACAATACATGTACAAGGTATACAAGTACATGTACAAGGTATACAAGTACATGTACACGGTATACAAGTACATGTACAAGGTATACAAGTACAGTACAAGGTATACAAGTACATGTACAAGATATACCAGTACATATACAAGGTATACAGACCATAGCTGACATCATGACATACTACTAATAGAAAGCCGCTTGTTATGCTGAGCAATTCCCGCAATTAGTCAGTTTTGTCCCAGATGCGACCCACACCAGTCCACTAACACCCAGGATGTGACCCACACCAGTCCACTAACACCCAGGATGTGACCCACACCAGTCCACTAACACCCAGGATGTGACTCACTCCAGCCCACTAACACTCAGGATGAGACCCACACAAGTCCACTAACACTCAGGATGTGACCCACACAAGTCCACTAACACCCAGGATGCGACCCACACCAGTCCACTAACACCCAGGATGCGACCCACACCAGTCCACTAACACCCAGGATGCGACCCACAGCAGTCCACTAACACCCATAATGCGACCCACACCAGTCCACTAACACCCAGGATGCGACCCACACCAGTCCACTACCACCTAGGACGTGACCCATACCAGTACACTAACACCCAGGATGCGACCCACACCAGTCCACTAACACCCAGGGTGCGACCCACACCAGTCCACTAACACCCAGGATGCGGCCCGCACCAGTCCACTAACACCCAGGGTGCGACCCACACCAGTCCACTAACACCCAGGATACGACCCACACCAGTCCACTAACACCCAGGATGCAACCCACACCAGTCCACTAACACCCAGGATGCGACGCACACCAGTCCACTAACACCCAGGATGCGACGCACACCAGTCCACTAACACCCAGGATACGACCCACACCAGTCCACTAACACCCAGAATGCGACCCACACCAGTCCACTAACACCCAGGATACGACCTACACCAGTCCACTAACACCCAGGATGCGACCCACACCAGAACACTAACACCCAGGATGCGACCCACACCAGTCTATTAACACTCAGGATGCGACCCACACCAGTCCACTAACACCCAGGATGCTACCCACACCAGTCCACTAACACTCAGAATGTGACCCACACCAGTCCACTAACACCCAGGATGCGACTCACACCTGTCCACTAACACTCAGGATGTGACCCACACCAGTCCACTAACACCCAGGATGCGACCCACACCAGTCCACTAACACCCAGGATGCGACCCACACCAGTCCACTAACACCCAGGATGCGACCCACACCAGTCCACTAACACCCAGGATGCGACCCACACCAGTCCACTAACACCCAGGATGCGA
Source organism: Cherax quadricarinatus (assembly GCF_026875155.1). NCBI lineage: Eukaryota > Metazoa > Arthropoda > Malacostraca > Decapoda > Parastacidae > Cherax > Cherax quadricarinatus. The sequence goes on from NC_069457.1 coordinate 1,133,483, forward strand.
CCCACACCAGTCCACTAACACCCAGGATGTGACCCACACCAGTCCACTAACACCCAGGATGCGACCCACACAAGTCCACTAACACCCAGGATGAGACCCACACCAGTCCACTAACACCCAGGATGAGACCCACACCAGTCCACTAACACTCAGGATGTGACCCACACCAGTCCACTAGCACCCAGGATGTGACCCACACCAGTCCACTAACACCCAGGATGTGACCCACACCAGTCCACTAACACCCAGGATGTGACCCACACAAGTCCACTAACTCCCAGGATGTGACCCACACCAGTCCACTAACACCCAGGATGTGACCCACACCAGTCCACTAACACCCAGGATGCGACCCACACCAGTCCACTAACACTCAGGATGTGACCCATACCAGTCCACTAACACCCAGGATGCGACTCACACCAGTCCACTAACACTCAGGATGTGACCCACACCAGTCCACTAGCACCCAGGATGTGACCCACACCAGTCCACTAACACCCAGGATGCGATCCACTCCAGTCCACTAACACTCAGGATGCGACTCACACCTGCCCACTAACACTCAGGATGTGACCCACACCAGTCCACTAACACCCAGGATGCGACCCACACCAGTCCACTAACACCCAGGATGCGACCCACACCAGTCCACTAACACCCAGGATGCGACCCACACCAGTCCACTAACACCCACGATGCGACCCACACCAGTCCACTAACACCCAGGATGCGACCCACACCAGTCCACTAACACCCAGGATGTGACCCACACCAGTCCACTAGCACCCAGGATGTGACCCACACCAGTCCACTAACACCCAGGATGTGACCCACACCAGTCCACTAACACCCAGGATGTGACCCACACAAGTCCACTAACTCCCAGGATGTGACCCACACCAGTCCACTAACACCCAGGATGTGACCCACACCAGTCCACTAACACCCAGGATGCGACCCACACCAGTCCACTAACACTCAGGATGTGACCCATACCAGTCCACTAACACCCAGGATGCGACTCACACCAGTCCACTAACACTCAGGATGTGACCCACACCAGTCCACTAGCACCCAGGATGTGACCCACACCAGTCCACTAACACCCAGGATGCGATCCACTCCAGTCCACTAACACTCAGGATGCGACTCACACCTGCCACTAACACTCAGGATGTGGCCCACACCAGTCCACTAACACCCAGGATGCGACCCACACCAGTCCACTAACACCCAGGATGCGACCCACACCAGTCCACTAACACCCAGGATGCGACCCACACCAGTCCACTAACACCCAGGATCGACCCACACCAGTCCACTAACACCCAGGATGCGACCCACACCAGTCCACTAACACCCAGATGTGACCCACACCAGTCCACTAACACCCAGGATGCGACCCACACCAGTCCACTAACACCCAGGATGTGACCCACACCAGTCCACTAACACCCAGGATGTGACCCACACCAGTCCACTAACACCCAGGATGTGACCCACACCAGTCCACTGACACTAGGATGTGACCCACACCAGTCCACTAACACCTAGATGTGACCCACACCAGTCCACTAACACCCCAGGATGTGGACCCACACCATCCACTAACACCCAGGATGTGACCCACACAAGTCCCTAACTCCCAGGATGTGACCCACACCAGTCCACTAACACCCAGGATGTGACCCACACCATTCCACTAACACCCAGGATGCGACCCACACCAGTCCACTAACACTCAGGATGTGACCCACACCAGTCCACTAACACCCTGGATGTGACCCACTCCAGCCCACTAACACTCAGGATGTGACCCACACAAGTCCACTAACACCCAGGATGCGACCCACACCAGTCCACTAACACCCAGGATGCGACCCACACCAGTCCACTAACACCCAGGATGCGACCCACACCAGTCCACTAACACCCAGGATGCGACCCACAGCAGTCCACTAACACCCATAATGCGACCCACACCAGTCCACTAACACCCATAATGCGACCCACACCAGTCCACTAACACCCAGGATGCGACCCACACCAGTCCACTACCACCTAGGATGTGACCCATACCAGTACACTAACACCCAGGATGCGACCCACACCAGTCCACTAACACCCACGGTGCGACCCACACCAGTCCACTAACACCCAGGGTGCGACCCACACCAGTCCACTAACACCCAGGATACGACCCACACCAGTCCACTAACACCCAGGATGCAACCCACACCAGTCCACTAACACCCAGGATGCGACCCACACCAGTCCACTAACATCCAGGATACGACCCACACCAGTCCACTAACACCCAGGATGCGACCCACACCAGTCCACTAACACCCAGGATACGACTCACACCAGTCCACTAACACCCAGGATGCGACCCACACCAGTCCACTAACACTCAGGATGTCACCCACACCAGTCCACTAACACCCAGGATGTGACCCACACCAGTCCACTAACACCCGGGATGCGACCCACACCTGTCCACTAACACTCAGGATGCGACTCACACCAGTCCACTAACACTCAGGATGTGACCCACACCAGTCCACTAACACCCAGGATGCGACCCACACCAGTCCACTAACACTCAGGATGCGACCCACACCAGTCCACTAACACCCAGGATACGACCCACACCAGTCCACTAACACTCAGGATGCGACCCACACCAGTCCACTAACACCCAGGATGTGACCCACACCAGTCCACTAACACCCAGGATGTGACCCACACCAGTCCACTAACACCTATGATGTGACCCACACCAGTCCACTAACACCCAGGATGTGATCCACACCAGTCCACTGACACCCAGGATGTGACCCACACCAGTCCACTAACACCCAGGATGTGACCCACACCAGTCCACTAACAACCAGGATGTGACCCACACCAGTCCACTAACACCCAGGATGTGACCCACACCAGTCCACTGACACCCAGGATGTGACCCACACCAGTCCACTAACACCCAGTTTGTGACCCACACCAGTCCACTAACAACCAGGTACCCATTTTACTGATGGATGAACATGAACAGCAGATCCATATCTCTACTGCTCCTACAAACTCCTCTGTACTTGACTGAAGACACCTTCTGTGTGGGCGAAACGTTTCGGAATAAAGATACCTATTACACATGTAACTTGCTGTCAACATACAGGTATCGTTCACCATAAGCCAGTGGGTGGGTGTGAGTTGGACCTGACTAGCTTGTGCTGCTAGGTCGGATGCAGTGCTCCTCCCTTAAGTGATGTGTCTGACCTCAATAGATCAAGGCATTGGCTTAAGCCGGTGGGAGAATTGGACATGCCTCGCATAGGCCGGTAGGCCTGTTGCAGTGTTCCTTGACTCACGAAGTCGTAATGACACGATTGCAAGCAAACCATTCCACGGGTGGGGGTTTGAACCCGCGATCAGAGAGTCTCAGAACTCCAGACCGTCGCGTTAGCCACTGGGCCAGCTAGCTTTGAGGGGACTTGAGCTAGAATTCATCACGGCCACGCTAGCTGGAGATTCCTCTGTTAAAACTTGCATTTGTGGTCACAGTGGTGGCCTATGCTAACCTTCCTATGGTGTAGAAATATACCTAGTTGGATGAATCATATTGTAGCCAGCTGGCCCAGTGGTTAACGCGTCGGTGTGGAGTTTTATAACTCTCTGACCTCGGGTTCTAACCCCGCCCGTAACTGGAAAATCATTAGTTACACTTCCTTAACGAAATTTAGTCCTTATAACGCTCTGGTATAGAGGCGAGTATCGAATCAGCTAATAACTCCTTCCTTTAGCCTATTTCAGACCTTCTGTTGCTGTGGTTTACAAGTCAAAGTCGCATAAACATGTTTGTCTTCCTGTGGGTTAATTCAGACCTTATGTCACTGTGTTATAGAGGCAAACGTCAGATAAATATATTTCTCCTTCCTGTAGCCTAATTTAGAACGTATGTTCCTCTGATATAGAGGCGAGAATCGCATAAATATGTCAACACGACCCCGCTTCATCAGTTTACCAATAAGTTCTTAATGAAGGGTTCTTGAGCCAAGAAATAGCGCTATCGTGACGCATCCTCTAAGTGTTGGATCATCTCTTAACTATTCATCTCTTCCTTCTAAACAGTAATAATAATAATAATAATAATAATAATAATTATTATTATTATTATATATTATAAAACTACTAACAATAAATTATTATATCATTATTATTATTATTATTATTATTTTATAATATTAATATAGCCAACTAAACAAAAAGCTATCATAATCTCCTCATACTTAGATATTTATTTTCTACTGAACGAAGTTGAAGTGTAAAGTGATCGAATAAGCGGAGACCAATAATTTTTGGATTTAAACGTGCTGTTGATGGAGAGGATAATATAAAGGGATTCAAGAAATCGTTTGCCGCTATATGAGTCCTGGAGGTGGAAGTACAGTACCTGCACTCTGAGGATGATGAGGATGTTACAGTCCTGGAGGTGGGAAAACAGTGCCTGTATTCTGAAGGATGAGTGACGATGACAGTCCCTGAGGTGGGAAGTACAGTACCTGCACTCTGAAGGATGAGTGAGATGTTACATTCCTGGAGGTGAGAAGTACAGTAGCCTTACTCTGAAGATCAGAGTGAGGAAGTTACATCTTGGAGTGAAGTACAGTGCCTGCACTCTGAAGGATGAGTGAGTGTTACAGTCTGAGTGGAAGTACAGTGCCTGCACTCTGAAGGTTAAGTGCGGAGTTTACTGTCGCAGGAAGTGGGAAGTACAGTGCCTTACTCTGAAGATGAGTGAGGATGTTACATCCTGGAGTGGGAAGTACAGTACCTGCACTCTGAAGATGATGAGGATGTTACAGTCTTGAGTTGGAAGTACAAATCTGTACTCGGAAGGATGATGAGGATGTTAACAGTCCTGGATGGAAGTTACATACCTCACTTTGAAGGATGAGTAGAGATGTACAGTCTTGAGTGGAAGTAACAGTGGCCTGTACTCGCGGAAGATATGATGATGTTACAGTCCTGGAGGTGGACGTACAGTGCCTGTCCTGAAGAAGAGTGAGGATGTTACAGGCCTGAGGTGGGAAGAACATACCTGCACTCTGAGGAGAGTGAGGATGTTATCATTCCTGAGGTGGAAATACAGTGCCTGTACTCTGAAGGAAGAGTGGAGATGTTACAGTCCAGGAGTTGGGAAGCTGCTTTCCTTGCACTCCCGAAGGATAGTGAGGAGTTACAGAGCGGGGTGGTGGGAAGTACAGTGCCTGTACACCGCAAGGATGAGTGAGGATGTTACAGTCCTGGAGGTGGAAGTACAGTACCCCGTTGGCCCCCCCCATCTGAAGGATGGAGAGAGGATGTTACAGTCTTGAGGTGGGAAGTACAGTACCTTAACACTGAAGGATAAGTGAGGATGTTACAGTCCTGGAGGTGGTAAGTACAGTACCAGCACACTGAAGGATGAGTGAGGGATGGACATCCTGGAGGTGGAAGTACAGTCTTGTACTCTGAAGGATGAGTGAGGGATGTTCCAGTCCAGGAGGTGGGACAGTACAGTGCCTGTACTCTGACGATGAGTGGGATGTTACAGTCCTGAGGTGGGAAGTACAGTACCTGTACTCTAAATGATGAGTTGAGATGTTACATGCTGGAGTGGAAGTACATAACTTACACTGAAGGAGAGTTGAGGATGTTACAGTCCTGAGGTGGGAATACATACCTGCACTCTGAAGTAGTAGGATGTTACAGGTTTTTCCTGGAGGTGGGAAGTAGAGTACCACACTCTGATGGATGATGATGTTACAGTCCTGGACGTGGAAGTACAGTACCTGCACTCTGAAGGATGAGTGAGGATGGTAACAGTCCTGGAGTGGAAGTACAGTACCTGCACTCTGAAGGATAGGAGATGTTACAGTCCCTGGAGGTGGGAAGTACAGTGCCTGCAACTCTGAAGATGAGTGAGATGTTACAGTCCAGAGGTGGGAAGAACAGCAACTGCACTCTGAAGATAGTGAGGATGTTACAGTTCCTGAGGTGGAAGTACAGTACCTTGCACTCTGAAGGATGAGTGCGGATGATACATCCTGGAGGTGGAAGTACATACTGCCTCTGAAGGATGAGTGAGATGTTTAAAGTCCTGAGGTGGTAAGTAACAGTACCTGCACTCTGAAGGATGTGAGGATGTTACAGTGCTGGAGGTGGAAGTACAGTAACCTGTACTCTGAAAGGATGGTGAGGATGTTTACAGTCCTGGAGGTGGGAAGTACAGTACCTGCACTCTGAAGGATGATGAGAAGTTACAGTACTGGAGGTGGAAGTACAGTACCTCATCTGAAGGATGAGTGATAATGTTACAGTCCTGGAGTGGAATGCAGTACCTGCACTCTGAAGGATGATGAGGATGGTACAGGTCCTGAGGTGGAAGTGCAGTACCTGCACTCTGAAGGATGAGTTGAGAATGTACAGTCCTGGAGGTGGGAAGTGCATACATTACTCTGAAGGATGAGTGAGAATGTTAAAGTCCTGGAGGTGAGAAGTCACAGCACCTGCACTCTGAAGAGAGTGAGAATGTTACAGTCCTGGAGTGGGAAGTACAGTACCTGTACTCTGAGGATGAGTTGAGATGTTACAGTCCTTGAGGTGGGAATACATTACCTGCACTCTGAAAGGATGATGAGGAATGTAGCAGTCCTGAGGGTGGAAGTAAAGTACCTCACTCTGAGGGATAAGTGAGGCTTTACAGTCCTGGAGGTGGAATAGAGTACCAGCACCTGATGGATGAGTGTGGAGGTTACAGTCCTGGAATGTGGGAAGTAGAGTACAGCACTCACCTGAAGGATGATGAGGATGTTTACAGTCCGAGGGGGAAATAATATACCTTCACTCTGAAGATGAGCGAGGATGCTTACAGTCCTGGATGTGGGAGTACAGTAAACCAGCACTCTGAAGATGAGTGAGGATGTTACTGTCCTGGAGGTGGAAGTACAGTACCAGCACTCTGAAGGATGAGGAGGATGTTACATCCTGGAGTGGGAAGTACAGTACCTGCACTCTGAAGGATGATTGAGGATGTTACAGTCCTGGAGTGGAAGTACCATACCTGCATCTGATGGATGAGTGAGATGTTACAGTCCTGGATGTGGGAAGTACAGTACCTGCACTGAAGGATGATGAGGATGTTACATCCTGGAGGTGGGTAGTACTGTACCAGCACTCTGAAGATATGAGGATGTTAACAGTCTTGGGAGATGGAAGTACATACCTGCACTCCTGAAGGATGAGTAGAAGTTACCGTCCCTGGAGGTGGGAAGTACAGTACCTCACTCTGTAGGATGAGTGAGGAATGTACAGTCCGGATGTGGGAAGTACAGTGCCTGTACTCTTAAGGTTGAGTGAGGATGTTACAGTCCTGGAGGTGGAAGTACAGTGCCTGCACTCGAAGGATGAGTGAGGATGTTTTACAGGCTTGGAGATGGGAAGTACAGTACCTGCACTCTGAAGATGAGTGGGGGTGAGGGATGTTACAGTCCCCAGGAGGTGTGGAAGTAACAGTACCTGTAACTCTGAAGGAATGAGTGAGGAGTTACAGTCCTGTAGGTGGGAAGTACAGTACCTGTATTCTGAAGGATGATGAGATGTTACAGTCCAGGAGGTGGGAATACAGTATCCTGACTTGAAGGATGAGTGAGGATGTTACAGTCCCTGGAGTGGGTATACAGTACCTGCACACTGAAGGATGAAGTGAGGATTGTTACAGTCCGTGGTATGTGGAAGTTCAGTAACTGCACTCTGAAGGATGAGTGATGATGTTACAGTCATGGATGGGAGTCCAGTGCCTGCACTCTGAAGGATGCGTGAGGATGTTACAGTCTTGAGAATGGAAAGTACAGTAACTGCACTCTGAACGGATGATGAGATGTTACAGTCCTGGAGTTGGAAGTACAGTGCCTGCACTCAGAGAAGGATGAGTATGATGTTACAGCCCTGGAGGTGGAAATTACAGTGCCTGCCACCTCTGAGATGAGTGAGGATTTACAGTCCTGAGGTGGGAATTCAGACCTGTACTCTGAAGGAGGAGTGAGATGTTTACAGTCCTAAGGTGGGAATTACATTACCTGCACTCGAGGATGAGTGAAGATTACAGTCCGTGGAGTGGGACTACAGTACCTGCACTCTGAGGGGATAAGGAGATTGTTTACAGTCCGGAGATGGAAGTAAGAGTACAAGCACGCTGAAGGATGATTGGAGGATGTTACAGTCCTGGCGGTGGGAAGTACCATACCTGCAATCTGAAGGAAGATGAGGATGCTACATTCCTGAGGTGGAGTTCAGGTACCTGAACGCTGAAGGCTTGGTGAGGATGTTACAGTCCTGGAGGTGAAGTACAGTGCCTGTACTCTGAAGGATGAGTGAGGATGTTACAGTCCCTGGAGGTGGGAAGTACAGTACCTGCACTCTGAAGAATGAGTGAGGAGGTTACAGTCCTGGAGTGGAAAGTACAGTACCTGCACCTGAAAGGATGGGTGATGCGATTTACAGTGCTGGAGGTGGGAAGTACAGTACCTGTACTCTGAATGATGTGAGTATGTTACAGTCCTGGAGGGAACTACAGTACCTGCACTCTGAGGATATGAGGAATTTACAGTCCTGGAGTGGGAAGTACAGTACCCTGCACCTGAAGATGATGAGGAGCTACATCCTGGAGTGAAGTGCAGTACCTGCACTCCTGAAGGATACTGAGAATGTTTACATCCTGGAGGTGGAAGTCCAGCACCTGCACTCTGAAGGATGAGTGAGTATGTATGTCCTGGAGGGGGTGGAAGTACAGGACCTGCACTCTGATGGGATGAGTGAGGATGTTACAGTCCTGTGGTGAAAGTACAGTACTACCTGCACTCTGAAGGATGGGTGAGGAGGTACAGTGCTGGAGGTGGGAAGTACAGTACCTGTACTCTGAAGGATGAGTGAGGATGTTACAGTCCTGGTGGATGAGTGAGGATGTTACAGTCCTGGAGGTGGAAAGTACAGTACCTGCACTCTGAAGGATGAGTGAGAATTGGGGGTTACTGTCTTGGAGGTGGGAAGTACAGTACCTGCACTCTGAAGGATGAGTGAGGATGTTACAGTCCTGGAGGTGGGAAGTACAGTACCTGCACTCTGAAGGATGAGTGAGATGTTAACAGTCCAGGGAGGTGGGATGTACAGTGCCTGCACCTGAAGGATGAGTGGAGGATTACAGTCCTGGAGGTGGGAAGTAACAGCACCTGCAGCCTGAAGGATGAGTGAGGATGTTACATCGTGGAGGTGGGAAGTACAGTACCTGCACTCTGAAGGATGAGTGAGGATGTTACAGTCCTGGAGGTGGGAAGTACAGTACCTGTACTCTGAAGATTAGTGAGTATGTTACAGTTCCTGGAGTGTGGAATACAGTACCTCACTCTGAAGTATTAGTTGAGGATGTTCCAGTCCTGAGTGGGAAGTACAGTGTTGTACTGCTGAAGGATGAGTGAGGATGTTCCATCCTGGAGGTGGGAAGTACAGTGCCCTGACTCTGAAGGATGATTGAGGAAGTTACCGTCCTGGAGTGGGAGTACAGTACCTGTCACTCTAAATGATGAGTGGAGGATGTTACAGTGCTGGAGTGGGAAGTACAGTACCTGTACTCGAAGGAATGAGTGAGGATGTTACAAGTCCCAGGAGGTGGGAAGTCAGTACCTGCACACTGAAGGATGAGTGATGATTACAGTCCTCGAGAGTGGAAGTAGAGCCACACTCTGAAGGATGAGTGAGATGTTACAGTCCTGGAAGTGGGTAGTACAGTACCTGCACTCTGAAGGATGAAGTGAGGATGTTTTACAGTCCTGGAGGTGGGAATACAGTATCCTGCACTCTGAAGATGAGTGAGGATGTTACCAGTCCTGGAGGTGGGAAGTACAAGTGCCTGCACTCTGAAGAGAGTGATGATGGTACAGTCCTGGAGGTTGGAAGTACAAGGCAACTGCACTCTGAAGGAGGAGTGAGGATGTTACAGTCCTGGAGGTGGGAAGTCCCGTACCTGCACGCTGAAGGATGAGTGAGGATGTTTAACAGTCTGGAGTGGGAAGTAATGTACCTTCACTCTGAAGGATGAGTGAGGATGTTAACAGTCCCTGAGTGGAAAGTACAGTACCTGCACTCTGAAGGATGGTGAGGATGTTACAGTGCTGAGGTGGGAAGTACAGTACCTCACTCTGAAGGATGGTGAGGATGTTACAGTCCCTGGAGTGGAAGTACCGTACCATGCACTCTGAAGGATGATGGAGGATTTACGTCCTGGAGGTGGGAAGTACAGTACCTGCACTCTGAAGGATAGTGAGGATGTTTACAGTCCTGGAGGTGGGAAGTACAGTACCTGCACTTGAAGGATAGTAGGGATGTTACATCCTGAGGAGGGAAGTACAGTACCTGCACTCTGAAGGAGGAGTGAGGATGTTACAGTCCTGGAGGAGAAAGTACAGTTACCTGCACTCTGCAGGATGGGTGAGGATGTTACAGTGCTGGAGTTGGGAAGTACATACCTGAACTCTGAAGGATTGGTGAGGATGTTACAGTCCTGGAGGTGGGAAGTACAGTACCCTCACACTGAAGGATGATGGGTGTTCCAGTACTGAGGTGGAAGGTTACAGTACCTGCACTCTGAAGGATGAGTGATAGATTTACAGTCCGGAGGTGGAAGTGCAGTGACCTGCACTCTGAAGGATGAGTGATGATGTTACAGTCCTGGAGTGGGAAGTGCAGTACCGCAAGCTAAGGATGAGTGAGAATGTTACAGGTCCTGAGGTGGGAAGTGCAGATACAATGTCTGTACTCTGAAGGATGAGTGAGAATGTTACAGTCCGAGGTGGAAGTCAGCACCTGCACTCTGAAGGATGATTGAAATGTTACAGTCCTGGAGGTGGGAAGTACAGTACCGGTACTCTGAAGGATAGTGAGGATGATACAGTCCTTGAGGTGGGAAGTACATTACCTGCACTCTGAAGGATGAGTGAGGATGTTACAGTCCTGGGAGGTGGAAGTACCGTACTGCACTCAGAAGGATAAGTGAGGATGTTACAGTCCTGGAGTGGACAGTAGAGTACCAGCACTCTGAAGGATGATTGAGGATTGTTACAGGCCTGGAGGTGGGAAGTACAGTTACCAGCACTCTGAGGATAAGAGAGATGTTTATAGTCCTAGAGGTGGGAAAGTACAGTAACCAGCACTCTGACAGGATTATGAGGAGGTTACAGACCTGGAGGTGGGAAGTACAGTACCTTACTCTGAAGGATGAGTGAGGATGTACAAGTCTTGGAGAGGGAAAGTAACAGTACCTGCACTCTGAAGGATGAGTGAGGGATGTTACAGTCCTGGAGGTGGGAAGTAACCATACCTGCAATCTGAAGGATGAGTGAGGATCTACAGTCCTGGAGGTGGGAAGTACCATACCCTGCAATCTGAAGGATGAGTGAGGATGCTACAGTCCTGGAGGTGGGAATACATACCTGTACTCTGAAGATAAGTGAGGATGTTACAGTCCTGGAGTTGGAAGTACAGTGCCTGTACTCTGAAGGATGAGTGAGGATGTTACTGTCCTGGAGGTGGGAAGTACAGTGCCTGCACTCAGAAGGATGAGTGAGATGTTCCGTCTTGAGATGGGAAAGTACTGTACCTGCACTTGATGGATGAGTGAGTGTTACCATTCCTGAGTGGGAAGTACAGGACCTGTACTCTGAAGGATGAGTGAGGATGTACAGTCCTGAGTGGGTATACATACCTGTACTCGGAAGATGAGTGAGGATGTTACAGTCCTGGAGGTGGGGAAGACAGTAACTGTACTCTGAGGCTGATGAGATGTTACAGTCCTCCCTGGAGATGGGAAAGTACAGTACCTGCACTCTGAAGGATGAGTGAGGATGTTGACAGTCGTGGAGGTGGAAGAACAGTACCTGCACTCGAAGATAGTGAGGATGTTACAGTCTTGGAGGTGGGAATACAGTGCCTGCACTCTGCAGGATGATGAGGATTTACAGTCTTGGAGAGGGAAGTAACAGTACCTGCACTCTGAAGGATGAGTGAGGCTTTACAGTCCTGGAGGGGAAGTACAGTCCTGCACTCTGAAGGATGAGTGAGGATGTAACAGTCCTGGAGACGTGGAAGTACAGTGCCTGCACTTCTGGAGGAATGAGTGAGGATTTACAGTCCGGAGGTGGGAAGTACAGTGCCTGCACTCTGAAGATGAGTGGAGATGTTACAGTCCTGGAGGTGGAAGTGCAGTACCTGCACTCTGAAGGATGAGTGAGAATGGTTACAGTCCTGGAGGGGGGAAGTACAGCACCTGCACTCCTGAAGATGAATGAGGATGTTACAGTCCTGAGGTGGGAAGTACAGCACCTCACTCTGAAGATGAGTGAGGATGTTACAGTCACTGGAGTGAGAAGTACAGTACCTGCACTCTGAAGGATGAGTGAGAAATGTTACAGCCTGGAGGTGGAAGTACTGTACCTGTACTCTGAAGGATGAGTGAGGATGTTTACAGATCTTGAGGGGGAAGTACATTACCTGCACTCTGAAGGATGATGAAATGTTACAGTCCTGGAGGTGGGAAGTACAGTACCTGCACTCCTGAAGGTTAAGTGAGGATGTTAAGTCCCCTGAGGTGGAAGTAGATACCAGCACTCTGAAGGATAGTGGATGTTACAGTCCTGGAGTGGTAAGTACAATACCTGCAATCTGAAAGGATGAGTGGAGGATGCTACAGTCCTGGAGGTTGGGAAGTTGTCAGTACCTGAACGCTGAAGGATGGGTGAGAAATGTTTACAGTCCTGGAGGTGGGAAGTACAGTGGCCTGTACTCTGAAGGATGAGTGAGGTTTTACAGTCCTGGAGGTGGAAGTACAGGTTACCTGCACTCAGAAGGATTTAGTGAGGATGTTCCAGGCCTGGAGGTGGAAAGTACAGTACCTGCAACTCTGAAGGATGGGTGAGGATGTATTACAGTCTGGAGGGGGAATACCGTACCTGTACTCTGAAGGATGGGTGAGGATGTTACAGTCCTGGAAGTGGGAAGTACATTCCTGCACTCTGAAGGATGAGTGAGGATTTACAGTCCCTGGAGGTTGGGAAGTACAGTACCTGCACTCTAGGGAGAGTGAGGATGCTACAGTCCTGAGGAGGGAATTGCAGTACCTGCACTCTGAAGGATGACTGAAATGTTACAGTCCTGGAGAGGGAAGTACAGCACCTGCACTCTGAAGGATGAGTGAGGATGTTACAGTCCTGGAGGTGGGAAGTACAGTACCGCACTCAGAAGGGATGAGTGAGGATGTTACAGTCCTGGAGGGGAAAGTACAGTACCTGCACCCTGTAAGGATGGGTAGGATGTTACAGTGCTGGAGGTGGGAATACAGTACCTGTACTCTGAAGGAGAGTGAGGAAGTTACCGTCCTGGGGATGAGTGAGGATGTGACCAGTCCTGGAGGTGGAAAGTAACAGTACCTGCACTTCTGAAGGTGAGTGAGGATGTACAGTCGTTGGCGGTGGAAGTACAGTACCTCACTCTGAAGATTAGTGAGGATGTTACATCCTGGAGGTGGAAGTACAGTACTGCACTCTGAAGGATGAGTGAGGATGTTACAGTCCTGAGGGGGGAAGTACAGTGACTGCACACTGAAGATAGTGAGGCTGTTACAGTCCTGAGGTGGGAAGTACAGCAACTGCACTCCTGAAGGATAGTGAGATGTTACAGTCCTGGAGGTGGAAGGTACAGTACCTGCTCTCTGAAGGATGATGAGGATGTTACAGTCCTGAGTGGGAATTACAGTACCTGCACTCTGAAGGATGAGTGAGGATTGTACAGTTCCATGGGAGTGGAAAGTACAGTACCTGCACTCTGAAAGGATGGGTGAGGCATGATACAGTGCAGGAGGTGGGATTACCGTACCTGTACTGCTGAAGGATGGGTGAGGATGTTCAGTCCTGAGTGAGAAGTACAGTACCTGCCACTCTAAGAGATGAGTGAGGAATTACAGTACTGTAGGTGGGAAGTACAGAAACCTGCACTCTGAAGGATGAGTGATAAAGTTACAGTCCTGGAGTGGGAAGTGCAGTACCTGCACTCTGAAGGATGAGTGACGATGTTACAGTCCTGAGGTGGAAGTGCAGTACCTGCACTTCTTGAAGAGAGTGCCAGAATTTACAGTCCCTGGAGGTGGGAATGCGTAACCTGTACCTGAAGGATGAGTGAGAATGTTACAGTCCTGGAGGTGGGAAGTCCAGTACCTGCACTCTGAAATGAGTGAGAATGTTACAGTCCTGGAGGTGGGAAGTACAGCACTGCACTCTGAAGGATGAGTGAGGAGGTTACAGTCCCTGAGTGGGAAGTAGAGTACCGTACTCTGAAAGGTGATGAGGATGTTACAGTCCCTTGAGGGGGAAGTACATTACCTCATTCTGAAGGATGAGTGAGGATGTTACAGTCCTGGATGTGGGAAGTACAGTATCTGCAGCTCTGAAGGAGGAGGAGGATGTTACAGTCCTGAGGTGGGAAGTACAGTACCGCACTCTGAAGGATAAGTGAGATGTTACAATCCTGGGAGGTGGAAGTTAAGTACTCAGCACTCTGAAGGATGAGAGGATGTTACGTCCTGGAGGTGGGAAGTACCATACCTGCAATCTGAAGGATGAGTGAGATTCTACCGTCCCTGGAGGGGAAGTACAGTTGTACCTGCAATCTGAAGATGAGTGAGGATGTTACAGTCCTGGAGTGGGAAGTACAGTAACCTGCAATCTGACGGATGAGTGAGGATGCTAACACCTGGAGGTGTTAAGTAACAGTACCTGCAATCGGAAGATGAGTGAGGATGCTACAGTCCTGGAGTGGGAAGTACCATCCTGCAATCTGAAGATGAGTGAGATTGTTTACAATCCTGAGGTGGACGTACCATACCTGCAATCTGAAGGATGAGCGAGGATGCTACAGTCCAGAGGTGAAGTACAGTGGCCTGCACTCTGAAGGAAATGAGTGAGGATGCCTACAGAGGTCTGGAGGTGGGAAGTTACAGTGGCCTGCCACTCCTGAAGGATTGAGTGAGAATGTTACCGTCCTGGAGGGGAAGTACAGTACCTGCACTCTGAAGGTTGAGCGAGGATGCTACAGTGCTGGAGGAGGTAGTACAGTACCACCTGCACTCTGAAGGATGAGTGAGGATGGTGACAGTCTTCGAGATGGAAAGTACAGTCACCTGCACCTGAAGATGAGTTGAGGATGTTACAGTCCTGGAGGGGAAGTACAGTACCACACGCTGAAGGATGAGTGAGGATGTTACAGTCCCTGGAAGTGGGAGTACAGTACCAGCATCTGAGGTGAGTTGGAGGATGTTACAGCCTGGAGGTGGAAGTACAGTACCAGCATCTGAAGATGAGTGAGGATGTTACAGTCCTGGAGTGGAAGTACAGTGCCTGCACTCTGAAGGATGAGTGAGGATGTTACAGTCTTCGAGATGGAAGTAC
Source organism: Cherax quadricarinatus (assembly GCF_026875155.1). Lineage (NCBI taxonomy): Eukaryota > Metazoa > Arthropoda > Malacostraca > Decapoda > Parastacidae > Cherax > Cherax quadricarinatus. Next base: position 1,149,019 of record NC_069457.1, read on the forward strand.
AGTACCTGCAACTCTGAAAGGATGAGTGAGGATGTTACAGTCCTGGAGGTGGGAAGTACAGTACCTGTACTCTGAAGGATGAGTGAAGGAGTTTCAGTCCTGGAGGTGGGAAGTACAGTACCTGCACTCTGAAGGATGAGTGAGGATTTACAACAGTCGGGAGGTGGGAAGGTACAGTAACTGCACTCTGAAGGATGAGTAAGGATGTTACAGTCTTGGAGGTGGAAGTACAGTGCCTGACTTCTGAAGGAAGAGTAAGGAGTTACAGTCTTGGAGATGGGAAGACAGTACCTGCACTCTGAAAGGATGAGTAAGATGATACAGGCTTGAGGTGGGAATACAGTGCCTGCAACTCTGAAGGATGATAAGGATGTTTTACAGTCTTGTAGGTGGGAAGTACAGTGCCTCACTCTGAAGAGATGAGTAAGGATGTACTGTCATGGAGATTGGGAAGTACATACCTGCACTCTGAGGATGAGTGAGGATGTTACAGCCCTGGCGGTGGAAGTACAGTGCTGTACTCTGAAGATGATTGAGGATGTTACAGTCTGGAGGTGAAGTACAGTGCCTGCACTCTGAAGGATGAAGTGAGATGTTATCAGTCTTGAGATGGGAAGGTTCATACCTGCACCTCTGAAGGCGGAGTGAGGATGTTACATCCTGTAGGTGGAAGTACAGTGCCTGCACTCTGAAGGATGAGTGAGGATGTTACAGTCCTGGAGTGGGAAGTACAGTGCGCACTCTGAAGATGAGTGAGGATTGTTACAGTCCCTGGAGGTGGGAATGCAGTACCTGCAACTTCTGAAGGATGAGTGAGAATGTTACAGTCCTGGAGTGGGGGGGGGAAGTACAGCACCCTGCACTCTGAAGGAGAGTGGAGATGTTACAGTCCTGAGGGGAAGTACAGCACCTGCACTCTGAAGGATGAATGAGGATGTTACAGTCCTGGAGGTTGGAAGTCCAGTACCAGCACGCGAAGGATGCAGTGAGAATGTACAGTCCCTGGAGGTGGAAGTACAGTACCTGTACTCTGAAGGAGAGTGAGGATGTTACAGTCCGTGAGGTGGAAGGTACATTACCTGCACTCTGAAGGATGATGAGGAAGTTACAGTCCTGGAGGTGGGACGAACAGTACCTGCACTCTGAAGGATACGTGAGGATGTAACAGTCCTGGAAGGTGGGAAGAAGATAACCACACTCTGAAAGGATGAGTGGAGGGAGTTGGTTACAGTTCCTGGAGGTGGGAATACCAACCTGCAATCTGAAGGATGAGTGAGGATGCACAGTCCTGGTAGGTGGGAAGTTCATTACCTGGAACGCTGAAGATGGGTTCGGATGTTACAGTTCTTGATGTGGTATACAGTACCTGCACTCTTGTAGGATGAGTATGTTACAGTTCCTGGAGGTGGGAAGTACAAGTACCATCACTCTGAAGGATGAGTGAGGATGTTACATGTCCCTGGAGGTGGGAAGTACCAATACCTGCAATCGAAGGATGAGTGAGGATGCTACAGGTCCCTTGAGGTGGGAAGTTCATACCTGAACGCTAGAAGGATGGGTGAGGATGTTACAGGCCTGGAGGGGAAAGTACAGTGCCTGTAATCTGAAGGATGAGGGAGGATTAAAGTCCTGGAGGTGGGAAGACAGTAACCTGCACTCTGAAGGATGAGTGAGGATGTTACAGTCCTGGAGTTGGAAAGTACAGTACCTGCACTCTGAAGGATGGGTGAGGATGTACAGTGCTGGAGTGGGAAGTACAGTACCGTACTCTGAAGGAAATGGTGAGATGTTACAGTCCTGGAGTGGGAAGTACAGTACCTGCACTCTGAAGGATGAGTGAGGATTTACAGTCCTGGAGGTTGGAAGTAACAGTAACCTGCCTCGAAGGATGAGGGAGGATGCTACAGTACTGGAGGTGGGAAGTGGCAGTACCTGCACTCTTAAGGATGAGGTGAGAATGGTACAGTCCTGGAGGTGGGAAGTACAGCACCTGCACTCTGAAGGATGAGTGAGGATTTACATGTCATGGAGGTGGGAAGTACAGTACCTGCACTTCTGAAGGATGAGTGAGGATGTTACAGTCCTGGAGTGGAAAGTACAGTAACCTCACTCTGAAGGATGGGTGAGGATGTTACAGTGCTGAGGTGGGGGAAGTACAGTACCTTACTCTGAAGGATGAGTGGAGGATGTTACAGTCCTGGAGATAGTGAGGAATGTACAGTCCTGGAGTGGAAAGCACAGTACAGCACTCTTAATGGATGGGTGAGGATGATACAGTGCTGAAGGTGGGAATTTACAGTAACTGTACTCTGAAGGATGGTGAGGATGTTACAGTCCTGGAGGTGGGAAGTACAGTACCGGCACTCTGAAGGATGATGAAGGATGTTACAGTCCCTGGAGGTGGAAAGTACAGTACCTGCACTCTGAAGATATTGATGATGTTACAGTCCTGAGCAGGAAGTACAGTACCTGTACTCTGAAGGGATGAGTGAGGATGTTACAGTCCTGGAGGTTGGGAAGTACAGTACCAGCACTCTGAAGGATGAGTGAGGATGTTACAGTCCTGGAGGTGGGAAGTACTGACATCACTTCTGAAGGATGGAGTGAGGATGTTTACAGTGCCCTGGAGGTGGGAAGTACAGTACCAGCACTCTGAAGTGTGAGTGAGGATGTTACAGTCCTGGAGGTGGGAAGTACAGTACCAGCACTCTGAAGGATGTGTGAGGATGTTACAGTCCTGGAGGTGGGAAGTACAGAACCAGCACCTGAAGGATGAGTGAGGGATGTTACAGTCCCTGGAGGTGGAAGTACAGTACCAGCACTCGGGAAGGATGATGAGGATGTTTACAGCCCCTGGAGGTGGGAAGTACAACCTGTACTCTGAAGGATGAGTGAGGATGTTACAGTCCTGGAGGGGGAAGTACATACCTTCTCAAAGGATGAGTGAGGTGTTACAGTCCGGGAGGATGATGGGGATTTACAGTCCTGGGGGTGGGAATACGTCCCACACTGTAACAGAGTTAAAAATACTACTCTGATATTACTGAAAAATAAAAAAATTTAAAGATTATGACGTTATAAAGTCTTAAATCAGAATAGGCTTAGTGAAATTAAATCGGGAAACGATTTTAAGGGCAAATTAAAGGTAAATAGGCAGACTGAAATATTTTTTATTAAAAAAAAAGGGAGTCTGGCCTTATAAGGGGCACTCTCAGGAGAACTGCTCCTCTACACCCCTGAGAGAAGGCTCCTACCCAAGACCTCCTGGGCAGTATCTCCGTCTCCAACAGCTCTCCACCAGGCTTTACTCCAGCTTATAAGTCAAGGTTACCTTCACCCCTAGGTCAGGTTTTTCCATGGTAACCTAACCTAACCATGCCACGGCCGGGGATAGAACCCGCGGTCAGTGTCATAAAACTCCAGACCGATGCACTGTCGACGGGTTCTATCGCCGCCCGTGGTATGGTTTGTTTGCAATGGTGTCATTACGGTTTAGTGAGTAATGACGTTGTAACATAACCTAACCTAACCTAGCTCTAACCAGTGTAAGAATATTGACTCTTAGTCCTTATAGATACTGGCCACAGACCACATATTAGTAATTATATACCACATTCTGTTTTTAGCATTTATGTCTTAAACCCATCTACCTCAGCTGTTCTAACCCCCCTTTCACTCAACCCACAGCCTAATGAACTTCCCCCACACACATACCACCTCACTGGTGCAACAAGATCACAATAAACAGGTGATATCACAATATGCAAAACAACCACTGTGAAAAAATAGTGAAATTCCAGGCACTTTCCTAATTTCTCACATTATCAAGGACCTGTGAGTAAATCACGAAAGTGCTTGGAATGGTTGTTTTGCATACTTCTTCACTCCTACGAGATGTTGTACCTCCCTGCCCAATGCACGAATCCCTGCGTATCTTCATCAACATTTAACTACTCAAAATATTCCCTCCATCTTCCCATTGCCTCCACGTCCTCGTCTAATAACTGCCGCACTTTTATTTTTAACTGTTAAATCTGAGTTATTGATCTAACTCCAAAACTTCTTCTGTAATAAATCCTCTCCCACTTTATCACCGGCCCTCCCACCCTCCTCACCGCTATTTTCAACTCACTTTTTCTCTCCATATACTCCACTACTCTGTATATTACTTTACATTATTGTTGTTCTTGGTGTTTCTGTTGTTGATATTCTTGCTGTCGCTGATGGTGCTGCTATTCCTGTTGATGCTGCTGCTGTTGTTGCTGTTATTATTATTGTTATTATCATCGTGGCAACCGTTGTTTTAATATTAAATCATTTACAGTCAATCAAAAATAGACACAACACCCGCTTAACATAGTGGCGGGATGTTAGGAAGTATTTTTTTCAGCCTTAGAATTGTCAGGAAATGGAGCAGTCAAGAGAGTGAAGTAGTGGAGGTAAGATCCATACATAGCGACAAGCAAATAGGTGGGGCCAGGAGCTGTAACTCGACCCCTGCAACTACATATAGGTGAGTACATGTAGGTGAGTACACACACAGAACTGGCAGGGAATTCAGTAAATGAGATGATGGAATAAGTGACAATAATTTGCAAGGAGGAGAGGTTTGTACCCAAAGGCAACAGAAATAACGAGAAGGCCAGGACGAGACCTGGTTCACCCAGAGGTGTAGAGAGGCTAAAACTATGTGAGCTAGAGAATGGAATATAGAAGGGAAAGGACCCTGGAGAATAAGAAGAGTAACCGAAGAATCAAAAGTGAAAATGCTAAGGTAAGGAGGGAGGCCCAACGACAGTACGAAAATGACATAGCAGCGAAAGACAAATCCGACCCCAACTTGTTGTACACTGACATCAGAAGGAAAAAAAACAGTCAAGGACTAGGTAACCAAGTTGAGGAAAGAAGGAGGGGAGATCACAAGAAACAACTGAGAAGTATGGGAGGAGATCCATATGAAATTTAAAGAAGTAATCACAGTGGAGACAGAAAGGTCTCCAGAAAGATGGAATGGTGGGGTACACCATCAAGTGTTGGACACAATACATACAACGAGGAGGATGCCTCAAAGGCGATGGGGCCGGATAATATATCTCCATGGGTCCTGAGAGAGGGATCAGAGGCGCTCTGTGTGCCACTAACAACAGTCTTCAACACTTCTATCGAAACAGGGTGACTACCTGAGGTATGGAAGACAGCAAATGTAGTCCCAATTCTTAAAAAAGGAGACAGACAAAAAGCATTAAATTATTGACCTTTATCACTGACATGTATATCATGCAAAGTCATTGAGAAAAAGATTATCAGGAGAAGAGTGGTGGAACCTCTAGAAAGGAATGAGCTTATCAACGACAGCCAGCACGGTTTCAGGGATGGGAAATCCTGTGTCACAAACCTACTGGAGTTCTATGACAGGGTAACAGCAGTAAGGCAAGAGAGAGAGGGGTGGACAGATTGCATTTTCTTGGACTGTAAGAAGGCTTTTGACACATCCACACAAGAGATTAGTGCAAAAACTGGAGGAGGGATAACAGGGAAGGCACTGCAATGGATCAGGAAATACCTGACTGGAAGGCATCAGCGAGTCATGGTACGTGACGAGGTATCACAGTGGGCGCCTGTGACGAACGGGGTTCCACAGGGGACAATCCTAAGATCGGTGATGTTTCTGGTATATGTGAATGACATGCCGGAAGGAATAGACTCACAAGTGTCTCTGTTGACAGACGATATGAAATTAATGAGGAAAATTCAATCGGAAGAGGACCAGGCAGGACTACAAAGAGATCTGGACAGGCTTCAGGCCTTGTCCATCAACTTAGTCCTTGAATTCAACCCCACCAAGTGCAAAATCATGAAGATCAAGGAACGGCAAAGAAGACTGCAGAAATAGTACAGTCTTGGGGGGGGTGGCAGAGACTACAAACCTCACTCAAGGAAAAGGATCTTGGGGTGAGTATAACACCGAGCACATCTCCTGAGGGGCACATCAACCAAATAACTGCTGCAGCATATGGACGACTATGAAACCTAAGACCAGCATTCCAGCATCTCAGTAAGGAATCGTTCAGGACTCTGTACACCGTGTACGTCAGTATGCAGCACCAGTTTGGAATCTACATCTGTCCAACCACGTCGGGAAATCAGAGAAAATGCCAATGTTTGCAACGAGATAAGTCCTTAAGGGGCATGTCCTACGAGGAGAGTTGTGAGGAAGAGGAATAGTCTGGAAAGTTATGGAATGGAGGCAGAATCCATACATAGCTTAAAGAAGAGGTATGATGAAGCTCACGGAGCAGGGAGAGAGTGACCTAGTAGCTACCAGTGAAGAGGTCGGGCCAGGAGCTATGAATCGATCCCTGCAACCACAATTAGGTGAGTACACAACTCTTATACTAGTCTAATGTTCGTGTGTGTCCTGAAATCATTCACTACAGAATTAAAACACTTTTTATACTGTTGAATGCGTTGTAAGTTGCCTCATTTGCATAACGAATTCAGACTAATTATATCTTTCTTTGTAAGTAATATATACAACATGTGTGCACGCAACACCTGCACACACCTGTCAAATACACTAATGTGCTACGTGTGTTTTTACCTCACGTGTTGTTGTATCCTCCTTATAACCTGCAGGCAGACTGTCATATATATATATATAATATATATATATATATATATATATATATATATATATATATATATATATATATATATATATATATATAATGTCGTGCCGAATAGGCAGAACTTGCGATCTTGGCTTAAATAGCAACGTTCATCTTGCCATATAGGAGAAGTGAAAATTTGTGTATGCAATAATTTCGCCAAAATCATTCTGAACCTAACGAAAAAAATATATTTGATTGTGTTTGTTTAGTATTAAATTATTGTAAACGTATTTAAAATATATTTAGTTGGGTTAGGCTAAAATAAATTGTTCTTGTTATAATAAGGTTAGGTAAGTTTTCTAAGATTCTTTTGGTCCAAAATTAAATTTTTTTACATTAACATTAATGAAAAAAATATATCTTTAAACGTATAAGAGAAAATTTCAGAAAGGACTTAATTTTAAATGAGTTCTTGCTAATTGACCAGTTTTATATATTCGGCACGACATATATATATAGACTCTCCTGTTGTCAAGTCAGGGGCTAGGACTCGACCCCTGCAACCTCAACTAGGTGAGTACATATGCGGCTACAGGTGATGCAAAGTACAAGGACACAGGTGCAACTAATGTGACGTTTTATTATGGCAACGTTTCGCTCTCCAGAAGCTTTATCAAGCTCCTGGAGAGCGAAACGTTGCCACAATAAAATGTTACATTAGTTACACTTGTGTTCTTTTGCTTTAAATATTGTCTGTAATTCTACCAACATATGTACAAGTGATCTAGCTTAAGAACATTTCGCCCACACAGTAAGCTTGATAGTCTACTGTGTGGGCGAAACCTCGTCAATAAAGGTTCCACTTAACGGCATTCGTGTCTGCAACAAATGGCGCAAAAGCCGAGTCTTGTTGAGAAAGCCATGGGCGAAACTCCACTGAAACGTTTCGCCTGTTGAAAGGCTTCTTCAGTAAGGATAGAAGCCTGTCCAGGTGAAACGTCTAACTAAAGTTCCTCTCTGCAATTTGTGGTCTTTTCACCTTACTTTTGTGTCTGCCACCGGGCGAAACGTGCCCCAATGCATGCTGTTTCAGAACCTTTCTCTTCTAAGTTGTTGCAGTGTTTGGTTGTTGTGGTTGTGGTTGATGTGGTTGTGGCTCTTATTGTGGTTGTTGACCTAGTGGTTGTTGTTGTGGTTGATGTGGTTGATGTGGTTGTAGTTGATGTTGTGATGTGGTTGCTGTTGTGATGTGGTTGTTGTCGTAGTTGTAGTTGATGTGGTTGTCGTAGTTGTGGTTGATGTGGTTGTGGTTGCTGTTGTGATGTGGTTGTTGTCGTAGTTGTTGTGGTTGATGTGGTTGTTGTCGTAGTTGTTGTGGTTGATGTGGTTGTGGTTGCTGTTGTGATGTTGATGTTGTGGTTGCAATTGTTGCGGTTGATATGGTTGTGGTTGTTGATCTAGTGCTGTAGTAATTGTGGTTAATATAGTGGGTGTTGTGGTTGTTATTGTTGTTGTAGTTGTAGCTGTGGTGGTTATTACCACCGTATTCTTGTTGTTAAACACAAACGCTAAACCCGTATGGGTCACAGCGACAGAAAAAACAGTCAGGGGAGAAAACGCGAGTGTCACCCTCTGACAGGGAAATTTATTTCGTAGACAAAATCGATCACTCTAGTGAGACAATCAGAGGTTTTTCCCTGATAAAATCACTCTAGTGAGACAATCAGAGGTTTTTCCCTGATAAAATCACTCTAGTGAGACAATCAGAGGTTTTTCCCTGATAAAATCACTCTAGTGAGACAATCAGAGGTTTTTTCCCTGATAAAATCACTCTAGTGAGACAATCAGAGGTTTTTCCCTGATAAAATCACTCTAGTGAGACAATCAGAGGTTTTTCCCTGATAAAATCACTCTAGTGAGACAATCAGAGGTTTTTCCCTGATAAAATCACTCTAGTGAGACAATCAGAGGTTTTTCCCTGATAAAATCACTCTAGTGAGACAATCAGAGGTTTTTCCCTGATAAAATCACTCTAGTGAGACAATCAGAGGTTTTTCCCTGATAAAATCACTCTAGTGAGACAATCAGAGGTTTTTCCCTGATAAAATCACTCTAGTGAGACAATCAGAGGTTTTTCCCTGATAAAATCACTCTAGTGAGACAATCAGAGGTTTTTCCCTGATAAAATCACTCTAGTGAGACAATCAGAGGTTTTTCCCTGATAAAATCACTCTAGTGAGACAATCAGAGGTTTTTCCTGATAAAATCACTCTAGTGAGACAATCAGAGGTTTTTCCCTGATAAAATCACTCTAGTGAGACAATCAGAGGTTTTTCCCTGATAAAATCACTCTAGTGAGACAATCAGAGGTTTTTCCCTGATAAAATCACTCTAGTGAGACAATCAGAGGTTTTTTCCCTGATAAAATCACTCTAGTGAGACAATCAGAGGTATTTTCCCTGATAAAATCACTCTAGTGAGACAATCAGAAGTTTTTCCCTGAAAAATCACTCTAGGAGACAATCAGAGAGTTTTTCCCTGATAAAATCACTCTAGGAGACAATCAGAGGTTTTTCCCTGATAAAATCACTCTAGTGAGACAATCAGAGGTATTTTCCCTGATAAAATCACTCTAGGAGACAATCAGAGTTTTTCCCTGATAAAATCACTCTAGTGAGACAATCAGAGATATTTTCCCTGATAAAATCACTCTAGGGGAGACAATCAAGGAATTTTTCCCTGACAAAATATCCACTCTAGGGAGACAATCAGAGATTTTTCCCTGATAAAGAATCCACTTATATGGAACAAAAAAGAATTTTTGAATGGAAATATTAAGACAATTTTTGAGATTTTTAAATAACTTAGGTAGTAAATGTGCAGGTGTAGTTTTTCCCTATATTATCACTCCTCCCAGGAGCACACAAGATTTCCCTAAATAATCACTCTAGGACAATAGATTTCTGCAAAATCGAACAGTGGCACAATAGAGAGTGATTCCCGACACAAGAACCTATTATTTTAAAAAAAAAATCTTGGTAAGGAACAGTGTTAATAGTTTAGGTTATTAACAACCAAAGGTATACTTGACAGCGTAGGTGACATTGTAGCAGTTGTAAGGTGACTAACAACACCAGGTACCTGTTTACTGCTAGGTGAACAGTGGGAAAGGGTGTAAGGTGATTAACACCCAGGTACCTACTTACTGCTAGGTGAACAGTGGTAGCAGGTGTAAGGTGATTAACACCCAGGTACCTACTTACTGCTAGGTGAACAGTGGTAGCAGGTGTAAGGTGATTAACACACCAGGTACCTTTTACTGCTAGGTGAACAGTGACAGCAGGTGTAAGGTGATTAACACCCAGGTACCTACTTACTGCTAGGTGAACAGTGGTAGCAGGTGTAAGGTGATTAACACCCAGGTACCTACTTACTGCTAGGTGAACAGTGGTAGCAGGTGTAAGGTGATTAACACCCAGGTACCTGTTTACTGCTAGGTGAACAGTGGACAGCAGGTGTAAGGTGATTAACACCCAGGTACCTACTTACTCCTAGGTGAACAGTGGTAGCAGGTGTAAGGTGATTAACACCCAGGTACCTGTTTACTGCTAGGTGAACAGTGGTAGCAGGTATAAGGTGATTAACACCCAGGTACCTGTTTACTGCTAGGTGAACAGTGGTAGCAGGTGTAAGGTGATTAACACCCAGGTACCTGTTTACTGCTAGGTGAACAGTGGTAGCAGGTGTAAGGTGATTAACACCCAGGTACCTACTTACTGATAGGTGAACAGTGGTAGCAGGTGTAAGGTGATTAACACCCAGGTACCTGTTTACTGCTAGGTGAACAATGGTAGCAGGTGTAAGGTGATTAACACCCAGGTACCTGTTTACTGCTAGGTGAACAGTGGTAGCAGGTGTAAGGTGATTAACACCCAGGTACCTACTTACTGCTTGGTGAACAGTGGTAGCAGGTGTAAGGTGATTAACACCCAGGTACCTACTTACTGCTAGGTGAACAGTGGTAGCAGGTGTAAGGTGATTAACACCCAGGTACCTACTTACTGCTAGGTGAACAGTGACAGCAGGTGTAAGGTGATTAACACCCAGGTACCTACTTACTGCTAGGTGAACAGTGACAGCAGGTGTAAGGTGATTAACACCCAGGTACCTACTTACTGCTAGGTGAACAGTGACAGCAGGTGTAAGGTGATTAACACCCGGGTACCTACTTACTGCTAGTGAACAGTGACAGCAGGTGTAAGGTGATTAACACCCAGGTACCTACTTACTGCTAGGTGAACAGTGACAGCAGGTGTAAGGTGATTAACACCCAGGTACCTACTTACTGCTAGGTGAACAGTGACAGCAGGTGTAAGGTGATTAACACCCAGGTACCTACTTACTGCTAGGTGAACAGTGACAATGAACGTTATAATGAATGCTGGATAATACGTACATCATTTAATTTAATTACAAAGTCTTAGAAAATAATGAAAGAATAAGTACATAGTGTACGTGTGTGTAGCGCACGTACATGTGCAGCGCACGTACATGTGTAGCGCACGTACATGTGTAGCGCACGTACATGTGTAGCGCACGTACATGTGTAGCGCACGTACATGTGTAGCGCACGTACATGTGTAGCGCACGTACATGTACATACGTTCACCCACATATATTGTGTATCAGTTTGTTCCATTGTGAACAAAAGAACACTTCTCTACCCTTGTACAAGTTATTTGTTCCATAAAATTACTTTGTTCCATAAGGTTATTTTGTTCCATAAAGTTACTTTGTTCCATAAAGTTATTTGTTCCATAAAATTACTTTGTTCCATAAAGTAACTTTGTTCCATAAAGTTACTTTGTTCCATAAAGTTACTTTGTTCCATAAAGTTACTTTGTTCCATAAAGTTACTTTGTTCCATAAGGTTACTTTGTTCCATAAAGTTACTTTGTTCCATAAAGTTACTTTGTTCCATAAGGTTACTTTGTTCCATAAAGTTACTTTGTTCCATATGGTTACTTTGTTCCATAAAGTTACTTTGTTCCATAAAGTTACTTTGTTCCATAAAGTTACTTTGTTCCATAAAATTACTTTGTTCCATAAAGTTACTTTGTTCCATAAGGTTACTTTGTTCCATAAAGTTACTTTGTTCCATAAAGTTACTTTGTTCCATAAAGTTACTTTGTTCCATAAAGTAACTTTGTTCAATAAAGTAACTTTGTTCAATAAAGTTACTTTGTTCCATAAAGTTACTTTGTTCCATAAGGTTACTTTGTTCCATAAAGTTACTTTGTTCCATAAAGTTACTTTGTTCCATAAAGTTACTTTGTTCCATAAAGTTACTTTGTTCAATAAAGTAACTTTGTTCAATAAAGTTACTTTGTTCCATGGTTGGTTTAGAAAGACACGTAAGCAAACACTATAACATATTTATTAGAAAACGTTTCGGTCCTGGGACCTTGATCACTTCTAACATACAGAGGTAGAAAGACATTATATATATAGGCGGAGAGTGAGATGTGACGCACGTGACCTGAGGAATGTCATAAGAACATAAGAATGGAGGAACACTGTAGAAGGCCTACTGGCCCATGTGAGGCGAGGGTAGACGATGAAATCACGTGACTCCTGTGTTGTTGGGTTGGTGCTGCTTAAGTATCATGTATGCCAATGTTTTTGAAATTTTGTAGTTTCCAGTGTTTGCGTTCTATAGTGTCGGTGACGGTGATTAGTGAGGCTTCTAGGCACCGTCGGCGTCTGAGGTCTGGTTCGGTGAGAACGAGTTGTGCCTCGTTCCAGTTCATCAAATGCCCCGTGGAGTCTCTGTGGAGGACACAGGCGTACCTTACATCGTCTCTGTTAGAGGCATTTCGATGCTCATTCAGGCGGACTGCAAGATCTCTGCCTGTCTCGCCTACATATTTCTTGGGACAGAACCCACAGGGGATAGTGTAGACGCCTGCTGTAGAAGTTAGAGGTGTGGGGCTGCGTTTAGTAGTGAGGTCTTTGATAGAGGATGTGTTTATGGTGGAAACGTTGATGTTACTCATAGCAAGTGCCCGGCGAGTATTCGTGGCAACATCGCCACATGGGAGTACTATGAACTGTTTAGGGGGCTGTTTCCATGGGCGGTTTGTTGAGGATAGCTTGTGCCTTGAGTCTGCAATCTCGGATGAAGAAAGATGGGAACTGAAGACGTGTAAAGGCTTGTGTTATGTAAGCGCATTCTTCTTCTAGAAAACAAGGGCTGGAGATGCGAAGAGCTCTCAAGAAGAAGCCAATGAGGACTCCTCTCTTAGTGCGGGTATCTTGGTGTGAATAAAAGTGTATAAGATCGTCCTTGTTGGTAGGTTTTCTATACACTTTGAAGAGAAGTTTGTCACTGTCGGGAGATCTGCACAGTAGAACGTCGAGGAAAGGAAGTTTGCCATCATTTTCGAGTTCAAGTGTAAACTTTATTGATGGTTCAACTGCATTGATCTTGTTGAGAAGGGCCTGGATATTGAGACGTCCTCGGATAGAAAACCAATATATCATCAACGTATCTTAGCCAGGTAACGGTGTTGGGAATGAGGGTGCTGAATTTCTCTGTCTCCAAGTTTTCCATGAAGAGGTTGGCAAGCACAGCACTGAGCGGGCTGCCCATTGCCATCCCAAAGCATTGTTTGTAACAGTTGTCCTGATACTTGAAGAAGTTGAAATTAACACACAGTTCCACTAGATTGATGAAATCTAGAAGAGGTAAAGGGAGGTCGTGGTTTTCAGTGAGCCTCTGTCTCAGAATGTTGATTGCAGCGTCAGTAGGAACGTTGGTAAAGAGGGCTGTGACATCGAAGGAAGCCATGCTTTTGTTTTTAACATTCAGGTTGGAAATTCGGGAGAGAAGGTCACCTGAGTGTTTGAGGTGGGCTTGACTGATAGTGCCCAGAAGCGCTGAAAGGTATTTGGCAAGGTGGCCGGCTAGTCTGTGTGGTGCACTCCCTATGCCCGAAGTGATAGGCCGTAGTGGGATGCCAGGTTTGTGTGTCTTAGGAAGGCCATACAGGCGTGCTGGTTTCGGTTGACCTGGTAAAAGTTTAAGTAGTTTTTTTGCCTTGTTCTGATTTTCGTAAGATGCTACGAGCCTTTTGAAGGAAAGTCTGGGTACTTTGAAGTAGCACTGATTCCGATACAGGCTGGTATGTGTTGGCATCGTTGAGAAGATTTAAGACTTTATTGTTGTAGTCGACAGTGTTGAGTAACACCACACCACCTCCTTTGTCAGCGGTTGTAATGACGATATGATCGTTGTTGGCCAAGTTCCTGAGTGCTTGGATGTATCTTCTGGGAATGACCGGTCTTGAAGGCTCAGTAGCTGCAGCAGTGATGATTCCTTGGACAAAGCCCTTTTGAAACTCGGAGTCTCCAAAAGGTTGGTTCTTGGTTACCATATCCACCAGATTATGTTTCTTGTTGATGCCAGTAGTAAACTTGAGCCCTAGGCTGAGGGCTTCTGTCTCGGTGACGGTTAGTGTATAGGAAGATAAGTTATTTATGATTTCTGGTCGTCCCATTTCGCTCCATTTGCTGTGGGAACACAGGTCTTGTAGTTTTCGTGATAGCTTCAATTTCTGTTGGATGTTGGCAGTGGTAACTTGGCTGAGTATATATTCTGCAGTCCTTTTGTCAGGAGTAGGAAGTGAAGCACGAATCTGAGAGGCACGTAATGTATGTTAGAAGTGATCAAGGTCCCAGGACCGAAACGTTTTCTAATAATTATGTTATAGTGTTTGCTTACGTGTCTTTCTAAACCAACTTGTCGGTATTTATTACCAAGGTTTATACCACTTTGTTCCATAAAGTTACTTTGTTCCATAAGGTTACTTTGTTCCATAAAGTTACTTTGTTCCATAAAGTTACTTTGTTCCATAAAGTTACTTTGTTCCATAAAGTTACTTTGTTCAATAAAGTAACTTTGTTCAATAAAGTTACTTTGTTCCATAAGGTTACTTTGTTCCATAAGTTTACTTTGTTCCATAAAGTTATTTTGTTCCATAAAGTTACTTTGTTCCATAAAGTTACTTTGTTCCATAAGGTTACTTTGTTCCATAAAGTTACTTTGTTCCATAAAGTTACTTCGCAAGGCTCTTTGTTCCATATATATATATATATATAATATATATATATATATATATATATATATATATATATATATATATATATATATAATATATTAACTTTAATTATCAACGTTAATTATAAGGTAATTAATAAAAATAATTACATAGCGTTATATTCACATTTATCTCTCACAATTATCTGACGATAATAATCCTTATGATGTATCTGGTGTAATTATGTAACGTTATAACTAGCACAGTTATTTTACGTTATTGCTGAAGTTATATCTAGGGCAATTATCTGACGTTATATCTAAGGTAATTATCTCACGTTATATCTCAAGAAATTATCTTACGTTATATCTAAGGTAATTATCTCACGTTATATCTAAGGTAATTATCTCACGTTATATCTAAAGTAATTATCTCACGTTATATCTAAAGTAATTATCTCACGTTATATCTAAAGTAATTATCTCACGTTATATCTAAAGTAATTATGTCACGTTATATCTAAAGTAATTATCTCACGTTATATCTAAAGTAATTATCTTACGTTGCATTTAAGGTAATTTTAATTAAGTTTTATTTCAAGTGAACCGATAAAGAAAAAAGCGCTAAACCCGTGAGGATCATACAGCGCCTGGGTTTGATCCGAGGTAGGAGAGGAAGGCAGCTCCGGACCCTCAGATCAAGAGCTTTTCACCGTCTCTAGTCTCACAAGCGGTTCAGATCATCACCAAACGAAGTCGAGGTAAGAGACGTTTCGCTCATGGGACGACTTTATCGAGAGAGCGAAATGTAGCGCAGTAAATATTTCTCGCTATGTACAATGATTTTTTCCCTGAACGAAAAGTCGTAAGCCGTTTTTTTCACTACGTTTCGCTCATGGATAACTTGGAAAAGTGTCCTTGAGCGAAACGTAGTGGCAAATGGCTCATGGGCCACTTGTCAGTTCATTACCCTATGAATCTCGACCGTAATTCACCGTTAACGACGCCACGATAATTACCCTAGGAATCTGTTAACGGAAATTTTGTCACAACGGAATTTGTGACAAAAGGAATTTTTGACAACAGAACTTTCTGGCAACAGGAATCTGTCAACAGGAATTTTTGACAACAGGAATCAGTGTCAACAGGAATTTTTGACAACAGGAATCTATGTCAACAGGAATTTTTGACAACAGGAATCTGTGTCAACAGGAATTTTTGATAACAGGAATCAGTGTCAACAGGAATTTTTGACAACAGGAAACTGTGTCAACAGGAATTTTTGACAACAGGAATCTGTGTCAACAGGAATTTTTGACAACAGGAATCAGTGTCAACAGGAATTTTTGACAACAGGAATCTGTGTCAACAGGAATTTTTGACAACAGGAATCAGTGTCAACAGGAATTTGTGACAACAGTTATTTGTCAACAGTGATTTTTGACAGCAGAAATTTTTGTCAAAAACAATTTTTGACAACAGGAATTTATGACAATTTTTGACAACAGGAATTTGTCAACAGGAATTTTTGACAACAGGAATCTGTGTCAACAGGAATTTTTGACAACAGGAATCTGTGTCAACAGGAATTTGTGACAACAGGATTCAGTGTCAACAGGAATTTTTGACAACAGGAATTTGTGTCAACAGCAATTTTTGACAACAGGAATTTGTCAACAGGAATTTTTGAGAACAGTATTTTGAAAGCGTGTTGCGACAGCAATGTTGTGAGAGAAAGATTGCAACACAGTGTTGCTGACAGCAATAACTTGGCAGAAAGATTGCAACACAGTGTTACTGACAGCAATAACTTGGCAGAAAGATTGCAACACAGTGTTGCTGACAGCAATAACTTGGCAGAAAGATTGCAACACCCGTGTTGCTGACAGCAATAACTTGGCAGAAAGATTGCAACACAGTGTTGCTGACAGCAATAACTTGGCAGAAAGATTGCAACACAGTGTTGCTGACATCAATAACTTGGCAGAAAGATTGCAACACAGTGTTGCTGACAGCAATAACTTGGCAGAAAGATTGCAACACAGTGTTGCTGACAGCAATAACTTGGAAGAAAGATTGCAACACAGTGTTGCTGACAGCAATAACTTGGCAGAAAGATTGCAACACAGTGTTGCTGACAGCAAAAACTTGGAGAAAGATTGCAACACAGTTTTACTGACAGCAATAACTTGGCAGAAAGATTGCAACACAGTGCTGCTGACAGCAATAACTTGGCAGAAGATTGCAACACAGTGTTGCGGGACAGCAATAACTTGGCAGAAAGATTGCAACACAGTGTTGCTGACAGCAATAACTTGGCAGAAAGATTGCAACACAGTGTTGCTGACAGCAATAACTTGGCAGAAAGATTGCAACACAGTGTTGCTGACAGCAATAACTTGGCAGAAAGATTGCAACACAGTGTTGCTGACAGCAATAACTTGGGAAGAAAGATTGCAACACAGTGTTTGCTGACAGAAAATAATTGGCAGAAAGATTGCAACACAGTGCTGCTGACAGCAATAACTTGGCAGAAAGATTGCAACACAGTGTTGCTGACAGCAATATGCAGACCCACACAAGAAACACACACGAAATACTTTTGCTTAACCTCATAGAAAAAAAGTTTAATTTCTAAACACTACTGGCAAGTCTAAAGTACTTTTGTGTAGTACTAAGAAACAGTTATAATGTACTTAGAAACAGCTATAATGTACTTAGAAACAGCTATAATGTACTTAGAAACAGTTATAATGTACTTAGAAACAGTTATAATGTACTTAGAAACAGTTATAATGTACTTAGAAACAGTTATAATGTACTTAGAAACAGTTATAATGTAATTAGAAACAATTTTTATTGTACTTGAAACGTTATAATGTACTTAGAAACAGTTTTTAATGTATTAGAAACAGTTATAATGTACTTAGAAACAGTTATAATGTACTTAGAAACAGTTATAATGTACTTAGAAACAGTTATAATGTACTTAGAAACAGTTATAATGTACTTAGAAACAGTTATAATGTACTTAGAAACAGTTATAATGTACTTAGAAACAGTTATAATGTACTTAGAAACATTTATAATTTTATTTTAGAAACGCTATAATGTGACTTAGAAACAGTTATAATGTACTTAGAAACAGTTATAATGTACTTAGAAACAGTTATAATGTACTTAGAAACAGTTACAATGTACTTAGAAACAGTTATAATGTACTTAGAAACAGCTAAAAATGTACTTAAAAAACACGTTACAATGTACTTAGAAACAGTTATAATGTACTTAGAAACAGTTATAATGTACTTAGAAACAGTTATAATGAAACTTAGAAACCGTTATAATGTACGTATAAACTGTTATAATGTACTTAGAAACAGTTACAATATACTTAGAAACAGTTGCAATATACTTAGAAACAGTTACAATGTAGCTACTTAGAAACAGTCACAATGTACTTAGAAACAGTTACAATGTAGCTACTTAGAAACAGTTACAATGTACTTAAAAACAGTCACAATGTACTTAGAAACAGTTACAATGTAGCTACTTAGAAACAGTCACAATGTACTTAGAAACAGTTACAATGTACTTAGAAACAGTTACAATGTAGCTACTTAGAAACAGTTACAATGTACTTAGAAACAGTCACAATGTACTTAGAAACAGTTACAATGTAGCTACTTAGAAACAGTTCCAATGTTCTTGGAAACAGTTACAATGTAGCTACTTAGAAACAGTTCCAATGTTCTTGGAAACAGTTACAATGTAGCTACTTAGAAACAGCTCCAATGTAGTTAGAAACAGTTGCGGTGTTCTTAGAAACAGTCCAGTGTACTTAGAAACAGTTACAATGTTTTTAGATACTGTTACAATGTTCTTAGAAACAGTTACAATGTTTTTAGATACAGTTACAATGTTCTTAGAAACAGTTACAATGTACTTAGAAACAGTTATAATGTACTTAGAAACAGTTACAATGTACTTAGAAACAGTTACAATGTTCTTAGAAACAGTTATAATGTACTTAGAAACAGTTATAATGTACTTAGAAACAGTTATAATGTACTTAGAAACAGTTACAATGTAGTTAGAAACAGTTGCAGTGTTCTTAGAAACAGTCCAGTGTACTTAGAAACAGTTACAATGTTCTTAGAAACAGTTATAATGTACTTAGAAACAGTTACAATGTTCTTAGAAACAGTTATAATGTACTTAGAAACCTTTACAATACACTTAGAAACAGTATTTAGGACATACGTACAGTTGATGAAGATCACTGTACAGATGTACAACGTCTGCATCTTGGGTCCAGTTGATTGATGCTCAATGATGCTGTGTTGACATCAATTCTGTGTTGACATCAATTCTGTGTTGACATCAATTTATCTGCACTTTGTTATCATATGTTGACACTAAGGGGACTCTTACCTTGCGTTATGTTACGTATTACGTGGTTGATTTTTCAGGTACATCACGGCGTGTTACGGAAGTTGGAACACGGGGAGGCGTGTGTACGTGTGTGCGAGCGCGTGTGTGTGTGTGTGTGAGAGAGTGTGTGTATGTGTGTGATGCCAAGTGTACACGACAACGTCAGGTGGCATCTGAAGCTGTTCCACGCGTGCTGTCGCACTCACCGCCCTCCTGTCGCGCACGCACACGCACACCACACACAACCACACACACACACACACACACACACACAACACACACACACCACACACACACACTTACCACAATCTTCAACACGTCCTGGAAACTGGGCAAACTACCCGAGGTATGGAAGACGGCAAATGTAGTTCCCCTTTTTAAAAAAGGAGACAGAAAAGAGGCACTAAACTATAGACCTGTGTCATTGACGTGTATAGTATGCAAAAAATTTTGGAGAGATTTCAGGAGGAAGTGGTGGAGCACCTGGACTGAACAGAGTATAAATGCCAACCGCACGGATTCACGGAAGGCAAATCCCGTGTCACAAACCTTCTGGAGTTTTATGATAAAATAACAGAAGTAAGACACGAGAGAGAGGGGTGGGTTGATTGCTCTTCTTGGACTGCAAGAAGGCCTTTGACACAGTTCCTCACAGAGATTAGTGCAGAAGCTAGAGCATCAGGCGCATATACAGGAAGGGCAAATGCAATGGATCAGAGAATACCTGACAGGGAGGCAACAACGAGTTCATGGTACTAATGATGTATCACAGTGGGCACCTGTGACGAGCCGGGGTCCCACAGGGGTCGGTCCTAGGACCAGTGCTTTTTTTGGTATATGTGAACGACATGATGGAAAGGGGTTTGACTCACAAGTGTCCCTGTTTTCAGTGGGTGTGAAGTTAATGAGGAGAATTAAATCTGATGAGGACCAGGCAGGACTTCAAAGAGACCTGGACAGACTGGACACCTGGTCCAGCAAATGGCTTCTCGAATTTAATCCTGCCAAATGCAAAGTCATGAAGATAGGGGAAGGGCACAGAAGACCACAGACAGAGTATAGGCTAGGTGGCCAAAGACTGCAAACCTCACTCAAGGAGAAAGATCTTGGGGTGAGTATAACACCGAGCATGTCTCCGGAAGCACACATCAATCAGATAACTGCTGCAGCATATGGGCGCCTGGCAAACCTGAGAACAGCATTCCGATACCTTAGTAAGGAATCATTCAAGGCACTGTACACCGTGTTGTCAGGCCCCATACTGGAGTATGCAGCACCTGTTTGGAACCCGCACTTGATAAAGCACGTCAAGAAACTAGAGAAAGTACAAAGGTTTGCGACAAGGTTAGTTCCAGAGCTAAGGGGAATGTCCTATGAAGAAAGATTAAGGGAAATCGGCCTGACGACACTGGAGGACAGGAGGGTCACGGGAGACATGATAACGACATATAAAATACTGCGTGGAATAGACAAGGTGGACAAAGACAGGATGTTCCAGGGAGGGGACACAGAAACAAGAGGCTACAATTGGAAGTTGAAGACACAAATTAGTCAGAGAGATAGTAGGAAGTATTTCTTCAGTCATAGAGTTGTAAGGCAGTGGAATAGCCTAGAAAATGACGTAGTGGAGGCAGGAACCATACACAGTTTTAAGACGAGGTTTGATAAAGCTCATGGAGCGGGGAGAGAGAGGGCCCAGTAGCAACCGGTGAAGAGGCGGGGCCAGGAGCTAAGACTCGAGCCCTGCAACCACAAATAGGTGAGTACAAATAGGTGAGTACGTACACACACACACACACGGAGAGGATGGAGGAAGGGAGAGAGAGGACCTAGTAGCACTCAGTGAAGAGGTGGGGCCAGGAGCTGAGTCTTGAACCCTGCAACCACAATTACGGGAGTGCAGTTAGGTGAGTACACACACACACGAGAGAGAGGGGTGGGTTGATTGCATCTTCTTGGACTGCAAGAAGGCCTTTGACATAGTTCCTCACAAGAGATTAGTGCAGAAGCTAGAGCATCAGGCGCATATAACAGGAAGGGCACTGCAATGGATCAGAGAATACCTGACAGGGAAGCAACAACGGGTCATGGTACGTGATGAGGTATCACAGTGGGCACCTGTGACGAGTGGGGTCCCATAGGGGTCGGTCCTAGGACCAGTGCTATTTTTGGTATATTTGAGTTACATGACATGACTCAAAAGTGTCCCTGTTCGCAGATGATGTGAAGTTAATGAGAATTAAATCAGATGAGGATCAGGTAGGACTTCAAAGAGACCTGGACAGACTGGACACCTGGTCAAGCAACTGGCTTCTCGAATGTAACCCCGCCAAATGCAAAGTCATGAAGATCGGGGAAGGTCAAAGAAGACCGCAGACAGAGTATAGACTAGGTGGCCAAAGACTGCAAACCTCGCTCAAGGAGAAAGATCTTGGGGTGAGTATAACACCGAGCATATCTCCGGAAGCACACAACCAGATAACTGCTGCAGCATATGGGCGCCTGGCAAACCTGAGAATAGCGTTCCGATGCCCTAGTAAGGAATCGTTCAAGACACTGTACACCGTGTACGTCAGGCCCATACTGGAGTATGCAGCACCTGTTTGGAACCCACACCTGGTCAAACACGTCAAGAAATTAGAGAAACTGCAAAGGTTTGCGACAAGGTTAGTTCCAGAGCTAAGGGGAATGTCCTACGAAGAAAGGTTGAGGGAAATTGGCCTGACGACACTGGAGGACAGGAAGGTCAGGGGAGACATGATAACGACATACAAAATACTGCGTGGAATAGATAAGGTGGACAGAGACAGGATGTTTCTTAGAGGGGACACAGAAACAAGGGGTCACAATTGGAAGCTGAAGACTCAGATGAGTCAAAATGATGTTAGGAAGTATTTCTTCAGTCACTGAGCTGTCAGGAAGTGGAATAGTTTGGCAAGCGATGTAGTGGAGGCAGGAACCATACATAGCTTGAAGATGAGGTATGATAAAGCTCATGGAGCAGGGAAAGAGAGGACCGAGAAGCATTCAGTGAAGAGGCGGGGCCAGAAGCTGAGTCTCGACCCCTGAAACCACAATTAGGTGAGTACAATTGGATGAGTACACACACACACACACACACACACACACACACACACACACACACACACACACACACACACACACACACGCACACACACCACACGCACACACACACGCACACACACACGCACACACACACGCACACACACACACACGCACACACACACGCACACACACACGCACACACACACGCCACACACACACGCACACACACGCACACACACACGCACACACACGCACACACACACACACACACACACACACACACACACACACACACACACACACACACACACACACACACAATGGCACACGCAATCACCAGTATGGAATCCACACCTGGTCAAGCACATCAAGAAATTATAGAAAGTGCAAAGGTTTGAAACAAGACTATTTCAAGGCTAAGGTTGCCCTACAAAGGAGGGGTTTAAAGGGGGAAAAATCAACGTAAAACCCCACGGGGGACAGGGGGAAAAGGGGAGGGGGGGAAAGGAAAAGGGCAGGGACAAAAGACAGAATTTTCCCAAAAGACTGGAACAGTAACAAGGGCACAGTTGGAAGTTGAGAAAAGTAAAATCACGGGGGCGTTAGGAAATATTTTTCAGCCACTGAGAAAGTAAAGGAAGGGGGAAATATTTTGGGAAAAGCGATGAAAGTGGGGGCAGTACCCCTACTTTGTTTTAAGCGGGTATGACAAAATCTTTTTATGGAGAGAGTTGGAACCTAGTAGCGCCGCAAAGGCCCCGGCCCAAGGGGCTACGGATTGCCCCCCCTGAAAATAACAAAAAGGGAGTACACCCTTTCAAAAGCAGAACCAGTGAAAAAGGGGGGTCAGGAGCTGAAAATTGGGACCCCCAAAACCCCCAATAGGAAATTTTACGATGGAATAAAAAAATAGCAGGGAGACGGACTGAAATGACGGGTCCCTTGCTTAAAAACTGTGGGGGGGTTTTTGGAAACAAAATATTTATAACCCCCGATGATGAGATAAAATAATAAAAAATTAATAATAAAAAATAATATATTTTTAAATTTCTACCGTACTTTTAAAAGGTATACAAGTACTTGTTAAAGGGTATAAAATTTCATGTACAAGGTATACACTTTACTTTTTAAAAGGTTATAAAAAAAATTTAAAAGGTTTATAAAAGGGAAGTACAAGGTTAAAACCAGTACATGAAACAAGGGTTTATACCAGCTTTGTACAAGGTATACAAGTAATGTAAAAGGTAAAAACCATTTGCATGTAAAATGTTTTCCCAAGTAATGTAAAAGGTTTTTCCAATTTCACTGTAAAGGTATACAAGTATGTCCCAAAAGGTTTTATAAAAAGTACAGTACAAGGTATACAAGTCATGTAAAAGGTTTATCAAGTACATGTACAAGGTTTTACAAGTAAATGTAAAAGGTTATACAAGTACATGTCCCAAGGTATACAAGTACTTGTACAAGGTTTACAAGTAAGTAAAAAGGTCAAAAAGTACATGTAAAAGGTTTAATACAAGTACAGTCCCAAGGTTTTATTACATTAATTTTCAAGGTATACAAGTCATGTAAAAGGTATCCCAAGTCATGTAAAAAGGTATAAAAATTTAATGTCCAAGGTTTTTCACGTACATGTCAAGGTTTTTACAAGTACATTTTCAAGGTTTACAATTTACATTTTAAAGGTATACCGGGTAAGGGTAAAAGGGTTATAAAGTACATGTACAAGGTTACCAGTAATGAAACAAGTATAAATTACAGTTTACAAGGTATAAAGTACTTGTAAAAGGGTATAAAAGTCCCATGTAAAAGGGAAATTTAAAGTACTTGTAAAAGGTATACAAGTACATTTTACAAGGTATACCCAAGTCAGGGTACAAGGTTACAAGTACAGGGTACAAGGTATAAAAGTACATGTCCCAAGGTTTAATAAAAGTACTTGTAAAAAGTATACAAGTACATGTACAAGTATAAAAAGTACATGTACTTAATTTTTACAATTTACATTTTCCCACGGTATACAAGAAACATGCAATGTAAAAGGTATAAAAAATTTTACATTTTAAAAGGGGTATACAAGTAATGTACAAGTACATGTACAAGGTCCCAAAAGTACATGTAAAAGGTTTCCCCCAAGACATGTAAAAGGTAAAACAAGTACATTTTAAGGTTTTCAAGTTACGGGTAAAAGGTTTTCAAGTACATGTAAAAGGTATACGGGCCCACTCCCCACCCCCCCCAATACAAAACTACTATATAGAAACCCGCTTTTTAATGCTGGCTTTTCCCCGAAAAATTTAGGTCAGTTTTCCCCCAAAGGTGTGACCCACAAATCCACAAACCCCCCAGGATGTGACCCACACCGGTCCACAAAACCCCCCGGATGGGGGCCCCAAACCCCAGCCCAAATAACACCGGGATGTGCCCCACACCAGCCCAAAAACCCCCAGGATGGGGACCCAAAACCAGCCCATTTACACCCAGGATGTGACCCCCAACCAGTCCACAAAACACCAGGATGGGGACCCACACCGGGCCACTAAACCCCCATTTTTGTGCCCCACAAGTCCATAACACCAGGTGGGACCCACCCCAGCCCACTAACCCCCAGGATGGGGACCCCACACCATTCCCACTAACCCCCGGGGGATGCGACCCCACACCCCACTAACACCCAGGATGTGACCCACACCAGTCGACTAACCCCCCAGGATGTGACCCACCCAGTCCACAAAACACCCAGGAGTAAACCCACACCCTTTTCCCCCTAACCCCAGGATGTGCCCCCACACCAGCCCAATAACCCCCGGGGATGATGACCCCACCCCAGTCCACTAACCCCCAGGATGGGGGACCCACCACCGTCCACAAACCCCCCCAAGGATGTGACCCAAAACCCCTTCACTAACACCCAGGCCCGTGCCACCCATTCCACTAACCCCCAGGATGTGACCCACACCAGTCCACTAACACCCAGGATGCGACCCACAAAGTCCCTAACCCCAGGATCCCACCCCACCCAGTCCACTAACCCCAAAGGATGCGCCCCAAAATCAGTCCATAACCCCCGGGATGGGGACCCACACCAGTGCATTTAACACCGGGGGGTGGCCCCAAAAACCAGTCCACTAACCCCCAAGGATGTGACCCAAACCAGCCCATAACCCCCAAAGGTTGCCCCCCCACCCCCAGTCCCAAACCCGGGAAACCCGCCCAAAACCCCAACCCACTAACCCCCGGGTGTGACCCACAAGCGGGCAAAAACCCCGGGTTTGGCCCCCAACACCAGTCCCCAAACCCCCAAGGAAAATGGGGACCCACACCAGCCCCTTTAACCCCAGGGTTTGGGGCCCCCAACCCCCCGGGGCCCCAATAACACCCAGGATGTGACCCACACCTTTCCCCCAAAACCCAAAAGGATGTGCCCACAAGTCCACAAAAACCCCCGGATTGTGCCCACCCCATTTCCCCTAACCCCCGGGGAATGTGCCCACCCCGTAACTAAACCCCCGGGTGTGACCCACACCAGCCCACAACCCCCGGGATGTGCCCACCCATTCCACTAACCCCCAGGATGTGACCTAAAAAACCGCCCACAAACACCGGAGTGCCCCACCCAGCCCCTTAAAACCCAGGATGTATACACCAGCCCATTTAAAACCAGGATGTGACCCACCCAGTCCACTTAACCCCGGGTTTGGCCCCCACACCAGTACTAACCCCCAGGATGCCCCCCACCCCCGCCCCCTAACACCCGGGGAAGTGCCCCCCAAAACCAGTAAACTAAACACCAGGTTTGCGACCCCCCAGTCCAACCCAGGTGTGCCCCACCCCTTCCACAAAACCAAAGGTTTGGACCCCAAAAACCAGCCACAAAAAACCCGGGAGTTTGCCCCAACCCCCAGTACTAACCCCCAGGATGGCCCCACACCAGTTTTTCTAACCCCCAGGTTTGGGGACCCACCCCCGTTCAAAAACACCAGGATGTGCCCCAAACCCAGTCCACAAAAAACCCCCGGATGGGGCCCCAAACACCAGCCCCACAAACCCCCAAGGATGTCCCAACCCCAGTCCAAAAACCCCAAGGTTGTGCCCCAACACCCGTTCACTAACCCGGGGGAAATGTGACCCAAAAACCCGTTCATTAACACCCGGATGTGCCCACACCGTCCATTTAACCCCCGGAAATGTAAACCCACACCAGTCCCCAACCCCAAAGGTTTTGGACCCCCCAGCCCACTAACCCCCAGGATGTGCCCACCCCAGCCCCATAACACCCGGAGGGGAAACCCACACAGCCCTAACACCAGGATGTGACCCACACCATTTCCACTTAACCCGGGGTTTTGACCCACACCCGTTAAACAAAAACCCCGGGGATGTGACCCACACCAGCCCACTAAACCCGGGGTGTGCCCCACACCAGTCCACTAAAAACCCAGGATGGGGACCCACACCCCCCCCAATTAAACCCCAAGGTTGCGACCCACCCCCGTCCACTAACACCCAGGATGTGACCCCCAGTCCCCCAAAACCCCAGGATGTGCCCCCAACCAGTCCACTAAACCCGGGAAATGTGACCCCCCACCAGTCCCTACAACCCCAGGATGTGACCCACACCTGGCCACTAAAAACCCAGGGCCCCCAAATTTTACTGAGGGGTGGAACAAAAGAAAAAAAACCCGGGTTGAAAGGGAAACACGCCAGGAATCAAAAACCCGGACCCTTGGTGGGGAAGCGGATCTTTATCACCAGGCTATGCGAAGCTTTAGAAATTTTATAGAAGGTTTAATTAGAAAGCAAAAAAATTTTCCCGGAAACCCAAGGGAACACCTGTGCGAGGGCTGAGAAAAAATTTTTCCCTTAAACCTGGCGTTTCCCTGACCATAGATCGAGCCTTCATTGCTACTACTTAAATAGCCCACTCAGGTTTAGCGCTTCGTGTAAGTGTAAGAAGGTAATATCCTGACATTAAATTATAACACAGTCACATTCAGGAGATCGACCACCTACTGTCCAGCCCTCCTAGGGCAGGGTAAGATAAGATTTCGTTCGGATTTTTAACCCCGGAGGGTTAGCCATGCAGGATAACCCAAGAAAGTCAGTGCGTCACCGAGGACTGTCTAACTTATTTCCATTGTGGTCCTTAATCTTGTCCCCCAGGATGCGACCCACACCAGTCGACTAACACCCAGGTACCTATTTGCTGCTAGGTGATCAGGACAACAGGTGTAAGGAAACGTGTCGAAATGTTTCCACCCGCCGGGAATCGAACCCGGGCCCTCCGTGTGTGAAGCGGGAGCTTTAGCCACCAGGCCACCGGTGAGTCCGTGAGCCCGAGCTTGCAGCTCACAACACTACCATTCCCATTACCCTTTGGCACAAATTTGTTCTCATAATTATATCTTATGCATACCATGGTATCACCATCTCTTACCATACGTGGCTACTTATGCACTATCTGCATTCAGGACATTTCTCAGACTTGCTGCACTTAACATACAACTGGCATTTCCAGAGTACATGTTTGACAGTCATTTGTTATATATATACCTGAATTAGTAGCATCCTGGAATTGGTTGTCCTTCCTTGAATGTCATTTTCACTACGTACTACCACCTCTTCCTGCCTATATATAGCCGTCCTGCTCCACCTCTGTTAGTGTGACTTTGTCAATGGTCCAAGTCGGACCGAAACGTCGTCGTAAGCTTCTCTCTTTTATGTGCGGGTTATTTGTGTAATCTTTTAAAGAATTTGCCAAGATATCTGCAACCAGTTCACAACTCCACACAATGTCTGTTACATGAAGCAAGCAATGTGGCTAAAAGTTGTGCCAAACTGATGACTACTATACTCCGTGGTCCTGGGCTGGACAACAAGCTTGTCGATCACACATGAGGGCCCTGGTTTCGATTCATCCACGGCAGGTCTACGAGACATTTCGCGACGCGTTCCTTACATCACTGTTGTCCTGTTCACCGAGCAGCAAATAGGTACCTGGGTGTTACGTTCGACTGATGTGGGTCGCATCCTGGGGGACAAGATTGAGACCCCAATGGGAAATAAGTCAGACAGATCCCTCGATGCGACAGGCACTGAGACTTTTATTGGGTTATCCTCTCGTGGCTAACCCGTCCAGGGTTAAAAATCCGATGAAATATCTTTATCTGGTACAACCACCAGAGATTACTGTTAAATCTCCTAGTAATTTGGCTTTCCAGCAAACTACAAACGTTCTTTTGCAACAACAGCTAACACTCTTCCCCTCAGTAGTGCAAGGAATCGTCCCACATAATTTCTCCTACAAGTTCAATTTTCCAAACAGAATGTAATTTTCACTGTTTACAGAAGAAAGACATGTTTATATTGGTCCATGATGTGTTCTCTACTTCTAGTGTACCCAAAGTACACTGTCAGCTTCCAGGATTCTTCTGAAGTTTACCAGGATGGATTTCCGGGGTCAGCGCCCCCGCGATCCGGTCTGTGACCAGGACTCATGATGGATCAGGGCCTAATCAACCAGGCTGTTACTGCTGGCTGCACGTCAATCCAGCGTACAAACCACAGACATTCCCACCTTCTTTAAGCTTTCTGTCCTACCTCATCTTTTCCAAGGGTGTCTAATTCACCCCCCCGTCCCCCAATTTTTTCCTTTGGCGTAGTAAATATCTGGGCATTTCTATCTCGATCCAATATATTTTAACATCTAGATGAATGGGTGAGGATCTGGGCCTCCTTGGCATCCATTAGAAGTAGTTTGTCTGCAGAAGTCAGAAACTCCATTACTAGCATGAATGTGACTGTGCTAGAACCAACTAGACAGGCCCATATATATATATACATATATATATAAATATATATATATATAATATATATATATATATAGATAATATATATATATATATTAATATATATACACTACATCATACATGTACAAGCATATATATAAACACCCCACTGGGTTTTCTTCTATTTCTTTCTAGTTCTTGTTCTTGTTTATTTCCTCTTATCACCATGGAAGTGGAACAGAATATCTTCACTCCGTGGAGCCATGCGATAGTTGTAAGAAACGACTAAAATACCGGGAGCAAGGGGCTAATAACCCCTTCTCTGTATATATTACTAAAGTGTAAAAGTAGAAACTTTTGATTTTTAACCTTTTGGGCCACCCTGCCCTCGGTGGGATACTGACCGGTGTGTTGAAAGAATAATAAATATATATATAATTATATATATATTATATAATTAAAATATATATCTATATCTATAATATATATATATATATAGATACAAATTATAGACATTAGGGAGGTACCACCTCTATGACTGTACTGGGGACCCTCATCCTCAGAGAAGACAATAAAAAACGTACCTCAGGGAAACTCAGGTCTTCTCCCCGGAGTTGTTTGAATATTTCTTCTCCTAACCACCCCATCAATCCCCAACACCTACCCCCTATATTTTATATTCAATGTGAACATTTATTAATAAACAGAAACATTTGCAGAAAAACAGAAACAGAATACAATGTAACAACAGTTTTTAAGATCGATGAATTTCCTCCACTTCTCCGAATCCGGCAGAGCCAAGATGCAGGCAAGCATTTCCCCTCATGGATGGCCACACTGAGGCGCTGGAACATGAAGTGGCTGCCTCTTAGGGTCCGCCTGGTGGTGTGCGATAGTCTGAAACCATTCTTTAAAGAAACGTGTGGCATTTTTTTCCGCCATGATTCCCAAGGTCTCTGATCCCACTGGGACAAATTGAATTCTATTGGCTAATGTCTCTGTACTGCTGATCTTGTACACCTTCCTGTGGGCAGCACTCCTCCCTGTCGCCCTCCACACTGTGACGGATATTGGTGTCAGCCAGTGTGGACACACAGGTATAGTCCATGCTAAAGCTTGCCATTCTTCGAAGGATAGATGGTGATCCCATCGGGGCGGTTTGCTGGGTTTGGGTATTGTTGGCTTGCTAGTGATTGGGCTGCCCTCTACGGGCTTGGGCATCCAGCTGTAAGCAAGGGTTCTCTTAAGATGATGTTGTGGACCTCATTGTGTCTTGCATGCCAGCCCTTGGTTTTGGAACAGTTGAGACATTAGACCATATGACCGCTTGCACATCGCCGCAAATACATATATAACATGATTCTGTGTGAATTGGCAGCAGAAGGCGAGGGCCGCAGAGCCCACTGCAATAACGGAGGCGTCTTAGAGTCGAGTTTTCGCTTTCCCATGTGCCCATTGCTGCCCCATATATATATATAATATATATATATATATATATAATATATGATAATATATATTATAATTTTTTATTTATACAAGTCGGCGACTCCCACCGAGGCAGGGTGACCCAAAACGAAAGAAAATCCCCAAAAAGCGAAAATTACAGTTCATCATCATTCAACACTTCACCTCACACATAATCACACGTTTTTTTTGCAGAGGCGTGCTCAGAATGTGCAACAGATTTACTCTTAGAATGCATATAACATATAAGATACACAACATATCCATCCAAACTGCCAATATCCCAAACCCCCCTTTAAAGTGCAGGCATTGTACTTTCCATTCCCAGGACCTTCAAGTCCGACATATAAAAATAACCGGTTTCCCAGAATTCCCTTCACTAAATATTACCCTGCACACACTCCAAACAGCTCATCAGGTCCTCAAATAAACCATTCGTCTCCATTCACTCCTATCTAAACACGAGCACGCACGCTTGCTGGAGTCCCAAACTCAAACCGCCTTGCCCACAAAACCCTCCTACAGCCCCTCCCTACAACCTTTTCGAGGACGACCCCTACCCCGCCTTCCTTCCCCTACAGAATTTATATCCTCTCCATCATGTCATTCTAACTTTGATCCATCCTCTCTAAATGACCAAACCACCGCCAACAATCCCTCTTCAGCCCTCTGACTCTAATACTGTTATTAACTCCACACCTTCTTCCTAAATTTCCACAACCTCCGAATTTTCAGGGCATACTATGGTACACCACACATTGCCCTAAGAACAGGACAGCGGCCACTGCCTCCAACCGTCTCCTCGCTGCTACATTACCACCCAAGCTTCACAGCCATATAAGAGTGTTGGTACTAACTATGCTTTCATACATTCCCTTTCTTTGCCTCCATAATAACATTTTTTGCCCTCCACATATACCCTCCACGCACCACTCACCTTTTTTTCCCTCATCAATATCTGAAAACATTCACTTCTTCCATTTCCCCTCCCCAACTTGATAATCCAATTTTTTCTTTATCTAATCATTTTGATACCCTATCACCTTACTCTTTTCTATGTTCACTTTCAACTTTCTATCCTTTACACACATTCCTTTCCACGAACTCATCCACAACCTTTGTAATTTTTCTTTAGAATCTCCCATAATAGTATATATATTATTTTTTTTTCACAAACCCCGGCAGTATCCCACCAAGGCAGGGTGGCCCAAAAAGGAAAACGAAAGTTCTCTTTTAAATTTAGTAATTTATAAAACGGGAGAAGGGTACTAGCCCCTTGCTCCCGGCATTTTAGTCGCCTCTTACCAACACGCATGCGGCTCACGGAGAAGAATTCTGTTTCCACTTCCCCATGAGATAAGAGGAATTAAACAAGAACAAGAACTAGTAAGAAAATAGAAGAAATACCCAGAGGGATGTGTATAGAAAGATATATATATTGCTTGTACACATATTGTAAGTGTGGCCTAATGTAAGTAGAAGTACAAGACGTACTCTGGAAATCTTGCAATGTTATTAGACAGAAAAGAAGACACCAGCAATCATCCTACCATCATGTAAAACAATTACAGGTTCTCGTTTTTTACAACTCACGTTGGCAACGGTATACCATCCCGGGTGGTTGTTGTCTACCATCCTACTTACCACAGGACGGAGTACCTCCCTGGGTGGTTGTTGTCTACCATCCTACTACCAGACAGGACGGATTACCTCCCTGGGTGGTTGCTGTCTACCAACCTACTACCACAGGGACGGTATACCTCCTGCGTGGTTGCCTGTCTACCAACCTACTACTACAGGACGGTAGAAACCTCCCTGGGTGGTTTGCTGTCTACCAACCTACTACCACAGGAACGGTAGTAACCTCCCTGGGTGGTTGCTGTCTACAACCTACTACCACAGGAGGGTAGTACCTCCCTGGGTGGTATTGTCTACCAACCAACTACCCACAGACGGAATATATACATATATATATATATATATAAATATATATATATATATATATATTATATATATATATATATAAATATATTATAGGTAGTAGGTTGGAAGACAGTCAACCACCCAGGGAGGAACTACCGTCCTGTGTTAGAGGATGGTAGACAACAACCACCCAGTGAGGTACTACCGTCCTGTGGTAGTAGGTTGGTAGACGAGCAACCACCAGGGAGTACTACCGTCCTGTGGTAGTAGGTTGGTAGACAACCACCCAGGGAGTACTACCTCCTTGGTAGTAGGTTGGTAGACAACAAACCACCAGGAGTACTACCGTCCTGTGGATAGTAGGTTTGGTAGACAGCAACCACCCAGGGAGGTACTACCGTCCTGTGGTAGTAGGTTGTAGTACAACCACCACAGGAGGTACTACCGTCCTGTGGTAGTAGGTTGGTAGACAACAACCACCCAGGGAGGTAAACCGTCCTGTGGTAGTAGGTTGGGTAGACAACCACCCAGGGAGGGTACTACAGGGGTAGCCTGTGTAGTAGGTTGGTAGACAAGCAACCACCCAGGGAGTTACTACCGCCTGTGTAGTATGTTGGTAGACAACCACCCAGGGAGGTACTACCCTCCTGTGGTAGTAGGTTGGTAGACAGCAACCACCCAGGAGAGGTTCTAACCGTCCTTGGTAGTAGGTTGGTAGAACAACAACCCATCCCAGAGGTACTACCGTCCTGTGTAATAGGTTGGTAGATCAGCAACCACCCATGGAGGTACTACCGGCCTGTGGTAGTAGGTTGTAGACAGAAACCACACAGGGAATAATACCGTCCTGTGGTAGTAGGTTGGTAGACAACAAACACCCAGAGATACTACCGGTCCTGTGGTAGTAGTTGGTAAGATCAGCAACCACCAGGGAGTACTCCGCCCTGTGGTAGTAGGTGGTAGACAGCAACCACCAAGGAGGTACTACCGGTACTAACGTCCCTGTGGTAGTAGGTTGGTAGACAGCAAAACTCTTCACCCAGGGAGGTACTGTACTAACCGTCCTGTGGTATAGGTTGGTAGACACAACCACCCAGGAGGTTCTACCTCCTGTGGTAGTATTTGGTAGACAACAACCACCCAGGGAGGTACTACCGTCCTGTGTAGTAGGTTGGTAACAGCAACCACCCAGGGAGGTACTACCGTCCTGGGGTAAGTAGGTTGGTAACAGCACCACCCAGGTGGAGGTACTACCGTCCTGTGGTAGTAGGTTGGTAGACAGCAACCACCCAGGGAGTACTACCGTCCTGTGGTAGTAGATGGTAGACAGCAACCACCCAGGGAGGTACTACCGGTCCTGTGGTAGTAGGATGTAGACAACAACCACCCAGGGAGGTACTAATACACGTCTTGTGGTAGTAGGTTGGTAGAACAGCAACCACCCCAGGAGTACTACCGTCCCTTGGTAGTTGGTTGGTAGAACAACAACCACCCAGGGTAGGTACTACCGTCCTGTGGTAGTAAGTTTGGTAACAAACCACCCAGGGATGTACTACCGTCCCTTGCCAAGTGAGTGTAAAACGAGAAACCTGTAATTGTTTCACGTGATGGTAGGATTGCTGTGTCCTTTTTTTCTGTCTCATAACATGCAATATTTCAGGTACGTCTTGCTACTTCTACTTACACTTAGGTCACACTACACAACATGTGTCCAAGCATATATATTCACAACCTGGAGTTACCTGGAAGAGAGTTCCGGGGTCAACGCCCCCGGGCCCGGTCCCTGTGGACCAGGCCTCCTGGTGGATCAAGTCTGATCACCAGGCGTGTTTGCTGCTGGCTGCACGCAAACGCACGTAACGAGCTCACAGCCCGCTGGTCAGGAACCACTTTAGGGCTTTGTCCCAGTGCCAGCTTGAAGACGCCAGGGTCTGTTGGTATTCGCCCCTTATTTATGCTGGGGCAGGTTGAACTGTCTCGGGCCCCTGAACACTTATGTAAGGTCTGCTTAACGAGTGCTAGTGACACCCCTGTTTTTCATGGGAGATGGTTGCGGCAGTCGTCTGCCGAGTCTTTTTGCTTTCGTAGTGAGTGATTTTCGTTGCAAGTTCGGTACTAGTCCTTCTAGGATTTTTCCAGATGTATGTAATCATGTATCTCTCCCTCCTGCGTTCCAGGAATACAGGGAACAGTTTTTAGGAACTCAAGCGCTTCCTCCCAGTAATTGAGGTGTTTTATCTCCGTTATGCGCGCCGTGAAGGTTCTCTGTACATTTTCTAGGTCAGCAATTTCAGCTGCCTTGAAAGGTGCTGTTAGTGTGCAGCAATATTCCAGCCAAGATAGACAAGTGACCTAAGAGTGTCATCATGGTTGCATTCCCTAGTTTGAAGGTTCTCACTTTTCCATCCTGTATTTTCTAGCAGATGCGATTGATACAATGTTATGGTCCTTGAAGGTGAGATCCTCCGACATGATCACTCCCAGGTCTATTTCGCTCTATTTTGTGGCCAGAATTTGTTTTGTACTCTGCGTGGGTGGTAGGGAATATGGCGTAGGTGGTAGGGAATATTGCGTGGGTGGTAGGGAATACAGCATTGGGGGTGGAGAATACAGAATGGGTGGTGGGAAATACGGCATGGGTGGTAGTGGAAGATAGCATGGGTGATGGGAATAATGGAGTGGGTAATGGGGAATATGCATGGTGGTGGGGTATAAGTGTGATGGTGGGGGAATATGGCGTGGGATGTGGGGAATACATTATGGGTGGTGGAGAATACAGCATTGGTGGTGGGAAATATGGCATGGTTGGTGGGGAATATGGCATGGGTAATACAGCATGGGTAGTGGGGAATATGGTATGGGTAATACAGCATGGGTGGTGGGGAATACCTGGAGTTTACCTGGAGAGAGTTTCGGGGGTCAATGCCCCCGCGGCCCGGTCTGTGACCAGGCCTCCTGGTGGATCAGCGCCTGATCAACCAGGCTGTTGCTGCTGGCTGCACGCAAACCAACGTACGAGCCACAGCCCGGCTGATCAGGAACTGACTTTAGGTGCTTGTCCAGTGCCAGCTTGAAGACTGCCAGGGGTCTGTTGGTAATCCCCCTTATGTGTGCTGGGAGGCAGTTGAACAGTCTCGGGCCCCTGACACTTATTGTATGGTCTCTTAACGTGCTAGTGACACCCACTGCTTTCATGGGGGGATGGTGCATCTCTGCCAAGTCTTTTGCTTTCGTAGTAGTGATTTTACGTGTGCAGTTCCGGTACTAAGTCCTCTATGATTTCCAGGTGTATATAATCATGTATCTCTCCCTCCTGCGTTCCAGGGAATACGGGTTTTTAGAAACCTCAAGCTCTCCCAGTAATTGAGGTGTTTTATCTCCCGTTATGCGCGCGTGAAAGTTCCCTGTAAGGACATTTTCTAGGTCGCATTTCCCTGCCTGAAAGGTGCTGGTTAGAGTGCAGCAATAATTCCAGGCAGATAAACAAGTGACCTGAAGAGTGTCATCAGGGCTTTGGCCTCCCTAGTTTTGAAGGTTCTCATTATCCATCCTGTCATTTTTCTAGCCAGATGCGATTGATACATGTTATGGTCCTTGAAGGTAGATCCTCCGACATATCACGTCCCAGGTCTTTGGACGTTGGTGTTTCGCTCTATTTGTGGCCAGAATTTGTTTGGTACTCGATGAAGATTTAATTTACTCATGTTTACCATATCTGAGTAATTGAAATTTCTCATCGTTGAACTTCATATTGGTGTTCTGCAGCCCACTGAAAGATTTGGTTATGTCCGCTGGAGCCTTGCAGTGTCATGCAATGGAAGACCTGTCATGCAGATCGGGTGTATCTGCAAAGAAACACGGTGCTGTGGCTGACAATCCTTGTCTATGTCGGATATGAGGATGAGGAACAAGATGGAGCTAGTACT
Source organism: Cherax quadricarinatus (assembly GCF_026875155.1). NCBI lineage: Eukaryota > Metazoa > Arthropoda > Malacostraca > Decapoda > Parastacidae > Cherax > Cherax quadricarinatus. The sequence continues at coordinate 1,185,329 of NC_069457.1, forward strand.
GTGCCTTGTGGAACAGAGCTTTTCATCACCGTAGCTGCTCGGACTTTACTCTGTTGACGGACTACTCTCTGTGTTCTGTTAGAGAGGATATAATAGATTCCATCGACCGACTATTCCTGTTATTCCTATAGCGCGCCTTTTGTGCGCTATTACTTACGCCATGGTCAAACTTGTCCGAGAAGGCTTTTGCAATCGTATATTATTAACTCTGCATTCTCTTTTTCTGTCCTTTAGTGCATTTAGGAACTGTCTAAGTGATCAGTATTGAGACAGACAGGAGCGACACTGTTCTAAACCCATGTTGCCTCTGCTGGGTTGTATGTAAACTGATGGGTTTCTAGAATGGGTGGTGATCTTGCTCTCTTAGACCCTTTCAAAGATTTATTATGATTTGGGATGTTAGTGCTATTGGCGATCTGTATTCTTTTGCTGTTGCTTTACTGCCCCCTTTGTTGGAGTGGGGCTATGTCCTGTTGTTTTTAGTAACTGAGGGACGACCCCCGTTCCATGCTCCCTCCCATAGGATGGAAAAGGCTCGTGATAGGGGTTTTCTTGCAGTTCTTGATGAACAAAAGAGTTCCATGAGTCTGGCCCTGGGCACAGTGCATGGGCATGTCATTTATCGCCTGTTCGAAGTCATTTGGCGTCAGGATAACATCGGATAGGCTTGTGTTAATCAAATTTTGTGGCTCTCTCATAAAAAATTCATTTTGATCTTCGACTCTCAGTCTGGTTAGCGGCTTTGCTAAAAACTGAGTCATATTGGGACTTGAGTAGCTCATCATTTCCTTGCTGTCATCTGTGTGGGAAACCCATCTTGTTTAAGTAGGGGCCCAATACTGGGCTTTTGTTCTCGATTTTGATTGGCAAAGAGAAGAAATACTTTGGGTTTCTTTCGATTTCATTTATAGCTTTTAGTTCTTCCCGCGATTCCTGACTCCTAAAGGATTCTTTTAGCTTAAGTTCGATGCTTGCTATTTCTCTGACCAGTGCCCTCCCTGCGCATTTCAGATATATTGACCTCTTTTAGCCGCTCTGTTATTCTTTTCCGTCGCCTGTAAAGGGAGCGCCTGTCTCTTTCTATTTTACATCTACTCCTCCTTTTTCTTAGAGGAATAAGCCTTGTGCATACATCGAGTGCCACCGAGTTAATCTGTTCTAGGCATAAGTTTGGGTCTGTGTTGCTTAGTATATCTTCCGCTTATATCGGTTAGGACTTGGTTTACTTGGTCCCACTTATGTTTTTGTTATTGAAGTTGAATTTGGTGAATGCTTCCCTCGTGACTAGTCTCATTTTGTCGGTCGGGGGCTCCTCGCATACATGTCTGAACCTCAATTATGTTGTGATCTGAGTATATTGTTTTTGATATGGTGACATTTCTTATCAGATCATCATTGTTAGTGAATATGAGGTCTAGTGTATTCTCCAGTCTAGTAGGCTCTATTATTTCTGGTTTAAATTGAATTTTGTGCAGGAAATTTTAAAAACTCGTGTGAGTGTGAGTTTTCATCAGAGCTGCCTCCTGGTGTTATTACTGCAACAATATTATTTGCTATATTCCTCCATTTTAGGTTTCCTTAAGTTGAAATCCCCCAGGAGCAAGATGTTGGGTGCAGGAGCTGGAAGATTTTCCAGACAGTGGTTTAATTTTTAACAGCTGTTCCTGGAATTGCTGGGATGTTGCATCCGGAGGCTTGTAGGACTACCACAATGACTAGGTTTTGGTTCTCGACCTTTACTGCTTAAAACTTCCACTACGTCATTTGAGGCATTAAGCAGTTCTGTGCAAACAAGTGACTCTTTCAATGTACAGGCCCCAAACCCCCCCCCCCCTTTTGCCTGTTCACTCTGTCACATATGTATAGGTTGTAACCTGGGATCCATATTTCATTGTCCAAGTAATCCCTTTTTGTGGGTCTCAGTGAAAGCCGCGAACATTGCCTTTGCCTCTGCAAGCAGTCCACGGATGAAAGGTATTTTGTTGTTTTTTGCTGGCTTTAGACCCTGTATATTTGCAAAGAAGAATGTTATCGGGCTGGGGGTATTGTTGGTACGGGGGGGGGTTTTTTTTTCCGGCATTAGTATCTGTATCTTTTTGGTTTGGAGTGGAGGCCATCGGTGGTTCCACCCCAGGAAGACGGATTTGGGTGTACGTTTTTCTGCCATTTCCTGCCATTTTTTTTTTCCTTCCTGGCACAAAAAAAACCTCCCTTTAAAAAAGGGGGCTGTGGCTCCCCGGGTTTTTCCCGGGGGGCCCTTTGGTGTTTTGTATTTTTTTTGGGTCCCCTTTAGATGGTATGCCGGGGAAATTTTTAAGTTATGGGCAAAAGTCTTTCCTGTACGGGAAGAGGTACACATTTAGGGTAAAAAAAAGCTTACGGGAAAGGGGGATTTTTGCATTTTCCTGTTGTCATATGGGCAGGGGAAATTTTCTAGGGGGTCATAGTTGCCCCGTCCCATCTGTTTTTCCAATTTCCCATCCCAGCAGATACCAAGTGGATAGTATGTGCACAGGCTTTTTTCCCCCGCTTGCCTTGGGTTTCGTACTGTATTCCCTGTTGGGGAATTTTTCCCTGTCTTACTTCTACCCCTCCCAAAGCCCCAACAATGGAGCTCCCACCAGTTTTTTTTGGAAATTTTTTCCTAACTATTGCTAGGGGGGAGCCCTTGGGGGTTTGCTATTTCCCCCCGGTTTTTCCCTTATTTTGGGGAAATAGGGTTTTTATTTTTATTTTGACTACACTTTTTTCCCCTACAATGGCCCCTTCCCATATGGGTTTTTTTATTTGTTTTTTTTCCTGCTTTTAAAATTTTCCCGACTCCCCTGGACAAAATCCCAGCTTCACCTTTTACTGTCTCCCAGGACAAAATCTCCGTTCACCATTTCGGGTCTCCCAGGACAGCACCCCAGCTTCACCATTACTTTTTCCCCCGGGAACAGCCCCCCCAGTTTTAATTTTAAACTGTCTCCCAGGACATCACCTCCAGCCTTACAGTTTGTGACTACAGGGGCCAAATATAAAGGGGCCCAAGGGTCCCCATTCAGCCCAACTTTTTTATGTTCCCATTTTGTTGTAAAAAATTTCCGGGTTTTTTAAAGAAAGCAGCTTTGATGTTGCCCTTTTTTTTAAAATACCCTTGTGATTTTGGGTCCACAGTTTTTCTTTTTTGGGCATACCCAAAAAACACTTTTTCTGTTTTAAAAACTGCTTGACTAGTTCGGGGATATTTTGCAAAAGGGGGCGTGACACCAATTTCCACAAAAATAAAAAAATTTTATCCATGGGGAAAACCCCGGGTTTTTTTTGACGTCCAAAACCCACACACAGCTTCATAATGATTTGAAGGGTTGGGTTTACTGTTTTTCCCTACAGAAAACCCTCTTGAATATTTAATTAATAACCTTAAATGAAGCTCTATTTTATTTGTATTTCTTTTTTCTAACTTTTTTTGTTTTTGGGAAGCTTCCCGTCACGTTCCTGTTTTTTAAATGTTTGTTTTAAAAAAGGGCCCCTCCCCCCCCCATCCGTTTCCAGTCTCTTTATTGCCCCAAGCATGGGTGGGGGGAATAGGGCAGGGTTTGGGGGGGGGAAAAATACTTCAGGGTGCTGTGGAATATGGTTTTTCGGGGTTTGGGGAATCAGCAGGGGTTTTGGGGGGGGGAATATGGCATTGGGGGTTTGGGGAAAAAGGGTAGGGGTTTGGTGGGGGAATACAGCGTGGTTGGTGGGGAACATGGCTTTGGGTTATGGGGAATATGACATGGGTTTGGGGGGAATTTGGATGGGTTGTGGGGATCAGCAGGGGTTGGGGGGGAATAGGGGGGGTTAATATCCTGGGTTTTGGGGGAAAATACCCCATGGGGGGTTTGTGGAATACAGCATGGAGGGTTTGGGGGAATCTGGCATTGTTGGGGGAGAAAAGGCGTTGGGGGGGGGGGGAATAATGGGTTTGGGGGGTGGGGAAAAAAACACGTGGGTGTTGGGGAATAATGGTGTGGGTTTTGGGGGAAATATGGCATAAAGTAATATGGCATGGGTTTTATCTTCCCTGGTGGGAATCCCAGCAGGGGTTTATTTGGGGAAATAAGGCATGGGTAGGGGGAATACGTGTCAAAATTGGGCATGGGTGGTGGGGGGGAATTGCACGTGATTGTGGGGTATACGGCCCTGGGTAATACGGCATGTTTTGTGGGAGTGGATGTGGGGTTTGGGGTGGCCCCAGTTTTGTGTGTTGTAAAATGGGGGGGTTGGGTGGGGAATATGGGATGGGGTGGGGAATGCGGTTTTTTTTTGGTGGGGAAAATGACATGGGTGGTGGGGAAAAACTGGGATGGGTGTTAGGGAAATAGTTTTTGCTGGTGGGGGAATACAGCGTGGGTGGGGGGAATATTTCATTGGGGGGTGAGGAATAGGTGGGTGGGGTTAGGGGGTTTTGGGGAAATTTCCCATCTACCCAAAATCCCGGTTTTTCGTTTCCCGACAATTCTCTTCAGTGCTTCGCTGAGGAGACATTTAGGATTTTTTGCAAGCTGTTTCATTAAGACTAATCCTTTTTTCCCCCAAGAATGACCCTGGAGATAAGGAAACTGTCTGCTTGTAGGGCCTTGATTTCAAAGTCAAGGGCGGTTTGGCCCGGTGGTTAAAAACTCCCCCCCTTCCCCACATGGGGGGGCCTGGGGTTTTTGATTCCCCCCGGGTTTTGGGAAAATTTTTTACATGTTTCCTTTTCCCTGTTTTCCGTTCACCTACCAGCAAATAGGACCCGGGGGTTAGTCCCACTGGTGGGGTCACATCCTGGGGGGGCAAGGGGTTGAGGACCCCAAAGGAAATAAGTAGAAAAGTCCTCGAAACGCCGATTTCTTGGGTTTTCCTGGGGGGCTAATCCTCAGGGGGTTTAAAAAACCCAAAGAAATCTTATTCTTAAAGAGTTTTTGATGTTCAATATCCCCAATGCAAAAAAACAATGAAGGGGTCCCCTTAAAAGGTGGATCAGGGCCCTTTTAACCCCTTTTTTCATCCTTCATATTTTCCCTTTAAAAAAAAACTAACCTATTCCCTTAAATAAAACATAACTTGTATTCAAAAATAATCCCCCCTCCAAACCCTTACCCCCCCTTTCCCCAAAAAAATTTTTAAAAAAAAAAAATACACAAAAAAAAAACCCAAAAAAACCCCCAAAAAAACTTTTTCCAATTCCTTAAACCAAAATAAAATTTTCATTTCCCCCCCCCTAATACTAACCAATTTTCCCCCCTAAACAAAAACCCCCCCAAATTTTAAAAAAAAACAATTAAAATTTTTCTTTTTAAAAGGGGAAATCTGTTTCCTTTAAAAAATTTCCCAAAATTTCCAAAAAAAAAACCCCTTAAAACCCTTAACCCCCAAAAACCCTTCAAAAATTAAAATTTTTTAACCTGGGGAATTTTTTAAAAAAAAACAAACGGCGCCAAATTTATTATTTAGAGGTTAAAAACCCTTTTTTAACAAAAAAAAACAAACCCCCCAAAAAAAAAAAACACATTAAAATGTAAAATTTTTCCAAAATTTTTAAAAAACTTAATTAATTTGAGGTCCCAAAAAAAAAAAGGGTTGTTTCTTTCATTAACCCCCAATTTTAAAACCCCCCATTAGCATACCCTTTCTTTAAAAAAATTTAGCACAATGAAAGAAAATTTTCCCAATCCCCAAAAAATTCCCCCTTTCCATTAAATCCCAAAACCCCCCCTTTTCAAAAAATCAAAAAAAAAATATAAAAAATCTCACAATTACCCTCTTAAAACCTAGTGGAGGGAAAATTAAACCCCAACCCAAAAATCTTTTTAAGTTTAACATAAATTAAAATTTGGCCACAAAAACTTAGGCCCTGGGGGAAAATTATTTAAATTGGGGGTATGGGGGAGGCGGATAAGTTTAACCCCATATTTTCTTAATTTTTAATTTAGTCTATTTTAAGTGGGTTACCTTGGGGGTAGGGTTTTGGAAGGTGTGGTTTTAGTTTTTTGGGGGAGGGTGGGGGTAGTGGGGGAGGGTGGAGGTGTGGTGGAGGTGGAGGTTTTGGTGGAGGCTGGGGGGTAGTGGTGGGAAAGGGTGGAGGTAGTGGTGGAGGTGGAGGGGGGTGGTGGAGGGGGGGGGGTAGTGGTGGAGGCTGGAGGTAAATTTGGGGGAGGCGGGAGGGTATGGGGTGGGGGAGGCGGAAGGGAAATGGGGAGGTGGAGGTAGTGGGGGAGGCCTTTGGGGGTTTGTGGTGGGGGGTGGAGGTAAATGGGGGAGGCTGGAGGTAGTGGGGGAGGCTGGAGGGAGGTGGAGGGCTGGGGGGTAGTGGTGGGGCTGGGGGGTAGTGGTGGGGCTGGAGGGAGTGGGGGAAGGGGAGGCGTGGTGGAGGCTGGGGGTAGTGGGGGAGGGGTGGAGGTAGTGGTTAAAGGGTGGAGGAGTGGTGGAGGGTTTGGGGGAGTTTTGGGGGAAAGGGTGGAAGGCCGGAGGGGAAAGGGTGGAGGCCAGGGGGGGGGAATGGGGGCTGGGGGAGTGGTTGGTGGGGGCTTTGGGGGGAAAGGGAGTGGTGGGGTTTTTGGGCCCCCTAAACCAACAGGGGAAAGGGGTTAAACCCGGAGGGATGGGGGGAGGGGTTTTGGGAGGGTTTGCGGCCCCACCAAAAAATTTTGGGGTTTATTTTGGGGTCTTGAAGGGGCGTTTTTGGGAATTTTTTTTTAACTTTTCAAACCCGACCATCTTACGGGTTTTTTAATTTTACCGGCCTTTGAGTAAAATTTTCAGGGACTAAACCCGGGGATGTCTGCGGACTCCCCCGCCCCACGCGGCAACCCGTGGGCCGGAGTCAAAACCGGGAAGCTGTTTTAGGGGGCCCTTACGGGGAAAAAAAATTTGGGGGTGTTACATTGAAAATGGGGTAGGGCTGTTTGTGTGGGCCCCTTAAGCAAGTATGAGGGAGGGGAACACTGAGATATGCTACAGGCCGTAGTGGAACACTGAAAAGAAAAGGTGTCTTTGGACACTGAAGAGGGCCCGGTTTGTAGTGTACATTAAATGTTATGGACGGGCCTCTCAAAAGCGTAGTCGATGTGAGTGTGCCAGACATAAGGGGTCAAGTGTGACAGTCAAAAAAAGGTGGATGACCAGAGAAAAGGGTTTCGTGTGCCCGGGAAAGCGGAGGGGGGGGGACACAGAAAAAAGGGTGTCGGTGACTCGGTGGAGAAGGAGCGTAAAAACTCGAAAATGTCGTGTGAGACACAAGCTCTTTATAAGTTTTTTACCTGGATTTTCCCGGGGGAGGGGTTTTTGGGGGTCAACCCCCCGGGGCCCCTGTGACCCTCCGGGGATCCGCCTGATCAACCAGGCTGTTGCGCTGGCTGCACGAAAAACCAAAGTACGAGCCCACCCCGGGCTGATCGGAAACGGACTTTAGGTGTTGCCCATGCCAGCTTGAGACTGCCGGGGGTCTGTTGGAAATCCCCCTTATGTTTGCGGGGAGGCAGTTGAACAGTCTCGGGCCCCGACATTATTGTATGTCTCTTAACGTGCTAGTGACACCCCCTGCTTTTCATTGGGGGGATGGTGCTCGCTGCCAAGCTTTTGCTTTCGTATAGTGTTTTTCGTGTGCATGTTGGGTCTAGTCCTCTAGGATTTTCCAGGTGTAATAATCATGTATCTCTCCTCCTGCTTCCGGGAATACAGGGTTTGAAAACCTCAAGCGCTCCCAGTAATTGAGGGGTTTTTTTCTCCTTATGCGCGCCGTGAAAGTTTTTCTTACATTTTCTAGGTCGGCAATTTCACCTGCTTGAAGGGGTGTTAGGGCGCAAATATTTCCCGCCTAGATAGAACAAGTGACGAAGGTGTCACATGGGTTTGGGCCCCCCTGTTTTTTAAGGTTCTCATTATCCATCCCGTCTTTTTTTTAGCAGAATGCGATTGTACAATGTTATGGTCCTTGAAAGGGGAGATCCTCCCGACAAATCACTCCGTCTTTTATGGTGGTTTTTCGCTCTATTTTTTGGCCCGAATTTTTTTTGTACTTGATGAAAATTTAAAATTTTTCAGTTTACCATATCTGAGTAATTGAAATTTCTCATCGTTGAACTTCATATTGTTTTCTGCAGCCCACTGAAAGATTTGGTTGATGTCCGCCTGGAGCCTTGCAGTGTCTGCAATGGAAGACACTGTCATGCAGATTCGGGTGTCATCTGCCAAGGAAGACACGGTTCTGTGGCCGACATCCTTGTCTATGTCGGATATGAGGATGAGGAACAAGATGGGAGCCTAGTACTGTTGCCATTGTGGAACAGAGCTTTTCACCGTAGCCTGCCGTCGTACTTTTACTACACTGTTGACGACTCTCTCTGTGGTTCCTGTTATGAGGAAATTAATAGATTCCATCGACCGACTTTTCCTGTATTCCTTTAAGCGCGCATTTTGTGCGCTATTACGTCCATGGTCACACTTATCGAGCTTTTGAAAGTCTGTATATATTACATCTGCATTCTTTTTGTCTTCTAGTGCATTAGGACTTTGTCGTAGTGATCCAGTAAGTTTGAGACAGACATGAGCGACCTGGTTCTAACCATGTTGCCTCTGGTTTGTAACTGATGGTTTCTAGATGGTTTTGATCTTGCTTCCTTAGGACCCTTTTCAAGATTTTTTATATATGGATGTTAGTGCTATTGGTCTGTAGTTCTTTGCTGTTACTTAACTGCCCCCTTTGTGGAGTGGGTCTATGTCGTTGTTTTTTAGTAATTACTGAGGGACGACCCCCGAGACCATGCTCCCTCTCCATAGGATGGAAAAGGCTCGTGATAGGGGCTTCTGCGAGTTTCTTGATGAACACAGTGTTCCATAGTCTTGGGCCCTGGGGCACAGTGCATGGGCATGTCATTTAGCGCCTGTCGAAGTCATTTGGCGTCCCGAGGATAACATCGGATAGGCTTGTGTTAATCAAATTGTTGTGGCTCTCCCTCATATAAAATTCGATTTTGATCTTTCGACTCCTCAGTCTGGTTTACCGGGCTTGCTAAAAACTGAGTCCATATTGGACTTGATAGCTCACAATCATATCCATGTTGTCATCTGTGTAGGACCCATCTTGTTTAAGTAGGGCCCAATACTGGACTTTGTTCTCGGATTTGATTGCATAGAGAGACGAAATACTTTTGGGTTTCTTTTTCGAGTTCATTATGGCTTTTAGATCTTCCCGCATTCCTGACTCCTAAAGGATTCTTTTACTAAGTTCGATCTTGCTATTTCTACTGACCATGTCTCCCGCGCATTTTCAGATATATTGACCTCTTTTTAGGCCGCGTCTGTTATTCCCTTTCCGTCGCCTGTAAAGGGAGCGCCTGGTCCTCTTTCTATTTTACATCTACAGTCCACCTTTGTCTTTTTTTTTTTTTTTTTTTTTTTTTTTTTTTTTTTTTTTTAGGAGGGTTTTTTTTTTTGGGAGGGTAAGGGAGGAATATGCCTTAGTGCTACATCGAGTGCCACCGAGTTTAATCTGTTCTAAGCATAAGTTGGGTCAGTGTTGCTTAGTATATCATCCCACTTATATCGGTTAGGAATTGTTTACTTGGTCCCACTTATGTTTTTGTTATTGAGTTGAATTGGTGAATGCTCCTCGTGACTAGTCTCAATTTGTCGGTCGGGGCTCCACGCATACAGTCTGAAAAGACCTCAGCATATGTTGTGATCTGAGTATATTGTTTTTGATATGGTGAAATTTCTTATCAGATCACATTGTTAGTGAAGAATGAAGGTCCTAGTGTATCTCGCTCCAGTCTAGTAGCCTCTATTATTTGCTGGTTTAAATTGAATTTTAGTGCAGAGATTTAAAAGCTCCATGTGAGTGTGAGTTTTCATCAGAGCTGGCTCTGGTTTTATTACAGCAACAAAATTATTTTCTGATATTCCTCCCATTTGAGGGCCTTAAGTTGAAATCCCCCAGGAGCAAGATGTTGGGTGGCAGGAGCTGGAAGATTTTCCAGACAGAGGTCAATTTTTTACAGCTTCCTGGTATGCTGGATGTTGCCTCCGGAGGCTGTAGACTACCAAAGACTGAGGATTTTGGTTCACGACCTTTACTGCTAAAACCTTCCACTACGTCATTTGAGCATGTAAGCAGTTCTGTGCAACAAGTGACTCTGCAATGTATCAGGCCAACCCCCCCCTTTTGCCTGTACACTCTGTCACTCTGTATAGGTATGTAACCGGGATCCATATTTCGAGTCCAAGGTGATCCCTTTATGTGGTCCCCTCATTGAAAGCCGCGAAACATGCCTTTGCCTCTGCAAGCAGTCCACGGATGAAAGGTATTTTGTTGTTTTTTGCGGCTTTTGAGACCGCTATATTTGCAAAGAGAAGAATTGTTTATCCGACTGGAGGTTTTTGTTGGGTACTGGGGGGGGATATTTTTTTCCGGGCCTTAGAAATCTGTATCTGTTTGGTTTGGAGTGAGAGGACATCGACTGTGGTTCCAACTCCAGGAATGACTGGATTTGGTGTACGATTCTGCCAGTTCCTGCCAGATTTTTTTCCTTCCTGGCACTAAAAAGCCTCTCCCTCTTGAGTGCTGTGGCTAACCCAGGTTTTCACTGCCTGGATGTTTTGTATCATTTTTGTCCCCTTTAGATGGTATGCCTGCAATTAATATAGCACAGTCTTTCCCTGTACTGAAGAGGGCACATTTCAGGTGAAAAAAGCTTACATGAAGGATTTGCATTTCCTTGTTGTCAATGGGCATTAATTTTCTAGGTGGTCATAGTTGCATGTCCCATCTGTTTTTCCAGATTTCCCATGCCAGCAGATACCAAGTGCATAGTATGAGCACAGGCTTTGTTTCCGTTTGCCTTGGGGATTCTGTGACTGTATTCCCTGTGGTGCCATGTTCCCATGTCTTACTCCTATCCTCCCCAGCACCAACAATGGAGCTCCCACTATTGTTTTTTGTAATTTATCCTCACTATTGCTATTGGAGTCCTCTTGTTTGCTAATTTCTGCGGTTTTTCTAGTTTGCAATATGGTTTTATCTTTTGACTACACTTGTTTCCTAATAATGGCTCCTGTCCTCTATGAGGTCCTTTATATGTATTCCTTCTGCGTATAATTCCCGACTACCTGACAAAATCTCCAGCTTCACCATTACTGGTCTCCACAGGACAGTAATCTCCAGCATCACCATTTCTGTCTCCTCAGGACAGCACCTCCAGCTTCACCATTCTGTCCCTCCCAGACGCATCTATAGCCCCACATTTAACTGACTTAACCAGGACATCACCCTCCCAGCCTTACAGTTTTGTGACTACAAGGCCAGTATCAAGGGCAGTAACCATTCAGCCCACCTGTTTAATGTTCCATCTGTTGAAGAAAAGCTTCAGTTTTCTAATGACAGCAGCTTGATGTTATCCCTCTTTTAATACCCTTGTGATTTTAAATCCACAGATTTTCCTCATTAGTGGCATACCCAAAAACACTTCTCTGTTTTAATACTGCTTGTTCTAGATCTGGGATATCTGCACAAGGAGCGTGACACCAATTTCCACAAAAAATGACAATTTATCCATGTGGAAGCCCGTTTGTTTGACTGACACAACTACACACACTTCATAAGATTTGAATGGTGGTTTACTGCATTCTACTATCAACCTCTTGAATATTATTATTAATAACCTCCTTATATGAACCTAGCTATTTGTATTTCTGTTCTAACTCTTTTTTGTATATGACAGCTTACCGTCACGTTCCTGATTTGTTAAATGTTTTGTGTTTATAAGGCGCCTACAAACCCATCCGTTTTACAGTCTGCTTTATTGTCCAACGAAACTGTTGAAACCAGTCCCGGGTTCGGACCAGTCCAAGAAGGGATCGCGACCAGTCCAAGGGTTCGACCAGGTCGAAGTGACGTTGAGACATGGAGTTGATCATAATTTAATATTATCCAATGTTAATTATAATTTATTTTAGCATAGATATATTATATTTATTATTTAAGATGATGCAAAATTTATTATTTATAATCATTTATTGGAATTATAATAATTTATATTATAATTATTACATTTAGTTTAAATGTGTAATTTATTATCCCAACTCTTATTACAAAAAAAAAAATTATGGAGTAAAAAGACTACCATCCTTAAAAATTACTTTTTTTGTAATAGAGGGACAATGTGCCGGTGTGAAATAATGCAGAGAATTCTTAGTTTGGAATTTTAGGAGAGGTGCGGGGATTACCAAACTGATGTCCCATAGGGCTGAGGAAAGTTGAAGAGGTGGTTCAACATGTAGAAGAATGGAGCGTCGAAACAAGAATGACTTTGAGAGTGTATAAATCTGTAGTGGAGGGAAGGTGTGTAGGGTTCGTTCTGAGAAGGGTTGAAGGGAGGGGGTAAAGGAGTTTGTTGTGTGTGAGGGGCTTGGACTTCCAGCAAGTGTGCATGAGCATATTTGATTGGTTTTACTATGAAACAGAGCTCAAAGTAGGGGAATTGTTTGATTTTTACCCATGTTCAAAAGTAAACAAATGATGTCATTTTCCAAATGAGTCCAAGTAGCCATTACTATATGCAGTCATGAATGTGGGTTGACATTACATATACAATTATTACAAATAGCAGTAGTCTGCATAACAGTACACATTTATTTTGTTAGAAATAAAAATTACTTACACTTGGTCACACTTCATCAGACTCGCACATGCAATATATATAAATATACATACAGTCTAGTTTTTCTCCTTTTTCTAAATTATCGAGTCTCACTGTAGGTCATTTATTATTCTTCTATTGTCCATGGCGATCTATACGCAGTGAAAAAGAATCTTTCCTCCGTAACTAGCGTGTCGTAGAGGCGAACTAAAAGGCCGGGAGCAATGGGCTAGTAACCCCATCTCCTTGTATACAATTACTAAAAAGAGATGAAGAAGAAAAACTTTATAAAACTGGTTTGCTTAAATGGTGCTGGATGTAGTGCCGGATGACAAGAAACAGATGATTGCTGAATGTTATGATGAAAAGAAGTTGATGTCCTGGCCCTAGCGAAACAAAGCTGAAGGGGGTAGGAGAGTTTCAGTGGGGGAAATAAATGGGATTAAATCTGGAGTATCTGAAGAGTTAGAGCAAAGGAAGGGGTAGCAGTAATGTAAAATTGATCAGTTATGGAGGAGAAAAGAAATAATACTTGTGAAAAGCAAGAATAATTGGATTAAAGTAAAGGGTTGGATGCGAGAATGGGTCATAAATAAGCGTGTATGCACCTGGAGAAGAGAGGAATGCAAGAGAGAGAGAGAGATTTGGAGATGTTACGTGAATGTTATAGAGCCTTTGAACCAAGTGAGAGGTAATTGTGGTAGGGGACTTAATGCTAAAGTAGGAGAAACTTTTTAGGAGAGGTGTGGTAGGGTAAGTTTTGGGGTGCCAGGTGTCAATGATTAATGGGAGCCCTTCGATGAACTTTGTATAGAAAGGGTTTCGTTATAGGTAATCATATTTAATAAAAAGAGGATAAATAAGTATAACACGATATGATGTAGGGCGAAATGACAGTATTTGTTGGATTTTGTATTGTAAATAAAAGACTGTTGAGTAGACTTCATGATGTCGCAGTGTTTATAGAGGGGCCACAGAGTATATCCAGATCACTTTCTATTTGTAGCTACACTATAGTAAAAGGTAGATGGGATACAAAGAATAGAAGCATCAGGGAGAGAGAGAGGTGAAGTTTATAAACAAAAGGAGTGAGGCAGTTAGGGTAAGATTATAAACAGCTATTGGAGGATAGAAGGGGCTAATGAGAGCATAGGCAATGGGTCGAAGAGGTATGGGGTAGTAAAATGTAGTGTTAGAGAGTTCAGCCAGAAGTTTGGTGGATACAGGAAAGGTGTGTGCAGAGGGAAGAGGAGCGATTGGTGGAAGATTAAGTAAAGAGAGTAGTAAGGGAGAAAAAGTTTTAGCCTAAGAGAAGTTTTTACAAAGATAGAAGTGATGCAGAGGAGGGAAGATATATGAGAAAAAGAGAGAAGTTAAGAGAGTGTGAAGCAATGTAAAAAGAGAGTCAAATGAAGAGTGGGTGAGATGTTATCAACAAATTTTGTTGGAAAATTAAGAAAAAGTTTTGGAGTGAAATTAACAAGTTAAGAAAGCCTATAGAACAAATGGATTTGTCAGTTTAAAATAGGAGAGGAGAGTTATTAAATGAAGGGTAGAGGTATGGGAAGAATGTAAGGAATATTTTGAGAATTGTTAAATGTTTGATGAAGATAGGAAGCTGTGAATTTCGTGTATAAGGGCAAGGAGAATAACATCTTGTGGAGTGAGAGAGCCAGTTGTCGAGTGTGGGGGAATTTCGTGAGGCAGTAGGTAAAATGAAAGGGGTAAGGCACCGGGATTGATGGATAAAGATAGATTTAAAGCAGGTGGGGATATAGTTTGGAGTGGTTGGTGCAATTATTTAATAAATGTATTGCAGAGGGTAAGGACCTAGGGATTGGCAAGAGCATGCATAGTTTCTTTGTCTAAAGGTCAAAGGGGATAAAAGGAGTGCAAAAATTATATGGGGGAATAAGTCTGTTGAGTGTACCTGGTATAGGAATGGTAGAGTTATAATTGAAAGAATTAAGAGTAAGACGAGAATAGGATCGCAATTGACCAAGGAGGCTTTCGAAAGGTAGGGGGTGGTGGAAGCAGGTGTTTTACAGTGAAACATATAATTGAACTGAAATATAGATAAGGCAAAGCGGTCTTTGTGGCATTTATGGATTTGAAAAGGCGTATGCCAGGGTGGATAGGGAGGGGAAATGTTGCAGATGTGCAAGTGTATGGTGTAGGAGGTAGGTTACTGCAAATCAGTGAAGAGTTTTTACGAGGATAGTGAGGCTCAAGTTAAAGTATGTAGGACAGAGGGAAATTTTTCCCAGTAAAAGTAAGGCTTATGACAAGGATGTTTTGGTGATGTCACCGTGGGTTGTTTTAATATATTATAGATGGGGTTGTAAGAAGAAGTAAAATGCGAGGGTCTGGCAAGAGGCGTGGAGTTAAAAGATAAAGAATCCACAAAAAAAGAGGGAGTTGTCACAGCTGCTCTTTGCCGATTACACGTGCTCTAGGGAGATTCCTGAAGAGAAGTTGGCAGAGATTGGTGGATGAATTTGGTAGGGTGTGCAAAAGAAGAAAATTAAAGTAGAATACAGGAAAGAGTAAGGTTAAGAGGATAAAAAAAGATTAGGTATGAAAGATTGAAGATCAGATTGGAGGGAGAGAGTAAGGAGGAGGTTGAACGTATTCAGATATTTGGGAAGGTGGACGTGTCAACGGATGGTCCATGAAAGATGAGGTGAATCATAGACTTGAGAGGGAAAAAGTGAGTGAGTGGTGGCACTTAGAGTCTGTGGAGAAAAGAACATTGTCCTTGGAGCAAAGAGGGTGAATGTAATGAGATATTGTTGACCAACGCTCTTATTATGGGTGTGAAGCGTGGGTGATGAATGTTGCAGCGAGGAGAAGGCTGGAGCAGTGGAATGTCATGTCTGAGGGCAATGTGTGGTGTGAATAACATGCAAGAGAATTCGTAGTTGGAAGTTAGGAGGAGGTGCGGGGATTACCAAAACTGTTGTCCAGAGGGCTGAGAAGGTTGTTGATGTGGTTCGGGTTACATGTAGAGAGAATGGAGCAAACAGAAAGACTCCAGAGTGTAACATCTGTAGTGAAGGAAGCGGGGTAGGGGTCGGCCTAGGAAGGGTTGGAGGGAAGGGGTTAAAGGAGGTTTTGTGTGCGAGGGGCCTTGGACTTCCCATCATGCATGTCGGGAGCGAGTTTGAATAGGAGTGAATGATACAAATGGTTTTTATTTACTTGAAACGTGCTGTTGGAAGTGTGAGCAAAGTAACAATTAGAAGGATTCAGGTAACCGCAAGCCGACCTTGAGTCCTGGAATGGAAGTAGTGGGGGGTGGGGGGGGGGGGGGGGAGGGGGGGTGGGAGGGATGGGGGGCAGTGCATGCACTCTGAAGGAGGGTAGTAATGGTTGCAGTTTAAAAACTGTGTGTAAAGCACCCTTCTGGCAAAGACAGTGATGGAGTGAATGATGGTGAAAGTTTTTCTGTTTTCGCCACCCTGCCGTGTGGGAATCGGCCGGTGTGATAATAAAAAAAAAAAAATACAAAAATTTAAAATAGAAAGCAAGAGTAATATCAGAGGGGCCTGGAGATGTGACTGATGAACAAAGATAATTTTATTTAGAGCCAGGAATGTCTGCATTGTTTTTATTTCTGGACCCTATTTTGAAATTGTCATATTTTTTAATTTTCGTTAATTGGTCAAATTGCAAATTTCTGACGCACTTTGTTGGTAGTTGAAATCGGGTAAATGGCAGTTTCAGTGACTGAATCGCTAGAAAAAAAATGGAGTTCTAAAGAAATAGCTATGACTTGGTCGACTGGAACAATGGAATTAGCCGAAAATAGGTTCAAAAGTAGGGCGAAATCGCCATTCGTAATATTATTGCCGAGGTCGCTAACTTTGCGAGAGCGTAATTCCATCATTTTTCCATCAAATTTCATTCTTTTGGTGTCATTACAACCGGGAAAAGATTCTCTATCATTTCGTAAGGAAAACTTTTTTTTTTGGGGGGGGGGGGGATTTTGCGCCATCAGGATAACACCTTAGGATTTAGAGATTCGCCAGACAAGGTAAAACATTTTGGTTAAAAATCAAGATTACACAGGATAATTAAAGTTGGTATGTAGCTGTCTGGTAAATAAAGAAACTCAGAAAGGAAATGCTGTTTTTTGGCATCAGTGCTTTAAGTTGTAGATGCAGTTCTGAGCCCATTGCAAGAATAGAAGCATGATCTCCTATGTACAGTATAATAACCTATGTGACATGTCAAGATATCTTATTAATGAAAATAAGATACCAGATATCCTAAGCAAATTTCCTAAATTTGCTTGTAACAGATAAGTGAACTATAGATATGTAGATATAAATCCAAATGTATTCCTGTTAACCCTTTGGGGCCTAGTTCCTAGGCCTTTTGTGTATCCATATGCTCCATCGCTCAACCCGTCCCAAGTTGATATGGGTGCAACAATAAAGACAAGCACACGTTCGGTGGCAAAATCTAAAAAAATCTAAATCTCCTATGTTGACATTGCCTTGGGGGAATTTTATCCAAAGCTACACAGCTTATTTTACAAGGACATATAGACCAGGGCCTGTGTGAACCAATTGACAAAGGCCAAATGCTCATCCCTTTCTTTTCTGGGTAGCAGCAGATGTTATGAAAAGGGGCACGATGGATACGACAGTCCTTTGGTCATATGAAGAGTTTCAACAAGGACTCTTATTACACCCCACACTATATAGAACCTAAAAGGCTTCTTCAGAGGTTCTTCACCTGATTTCCGTAGGGTAGTACCAATTGGACCAGAGGTTCTTTGTTTTTTTTCCAAAACCATTTTTTGGTCATAACAGGTATGAAGGGAGTTTAGACTTGTGGCCAACTGCTTCTTGTGTGTGCAGTCTCTTAACATTCTTTTTTTCTTCCCAGGAACATTGTAGGGGCAGAGATCATCATAGATCATTGACTGACCTGTGAACTGGAAAACAAAACCTTCCTGAAAACCAACAATGATGAAAAGACAACAAAATGGCCAAAGCCGTCTTCGCCTGTTCACATGAAAGCCATTTGCCCCAGCAATAGTCAACTAGAGGAAAGAACTGTATGGTATGCATGTTTTTGCATATTCTAATCTCCCTTAAGCCATACAAATGTGTCCCATTGATGCATCTAACTTCCAGAATAATGGGCCTTACTGCTTAACTATTTTGTTACAACCAACAATTACACTGGGTATTAAAGAGTATGTAGGTATCTGGGAGATGATGGTTCTCATGGAGCATTTATTCATTTATTTATTTATTTATTTAATGTCTTTGCAAACAGTACATTGAGATTGTGTATATACAATAGTGGGTTGCAATACAAAGAGAGCCTCTATTATGCCTCTCATTATGGACCCAACTTAACATTATTGCTTAGTTCAACTAAATACTAAGGAGAAGTATATCATAGTTGTACATTAGAAAGTAATTATTTCATAAGTTTTACCGTAGGATAGTAATATTACATAGTTGTACAGTAGGAAAGTAATTATTCATAGTTTTTTACAGTAGGAAAGTAATTATTACATAGTTGTACAGTAGAAAGTAATTATTTCCTAGTTGTACAGTAGGAAAAGTAATTATTTCATTTGTACAGTGGGAAAGTAATTAATTTCATAGTTGTACAGTAGGAAAGTAATTATTTCATAGTTGTAATCAGTAAGAAGTAATTATTTCAGTTGTACAGTAGGAAACTAGCAATTCATAGTTGTAACAGAAGGAAATAATTATTTCATAGTGTACAGTAGGAAAGTAATAAATTTCATAGTTGTACATTAGGAAAGTAATTATTCATAGTTGTACAGTAGGAAAGTAATTATTTCATAGTTGTACAGTAGGAAATAATTATTTCATAGTTGTAACAGTAAGGAAAGTAATTATTTCATAGTTTGTAGCAGTAGGAAATAATTATTTCATAGTTGTACAGTAGTAAAGTATTTATTTCATAGGTTGTTACCGTAGGAAAGTAATTATTTCATATGTAACAGTAGGAAAGTAATTAATTTCATAGTTGTACAGTAGGAAAGTAAATTATTTCATAGTAGTCCAGTAAGGAAAGTACAATTTCATAGTTTTACAGTAGGATAGTAAATATTTCATAGTTGTACAGTAGGATAGTAATTATTTCATATTGTACAGTAGGAAAGTTAATTTTTATTTCATAGTTTTACAGTAGGAAAGTAAATATTTTCTAGTTGTACAGTAGGAAAGTAATTATTTCACAGTTGTACAGTAAGAAAGTACTTATTTCAGCAGTTTGTACAGTAGAAAGTACATTATTTCTAGTTTACAGTAGTGAAAGTAATTATTTCATAGTTGTACAGTAGGAAAGTAATTATTTCAAAGTTGTACAGTAGGAAAGTAATATTTTCCATAGTTGTACAGTAGTGAAAGTAATTATTTCATAGTTGTACAGTAGGAAAGTAATTATTTCCATAGTTGACAGAAGGAAAGTAATTATTCATAGTTTGTACAGTAAGGAAAGTAATATATCATAGTTGTACAGTATGAAAGTAATTATTTCATAGTATTGTACAGTAGAAAGGTAATTAATTTTCATAGTTGTACAGTAGGAAAGTAATTATTTCATATTGTACAGTAGGAAAAGTAATTATTTCATAGTTGTACAGTAGGATAGTAATTATTTCATAGTTTTACAGTAGGATATAATTATTCATAGTTGTACAGTAGAAAGTAATTATTTCATAGTTGTTACAGTAGAAAGTAATTATTTCATAGTTGTACAGAGAAAGTAATTAATTTTCATAGTTGTACAGTAGGAAAGTAATTATATCACAGTTGTACAGTACGAAAGTAATATTTCACATTGTACAGTAGGAAAGTAATTATTTCATAGTTGTACAGTAGGAAATAATTATTCATATTGTACAGTAGGAAAGTAATTATTTCATAGTTGTACATAAGGAAATTAATTATTTCATAGTTTTACAGTAGGAAAGTAATTTATTTCCATAGTTGTACAGTAGGAAAGTAATTATTTTCATAGTTGTACAGTAGGAAAAGTAATTATTTCATAGTTTTGAGAAACAGTAGGAAAGTAATTATTTCATAGTCGTACAGTAGGAAAAGTAATTATTTCATAGTTGTACTGTAGGAAAGTAATTATTTCATAGTGTAACAGTATGAAAGTATTAATTCATAGTTGTACAGAGGAAAGTAATTATTTCATAGTTGTACAAGTAGGAAAGTAATTATTTCATAGTATGTTACAGTAGAAAGTAATTATACATAGTTGTACTGTAGAATGTATTATTTCATAGTTGTACAGTATGAAGATAATTATTTCATAGTTTGAACAGTAGATATAATTTAATAAATGAATCAAAAATTTGTATAATACAAAGATATATTTATATTCCTAAATGCTTTTTGTGAAAAAAATGATCCAGTTATATTCCTGTCCAACATGGGATAAAAGGTTCAATGTGATTGTTTCAGTTATGATGTGGGAGTACATAGGTGAGTAAGGTGTACTGAGTATTAGCAATTAGTCAGGGAGAATTAAGTGGCTTTTGAGAAGTCTTAAATGATTTTCAGACTTGGTTACTTTAAATATCTTCTGGTAATGAATTCCATATTATGGGGCCCTTTATGTACATAGAGTTTTTACACAGTGTGATATGGACACGAGGTATATCAAAAAGAGATCTGTGTCTTGTGTTGTGGTCATGTGTCCTGTTTAGGTTGGTGAGGAGAAGTTTGAGTGGGGGGTTTATTTTTGCGTGTATTGTTCTGTGTATGTAGTAGGCACATGAATAAGTATGGATGCTCTTAATGGTAAGCAGATTCAGACTTAAAATTGGTGGAGTACGCTGGCAGGAGTGGGAATTTATCATTCTTACTGCTGCATGCTGTGTTTTGGCATCATTGCATTAAATTGTAGATGCAGCTCTGAGCCCATTGCAATAACACAAACTTCTCTTATGCTAACCTTTCCATGGAGGGTTTTATCTAAGGCTAGACAGTTTATTTTACAAGGAATTCTGGCCAGGGCCTCATAAATCATATGAAAAGTCCATGATTATGCCTCCTTTTTCCAGGGTCACAGCAGATGTTTCTGTTTCCATGCCTTTTGGTTTGTAAAGTAGGTCTCTTTAAAGTTACCAAGTATGTAGTATTGTAGATTTCTATCTTTGTAATACAGTGGACCCTCAACTAACAGCGGCATTAAGTAATGGCAAATTCATCTAACGGCACTCTTTGGCATAAAAAATTGCTCTACCAATGGCAAAAAAAACTCATCTAACAATGTTCGTCCCGAACTTGTCCATGGGGCCGGAGCGTGGCCTGAGCGGGCCCAGCCACTCCAAGACTCCATGTACAGCCATGAGCCAGTGTTTACAAGCCGTTTTGATCGATTCCAAGTGTACCTGCAATATATTTTGCATTATTCCAGTGTCTTTAGTGCTTGTAACTGCTAAATAAGCCACCATGGGCCCAAAGAAAGTTTCTAGTGCCAATAAAATTCAAGAAAAAACTCGTAGCAAAGTACCAAAGTGGAGGAAGAAGAGAGAGGGGAAAATGTGCCTTCTGCAGTGATTCAGTGATTCTGCGACATGTACAATACTAAAGCAGCAGGTATCGATAAAGGCTATAGTGCCAGCCAGTGATAAAGTGTAGAATTAACAGTGTAACAAGTAAGTTAAACGAGTAAGCGATAAAAAAACGACACAAAAGTAACTCTCCAATGTTGTTGTATGTGCATCGGGCCGCTGAACATACGCCACCCTGCTACGTATCTTCCATCACCTTAAATCTTTGCCATTATCTCCTCCATCAAACTAACTAATTAAACTAACGTCTCCTCCAAGGTAAGTGTAAATATAAAAGTGTAAGCATAAAAGTAAATATATTAAGTGTAAATATAAAAGAACCCCAATGGAAATACGTAAGTCACTCTGACTTTTTTGTTATCCAAGGTTCTCTACACATATGCTGCTATGTATGATAATCTATGTAACTGTATTTGTGTATACCTGAATAAACTTACTTATTTATAAATTAAAATCTAAATATTTCTTATATATAAAATACATACATTGTTAAAGTGTGAAAAGCCTTTTAAATATGTTAAATGTCCTTATAAAAGAATTTGTTTCTTTGATTTTGAAAGGCATTGTTTATCTGTCTACAGGTTGATTAATGTGATTATTGAATTAAGGGAAGCCATAGCCAGAAGAAGTAGCCAAAGCAGGAGTCAAAACACAAGCATTTGGATGCAAACCTGAGGCAGCAAGTGGAAACTAGAATAGGAAGCCTGTGGAAAACCTGCCTGGTATGTATTATTGTTTAATTCTTAAAGTGAAGCAGATTGATGTCTTGGAAATATGTTCATACGTGGGATGAACACGTGTCCTTTTGTCAATATCTGTTGATAGGTTTAGACATATAAAAGTAAAATGTAAAATTACTTCAATCATATTGTTGCCATTTGAATAGCCACTTTGTTGGATCTTGGAAGAAGTGGGAAGTTGGTAAGTAAAATTGCCAAAGTGTTTGTTAATTTAAAAATAAACACTGACTGTGTGTGTCCCCCTCCTCCCTCCTCTGCCTGTGATGTCCGCACCCCCTCTCTCTGCCTGTGCGTGTGTCCCTCAACCGCACCCTCTGCCTGTGTGACCCCCCATGCTCTCTGCCTGGGTGACCATGCCCCACATCTGCTGTGGGGTGCCTCCTCCTCTTTCCCAGCCTGTGTGTGTCCCTCCCTTCCCCCTCTCTCCTGTTAGTCACCCTACCCCCTCAACTGAGCGCTGTGTGTGTATTCCCTCCTCTTTCTGCCTGTGTGTGTCCCTCCTCTTTTTCTGCCTGTTGTGTGTCCCTCCCTTCCCCTCTCTGCCTGTGTGTGTCCATCCCACAACCCCACCCCCCTCTGCCTGTGTGTCCCCACTCTCTGCCTGTGTGTGTCCCTCCCCCTCATCTGCTTGTGGGTGTCCCTCCTCTTTCTGCCTGTGTGTGTCCCTCCTCTTCTGCCTGTGTGTGTCCCTCCCTTTCTGCCTTGTGTGTCCCTCCCTTCCCCCCTCTGCCTCTGTGTGTCCCTCCCTCACCTCCTCTCTGCCTGGGTCTGTGTGTGTGCGTGTGTCCTTCCCTCTCTACCTGTCTGTGTGTCCCTTCCCCCTCTCTGCCTGTGTATATGCCCCTTCCCCCCCTCTCTGCCTGTGTGTGTCCCTCCCCCCTCTCTGCCTGTGTGTGTCCCTCCCCCCTCTCTGCCTGTGTGTGTGTCCCTCCCCCCCTCTCTGCCTGTGTGTGTGTCCCTCCCCCCTCTCTGCCTGTATGCCCCTCCCCTCCCCCATCTGCCTGTGTGTGTGTCTTTCTCCCTCTCTGCCTGTGTGTGTCCCCCCTTCCCCTCTCTACTTGTGTGCATGCCCCTCAACTCCCCCCTCTGCCTGTGTGTGTTTCCTACCCTCCCCTCTCTCTGCTTGTGTTGTGTGTGTGTGTATGTATGTGTATGTGTTCCTCCCCCCTCTCTACCTGTGTCTGTACCCCTCAACTCCCCCCCCTCTTCCTGTGTGTGTTTCCCTCTCTCCCTCCTCAGTTATTTTTAGTTATTAATGTTTTTCAGTTATTTTTAGTTATTTTTCAGTTTTATTTACTTTTCAGTTATTTTTTATTTTGTTATTTTTTAATTATTTTTCAGATATTTTGTTATTTTTTGTTCATTTTTGCTAGTTATTTTTAGTTAATTTTATTTTTTTATTTATTTTTAGTTATATTTTAGTTATATTTAGGGAGACGGCTGACTTGTTGAAAAAAAAAATTATTTTTATTTATTTTTTTAGTTTGTTATTTTTCAGTTATTTTTAGTTATTTTTTAGTTTTTTATTTATTTTTAGTTATTTTCATAATTTATAATTTATATTTTATTTTTTAGTTATTAGTTATTGGGCAGCCACGGAGATGTCTGAGAAAGTGATGTTTATCTTAAGGCATTAGAGGTTTTGGTAATGCTTTCTACTGAAGCCCAGGTGTTTCGTTCCTTTGTGTCTTCAGTGTTTCAGCTGAGGATCTTGTCGTGCTGTTTCATAAACACTGATCTGTTTCCCTTCAAGAATAGAGATGGAAATATGGTGAACTGTCTGGCTTGTAGGGTCTTGACTGCAGTCATCCATGAGCTTAGATGGTTAAGTGTCATCAGTGCAAACGACAATGAAGGAGTCCTTCAACGAGCGGATCGCCGTAAATTTGATGTGCAAGCAGGTACTTATGGCAGTAGCTAAAGGTGGAGTCGTTAATTACTCCATTTGCTGGCTTGATTTTCACACGATGTGTGTAGTAGCTCGATGTGTCCCGTAGCTCATCTCAGCTCACACACTGAGGTCCGGAGTTTGAATCTCCAGTACGGCTGGAAAACATTACGGATGTGTTTCCATAAGACACCTGCTGTCCCTGTTAGTCAACTGGTATAGGTCGCATCCTGGGGACAAAACTTAGCTAATATGTATGAAATGATCAGCATAACAATTATGTCATTGATGTCGGCTAGGCCTGTTTACCTTGTACATGTACTTGTAGAAATAAAGGTACAGTGTGCCTCGAGTTTCATACTTAATAAATTCCAGGAGCTAGTACTACAGTGGACCCCCGGTTAACGAACTTTTTTCATTCCAGAAGTATGTTCAGGTGCCAGTACTGACCGAATTTTTTCCCATAAGGAATATTGTGAAGTAGATTAGTCCATTTCAGACCCCCAAACATACACGTACAAACGCACTTACATAAATACACTTACATAATTGGTCGCATTTGGATGTAATCGTTAAGCGGGGGTCCACTGTACTATAGTCGAAATGTACTAAAGTCAAAGCAATATTTCTTATAAGAAATAATGTAATTCTAATTAATCTGTTCCTGCTGTCAGGAGGCATAACAAAATAGTACTTCAATATGACGTTATTATCAGCTCTACGGGTTATTTATTAATTCATCTAATATGACATAATATAAATAACATAAAACCCTGGATATACACTCTAGAATGAATAAAATATGTATGTCAATACATATATTAAGACCATTAGGACTACAGATATTTTAAGGTAAGTAATGAGTGTACTGTATATTCATTTCATCGCTCTAGGGCACTTTAAATGCCTAATGTATAATGTAATGTTCACTCGAGGAGAAACAATGCCAGACTGACTCACGACGGCTGCGTGGGGAGGCGGGCAGGTGGACAGGTCTGGCACACGGGACGAAACACGAGGCACAGTGCGAAACTCAGGACAAAATTTAGTCGAAAAAACGGTTCTAAACTCAAAGCGTACGAAACTCAGGGCAGTACTGAATTTATTTCCATTGGGGTCCTTGTTGTATCTTATTTTCAAATCACTACTATTCTATATTGTCTCTATACAGTGGACCCCCGGTTAACGATATTTTTTCACTCCAGAAGTATGTTCAGGTGCCAGTACTGACCGAATTTGTTCCCATAAGGAATATTGTGAAGTAGATTAGTCCATTTCAGACCCCCAAACATACACGTACAAACGCACTTACATAAATACACTTACATAATTGGTCGCATTCGGAGGTAATCGTTATGCGGGGGTCCACTGTATATCTAAATTTATCCAGTTTTAATCCATTATTTCAAGTCATTTCTTGAAAGGATAGCCTCTATTTATCTGGTTTATTTATCTCCATCTTCTACTTATAAAAAGTTTGTGTAGGAGCCATAGTGACCCTTAACAACAACAACATAAACAAACATGGCCCAATGACCTGGCTGGCAAAGCTCTCGCTTCACACACAGAGGGTCCGGGTTTGATTCCCGGTGGTGTAGAAACATTTCGATGTGTTTCCTTACACCTGTTGTCCTGTTCACCTAGCAGCAAGTAGGTACCTGGGTGTTAGTCGACTGGTGTGCATTGCATCCTGGGGGACAAGATTGAGGACCACAATGGAAATAAGACACACAGTCCTCGATGACACTGACTTTCTTGGGTTATCCTGGGTGGCTAACTCTGCGGGGTTAAAAATCTGAACAAAATCTTATCTTAAGCACCACTGAAAATCTATGTAAGTATTTATTAAATAGCTTCATAAATACTTGCGTATGTATAGCAGAGGTGCTAGAATTAGAAGCTATCTGTGCTGTTCAACTTTATTCAAGCTTGTTACCTGCTTTATGACAGTCTCCTCAACTTGTGTAAGTTTATTTAAGTACACATAGAGTAAATTACCCAAGAAACCCATAACAGTGACTTATTTCCATTAGAGTTCTTCATTTCCACTTTGGTGAACCATCAAAATTGTATTAGATATTGACTTCATTTAATGGTTTCCGAGGTAAGTTGTCAACTTTGTCATACTCTTGGAGGCCTATGTGAGAGGGCAATCAACAACATTAACTGTAATTCCTGAATTATTGTATATATCTGACCTTGTAGGTCAGATATGTAGCAATACTTTCCGTACCTGTTTATTCTGGGTCTTATGTTGTTTTCTTTTATGGTCTTAACCCTTGGTTATTGGCAGATGCTTCAGATATTTGGGTTGTATATGAGTAGTACGACAAGAGTGTGAATTTCACTTTGGCATCAGGACAACAACAGACAGTCCTCATTTTTGATGGTATAACACATTTTT
Source organism: Cherax quadricarinatus (assembly GCF_026875155.1). Classification (NCBI taxonomy): domain Eukaryota; kingdom Metazoa; phylum Arthropoda; class Malacostraca; order Decapoda; family Parastacidae; genus Cherax; species Cherax quadricarinatus. Next base: position 1,211,592 of record NC_069457.1, read on the forward strand.
GGTTGGTTTCTGCAGTTGGTTTGACATTATGGGTCTTCACGTATGTTAGTATTGTGTGTGTCTTTGCTAGGCCATCACAGGGATGCTATGATACCTCAGTATCCTACATTTATTTTGCCTGAATGCTTTGTTATAATGATACTATACTCTAATATCTTTTAAGTCTAAATTATTGTTTTAAAAGTTTTAATGTTCCAGCTTAAATTATAGATCTACTAGTGCATGTAGAGATGGGCTAGTGTGCTGTATATGTGGTTGTCTAACTTCCTATTACATAATTAATAAAGTTATGCTCTTAAAATCTCAATGTATATTACTGAAGCAGATGGACTTTGTCATTCAGAGTAATAGTGAACAAAACATAAGCCATCATTAGTAAAGTGGACAGTTCTGGCACCTTTCTCATCCTCTTAGCATACATGTATGAAAAATATTAGCAACAGTTTTGTTGTAAATCTTAAAGTGGGCAGTAGAGAATAGCATGTACATTAGTGACAAATTCCAACATTAGTCATATTCATTGCACATTCCATATCTTTGCTTTGTTTTAAATATTTTACCTAGTTTATTGTCTAGATTAAAATGCAGTTTGCTTGATCCTGGCATTGAGTATAACTTATACATAACATATCAAGCACCTTATAATTTTTTTTTTTTTTTATAAATGCATCTTTGTGATTCTTAAAATAACCAAGTTAATGTAGTACTGTACTCTCATACAGCCAAGCATCACTATTGTGAACTGGTCATGGATGTAGGCAAACACTCACATAAGGTCAAAGTGCGGGGAGGCGAACTGATCCAGCCGCTTGGTGCGCTCACATGCAAGGCCCCTCAACAACAGAGCCAGATTAATGGACATGTCTATGAGCAGTCAGTTAAAATGTTGATAATATCTCACCCACTCTTTTTACATTGCTTCACCACTCTCTTTTCTTTTTCTTTCCATATACTCCTACCTCCTTGCATCACTTCTATTTTGTAAAAACGTCTCATATGCTAACTTTTTCTCTCTTACTCCTCTCTTTACATCATCATTCCACCAATAGCTCTTCTTCCCTCCCACATCCACTTTCTTGTAAAGCTAAACTTCTGCTGAACACACTAACACTATATTCTTAAACTTACCCCCATACATCTTCTACCCCATTGCCTATACTCTCACTAGCCCATCTGTCCTCCAACAGTTGTTTATATCTTACCCTAACTGCCTCCTCCTTTAGTTTATAAACCTTCACCTCTCTCTCTTGCTGCTTCCATTTTCCTTGTATTCCATCTGCCTTTTACTCTCACTGTACCTACAGCTAAAAAGTGATCTGATATAGCTGTGGCCCTTCTATAAACAAGTACATCCTGAAGTCTACCCATCAGTATTTTATTTATCAATGTCTAGTCCAACAAACTACTATCATTATGTCCTATATCATATCTTGTATAATTCTTTACCCTCTTTTTCTTAAAATATATATTACCTATAACTAAACCCCTTTCTATACAAAGTTCAATCAAATGCCCCCATTATCATTTACACCTGGCACCCCAAACTTACCTACCACACACTCTCTAAATGCTTCTCCTACTTTAGCATTTAGGTCCCCTAAAGTACATTTTTTTTTTTTTATTATCACACTGCCCGATTCCCACCAAGGCAGGGTGGCCCGAAATAGAAAAACTCACCATCATTCACTCCATCACTGTCCTGCCAGAAGGGTGCTCTACACTACAGTTTTTAAACTGCAACATTAACACCCGTCCTTCAGAGTGCAGGCACTGTACTTCCCATCTCCAGGACTCGAGTCCGGCCTGCCGGTTTCCCTGAACCCCTTCATAAATGTTACTTTGCTCACACTCCAACAGCACGTCAAGTATTAAAAACCACTTGTCTCCATTCACTCCTATCAAACACGCTCACGCATGCCTGCTGGAAGTCCAAGCCCCTCGCACACAAAACCTCCTTTACCCCCTCCCTCCAACCTTTCCTAGGCCAACCCCTATCCTGCCTTCCTTCCACTACAAACTGATACACTCTTGAAGTCATTCTGTTTCGCTCCATTCTCTCTACATGTCTGAACCACCTCAACAACCCTTCCTCAGCCCTCTGGACAACAGTTTTGGTAATTCCGCACCTCCTCCTAACTTCCAAACTACGATTTCTCTGCATTATATTCACACCACACATTGCCCTCAGACATGACATCTCCACTGCCTCCAGCCTTCACCCATGCTTCACACCCATATAAGAGCGTTGGTAAAACTATACTCTCATACATTCCCCTCTTTGCCTCCAAGGACAAAGTTCTTTGTCTCCACAGACTCCTAAGTGCACCACTCACCCTTTTCCCCTCATCAATTCTATGATTCATCTCATCTTTCATAGACCCATCCGCTGACACGTCCACTCCCAAATATCTGAATACATTCACCTCCTCCATACTCTCTCCCTCCAATCTGATATCCAATCTTTCATCACCTAATCTTTTTGTTATCCTCATAGCCTTACTCTTTCCTGTATTCACTTTCAATTTTCATCTTTTGCACACCCTACCAAATTCATCCACCAATCTCTGCAACTTCTCTTCAGAATCTCCCAAGAGCACAATGTCATCAGCAAAGAGCAACTGTGACAACTCCCACCTTGTGTGTGATTCTTTATCTTTTAACTCCACGCCTCTTGCCAAGACCCTCGCATTTACTTCTCTTACAACCCCATCTATAAATATATTAAACAACAACGGTGACATCACACATCCTTGTCTAAGGCCTACTTTTACTGGGAAATAATTTCCCTCTTTCCTACATACTCTAACTTGAGCCTCACTATCCTCGTAAAAACTCTTCACTGCTTTCAGTAACCTACCTCCTGAAGTACATGTACAAGGTATACAGGCCTAGCTGACATCAATGACATACTACTATATAGAAAGCCACTTGTTATGCAGAGCATTTCAGGCAAATTAGGTCAGTTTTGTCCCGGGATCCAACCCACACCAGTTGACTAATGCCCAGGTACCCATTTTACTGATGAGTGAGCATGGACAACCAGTGTAAGGAAACACACCCAATGTTTCAACCCTTGCCGGGAGTCAAACCCAGACACCTCACCCTATGAAGTGAGAACTTTTGCCACCAGGCCACTCCATCTGTGGTCTTGTTTGTCCTTCACTAAGCTTCATGACTTTACACTTGGTGGGGTTAAACTCCAGGAGTCATTTATCAAACTAGGCTTGCATTGCTGTTCCAGTTAACAAAGTACTGTAGTTATATTAGTGATGTTCTAGCTAGCAAATGAATCACATTCCTGGTATTCCAGTTAATGAAGGACTATATTTTCTTTGTTTAATACACCAGCCATCTCTCAAGGTAGTGGTGACTCACCACAACAAAGAGGAAGCACATTCACCATCATTCATGCTGTCACTGTCTTGCCAGAAGTGTGCTGACACCACAGTTCAGATGAACCTTCCAACAACAACATCCTCGCTCCTTCTTTAGTGTGTAGTCACTCTAAACTTCATTGATTAATGTGCTTGTTTATTACATTTGTATACTTGCACACCTGTACATTTATACACGTGTACACTTGTATACAGTAGGGCCCCACTTATACGGCAGGTTAGGTTCCAGGCCACTGCCGGAATGCTGACATCGCCAGATAGCAGAACATAATTTTTTCCACTTATAAATGCATATAAATGTCAGATAAGAGGTTTACACTAACATCTATTAAGTTAGCAATGCAACTAGGCATTAAAAGCAATAAAAAGTAAAATACACACACAGTACACCCATTACTTACCTTAAAATATTTGTAGTAAGTCAGGTGGTAGCCAGCCAAGGCAGTGCTCTCCACCCCCACCCCCACAAACAAACCAGGCAAATGCGTCTGGTTTTCATCACTTTACATTGTGTACAAGTTGTCTCCACGTTGATACATTAGAATAAATAAAGAGAAACACTCCCATTTTCTTGTAACACCATTTTTGGAAGAAATGACGCTCTGAGTGAAGGCATACAAAAGCTAGTTTAATATGTTTATTATGCACTCCATACCCATCCCGTGGGCGGTAGTCAAAAGATTACAGAGGTACATAATTGGTCCAGGGACTGGACTCCAAAGTTTTGATAGCTGAGCAAGTTACAAAGGTAATGAACTAAATCTGGTTATAATCATGACCAAGTTACAAAGGTAATGAGCTCCAGGTAGAGCTGATCACACTCATGAATAATTGCAAAGGTAATGAATCACACACATTAATCATGAGAATTTACAAAGGTAATGAGCTCCAGGTAGAGCTGGTCACAATCATGACAAGTTTCAAAGATAATGAATGATAAACACGTTATGACATGATTACAATCATAGACAAATTACAGAGTAATGAGCAGTTAACAAACATAGTAGGGAATTCATCCAATGCCCCAACAACAGATGTTGCTAGGTGCCTGTCTCTCCTCGGCAGACAGCCATTGCAAACAGCAGCAAGTTGCCCGGGATCTGCTGCTTGCACGAGCACCATCGACCCTCCCCAAGAGGTCCAAGAAGCCAATGACTCCGTTAGCAGCCCGATGGAGAGCTGCCCTAGGGACATGTCAGCGTCCTGGTGGATGCCAAGTTGATTGAAGATCCCAGGCCCTTGTGTGCACGGATGTTGAAGCTTGAACTGAGTACACACTGCCTGTGGCACACCTGACAGCTGCCTCGCGGTCGAACTCCATGATGCTGTCCCTGTAGAAGAAGTTCCTGTGAGCCCGGCACTCCCTGCAGTGCCATCGCTGACATCGTGGGTTAGGGGAAAAGTACCCTTTATAGATGGGGTGGCGCTGGTAGTAGGGTGGGTGAGGCGGGGGAGACGTGCAGGGGTGAGGCGTTATGAGAGGGTCACTGTTTACTACACAAGCCCTCCCCCTCCCCCCCAGTGGAGAGAGGGGGAGGCACTGACTGGTCCTGACTCAACAACACCAAACCCTCAAACTGCACAACACTTCAACTATTTACACTGAAACGATGCACTGGGATGTCCGTTCGCTGCTCTGGTATCTTCTCAAAGCATTCACACTGAGTTCTGTTAAGTAGGGACCTGGAGCTATCCTTGAAAATCCCGCAGCTAGCCCGCTACACAACCTGCAGCATCGGCCATGATGTCAGACACGGCATACAAATGGAATAATTTTCTAGTTAATCCCAATAAATTAATGAACATTTTTTGATGGACTAAAAGTCCCGGGCTACCTATCTCATTTTTATTTTTAATTTTTTCTCTGGGGGGGGGGGCGTACTATCATGTTTATATTTTACTAGCATGTTAATATATATTTTGAAAAAATATCATAGCAAATTAAGGGAAAATGTCTATGTTAACATAATAAAAAGACATTTAATGGCCCAAGACTTTACAATTACTTAAAGAGTAAGAGACATCTGATTTTAAGGGGTTCCCCACACAGTGGTAGTATTTTTAGACGGGGTACACAAATATAAATTAAAGTACAATGTAAAACTTCAATAACTTCAAAACATTTTAAAATTTTTGGAAATTTTCCAGACAAAAATAGAGAGATGGGGCACGGAGAATTAAACAACGGGTGGGGCGCGCCATATTAAAACCATTTGCCATATACCAGGTTTTGGTCCTAAATTAAAAATCGCCAAATTTAGTGGAATGCCGTAAGGGGGGCCCTTTGCTAAAAACCCGTACCTGGAAAAACCGTCACCTGTACATTATTCAGATGCAGCATGTAATTCCTCGTAAAATTTAATGATTTTTCTAACTTTGTTAATAAATTAGGCCTATTTTATTTTTATTTGGGCAAAAAATCCCGACAATAAGAGACGCCTAGCGTCTTGAAAGGCCCTGGACAGGTACCTAAATCGTACATGACCACCAGTCTGTGGGGTATACATCAGCTATGTGCACCCGCAGAACACCCCTTGACGGCCCTGTCCACCACGAGGCCTGGTCAAAAACCAAAACCCGGAGGGGGTTACCCCGAAAAACCCCTCCAGGGATACCCAGAAGCTAAAAAAGACTGTTTTTTTGCTGAAAAAATTTTTTTCTTATCTTGCAGAAATTATTGACTACAATGTTCCAAAAACCCAAGAGAAGCCAAGATTCAAGAACCCCATTTGCAACCCCTACCTTCCCCTGGTCGGGAGAAACATTTTTTATGATCTGTCATCCAAACTGAACTTTTTGCCAGATTAAAACGCTGGAAATTAAGCTAGACATGAGCTGGGGAAGGTAATAACAAACGGGAAAATTTTTTCCATTTTAACAGAATTTGCTTTGACATTTAGCTGATGACTGACATGGGTTCTTTTGCTTGTTTCCTCTGAGACTTCCACCTTTATTGCAAAATTTCTTAACTGCATTTGCCCTTATTCCCCTTCCCATTCTGTTCATGTCCTCCCCTTAACACCTCCACCTCTTCTGTTCTGAAATCTTGTTCACCTCTGCCATGTTCCATTGAATGAACCGTGTGGGTTTAGCACTTCCCATGAATATAATAATAATTATGCATGGAAATGCTTCTTCACACAATCAAAATAAAATAAAATATTTATTTCTTTGTTAAGGTTACAATGTGTGTTTACATATAATATGAATGGAGCAAAGAAAACCACTATCATGCCGGGGCAGACTTAACCTAATACAGTGGACCCCCGGTTAACGATATTTTTTCACTCCAGAAGTATGTTCAGGTGCCAGTACTGACTGAATTTGTTCCCATAAGGAATATTGTGAAGTAGATTAGTCCATTTCAGACCCCCAAACATACACGTACAAACACACTTACATAAATACACTTACATAATTGGTCGCATTTGGAGGTGATCATTATGCGGGGGTCCACTGTACTTATAGACTACAGTGGTCCCTCATTTATCATATTTAATCCGTTCCTGGAGGAGCTATTATCGAAATCTACGATTCTCGAATGAATTTTCCCTATAAGAAATAATGTAAATACAATTAATCCGTTCCTGACACCCAGAAGTATTAAAACAAAAAAATTTTTTACATGAAATATAGATGTAGTACATAAACAATACAATGGGACATGATGAATGAAACATTAACAGCATAACACTTCCCTTTATTGGTGATTCTTCTTAGTATATGGAAGACTGGAGGAGGAGAGAGAGAGATTGGATTATTTACAGTTTGGAAGGGGAATCCCCTTCCAGCAACACCTCAGGTGCCAATTGCTTTTCTGGGGTTGCTTCTCTGTTTCTTAATGCCACTAGGACCAGCTTGAGTCACTGGAGTCCTGTCTCGCAAAATAACTGTCCAGAGAGCTCTGTTTCTGGCGTCTCTTTAACGCTTCCCTAAAATGGGCCAAGACTTTGTCACTGTACATGTTGCCAACATGGCTTGCAACAGCCTTGTCAGGGTGATGTTTCTCCATAAATCTTTCCGTCTTACCCCACATTGCAAAAATCTCCTTAATTTCTGAAGAAGGCACCTTCTTCCATCTCTCTTCCTCCTCCTCTGCAGCAAAATTCTGAGCTGCGATCTGTTGCTCTTCCTGCTGAAGCTCTTGCAGCTCCTCAGTGGTGAGCTCTTCGTTGTGGTCTTCCACCAACTCTTCCACATCCTCCAAACTCACATCCAACCTCATGGAACTCCCCAGTGCCACAATAGATTTAACATCTGACATTGGCTCATCAGGGTCAGCCCCAAACCATTCAAAATCTCTCTTGTCGACACAGTCTGGCCACCATTTTCTCCAAGCAGAGTTCAAAGTCCTGGTAGTCACTCCCTTCCAAGCCGTACCTATAAGGCATGTGCAATGGAGGATGCTGAAGTGTTCTCTCCAAAAATCTCGTAGGGTCAAGTGAGTGTTTGAGGTCACATTCAAGCACCTTTGAAACATTGCTTTGGTGTAGAGTTTTTTAAAGTTTGCAATGACCTGCTGGTCCATGGGCTGGAGGAGAGGAGTGGTATTCGGGGGCAAGAACTTTACTTTGATGAACCCAAACTCCTCGAAAATTAAGTCATCCAAGTTTGGAGGATGAGCAGGTGCATTGTCCATTACTAGGAGGCACTTGAGATCCAATTTCTTTTCCAGGAGATACTCCTTCACACTAGGGCCAAACACTTCATTGAACCTCGTGACCCATGCCTCACTATTAGATTTCCAAAACACACACAATTTACTCTTCATAACATTGTTTTTCCTGAACACACTGGGATTTTCAAAATGGTACACTAGTTATGGCTTCACTTTGAAATCCCCACTAGCATTAGCACAGAACATGAGTGTCAGCCTGTCTTTTATAGGCTTGTGTCCTGGCAGTGCCTTTTCCTCCTGTGTAACGTAGGTCCTCTTTGGCATTTTCTTCCAAAAGAGGCCTGTTTCATCACAATTGAACACTTGTTCAGGTTTCAGTCCTTCAGCCTCTATGTACTCCTTGAATTCATGCACATATTTTTCAGCCGCTTTGTGGTCCAAACTGGCAGCCTCACCATGCCTTACCACACTATGTATTCCTGTACGGTTCTTAAATCTCTCAAACCAACCTTTGCTGGCCTTAAATTCACTCTCATCACCACTATTTGCAGGCAATTTCTTTACCAGATCGTCGTGCAACTGCCTAGCCTTTTCACAAATAATCGATGTCATAACACTATCTCCTGCTAATTGTTTCTCGTTTATCCACACCAATAATAACTTCTCAACCTCTTTGAGTACTGGTGATCTCATTTTTGTCAGCATATTTACCCTCTTTGCAACAACAGCATCCTTGATTTCCTTTTTCTTGGCCACGATGGAACATATGGTTTTGTAGGGTTTGTTATACATCCTGGCCAGTTCGGCCGCACTTAAGCCACTTTCATATTGTTCAATGATGTTTTTCTTAAATTCAATAATATTTCTGACCTTCTTTACCAAAGGCTTGACACTAGGAGCTTTCTTTGGAGCCATGGTAGCTTATTTAGTACTTGCAAGCACTAAAATCCTAGGTAGTAGGTTGGTAGACAGCAACTGCCCAGGGAGGTACTACCGTCCTGCCAAGTGAGTGTAAAACGAATGCCTGTAATCGTTTTACATGATGGTAGGATTGCTGGTGTCGTTTTTTCTGTCTCATAAACATGCAAGATTTCAGGTACGTCTTTCTACTTCTACTTACACTTAGGTCACACTACACATACATGTACAAGCATATATATACACACCCATCTGGGTTTTCTTCTATTTTCTTTCTAGTTCTTGTTCTTGTTTATTTCCTCTTATCTCCATGGGGAAGTGGAACAGAATTCTTCCTCCGTAAGCCATGCGTGTTGTAAGAGGTGACTAAAATTCCAGCAGCAAGGGGCTAGTAACCTCTTCTCCTGTATATATTACTAAATGTAAAAGGAGAAACTTTCGTTTTTTCTTTTGGGCCACCCTGCCTCGGTGGGATACGGCCGGTTTGTTGAAAGAAAGAAGAAGCACTAAAATGAGTGGAATATTATGAAATATTTCGTAGGAGCACGTGAGGGGACCTTCGCTCACTGTTAAATAATGCCAGACTGGCTGGGTATGGAGGCCGCCCCGGCTCACACCGTGCATACGCATCCCGGACGACCTACTATTCGCAAGTCAATCTACGATTAGCGAGCCCATGTTTATACGAAAATATCGCTATGATTTCCAAAATCTACGACTCTCGAGAACTATGATTATCGAGGGACCACTGTACTTAAGTCTAGACACGTGAAGAGTGGTAGAATAAATACAGTCAATCTTCACTCTATTGTTAATATGAGAAATTATAAGAAATTCTACTTGCCTGAATTGCATTAGTGGCTTTCTTTTGTGCCTAACAATGTTTTATTGCATATAAATTACATTATTTTAGGTAGTAGGTTGGTAGACAGCAGTCACCCAGGGAGGTACTACCGTCCTGCCAAGTGAGTGTAAAGCAGAAACCTGTACAGTAGGGCCCCACTTATACGGCAGGTTAGGTTCCAGGCTACTGCCAGAAAGTGGACATAGCAGGAAAGCAGAATGCCATTTGTTTCCAATTATAAATGTCAGATAAGTTTACACTAACATATATTAAGTTAGCAATAGAACAAGGCATTAAAAAACAATAAAAATACACACACAGTACACTCATTACTTACCTCAAAATGTTTGTAATCTTAACCCTTAAACAGTCCAAACAGATCGATGTTCAAATTCGTATTGCTACAAAAGTAGATCTACTTTTTTTTACATTTTCAAATATAACAAAAAAAAAAATGTAGATAAAAGTTTTTTTTACACGTTTTCACATATAAAACAAAAAAAAAAGATCTACGTTTTTTTACATTCGTTTTGATGTTGAAAAAATGTATATATACGTTTGGACCATTTAAGGTTTAATGTAGGGTGAGTAGTGTTTATTGTAAGAAGTTAGGTGTGGTAGGTATGGTAGCCAGCCAGGCCACTCTACCCTACCCTACCCTACCCCACCCTACCCTACCCTACCCCACCCTACCCTACCCTACCTCCCACCCCTAACCCTACCCAACCCTACCCTACCCTACCCTAACCCTACCCCACCCCACCCCACCCTACCCTACCCTACCCTACCCTACCCCACCCCACCCTACCCTACCCTAAACCCCACCCTACCCCACCCCACCCTACCCTACCCTACCCTAACCCCACCCCACCCTACCCTACCCCACCCTACCCCACCCTACCCCACCCTACCCCACCCTACCCTACCCCACCCTACCCCAACCCTACCCCACCCTACCCTACCCTACCCCACCCTACCCTACCCTACCCTACCCTACCCCACCTACCCACCTTACCCTACCCTACCCACCCCACCCTACCCTACCCTACCCCACCCTACCCTACCCTACCCTACCCCACCCTACCCACCCTACCCTACCCCACCCTAACCCAACCCATACCCTACCCCACCCTACCCTACCCTACCCCACCCCACCCTACCCTACCCTACCCTACCCCACCCTACCCTACCCTACCCCACCCTACCCTAACCCTACCCCACCTTACCCTACCCCACCCTACCCTACCCCACCCTACCCTACCCCACCCTACCCTACCCCACCCTTCCCTACCCAACCCCACCCTACCCTACCCCACCCTACCCTACCCCACCCTACCCTACCCTACCCCACCCTACCCTACCCTACCCCACCCAAACCCCACCCACCCTACCCTACCCTACCCACCCCCCCTACCCTACCCTAACCCTACCCTACCCACCCTACCCCACCCACCCTACCCTACCCCACCCAAACCCTACCCCACCCCACCCTACCCTACCCTACCCTACCCTACCCCACCCTACCCCACCCTACCCTACCCCACCCCACCCTACCCTACCCTACCCCACCCAAACCCCCCCACCCTACCCTACCCTACCCCACCCTACCCTACCCCACCCCACCCACCCCACCCTACCCCACCCTACCCCACCCTACCCTACCCCACCCCACCCTACCCCACCCAAACCCTACCCCACCCTACCCTACCCCACCCCACCCTAACCCTACCCTACCCCACCCTACCCCACCCTACCCTACCCTACCCTACCCTACCCACACATAATATACTTCAACATTTAACCCTTTGACTGTTGCAAGCCTCTTTCTGGAACTGTTATTCTATGTTGCAAAATTTTTGGAAAAAATAAATTATTTTTTCTTATGAAATGATACAGAATCTTTTCCCGATGGTAATGACACCAAAAGTACAAAATTTGGTCCAAAACTCACGGAATTATGCTCTCGCGAAGTTAGCGGTCTCGGCGACATATACGCATCGGCAATTTCACCGACTTTGAGCCCTGTTTTTGGCCAATTCTGTTGTTCCAGTTGACCAAACTCATAGCTATTTCTTTAGAACTCCATTTTTTCTATTAGCTGAGTACAAAAAACTGCCCATTTGAACTACCCAATAAAGTGGTCAGAAATTGGCATTTTGGCCAATTTCATCCAAATTAAAAAAGATGCCAATTTCAAAATAGGGTCCAGAATAAACAATGTAGACATTCTTGGCACTAAAATTACATATCCTCTGTTCATTAGTCACATATCTAGGCCCCTCTTATATTACTATTGCTTTCTGTTTTGATTTTTTATTCATACAAAAAATACAAAATTTACTGTTATGTAGACTACTGCATTATTGTAAAAATGGTATAAATAATATCAGTGCACTAGTGAAAGAATATTAGACTCCCCAGTTGACGTGTATTGGATGTGTGGTGTGATTTGCTTACTCCTGAACGTTGGTAAAAATTGAACATTTTTCCACTATTTTGAGCTCAATTTCAAGGTTGATTTCATCATGAAACTAATCAAAATCATCTCTATTTCTGTAATATGTTTTCCATTTTATCATGCGAGACCATGAAAACAAGAATACAACGATAAATACTATATGAAAATACACCTCAAAGTCTGCGTTTTAATCCCAAAAAACGGTCAGAGGTTTTTTTCTTTTCTCATTATGCACTGCTTGCTGCAGGATTTTTTTATGTGGTGCACACTGACTACACAGACCCATTCTCTCACATGTGGGCCTACCAGCTTTCTCCTGGTTGATTTGAAACCGCTAGAATTATTGAGTATATATACGTCCGAAACACTGGCTCGTAAGACTTATATATACAACCAAAACAGTCAAAGGGTTAAAGAGCCCTAGAGTGATAAAATGCATATAGTGTACACTCATTACCTTCCATAAAATATTTGTAGTCTTAATATAGGGAGCACAGTGAATACAGCCTCCTCACTTAACCCTTTGAGGGTCGACAGGCCCTCTCCGAAACTCGTTCTCAGGGTCGGCCAAATTTAAAAAAAAAAAAAATTATTTTCTCTTATCAAAAGATAGAGAATCTTTTCCCGATCATAACGACACCAAAAGTTTGAAATTTGATAGAAAACTTACGGAATTATGCTCTCGCAAAGTTAGCGGTCTCGGCGATGTTTATGCATCGGCGATTTGCCCACTTTGAGCCCCATTTTCAGCCAATTTCACTGTACTAGTCGACAAAAAACATGAATATTTTGCTAGAACTCCATTTTTTCTATCGAATGGGTGCAAGAAACCACCCATTTATAAATTCAACTATCCAGTACAGTGGTCAGAATTTAGCAATTTTGCCAATTTCACACAAATTTCAAAAGATGCCAATTTCCGAATAGGGTCCAGAATAAACAAGATAGACATTCCTGGCACTAAAATGACATTTCCTCTGGTCATTAGTCACGTCTCAAGGCCCCTCTTATATTCTTTTGCTTTCCACTTTGAATTTTTATTCTCACAAAAAATATAAGATTTACTGTTATGCAGACTACTGCATTAGTGTAAAAAATGGTATAAATATTATTGGTGCACTTGTGAAAGAATATTAGACTCACCAGTTGACGTGTATTGCACGCTTGGCACGATTTGTTTACTTTTGAAGTTTGGTAAAAATCGAACATTTTCTGCTACTTTGAGCTCAATTTCAAGGCACCTTTCATTGTAAAAACCAGTCAAAATCATCTCAATTTCAGTAATATGTCTTCCATTCTATAAATGATACCAAGAAAACTAGAATACAACAATAAATACCATACGAAAATACACTGCAAAGTCGCTGATTTATTAAAAAAAAATGGTCAAAGTTTTTTTTTTCTCATTATGCACTGTGTGCTGCAGGATTTTTTTTAGACTGTGCACACTGACCACATAGACCCATTCTTTCATATGAAGGCCTACCAGCTTTCTCCCACTAGATTTGAGGCCGCTAGAATTTATGAGTACTAGTACGTCGAAAACCCCTACGCGTAAGACGTACTAGTACGACGAAAACCCTCAAAGGGTTAACAACAGAGATAGGGGCCTAAGACCCTGTCAGTAAACGATTTCATCGCTAATTGAGGAATGACCATTTACCGACACTTCAAAAGTGTCACCACCCAAAAAGTAAAACATTTGGTTTTATGCTTGTTGGAAAATTCCTTTCAGTCTGTTTATTATTAACAGTAATACAACATGAAGTAGGTCAGTGACTTACTTCCAAGATATTCCAGGAAACGCATACATAGCTGATTACTTAGGAAATTTTTTGTTTTGAGAAAATCACACTTTTTTTCAGTCTTTGCATAGGGTAAGAGTGATTTTCTATAATTACTCTTCAGGCCCGTAACATTTTCTGTTATGGTCGCAGTCACTTTTTTTTTTTTTTATCCCTCTCCACCCTCCACTCTTCAGTACCTCTCTATATAATATCAGTTTTTATTAATTTGGGCATCTTTATCATGCTTCTACATTATTTGTGTTATACCTAATATTAGTCTGGAATGGATGTGATAGGTAGATAACCTTTATTGATAGTAATAGAATAATTATACATTATTTTATAGTGCCGTGAGCTTACACGTCCATACATCATGGTGAAGCATGAATTACTGAGACTGCTGGTGCCTTCTCCACTCTCTTGTATAGCCCAGCCTCTCATATCCTCCATTGCCTCTCCATATATGTCAGTTTTTATTAATTTGGGTAGCTTTTTCATGCTTCTTCGTTATTTAATCAAACTTTTTATTCATCCGTGACTTGCCGTAAATGTTTCTGTTGATCCCTCACCTTCACCTACCTTCAAAGTCTCAAAGATTGTGTTCCTAGGCTTGAATAATTGAAAGGCTCATCGGTATTCTGATAGTCAAACCACATCACCAGTAACTTCTCCAGTTCTTGAATGAGGCCTCTCTGCTGCCTAGTTATTATGGCTTGAAATCCTGTTGATGCTTTCACTGCCTTTTTCAAGATAGTGGAAATGGTAGAATGCGCCACCTTCGAGTCATCGGCTATCACTTGTACTTTCTTACCAGCTTCATACTCATTTATAACCTTCATTTTCACCTCGAGATCAAGAGCCTTCCTTTGGTTCTTAGCATTTCCTTCAGGTGAAGTCAGGATCTTCCTTTTTGCTGACATCTTGTACTATGGGATGCACAATAAAGTGCAAATTTGTACAAATATGTATTCTTGGAGACAGTGAAAGCTGAGTGTCTGTAGGACGAAGTCTAAGATACTTGACGCTGAAACATTGCTTTGCCTGTATAAATGTCATACGTATTTTGTACAAGTTTGGTAGCTAGCATTTAAACTACTCCAGAGCAGTTGTTATTATTATTAGTAGTAGTAGTATTAGTGGTAGTAGTAGCATTCTTCTTTCAACAAACCAGCTGCATCCCACTGAGGCAGGGTGACCCAAAAAGAAAAACAAAAGTTTTTCTTCTTTTTACATTTAGTAATATATATAGGAGAAAGGATCACTAGCCTCTTGCTCCTGACATTTTAGTTCCCTTTTATTGGCACTTAAAACACTGTATATTTGCTTCAGTTCTCCTTGTTGACTGTTTAAGCACTAGATTACACGGTCTGGCCACGAGTTTACATTTCCATGCTGTGTGATAGTCAATAATGTTCCGTCACAGTTTACCCCCTCACTCAGATTGATCTTGTAAGTCTTGGTGTTGTCCATGCTTCCTTATATGGGCATAATAATGCATGGCTGCCAGCCATCACTACATGGTTCAGTCACGGAACCAATTTCCCCAATTCTGAAGTGTTTCACATTAAATGAGTCTTACTAGCTATAGCTGAGGTACAAATAGAGTTTTGGATAAAGAAGTGTCTGATTCAACATTGAAATTTATTTTTATATCGGGGGGGGGGGGACATGAGATTTTTTGAAGTGTCAAGGTGGGTCACGATGCAAATAAGGTTGGGAACCACTGAACTGCTGTCTTAGATATCAAGTGCAAATTAACCGCTTGCATTTTTTCCTGTAGATTGGCTCAATCCCCCGTGCCTCAAAGGGTTTGGTTTTCAGGAACTGTCAAAAACATTCCCAAAGTAGATTTAAAACTGTAAGGGGGGAAACATGGGGGTCACCCTAAAACCCTTTTGCCAAACATGAGGGCCCCTATGCAGATTAAGAAAAAGAAGATGGCTATTTTTGCAAATTTTAAACATTTTTCCATGCACTAAAATCATTTTCCCAAAAAAGGGTTAATTTTTATAATTTACCAAAGTTACTTGTGTGTGTTTTTATGGTGTATTTAACAGTACAGGTCCCTCCACCAAAAATCCGGCTTTCCTTTTGAACCTGTATTGTCCCCGGTTTTACAAAAGTTTCCGAATTACAAGGGG
Source organism: Cherax quadricarinatus (assembly GCF_026875155.1). NCBI lineage: Eukaryota > Metazoa > Arthropoda > Malacostraca > Decapoda > Parastacidae > Cherax > Cherax quadricarinatus. The sequence continues at coordinate 1,227,753 of NC_069457.1, forward strand.
TTTAAAGGGTTAAAATGAAATTTAAAAAAAATTAACCAAATTTTATTTCCACATTTAAATTAAACACCCGCAAAAAATCGAACATTTCCCTACTTTGAGCCCCTTTTTAAAAGGAAAATTTTTCGTTATGAAAGCAATAAAAATCATTTTCTATTTCTGAAATATATCTTCCTTTCAAACAATGAGTCCAAAAAATAAATACAACCATAAAACCATACGAAAATAACTGCAAATGGGCGGCAAAGGGCTGGGGAAGTGAAACTCCCTTTTTTAAAAGGGGTGGGCCATTTTTTATTTTTTGTTTGTTTTTTAAGGGAAAGCATCTTTCCATCATACATTCCCCCAAAGTTTAAAATGAGAAAAGCCCAAAAAACCCAATCAAAAAAAAAAAAATTTTTAACCAAAAATAAATATATGGAAAAGCCCGCCGGGGAAACTGGAAATAAGTAAACCTTTGTCTTTTTTTTCCCGGGGTTTTATCCCGGGTTTCCCTATACATACACTGCTATTTTGATAATCCAAGTAACGGTTTTTTGGTGTATACCTGAATAAACTTATTTACTTTTTATCGGGTAAACTGAGTAAAAGAAACCCCCCATTAAACTTATTTCAGCTACCCAATAAATGGTCAAAAAATTTGGGGGAAATTTGGGCTAAATTTCACACAAATTTAAAAACAGATCCCAAATTTTTCAAAATGGGGTTTCCTTTTAATTATTTTTAATTAAAAAACAAAAAGAACGCCTAACCAAAAAGGACTATAAAAGAAAAAAGGGGTAAAAGAATAAACAATGAAAAGGGATTCCGGCACAAAAAAAACATTTTTTCTGTTCTTTTAGTCACGGCAACGGGCCCCTCTTATATTACCCCTTTTTTCCCCTTTTTTGGGAAATTTTTATTCACAAAAAAAAAAAAAAATAGAAAAATTTATTTGAAAGGCAACTACTGCTTTATTGAAAAATAATTGTATAAAAATGTCAATCCATTCTTGACTCCGTACGGGAATTTAAGACGGCCGGCGGACAGGATTGGACGGGACGTCATTTTTTAACTCTTGAGCTTCGTTTAAAAAGAAAGGGGGGGGGGGAACATTTTGGGCTACTGTGGGGCGCAATTTGGGGGTATTTTTCGTCAGAAAGCAATCAAAATCAAATGTTTTTTCTGTAATAAATTTCCCATTCTATCAAAGGGAGACCGAAAAAAGAGAATATAACCAAAACCCAAAACCATACAAAAATATCCCCGCTAAAGGGGCCGTTTAAGGGTTTGGGGAAGTAAACTCGGGGCTTTTTAAAGGTCTATTTTTTTCTTTTTTTGGTGTACGTGAAGAATATCTTTCCATCATAAAAGCCCAAGTTTGAATAAAAAACCCCAAAAACCCAACTGAGAAAATAATAATAAAATAATATTTTTATTTACAACACTTAAATGTACAGGTAAGGGGGGGGGGGGGGGGGGGGCCCTACGACATCAGTAAGAAATTTTATTCGGGGTTATAAAAAAAATCAGTTACAAAAAATTACCCATACAAGCCAAAATTGAAAGGAACCGGAAAAACCCAAAAAAAATTACTTTTTTCCATTGGGGCCCTTTTTTTACCTTTTTAATTTTAAAATTTTAAATAAATTTTTTATTATTCAAATAAATAAAACATTTTAAATTAAATACAAAAAAGACTATCAAACTACACGAGGTCATTAAGACAAACTAAAAATACGAGGGCCCCACTTTTCTACAAAAACGAGTGACATCCCTACTGTAAAAAGGGAAAGGCACTTGTTATCTGAGTATTTCAAGAAAATTAGGTCAGTTTTCCCAGGATAACACCCACACTAGTCGACTAAAACACCCAGGTCCCCCTTTTTAACTAAAGGGAAAACAAGCCCAACAGGTGTAAAAAAACGCCAAAATGTTTCTACCCTGGCTGGGAACCCAAAAATTTTTAAAACCAAAAATAAAATTATGGCAAATCCAAGCCAGGTACTAAAAGTAAACCCAAACGTTGATTTTTTTTGGAGTTTTCCTAGGGGGGGGGTTTCTCTACACACATGTGCTGTGTGTAAATAATCTATAGAAGAAAATAACTTTTTTGTTTCATTTTTAAAGGTGGAGAAACGAGGTAAAACATAGTTAGCCTTTTTCTATACCCCTTTTTCTTTTTTAAATATAACCCCACCAAAAACAAGGTTTAGGAAAATGGTATTTAATTCCCCAAAATCCTCTTTATAACCGCCCCGGAACTGCTCCGGGGGTTATGAAAAAATTTTAAATTAAAATTACTGGATTTAATTTTAAACATGTTTTATGTTTATTTATATTTTTTTATTATGTCATTTTAGATAAATTTTGTTGGGCAAATTAACGTAGTTTTTGATTTTAACGAATAATAAAGCAAAATTCCCCTGCTTCTTTAACTGAGCTCATGGAAACCCCCGAAAAGGGGGCAAAAAACCCAACCTTATCTTTAAATGGATAAAGTACTGTGTAGGTGCAAACATAAAGAAAGATTCTTTCTTTAAATTCTTTGGGAACCCAAAGGGCCAAGGGCTAAAAGTAAGCGGGTTAAAAAAAATAAATGGAGAAAAAAAAATTTTGGAATAAATTTATAAAGCAAGTAGCCCCACCAAACATACCAGCGGGTTTTGGTGGGGGCGACCCTAAAAAATTTAAAAATTTTTCTACCAAAATTTTAGTGCCAAAATAAAAAAACTGAAGGAACCGAATAACTGTTGAGCCCGGATTTGTGAGGGGGCGGACCTTATGTATCTTTCCACGATAATATAAAGTGTGGATATTGTGTCGAATTTTTAAATTTTTATTTTTTTGGGGCTGAACAATTGGGGGATTCCACTTTCCCGGCAAGACAACATTAAATGGGGTTAGGGGATTTGGATTTCCCCCCTTTTTGGGGGAACCCCACCGTGGAGCAAAAGGGACCGAAATTTTGATTTTATAAAGAATGTGACTAATACATTTTTTTTTTTTTTTTTTTAAAACAATTTGGGGGGCCGTCCAAACTGCCAATATCCCAAACCCCCCCTTTAAAAGTGCAGGCTTTTGTACTTCCCATTTCCAGGACTAAAATAAAAAAAAACCCGGGTTTTCCCTGAACCCTTCACTAAATATTACCCTGCCCCCAAAACCCCCCAACAATCGTCGGGTTCCCAAGTATCATTCGTCCCTTTCCACTCCATCAAACACCTCTTTGCACATTTTGCTGGAAGTCCAAAACCCCCCTCGCCCAAAATTTCCCTTTACACCCTCTTTCCCCAAACCCTTTTAAAGGATGCCCCCTACCCCTTTTTTTATTTCCCTTCCCCTATAGTTTTAAAATGTTTTCCCCAAGTCATTCTATTTTGTTTTCCATTCTCTAAATGCCCAAAAACCCCCCTTTTCAAAAACCCCCCTTCTTCTGCCCTCTAAACTAATGCTTTTATTAACTCCACACCTTCTCCAAATTTTCCACACACCAAATTTTCTGCATAATTTTTAAAACCACACATTCCCCTTGGGCCCAGGACTCTCCACTCCCCTTTCCAAACCCGTCCCCTTTTCGCTGCTGCTTTTCCCACCCAAGCTTCAACCCAAATATAAGAGGGGTTGGAACTAACTATATTTTCCCATAAAATTCCCTTTTTGACTCCCCCATATACCTCAACGAAACCACTCCCCCTTTTTTCCCCATAAATTTTCTATGATTCCCCTCATCCTTCAAAATCCATCCCCGACACTAAAAACTCCCAATTATCTGAAAACATTCACTTTTTCCCATACTCCTCCCCAATTTGATACCCAAATTTTTTTCTTTATCTAAATCATTTTAAAAACCCTCTTTCCCTTTACTCTTTTCTATGTTCATTTTAAATTTTAAAAACCCTTTACACACATTCTAAACTACACCACAAACCCTTTTTGAAATTTTTTTCTTTAGAATCTCCCAAAAAGCCCATTTACCCATCAGAAAAAAGTAACTGTGTAAATTTCCCCCAAATTTTAAATTTTGATTCCCCAAAAATTTTAATCCCACCCCTCCCCGAAAAAAACCCTAGAAATTTTCCCTCTTTTAAAAACCCCCATCAAAAAAAATTTATTAAAAAACCCAAAGGGTGACATTACACTCCCCTGTCCAAGACCTACTTTTACCGGGAAGAAATTCCCCTCTCTCTACACACCCAAACCCTTGAGCCTCACCTACCCTTTCTAAAACCCTTCTTTTAAAAGCTTTTGGTAACTTACCCCCTACCAAAAAACTCCCCAACATCTCCCACATTGCCCCTACCCTCAAATCATATGCCTTTTCAAAATCCATAAATCAAAAAAAATTTCCCCTCCCTTTTAACTAAATACTTTTTCCCCAAAATATATGCTTCAATGAAAACACTTGTCTACACACCCCTACCCACTCTGAAGGCCCCCTTTGGTCTTTCCGAAATTCTACATTCTGTCTTTACCTCAAAATTCTTTAAATTTATAATTTCTCCCGTATCCCTTTTCCGGGTATCTCATAAACTTTTTTCCCCCCCTAAAATTTTTACAATTTTTCTTTTGCCCCCCCTTTCCCCCTTTATAAAAAGGGGACAAATACACCTCCCCCCAAAATCCCTGGGAAACCTTTTCCCCTCTTTAAATACATTTTTTAAAAACAAAATTCCCAAACCCCCCCCAAACACAATATCCCCCCTTGGGCTTTTAAACTTTTCTGTCAATAAAAAATCATTTCCCAGCACTTTTTTAAACCCCCTTTTTCATTCTACGCAATGCCTCAGTCCCTTTCCACCACACTTACATTCTGCTCTTTTTCCCACTCCAAAAAGATGGTAAAACCCCCTCCCTGGCCTTTTGCATAAAAAATTAACCGCCTCCCTTTCTTCCTCAAAATATTCTCGCCCATTTTACCAAATTTACCTCCCTCCCTCATCAACAAACCCCCTACTTGTTTTTAAAACCTACAAATCCAAAATTTTCCCTAGGCTTTTTTAACCCTTTTTTAACTCCCCTTCCCAAATTTTTTTTTTAATTTTTCATTAAAATTTCTTGACATTGCCTCCCCACTCTTTCATCGCTCTCCTTTTTGCCCCAAACTCACCACTCCTTCCATTTTTTTTTTATACTTCCATATATTTCCGGGCTCTTCTTTAAAAACTTCTGTTTGAAAAAACCCTCGTAAGCTACCTTTTTCCCTCTCTTTTTTTTTTTTTTTTTTTTTTTAAACAGGGGGTTTTTGAAAAGGTTTAAGGATCCCCTAGTTTTGTTGACATTTATATTCCCAGGTTAAATTCCAACTTTTTTTGGAAAGGGCTAAGAGCTTTTTACCTACATCAGCTCTTTTAAAAGCTTTTTTATTGTTAAGAGACATACAAGTAGGGAACAGGATGAATTTTGAGCCATCTTTTGGCCAGTTTTTTCCCATTTGATCAACTGATTTGATTCGTTGACATCTTTATGCTGTAGGGAATTTGTTTCCAAAACCCCGGAGTCATCCTGGTAGGGTATGATCTAAAGGGAGTATTTTCTGGAAAGGGTACACCCCAGGAGTGAATTATTTGGCCTTTCTCCCCGTCTTGTGGATAAAAGCTTGTTTCACGCTCCTCGAAGGGGGATCCAAGTGTGGTATTATGAAAAATATTGGCCTTGTACATAACAGTGGGGGCCACCCACATCCCTCCTATGTTGAAGGCTCGCTGAAATACAAAACCAAAACCGGGGAGGGGTTCCAGGCGGAAAAAGGGGACGCTCGCTTTTTAATCTCTCCCAATGTTTCTCTACCTCTACTCTACCCCCCTTTTTTACTCTTTTTCTTTCTTCTTCTCTTCTCTTTCTCTCTTTCTCTTCTCCCCTTTTTCCTCTTTTCAACTCTTTTTCCCCCCCTCTTCTCCCCCTCTTTTCCCCCTCTTCGTCTTCTCTCTCCCCTTCTTCTCCCCTCCTCTTCTCTCCTCTCTCCCCCCTTTCCTTCTCTTCCCTCCCCTCTCTTGCCCCCCCCTTTCTCTCCCCCCTTTTCGTCTTCCTCTTCCCCCCTTTTCCCCCTTCTTCCCCCCCCTCGCTCTTCCCCTCCCCTCCCCCCTCCTCCCCCTTTCCCCCCCTCCCCCCCCCGCCCCCCCCCCGTTTTCCCCCTTTTTTTTAAAAAACACCCCCAAAAACCACCAAACCAAAAAACCCCCAACACCCAACCCCCCGCACACCGGCCAAAAATCCAAGAGGGATGTTTTTTTTTCATCTTGAAAAGTTCTTGATCTTGGGAAAATTACAGAAACCCCCTTTTTTCCCTTTGGATTTTCCCCAAAACCACTAACTCTCCTTTAAAAATTCTCCCCCCCCAAATTTTTTAACTGACAAACCCAATTTTTTCTCTGGGCTTTTTTAATTTGTTAATTTTCCCCCCTTTCCCAAAACCCTTGTTCTTATTTTCAACAAAAATTTGTTGAAAACCACCCTCCCCCCATTTCCCCCATTTTGCTCCCCTTTTTCCCATTGCTTAAACCAAACTCCTTAACCTCTCTCTTTTTCTCCCAAAAACCCCCTTTCCCTCCTTCCGTCCAATCCCTTTACTTTGAAAAAAATTTCCTCTTTATGTTTAACTTTTTTTAAAACCCCTTTTTCCCCCTACTCCTTTTTAAAACATAAATTCCCCCCAATCCCCGCCCTTTTTCCCCTCCTGCACCCAAACTTTCCTGCCCCCCAACAACTTCTTTTTAAAAACACTTTTTAAACACTAATTTTTAAACCTCCCCCCAAACCTTTTCCCACCCCCCTTCCCCAAATGCTCCTCAAATTACCCAAATCTTTTCCTCCAAAATCTTTTTAAATATTTTAAACCCTAACGCCCCCCCTTTTTGGGTTTATAAACCTTCACCTTTTCTTTTTCCCCTTTAAGCTTTTTATTCTCCTTGTTTTCCCTTTCTACCTTTTAAACCCTCCAGTGTAGCTACAACTAAAAAAGTGATCTGAAATACTTGTGCCCCTTCTAAAACATTTTAAAACCCTAAGTCTACTAAACAGTCTTTTATCTACCAATCCCAAACCCCAAAAAACTACTGTCTTTGGGGCCCTACCATACCTCATATTTTATACTTATTTATCCCCCTTTTTCCCTTAAAAAATGTTTTTCCCTAAAAAAAAAAACCCCCTTTCTAAAAAATTTCCCAACCCCCAAAAGGGTTTTTCCCAAAACCCCCCAAATTTACCCCGGGGCCAACCCCAAAACCCCCCTTACCCAACCACAAAAACCCCCCCCAAAAAAACTCCCCCCAAAGAAAACAGGCCCACACCCCCCTTTTTAAACCTCCCCTTTTGGGTTCCCAAAGGCTCCAATAAAATTCATTTAAACATCTCCCAAAATCTCTCTCTCTCCTCTGCAACCCTCTTCTCCGGGTGCATACACGTTTTAATTATGCCCCCACTTCTCGCATCCAACCTTTCCTTTTAAACCCCCCAAAAATTCCCAAATTTAAACACATTCAAATCTTTTTTTCCCCCTTCCATAACTGATCTTTTAAACATTACTGCCCCCCTTTCCCTTTTGTTTAAACTCTCTCAAAAACCCCCAGATTTAATCCCATTTATTTCCCCCCAAACGGGAAACTTTTCCCTACCCCCTTCAGCTTTTTTTTTCGCTTAGGGCCAGGACCCCAATTTCTTTAAAACAAAACCCCCAATCGCAAAATCATTTTCTTGTCACCGCACTAAAAATCCACGCCCCTTTAACATCCCCAGTTTTTATAAAATTTTTTCTTCTTCTCTTTTTTTTTTTTTTAATTTTTTTTTTTTTTTCTTTCCCCGAGGAAGGGGTTTTAACAACCCCAAATTCCCCCCGGAAAAATTTTAGTCGCCCCCAACCCAAACACGCATGGTTTAACTGGGGGAAAGGGAACTTTTTTCCCAAATTTTTCCCCCAAATGGACAATAGAAAAAAAAAGGGAAGAACAAGAGTTTATTTAGAAAAAGGGAGAAAAAACCTAGTTTGTTAAATTTATCGTTAAAATATGATTGCGTGTTTTGTGAAGTTTTAAACCAAAGTGTAAGTAGGGTACAAAAAACCCTGTTATTTTAGCTTTTTAAAATTGAGACAAAAAAGAAACCACAATCCTCCCAACATGCAAAACATTTCCCCCGGTTTTTTTTCCAGTCACCTGGGCAGGTTGTTTTATTAATTTTTTCCCCGGGTGGTTTTCTGTCTACCCCCCTATTTAAAATTTTTATATATATATAACCCCCACCCCACACACCCACAACTTCACGTAAATCTCTAATTTGTCCCCTGTTCCCGCAGATTCCGTGAAGTTATGAGAAAATTTAAAAACCCGGCCCAAAGGAAAGGGGGAAAGGACTGAAAAAAGAGACCGGGGAAAGAGGCGGGAATTGTGGTCCAGAAAACGGCTCCTCAAATTTTTCAATCCACCAAAGGGGCAAAGCCCATGAAGATTGGGGAGGGGCAAAGAAGCCCGGGGGGGCAGAAAAGAATATGGCAGGGGGACAAAGACTACAATCCCTCATTTCAGGGAGAAAGCCCTTTGGGGGTGACCATAACACCGAGCACATCAGGGGGGAGGAACCCATAAACCCCAAAATAACCCGGGTTTCAGCAAAAGGGGCGCCTGGCAAACCTGAGAATAGCTTTTCCAAAAAAACCCTTAAAAAGGGGAATCGATAAAGACCGTTAAACTGTGTTTGATTAGAACCAAACCCCCGGGAAAGTATCCCACACCAGCCCGGGAACCCACACCGGGTTTAAAGCACGTAAAGGAATTAGAGAAAGTACAAAGGTTTGCAAAAAGGGCTACCCCAAAGAGCTCAAGGGAATGCCCGGGAAACGGGGAAAAGGTTAAGGGAAACCCGGACTGACGACACGGGGGAAACAGAAGGGTCAGGGGAGACATGAAACGACATACAAGATACGTGGGGAATAGACAAGGTGGACAGAGATAGGATGTTTCCAGAGGGGGGGACCCCGGCCCAAAGGGGTACAACGGGAAACCTGAAGACTCAGACGAGTCAAAAGGGCCCTTAAAGGAAGTTTTTCCCTTCAGTCATAGAGTTGCCAGCAAGTGGAATACCTAGCAAGTGAAGTAGTGGGGGGCAGAACCATCCCAAGTTTTAAGAAGAGGTATGACAAAGCCCAGGAAGGCGGGGAGAAGAGGGGAAGGGAATCCAGACCCAAATCATTTGAAAGGGCGGGGCCAGGAGCTAGTCTCAACCCCTGAAACCCCAATTTTAGGTGAATTGGGTAGAAACCCCCCAACCACACCACACCCCCCCCCACCCACAACCCCCAAAACCCCACACCACACACACAACACACCCACACACACCCCAACACACACAAGTACAAACATCCATACATCCCCAAACCGAAATTTGGACAGGGATATTACATAGTTTACAAAAGAAAAAAGAAACATTGGTTTGGGAATGGTACATGTCAAACCCCCCTTCCATGTATGCCGAGCATTTTTAGCAACTTAAAAATAACTTTTAAGTACGAAAAAGAAATATATTTGAGTTGTAAAAAAAACAGTATACAACATGAAGAAAAAAATGAGTATTGAAATAGGGGGTTTATAGTTTGTACAAATTTTGTAACACTTTTGATGAGTTAGTGAGCATTAAGTTTTATAGGCTTATAAATAGAAAAAGGGGTTTTTAAATTGGGTTGTGGGTGAGAAAAGTTTTTTAAAAAGATTTTTTGAAGATAAGCACACAGAAAAATTTAAAATTTTCTGATATAAACCCCCCCCTTTCCAAATGTCTTCTTACCAACCCAAAACAGAACACATGACCATAACCCCAAGGGCCACGATAAACCTCTTTAAATGTTCCTCGTGCCAAACTCACCAAGAAAAAACTTAGTCCCAACCATAAAAGGCCCAAAAAAAATCAAAATCAAATCAAAGGACGACGAGAGCTGTCATAAGAAGGGGAAGGAAGAAGGAATGGGAAAGGGAAAGGAAATAACTGGAAAAAGGATGGGGGGGAGGGGAAGAGGGGGAATAAAGGGAAAAGGGGCCCCCCAACCACTTTGGGACTTTGTGGTACAAAAGTACGGAGACTTCATAGAGGGGCTTGCCCGGTTTCTTTGCGGCTCCCCAGGAGAAAAGGGGCAAGGCAGCGGTAGGAGGGGGGGAGCGCCCGAAGGCAGAAAAGCGGGATGAGGGGGGTTTAAGGGCCCAAATACCTTTTAAATCAATGCGGTAAATTTTTTTTCGAGAGGAGTTGTATCACCCCTTAAAGGGAGAGCTGAAATAGTATTGGGTTGGTTTGGATTTTGGTGGAGTATCTGGTTGAGGGAGGGGAAAGATTTTTTTCTTCGCTTTGGGGAAAACAGTGGGTTTTCTCGGAGATGTTTTGGGTGATTTCTAGGCGAGTCATGCTTGGCCCGGGTACAAACCTCGGGTGTAGAATATGGTCCCCCCTTTTTGTTTAAAACCCCTGGTGGTTTTCCCCCGGTTTAAACGACGTGAGCCCAAGTAGAGAAGGCGGGGGTTTGGGGGGGAGTGAGGGAAAGGGGGTGTTGCTTCGTTTTTAAAATTTATTTAAAGAATTAAAAAAGATGTTTTTTGGGGGGTAAGGCTTCTGATTGGGGTTCAGGGAGAGGTGGGGGGGCGGTGGAAAGGGTTCCCAATTTGGGCGTTTGTTGGATTTACTCCCCTAGTTGGGTGGTGTTATGGGGCTTCCCGCAAAACTGGCGATTAAAGTTTTTGGTGAATTAGAAAATTTTTTTCAGAAAGGGGGAGAAGCTTGGAAAGTAAAATTTAAGGGATTTTTTTAATGCAAATAACTCGTTTTATTGGGGAGAGGGTTAAAAAGATCCCCGGTACAGCCATGTTTTTTTCATATGCATATGTAAGCCTTAATGGGAAACTTGGTTTACGTCCCATGTTGGAGGGGGTGATTAAGGTGGAAAGGGGGGGCTGAGTAGATGCCTTTGGGGTAATTTTTTTTAGTGTCGCTTGTAAACTTGAATTTCTACATACTTGGTGTGTTTTCTTGTAGGTTTTTTTTTTTGCTTGGGATCTTTTTGTTTTTTTTCATAATAACCCTTTTTTGGGAGGACAAATTTTTCTGCCATTTTATGGTGATCATTACTCTTGCAGTTTTTAAACACGCTGGTTGTGATGGAGCAACAGCGGTTTCAAAGGAAAAGAAGGTGTGTCCCTCCCCTAAACCCCATGGGAGGCCGAACTCTTGGTTTTTTTAAATGGACATGCTTTGGGGGGTGTGATGGTATGAATAACCCTTTTTCCCGCAATTTTTAATGTAGTGGTATTCCCCCCGCTTCAATGAAGGGAGGGACTGATGTAGTAGTTTGTAGAGACAGCCCAAAACCTTCGTTTTAGTGCTGGGGGGAGCCATTTTCACGTCGGTGGGAAGGGGACCTTTTACATGGACGTTTCATTTGGGATTTTTGTAAAAGCTGTCAACATTTCCCAAGTATTTTTCGTCTCGATGGATGACTTGAAATTCAGCAATTGATTGAGGGGTCAGAAAAACTTGTCAAATTTTTTTAAGGGAAAACTGATTTCCCCCTTCCCTGAGGGCAGGAGATTTATGTAAAAAGAAAACCCCCCTTTAGGGAGTAAGAGTAGTGGTGGCTTTTTGTAGAAGAACTTCTCTGCTTCAGCAACAATCGTGAAAAACACAACAATTTAAAACGCTTCTTTTTTAGTGACAAAACGGTGTTGAATTTTAACTTCCGTGCTTTCCTGAAAAACAGTTTTCAAAGCAATCTTCGTTGAATCATCAACGGTAAAAACCCTTCTTGGGGATACCCTTTCAAAGCGATGACAACGTTGGAAAAGGGTTTCCCCCCCCCAAAGGGGGTCGTAGGGAACGAGTAGGAGAGCTGCCAAAGACCTGCCCATAAAAGGCCCAAAAATCTGGAATTTTATTACCCTTTAATATAAAAGAAATTTTCTGTTTTGTTTAAAATTCAAGTCTCTTCTCAAAAATCACTTAAATCACCCATAACCAAAAAAAAAACTTAATAATTGTAATTTTTATAAAATTGTATATCTTTAAAAATTTTCCCAATTAAAATACAGAATATTTAAAACCCGAACCCAATCAAACTTTTTATTTTTTTAATTACATTCCTAATAGAAAACTTCCCTTCTAAATGAAAAATACAACAATGTATGCAACCATATGGGCCTGTCTTTGTAATAGTCCCCCCTAAGCATAAAATTTTTTTCTTTTTTACAAAAAATGTTTTGGAATGCTTTGTTAATCTTAATTTAAAATTTTAAACTGCCCATAAGCCCCTGCATACAAGGGGCCTTTTGGCCCTGCCGCACTTAAAATTTTAATTTTTTTTGTACTTTTTATAACAAGTTCCCAAAATTTAAAAAAAATAAATTAACAGGGAATGAAAACGGATTTTTGGGGGCCCCTTGGGCAAATTTGGGATTTGTACAGTGTGAATGGACATGAACTTTAAAAGTGAAGTGGTTGTGGTTTTAAAGGTTTTGGTTTAAAGGGGGAGTAGTATAGTTTGAGGGAAAGGCCCTTTAAAATTGGGTTTTTTTGTAGGTAAAAATAATAATATTGGGTGTTTTGTATGGTGAGTAAGTTTTGGTATCGTAGGGAATTTTTTGTTTATTTGTGACTGGGAAAATTTTGTTGGGTAATTAACAGCCCCGAGATGCTCCCATTTTCGTTGAGCCTCAACCCCACAAAATTTTCCCTAGGCGAGAAAAAACGAGTGAGGATACAGGGGGGGTGACTGGGAAATTTTTGGGTGTATCCTTCGAGATTTTCTTTTAAAATTTTTTTTTTGAAATTTGAGTTCTAATTTTTCAAGGTGGATTTTGTAAGAATTTTCCCCTCTTGAGCTTGGGGGATGTTTTAAAGGGACTGTGTTTTTCCCAAAATGTATAATGGTTTGGTTTGTCAATATTTTAGATAATTTTCTGTAATTGGTATTTGGGTAGCACGACCGAAGAAAACATTTTCGGGTCTGGGGGAAATTGCGAAAAGGTCTTTATGTAAATAAGAGTTTCCAAGGGCACTTTTGTGTGGGAAATTTGCTTCAAATTTTTTTTACACATTGTAGTTTCAGGGAATTGCCCCCTATACAAAAAACAATTTAATTTTGACAAAAACCTGTATCAAAATAAATCAAAGAATATAGTTTTTTCTGGGGGGCACTGTACAACTGTAATGACACTATTTTCAAATAAACCAACCCTTTTTCCCTTTTTTTCACTGATAAAAACCCACAAACCCGGGAGAGTTTTTCCTGCATCGTTTTGTGCTTCTCCATGCTGTTCCCCCTTATTTTAATACTAAAAAGAGGCCAAAAAGCTCCAGCAGTCAAAAATGCCATTCTACCAAATACATCATCATACTAAAAACCCCCTATCGGAAGCGAAGCACCCTTTTTTGTACAAATTTCCCCAAAGAAAATGCACATGTGGCTTTGTTTCACCAAACTTTTATAAATCAAGTTTAAGGGAAAAAGTGACTTGTATAGTATTTCCTAGTATCTTTGAATTTTAAATTTTCCCCGATACTAAACAAAAAAACATTTCCTCTGTTTATTAAATTACAATTTTTTAGGCTTTAAAAAATGAATTGTAAAATTTTGGGTTTTTTTTTTCACAAAAAGAATTTTTATTCACGCCAAAAAATAATTACGTTTTTTACTTTTTTTTGCAATGTTGTAATAATTGTATTTAAAAAAATAAGAACATAAAAAGAAGGGAACACTGCAAGCAGGGGCTACTGGCCCATGCCAGGCGGTCCCCAAAACTTTCCCACCGGGTTAAAGGGAAAAGCCCCAACCTAGTCAGGTCGGGCCCCATTCACCCCCAAAGGAAAATGGCAACTTTACCAAATAGAAAAAACTAAACAGTTTTCCCGCCAAAATTTCCCCCCCTGTAAATTTATCTAACGGGATTTTTTTAAAATTTTCACAAAATTTTTAGCCTTTTATAACTGGGAAAATTGGGGGGTTTTGTTCCACTCATCCACAAACCCCCTAATTTTCCAAAAACCCGGGGTTTCTTTTTATCCTTTCCCCGAATCTGAATTTTTCCCAACTTAAAAAAACCCTTTTCCCACGAGTCCTATCCAGGCTAACAATTCCCCAGCACGTCATTTACAAACCCCTTTATTTACAAACCCCCGTCCTTTCCCTTTGTACACCTAATCCCTATCCCCCCCTGGTTTTAAGGGCCTTTTTTAAAGAGTGCACATTCAGGGGCCCCAGTCCCACCTCATAGGGAAAATTTCTGAAACCCCTAGGATCAACCCCTTTTTCCAACCCCTCTGAAAGTTTTTTCCCAGAGCATTTATAAAGCATTCATCAATCAATCCCAACAAGCGTATTCCCCTTTAAAAGGGTTAAAAATGCAGGGTTTTTTTTGGGTTTTTGGGGTTTTTGTGTGAATTTAAAAATTTTTTAAAATACTAATTTTCAGAGGGGGCCCCCAGGGGGGCACCTAGCATGGCTAGCATTTTCCCGGGCCAAAATTGGATTTAAAATTTTTACTTTAAAAAAAATTTCAGATTAATTGGGATTTTAAAAAGGGAAGTGACTAAAAATTATAGTTTTTTGATTTTTGCAATGTGAAAACAGTTTAAAACCCCCGACCCAAACGATATTTTAAACGTTCCTGAGAGCTCATCGTTAATCAAAAATTTTCTTAGTCAGTTAATTTTCCCCAAAAAAAAAATGGAAAACAAAAAAATCCGTGCAAGACACCCAAAAGTATTGAAAAAAAAAAAAAAAAAACCCCAAAGAAAAAATTAATTTTTTAAAAACTACAAACTGAAGAAAACATGCACAATTTTTTATGACACTTACCTTTTTTGAAACTGGTTGATTTTATTTTATGGGAGGAGGGGAAGAGTGTTGATGGGGTTTTTGTTTAGAAGGGGAATCCCCTTCCATTAGGGCTTGAAAGGGGCAAGTCCTTTTCGGGGTTACTTTTTCCCTTTTTTTTTTAATGCCCCTAGGACCAGCTTGAGAGTCACTGGATCTCTGTCGCACAACCCAAAACTGTCCATAGAGGCCTGTACCCCCGTTCCCTTTTTGAACAAATTCCCCAAATGTTGAACAACATTTTTCAGTGTCACAATTAAACACTTGTTCAGGTTTTTTAATTCTTTACTATGTACTCCCTTGAATACCCCGCCCCAATTTTTCATGGAGCTTTTTGGGCCAAACTGGGATCTCAACCCCTGCCCTTTTCACCCTATGTAAGCCACACGATTCTTAAAAACTCTCAAAAACCCAAACCCTTTTTCTGGCTTTAAATTTTCTCACATCATCACTAGGCTGACATTTTTCTAATTAAATCCTCATGCAACTTCCTAGCCTTTTTTAAAATAAAGATCGCTTTGAGGAAAATGCTTTTCCCTCTATCTGTTTTTCGTTTTTTTTCCACAACCCAAAAACAGTTCCTCAACATCTTCCCATCACTTGCGATCTCAGGGTTTTGAAAACATAGTTTTCAAACCCTTTTTCAAGAAAAAGCTTTTTTTAATGATTGCCATTTTTCTTGGCCACAAAAAATTTGCGATGATTGATTGGGGTTTTTGTTACAACCCGGGGCCATCTCGGAGACATGCAAATTTCCCCTTTCCCTACTTAGCAATGATCTCTTTCTTCAATCCAAGTAATTCTCACCCTTTTTTTCTTTTAGTTTTGGGACTAGAACTTTTCTTTTGGGGGGGCCCCTGGGACTTATTTTTTCAGGGTCAATCACAAAAAGGGTGTGAAATAAAGAAATTTCCGATTGTATGCTTTGAAAACTACCGCGATGGGTGGGGTGGCTTTAAAAAAAAATGGCCAAATTTGGGCGCGTCTCAGACGGAAAATAGTGTTTTGGGCTAGTTTTTTTTTTAGCGCTAATTTGAGGCAAAAATTTTTTTCGTTAAAAATTTTATTTTGCTAGTCCGATTTTTTCCCTTAATCGATGCCACGTTTGGGCGAGGGTCCACTGTACTTTTTTTTTTGGCACAAAACATAGTGTCTATATTGGAGTATTTACAGGGGAAACTTAAGACTAGTTTTGGATTTTCCCTACCCGGGGGGGACTTGAAAAACCCCCGGGGCCCGGAGTCGTGAAAATCCCGACTCTCTGACCGTTGGGTTTTAAACCCGCCCGGGTATGGTTTTTTTTTGCAAACGTGTCAAAAACGATTTCTGAGTCCCGTTAGGATTTATTTTTTTAAATTAAGAAAATTTTATTTCCGTGTTTTTTTAAGGGTTTAATGGGGGGGGGCGGGGTGTAAGTGTGAACCACCAGGGTTTTTTTCATGTAGTTATTTTACGGGGTGTATCAGGGGGACCAGATGTTTTTTTAAAAAATAGTTTTTTGGGAAAATGGGGTGAATGGTTTGCATTCCCGGAGTTTTTAAAATTTTTGGTGAGAACGATTAATGTTTTTTTGAGAAAATCTTTGTGGGTTAAAAAACCCCCCCCTATTTGCTTTTTAAAATTGGGGTTTCTTTTTCAATGGGGTTTCAGAAAGCTGCTGGGTAGCCATGGGCCAAAACCCAACCCTTTAAATTTGTGACGGTTTTTGTTTTAAAAGGACAATTGGGTTTGTCGTATAGTCTAAGTAATTTTTTTAAGTAAAATGTCTGGGCCAGTCTCAAAACCCTTGGCATTGGAGAATTTCTGTAGGCCCCGTCAAAAAGGGCCTAATCGCTGTGGGAAATTCCCCCTTTTTGGGCCTCATCACGGAGTCTAAATGAAACGTTGCATTCGAGTTTGGGGGCGGGCGGCGGGGGCCCGGCCCCCTAATTTTTGTTAAGAGGAAGGTCCGGGGAGTTTGGGCTGTATTGGGTGTCTGGATTATCCCCGATTTTAAGGGGGGGGGGGGAGGAAAATTGGTCCCCTAAAGTGGTCTAATTTTTGGTTTTCACTCGTCTAAGAAGCCTGGTTTTTTTTAGTTTTTGTTTGGTACAGAAGTTGTTTTTCGAAATTAATTTTACGAAAAACAGTTACAAAGGCTGATCATCTGGTTTTGGCCAAAGGTTTTTATATTGAAAATCTCCAGCTAAGAGAAGGGCGGGGCTTGTTCAATTTTTTCCCGTTTGTTTTAAGTCCTTTTTTAGATTCTCACGAAATTTTTGGGATTTTTGCGGGGTAAAAAGGTAAAATGGCAACGATTGTTATAAGGGGGTTTTTAAGGTTTTTTTACAGTAAAATTAGCAAAAATGTAAATTCCCCCCATTTATTACTAAAGCAAACGGGGCTAAAAACAAGGGTAGGTTTGGGTTAAAGTAAAAAAAGATTGCAATCCACCCCCAACTTTTGGGATGGTTTTGCAGTTGTTTTTTTGCTTTTTGTATCCTGGTAGAGGGTAAAATATCAAATTTTGCCTTCTTTTAAACCAGGTCCGGAAAAAATAATCAGGGGAAAAGGGGCTTTTAAACCCACTCAAGGGGTGCAGGGGGTCATCGGAGTGTTTGCTTAAGGACCTGGGTGTTGTAGTTAAGAACTGATGGGCTTTTGAGCAGTTTTGGAAAAGGGGGGTCAAACGGGGAAGCTAAAGATCAGACGAGTCCAGGGACTTGGGAAGTTTTCTTCAGTCATAGAGTTCAGAAAGTGGAATAGCCTGCAAGTGAAGTAGGGAGGCGGGAAAACCATACATAGTTTTAAGAAGAGGTATGACAAAGCTCAGGAAGCAGAGAGAGAGAGGATCCAGTAGCGATCATGTGAAGAGGCGGGGCCAGGAGCTGAGTCTCGACCCTGCAACCACAATTAGGTGAATTAGGTGAGTACACACACACACACACACACACACACACACACACACACACACACACACACACACACACACACACACAACACACACACACACACACATGTACATACATACATACATACATACACGTATTTGGACATGATAGTACATAGTTGTACAAAAGAAACAGTACAGTGGTTGAGTGTACATGTCGAAGCTCCCCTTCCATGTATGCAGAGCATTGTGAGCAAGCTTAAAAATAACTTTTAAGTACGCAATGATATATATTGAGTGGTAAAAATACAGTATACAACATGAAGAATAAATGAGTATTTGAAATAGGAGGATTTATAGTTGTACAAATTTGTAGCACTTTTGATGAGTTAGTGAGCATTGATAGTTTGATAGGCTTATAAGATAGTTAATGAGTATTTATTGAGTTGTGGGTGAGTAAGTGGTTTTTAAGAAGAGTTTTGAATTGATAAGCACACAGACACTTAACTCTGATATAAACCCTCCCCTCAAATGTCTTCTTACCAACCTCAACAGAACACATGACCATAACACAAGGCACAGATCACTCTTTGATGTTCCTCGTGTCCATCTCACGCTATGCAAAAACTTAGTGCACATAAAAGGCCCAAAATCAAATCAAATCAAATCGAGGACGACGAGAGCTGTCATAAGATGGGAAGGAAGAAGGATAAGGAAGGATGGAAATAACTGGAAAAGGATGGGGAGGAGGGGAAGAGGAGGAATCAAGGCAAGTGGCCCAACCACTTTGGGACATGTGGTACAAAAGTACTGGAGACGTAGATAGAGAGGCTTGACTGGTGTCATTGCTTGGCTCACTAGGAGAGGATGGCGAAGGCAGCGGTAGGAGCTGGGAGCGTCAGAAGGCAGCAAGCAGGATGAGTTGGTTATGGTCTTATACCGTTTATCAGTGCGGTATATTGTTTTCGAGAGAGTTGTATCACACTTATGGGAGAGCTGTAGTAGTATTCGTTGGTTTGGAGTTGGTGGAGTATCTGGTTGTAGGTAGGGAATGATCTTTCTTCGCTTTGGTACGATACAGTGTTGTCTCGGAGATGTTGGATGAGTTCTAGGCGAGTCATGCTTGCAGGGTACAGCCTCGTGGTGTAGAATATGTGTCCTTTGTGTTTAACCCATGGTGTTCCAGGTAATCGACGTGAGCTAAGTAGAGAAGGCGGCGGTGGTGGAGTAGAGGAAGGTGGTGTTGCTTCGTTTTCAACTTCAGTAGACGAATTAGAAGATGTTTCTGGTGGTAAGGCTTCTGATTGGTTGGATTCAGTGAGAGGTGGTGGCGGTGGAGGCTTCTCATTGGTCGTTGTTGGATTGACGTCACTAGTTGGTGGTGTTGATGGGACTTCTGCAGAAGAGCTGGCGATTAAGTTTTTGGTGAATTTGAGAATTTCTTCAGAAGGTGGAGATGCTGGAAATGTAAATGAAGGCATGTTGTTTAATGCAAATAACTCGTTGATGGTAGAGTTAAATGATCCAGGTACAGCCATGTTTTGCATATGAGCATATAGTAAGCAGTAGTGGATCTTGGTTACGTCACATGTTGGAGGAGTGATGATGGTGGAGGCGGGCTGAGTAGATGCTTGGAGTAATTTTGTAGTGTCTGCTTGTATCTTTGCAATTGCTACATACGTTGGTGTGTTGCTTGTAGGTTTTTTCTTTGCTGCATCTTGTGTTTTCTTCATAATATCCTTTCTTGTAGGACATTTTGCTGCCAGTGTATGGTGATCATTACTCTTGCAGTTTAAGCACGCTGGTTGTGATGGAGCAGCAGCGGTACAGGAACTGAAGGTGTGTCCCTCACTACCACATGTAGTGCAGAACTTCTTGTCTTTTACTGGACATGCTTTGGTGGTGTGATGGTATGAATAACAGTTCCAGCAATGTTGAATGTAGTGGTATCTCTCTGCTTCAATGTAGGTAGGACTGATGTAGTAGTAGTAGTAGACAGCAAGACCTTCGTTCAGTGCCGTGGCAGCCATGTTCACGTCGGTGAAGGTGACCTTGAGCATGGACGTTGCATTTGGGATTTTTGTAATGCTGTCAACAGTAGCCCAAGTATTTTGCGTCTCGATGGATGACTTGAGTTCAGCAATTGATTGAGAAGTCAGAATCTTGTCAAGTTTTTTAAGGAATACTGATTTCCTTGCCCTGAGGGCAGGAGATGATGTAACAGTAAACCCTTGAGCAGTAAGAGTAGTGGTGGCTTCTGTAGTAAGTAACTTCTCTGCTTCAGCATCATCGTGACACACAACAATGAACGCTTCTTTCAGTGACAATACGGTGTTGAATTTTACTTCCAGTGCTACCTGAACAACAGTTGCAAGAGCAATCTTCGTTGAATCATCAACGGTACCATTTCTTGGCGATACCATTTCAAGGCGATGACAACGTTGGTAAAGGTTCCCCTCCCCAACGGGGATCGTAGGGAGACGAGTAAGGAGAGCTGCTATGACCTGCCTATAAAAGGCCCTAAAATCTGGAATTCATTACCTGTGAATATAAAAGAAATGCTGTCTGTTTATAAATTCAAGTCTCTTCTCAAAAATCACTTACTCACCCATAACCAAATAAATACTGAATAATTGTATCTTATAAATTGTATATCTTAAAAGTTTCTCATAATTATATCACAGAAATATTTAACCTGAGACCCAATCAAACTTTGTTATTTTTTTAATTACATTTCCTAATAGAATACTCCATTCTACTGATTGTACAACAATGTATGCAACCATATGACCTGTCTTTGTAATAGTCACTAGAGCATAATTGTTATCTGTTTACAATAATGTTTAGGAATGCTTAGTTAATCTTAAGTTAATTTTAAGCTTGCCCATAATGCTCTGCATACAAGGGGCTTTGGCATGCTGCACTTAATTGTATTCTTTTGTACTTTTCTATATCATGTTCAAATTAATAATAAATAAATTCACAGGTAATGAAATGCGGATTTTTGGGCCTCTTGTGTGCATTGCATTTGTACAGTGTGAGATGGACATGAACATGAAAGAGTGATGTGCGTTGTGTTAAGGTTGGTAAGGAGGAGTAGTAGTAGTTTGAGGGGAGGCTTTATATTGGAGTTTTGTATGTAGGTACAATAATAAGTATGGATGTTTTGTATGGTGAGTAAGTTTTGGTATCTGTAGTGGGAATTTGTTGTCATTGTGACTGGAACATTTTGTTGGGTAATTAACAGTCAGAGATGCTCTATTGTCGTTGAGCCTCACGCACAAATTCCGTAGGCGAGATAAACGAGTGAGTGATACAGAGGGGTGACTGTATGTTGGATAGTATGCCTTCGAGATTTTCTTTGAAATGTGTTTGAAATTTGAGTCTATTTATCAAGGTGGATTCGTAAGAATTTTCCCTCTGTGAGCTTTGTGATGTTAAGAGGGACGTGTGTTTCCAAACTGTATCAAGTAGGTTTTGTCAATATTTAGAGTAGATTTTCTGTAATTTGGTATTGGCTAGCACGACCGAAGAAAACAGTGTCGGTCTGAGTAGTTGCGATAGGTCGTTTATGTAAATGAAGAGTTCCAAGGACACTTTTGTGTGGGAAGAGTTTGCTTCATTTGTGTACACATTGTAGTTTCAGGGAATTGCCTCTTATACTATAGAGACAATTTAATGTTGAGCAACACCTGTATCAAAAGTAAATCAATGAATATAGTTTTTTCTGGAGTGCACTGTACAACTGTAATGACACTATTGCAAATAAACCAACCATTTTTCTGTGTTTCACTGATATCTCCCACATCTGCAGAGTTTCCTGCATCGTTTTGTGCTTCTCCATGCTGTTCCCATTATTTTAATACTATAGAAGAGGCCAAAGAAGCTCCAGCAGTCAAAAGTGCCATTCTACCAAGATATCATCATCAGTACTACGAACCCGCTATCTGGAAGTCGAAGCACACCTGTTGTACATTCCACAATGTACTGCACATGTGTGCTTTGTTGCACAATCTCTATATATCAGAGTTAAGTAAACAGTGACTTGTATAGTATTTCCTAGTATCTTTGAATAATTTTCCTGATACTAAACTAACAAACATTTCCTCTGTTTATTAGTTACATTTTCAGGCTTTACAAATGAATTGTATTTTGATTTTTTATTCACATAATGAATTTTTATTCACGCCAAAAAATAGATTACGTATTTACTTTTATGCAATGTTGTAATAATTGTATAAATAATAAGAACATAAGAAAGAAGGAACACTGCAGCAGGTCTACTGGCCCATGCCAGGCAGGTCCAAGTCTCCTACCGGCTTAAGCCAATGCCCCAACCTAGTCAGGTCGGGTCACATTCACCCAAGGAACATGGCAACTGACCTAGTAGTACAAGCTAATCAGGTCCAGCTCACTCCCACCCGTGTATTCATCTAACGTATTTTTAAAATTACACAACTTTTTAGCCTCTATAACTGTACTTGGGAGTTTGTTCCACTCATCCACAACTCTATTACCAAACCAGTGCTTTCTTATATCCTTCCTGAATCTGAATTTATCCAACTTAAAACCATTGCTACGAGTCCTATCCAGGCTAGACACTTCGAGCACGTCATTTACATCCCCTTTATTTACTCCTGTCTTCCATTTGTACACCTCAATCATATCCCCCCCTGGTTCTATGCCTTTCTAAAGAGTGCACATTCAGGGCCTCAGTCTATCCTCATAGGGAAGATTTCTGATCCATAGGATCAACTTTGTCATCCTCCTCTGTATGTTTTCCAGAGCATTTATATGCATTCAGTCAATCAATCAATCAAGCGTATTCTCTATAAGGATTACAATGCAGGGTTTATGGATTTTGGATATTGTGTGATTTACATGTTTTAAAATACTAATTACAGAGGGGGCCACTAGGACACCTAGCATGGCTAGGCATTTCGGCCAGACTTGGATTAATTCTTAGCTTTAAATTATTACAGATTATGGTATTAAGGCTAAGTGACTACATTATAGTTTGTGAGTTTAGCAATGTGAATACAGTGGACCCTCGACCAGCGATATTAATGCGTTCCTGAGAGCTCATCGTTAATCAAAATTATCGTTAGTCGAGTTAATTTTCCCCATAAGAAATAATGGAAATCAAATTAATCCGTGCAAGACACCCAAAAGTATTGAAAAAAAAAAAAATTTACCACATGAAATATTAATTTTAATACACACAAACTGAAGAAGACATGCACAGTTACATGACACTTACCTTTATTGAAGATCTGGTGATGATTGATGGGATGGGAGGAGGGGAGAGTGTTGATGGTGTTAGTGTTTAGAAGGGGAATCCCCTTCCATTAGGACTTGAGGTGGCAAGTCCTTTTTCGGGGTTACTTCCCTTCTTCTTTTAATGCCACTAGGACCAGCTTGAGAGTCACTGGATCTCTGTCGCACAACATATCTGTCCATAGAGGCCTGTACCTCCCGTTCCTTTATGACATTCCTAAAGTGTTGAACAACATTGTCAGTGTCACAATTAAACACTTGTTCAGGTTTCAATTCTTCACTATGTACTCCTTGAATTCCTGCACATATTTTTCAGCTGCTTTTTGGTCCAAACTGGCAGTCTCACCATGCCTTATCACACTATGTATGCCACTACGATTCTTAAATCTCTCAAACCAACCTTTGCTGGCTTTAAATTTGCTCACATCATCACTAGTTGCTGACATTTTTCTAATTAAATCCTCATGCAACTTCCTAGCCTTTTCACATATGATCGCTTGAGAGATGCTATCTCCTGCTATCTGTTTTTCGTTTATCCACACCAATAACAGTCTCTCAACATCTTCTATCACTTGCGATCTCAGTTTCGAAAACATAGTTGCACCTTTGTCAAGAACAGCTTCCTTGATTGCCATTTTCTTGGCCACAATAGTAGCGATGATTGATTGGGGTTTTGTGTACAACCTGGCCATCTCGGAGACATGCACTCCACTTTCATACTTAGCAATGATCTCTTTCTTCATATCCATAGTAATTCTCACCCTTTTTGCTGTAGGGTTGGCACTAGAAGCTTTCTTGGGGCCCATGGTGACTTATTTTGCAGGTGCAATCACTAAAAAGGCTGTGATAATATGAAATGTTCCGATTGTATGCTTAGAAGCTACCGCGATGGCTGGCTGGCTTGTAAACACTGGCCAGAAGTGGACGCGTCTCAGACGGAACGAATAGTGTTGGTCTAGTTTTTCAGCGCTAATCGAGGCAAAATTTTTGCGTTAAAATGTATCGCTAGTCGGATTTATCGTTAATCGATGCCATCGTTGGTCGAGGGTCCACTGTACTTTTGTTTTGGCACAATACATAGTGTCTATATTGGAGTATCACAGGCAAACTTATGACTAGTTAGGATTCCATACCATGGGCGGGACTTGAACCCGCGGTCAGAGAGTCGTGAAACTCCAGACTCTCTGACCGTGGGTTTAAGTCCCGCCCGTGGTATGGTTTGTTTGCAATCGTGTCATTACGATTTCGTGAGTCAGTTAGGATTCATTATTTTAAGATTAAGATTTGTATTTCTGTGTTTATAGTTAATGGGTGAGCGAGTGTAAGTGTGAACCACCAGGTGGTTTTCATGTAGTTAGTTGACGGGGTGTATCAGGGAGACGAGATGTTTTCTAACTGTAGTTTTGAAAGTGATGAATGTGTCTGCAGTTCTGGAGTTTTATTAATTTGGTGAGAACTGATGAATGTTGTTTGAGAATATCTTTGTGTAATAAGCCCTGTCTATATTGCTTTTCATATTGGTGTTTCTTATCAATGGATTTCAGAATGCTGCTGGTTAGCCATGGGCAACCAAGCCATTTATTCGTGACGTGTTTCGTTTTTATAGGACAATGTTTGTCGTATAGTCTAAGTATTTTGTTAAGTAAAATGTCTGTCCAGTCGTCAATACCATTGGCATTGGAGAATTCTGTAGGCCAGTCAACAGTCTCTAGGTCTGCTGTGAAATTCCTTCTTGAGGCCTCATCACGGAGTCTAAATGAAACTGTTGCATTCGAGTGGTGGCGGCGGCGGTGGCGGCTCACTAATGTTTGTTAAGAGGAAGGTCGGGTAGTGGTCTGTAGTGCTGTCTGTGATTATCCCTGATTTAAGGGGGGGGGGGCTAGTATATTGGTCCATATGTGGTCTATTATGGTTGCACTCGTCTAAGTCAGCCTGGTTGGTTTAGTTATTGTCGGTACGAGAAGTGTGTTGTTCGTATTATTGACGAAATCAGTTACAGGCTGATCATCTGGTTGGCCAAGGTTGATATTGAAGTCTCCAGCTAAGAGAAGGCGGTGCTTGTTCATTTGTCTGTTTGTTATAAGTGCCTTTAGATTCTCACTGAAATTTGGGATGTTTGTGCGGGGTATCCGGTAAATGGCAACGATTGTTATAGGCGTCTTAAGGTTTTTTACAGTAAAATTAGCAAAAATGTATTCCCCGCATTCATTACTAAAGCAAGCGGTGCTAATACAAGATAGTTGGTTAGAGTAATAGATTGCAATACCACCCCCAACTTGGTATGGTCTGCAGTTGTGGATTGCTGTGTATCCTGGTAGAGGGTAGATATCTATTGTGTCCTGCTTAAGCCAGGTCTCGGTAAGAATAATGCAGGAGAAAGGTGTCTTTAGCGACTCAAGGAGTGCCAGGAGGTCATCGTAGTGTTTGCTTAAGGACCTGATGTTGTAGTTAAGAACTGATAGACTTTGAGCAGTGTTTAGGATAGTTCTGGCTTGTGATGCTGTGTAATAAAGGCAGTTACTCTCCAATAAGTTTGGATTATGCGTTAGATTACGGAGGTTTAGATCAGGGTCGACGCGATCGTTCATCTTTTAGGTTTAAATAGCGGTTATTTATATCCCGTATTGTGCGGCGAGTTCTAATACTGGTATCTGTAGTAGTGGGAAGTTTGGACAAGTATATAGCTAAAGGACTTTGGTCATATAGTGTATAGTCTCAAATAAACATAATGAAGTTGATATTGTCTGTGTGTTGTGGTAGAATGAGCTAAAAGTACAGTGTATAATTAATATTATAAAAATACAAATTACAATAGCACCAGACTCACTCTTGATTAGCATAGGTTAATATAATGAATTGGTGTTGTCTATGTATTGAGCTAGATGAGCTAAGTACAACTAGGTATAAAATAATAAAAATACAAATTAAAATGGTACAGATTCTCACTTGCATTGCACTAAGGTCTAATATAAGTTGTTAACAAGAACAAAAGTATATACTAGATTGAAATTGACAAGATAAAATACACAGATTAATGGCCAAAAGATAAAAAAAAAATTAAATGGCAACATTTTAATATGATATAATGGTACAAGTATAATATAAAGGTTGGAGTTGAATATACAAACTTGAAAATTTGGCAACAATGGTAAAGAAAAGTATAAAATAATGTTTAATGTACAAAAGTAAAATTGGATGAAGTAAATATGGTGTTAATAAAATTTGTAGTGAATAAAGATTACAAAAAATATTAATAAAAAAAAAATAAATGGTTTATTTTAAGTACTAAATTTTGAGAGGAGTTGATTTGGACAATATTGGACTGGTAGTTTATACTAGAGCTTAATTGGCAGTACAAGGTATTTAAGAGTAAGGAACTACTTGAAGATAGTAAATGTGGTATTTAAAACAGGGTATGTAATTAAACAAGTAATGGTAGTTAAAATAATGTCGAAAATGTTAAGAGTATAATTGGTACTGATAGTAAAAATGGTATTTGATAATAATTTTGGGTAGTAATAGCAATTAATAGTAATTAAAGAATATGAGGTTGAATATGGACAAGAAAGTATTAATGAAGCAAACTTGAAGCAATCAGTATTAGTAATTAAGAAAATTATGTAATATAAGGTGACTTATGCTTACTAGTGAAATCACATTACTGAGGTAGTTGATTTTTTGATTATTACTAAGAGATTGTACTGTGAAATTTGTACAATAATGGAGCAAAACATACACTACACGTAGGCTTTTAGGTCGGACACTGTCCAACCCCGAGAAATCGCGATAGATCGTTCTCGTCCGTGATTGTGTACAGTTGGCCTACATTTGTTTTCCCAAGTAGAATTTTCCCATCCCGTGTGAAGCGTTGGTGTATTGTGTCATTATTCTCCCGCTCAAGTTTTCCGACTCTATACAGGAGGTTCTGACGTTTTTTGGCGAGACACTCGTTTATGTATACCTCTTTCTTTAATAGATGCAATAATTAAGTCTTTTTTCCTGTCGTGCGAGTGGAATCTAAGCATTCCGTAATACGGTGACCAAAACTGTGCAGCATAATCTAAATGAGGCCTAACCAAGGATTATATAGAGTTGAAGAACAACCCGAGGACTCGTATTATTTACGCTTCTCGATATGAAGCCAAGGATTCTGTTAGCTTTATTGCAAACACTTGTGCACTGTTGTCTCGGTTTTAGATTACCGCTAACCAAAACTCGTAAATCTTTTTCGCAATCCGTAACGTTAAGATCTACGTTGTTTAGTTTGTGTGGCATGGTTATTTTCCTGTCCAACATTTAGAACTTAGTATTCATCTATATTAAATTGCATCTGCCACTCGTCCGACCACTGCATCAGTCTATTCAAATCTCGAGCGCTTTAGTGTCCTCATCGGAACGAATTCGACGGCCTATTTTGGCGTCGTCGGCAGACTTGCTTACGTCGCTCTGCATGCCCTCGTTGGTGTCATTTATGTAGATTGCAAACAACAGGGGGCCCCCCAACACTGACCCCCGTGGAACACCACTCATGACGCTTCCTCACTCTGATTTCTCCCCATTTATGCAAACTTTCCTCTGCTGCCTATTTGTCAACTGTGCCTCTATCCAGGAAAAAATTTCTCCTCCTGTTCCATGTGCCTTAATTTTCCTCAGTAGTCTCTGATGTGGGATCCTGTCAAAAGCCTTACTTGCTGACTTATACACAATATCATATTCATTACCGTGATGTACCTCCTCAAACACCTCGGTGAAAAAAGTTAATAAATTCGTAAGGCAGGAATGCCCCTTTGTAAAACCGTGCTGAGATTCCTCGATTAATTTGTGTTTTTCAAGGTGGCTACGAACTGCTCTCGGCAATTATTGATTCCATAAATTTTCCCACTATAGAGGTTAGTCTTATTGGTCTATAGTTTGAAGCTAAGGACCTGCTACCTGCTTTGAAAATAGGTATCACATTTGCCATTTTCCACTTATCTGGCAGCATGGCAGTCTGTATGATATGTTGAAAAGATTAGCCAGAGGTTTGCTAAGCTCCTCTTTACATTGCTTTAGAACCCTTGCATAGAGTTCATCAGGGCCTGGGGATTTGTTAGGTTTTAATTTACCTATTTGCCTAAGGACCACGTCACTTGTGACCCTAATTGTGCATAATTTATCATCTCCTGTTCTACATAATTTATTATTTCTGGAATATTGCTAGTATCTTCCCATGTAAAAACCGAGAAGAAGTACGTGTTAAAAATTCTACACATTCCCGAGTAACTTTTGAGTGGGCCTGTCTTGTCCCCGATGTTACTTCTGTATACCTGAAAGAATCCTTTTGGGTTAGTCTTTGATTCTCTTGCAAGTTTAACCTCATAATCTCTATGCAATCAGCATAACTTAGTTGAGCTATGTCCATTAGGCAACAGGCCAGAATCAAGCAACATTCAAAAAAAGGCTATACTAATAATGAAGCTCTAAACCCTTAAGGGTTTGGAGCTGAACCTGTCTAGCATAAGTCAATGGGCCTGTTGATGTGTTCCAATATAATGCTCTGAATCAGTCTAGTCAGTAGAGCCAATAAAGAATAGTTAATTAAACCTATATACCATGGGCCAGTAGGGCTACTACAGTGTTCTTCTTTATGTTCTTTCATAATTACCACTATAACTTGACCTTTGTGTTCTGTGGCTGGTTGGCTGGTTGGCTGGCTGGTTGGCTGGTTGGCTGGTTGGCTGGTTGGCTGGCTGGCTGACTGACTGACTGGCTGGCTGGCTGGCTGGCTGGCTGGCTGGCTGACTGACTGGCTGGCTGACTGAGACTGAACTGCTGCTGCTGGCCTGGCTGGGCTGACTGGCTGACTTGAGACCTAACACATCTATCTATCTACTGTCCTGCAAAAACCTGCCAAAGAAATGCTTTAAATAAGTTACGTACAAAGACTTTTAGATTTAGTATAAAACAGCATAATTTCAGTTTTGCAAGTTTATTATGAGCTGTCATCCTTAAGTCAAGCTTCACTTTTAATATCATTCCAGTTCCATAAGAGATACTCTGTAATTTTGGAACAGAACCTAACTTTAATTGAATTAAAAGAATCACGACACCTTCAAGAGCAACCAGGACTTACTTCAAATACAATGGGTAGATTTTAATTTCAAATTAATTAGCCAATGTATAATAATCTAGTCAAACCATTAAACAATTCACAACTTTTCTATATCCACAACACTGTAAAAAAAACCATTTGCCCCACAAAGAAATTTTCTTAATTCAAAGTTGACCTATCTCCAGCTTTATAAATTTGCATCGTATTTGCCATTTTAAGAGCATAAGAAAGAAGGAACACTGCAACAGGCCTACTGGCCCATGCGAGGCAGGTCCAAGTCTCCTACCGGCTTAAGCCAACGCACCCGACCTAGTTGGGTCGGGTCACATTCACTCGAACACGGCGACTGACATAGCAGCACAAGCTAATCGGGTCCAACTCACACCCACTCGTGCATTTATCAAACCTATTTTTAAAACTACACATTTTAGCCCCTAACTGTACTCGGGATTCTGTTCCGTTCATCCGCGACTGTTACCAGACCAGTTCACAGTGATATGTTGAAAAGACCAAGTTTTGCTAAATTCCCCTTACAACATTTGCAAATGTGATACCTGTTTACAAGGGAGATTGGTCTATAATTTAAAGATAGCTACCTATTTGCTTAACCATTGTTTTGAAAATGGATGGAATAAATTGCCAAAGCAATTAGAGGCCACCTTCAAAGATATCGATGAATCTCTGGACAATTTTACGACGAGGCTTTCCTGCCTTACGAATCTACTTTCTTATCTGAGGTATTTGAGGAATGTAGAGGCACAGAATAAGATTAAAAATATCCTAGACATCCTCCATCCTTGACGTGGGCAAGAAGTACAGTGGACCCCCGCATAGCGACTTTAATCCGTGCAAGAGGGCTGGTTGTTATGCAAAATGTTCGGTATGCGAATGAATTTTCCCCATAAGAAATAATGGAAATCAAATTAATCCGTGCAAGACACCCAAAAGTATGAAAAAAAAAAGTTTTACCACATGAAATGTTAATTTTAATACACACAAACTGAAAAAGGCATGCACAATTACATGACACTTACTTTTATTGAAGATCTGGTGATGATTGATGGGATGGGAGGAGGGGAGAGAGAGTGTTAGTGTTTAGAAGGGGAATCCCCTTCCATTAAGACTTGAGGTGTCGAGTCCTTTTCTGGGGTTACTTCCCTTCTTCTTTTAATGCCACTAGGACCAGCTTCAGAGTCACTGGACTTCTTTCGCACAACATATCTGTCCATAGTGGCCTGTACCTCTCGTTCCTTTATGACTTGCCTAAAGTGTTTCACAACATTGTCAGTGTAATAATCACCAGCACGGCTTGCAATAGCTGTGTGAGGGTGATTTTCATCCATGAAGATTTGCACTTCAAGCCACTTTGCACAGATTTCCTTAATCTTTGTAGTAGGCAATTTCTTCAATTTCTCTCTCCCCTCCTCTGAACCAGTTTCCTCAGGTCTGGCCTCTTGCTGTTGAAGTTGATCTATCAGCTCATCAGTGGTTAGTTCTTCATTGTCCTCCTCCGCCAACTCTTCCACATCATCCCCATTAACCTCCAACCCCAAGGACTTTCCCAATGCCACAATGGATTCCTCAACTGGCATAATCCTCTCAGGGTTAGCCTGAAACCCTTCAAAATCCCTTTTGTCTACACATTCTGGCCACAGTTTCTTCCAAGCAGAGTTCAAGGTCTTCTTAGTCACTCCCTCCCAAGCCTTACCTATAAGGTTTACACAATTGAGGATATTAAAGTGCTCTCTCCAAAACTCTCTTAGAGTCAGTTGAGCTTCTGAGGTCACTACAAAGCACCTTTCAAACAGAGCTTTTGTGTACAGTTTTTTGAAGTTTGCAATAACCTGCTGGTCCATGGGCTGCAGGAGAGGAGTGGTATTAGGAGGCAAAAACTTGACCTTAATGAAGCTCATGTCCCCATAAAGTCGCTCTGCCACGTCTGTAGGATGACCAGGGGCATTGTCTAACACCAGGAGGCACTTAAGGTCTAATTTCTTTTCAGTTAGGTAATCTTTCACATTGGGGGGCAAATGCATGGTGTAACCAGTCATAGAAAAAGTCCCTAGTGACCCATGCCTTACTGTTTGCCCTCCACAGCACACACAAATTCTCCTTGAGGACATTCTTTTGCCTGAACGGTCTGGGAGTTTCAGAGTGATACACTAATAAAGGCTTCACTTTGCAATCATCACTAGCATTGGAACACATCAACAAAGTAAGCCTGTCTTTCATAGGCTTATGTCGTGGGAGTGCCTTTTCCTCCTGAGTAATGTAGGTCCTGCTTGGCATTTTCTTCGAAAACAGGCCTGTTTCATCACAATTAAACACTTGTTCAGGTTTCAGTCCTTCACTGTCTATGTACTCCTTGAATTACTGCACATATTTTTCAGCTGCTTTGTGGTCCGAACTGGCAGCCTCACCATGCCTTATCACACTATGTATGCCACTACGCTTCTTAAATTTCTCAAACCAACCTTTGCTGGCCTTAAATTCACTCACATCATCACTAGTTGCAAGCATTTTTTTAATTAAATCCTGATGCAACTTCCTAGCCTTTTCGCTTATGATCGCTTGAGAGACGCTATCTCCTGCTAGCTGTTTTTCATTTATCCACACCAATAAGAGTCTCTCAACATCTTCCATCACTTGCGATCTCTGTTTCGAAAACACAGTTAAACCTTTGGCAAGAACAGCTTCCTTGATTGCCTTTCTGTTGCCCACAATAGTAGCGATGGTTGATTTGGGTTTCTTGTACAACCTGGCCAGGTCGGCGACACGCTCTCCACTTTCATACTTATCAATGATCTCTTTCTTCATCTCTATAGTAATTCTCACCCTTATTCCTGTAGGGTTGGCACTAGAAGCTTTCTTGGGGCCCATGGTCACTTATTTTCCAGATAAAGCACCGAAAACACTGTAATAATACGAAATATTCCGATTGTATGCTTGGATGTTACCGCGGAGGCTGGCTGGTAAACAATGCCACCGGCGGAACATGGGAGGCTGGCCGAGGGCGCACATTGGACGCGTCTCGGATGAAGAGCGGTGAGTGGGTTTTTGGGCGGTATGCGAGGCAAAATATTTGCGAAAAAAGCGAGCGGTATGCGGATTGTACGGTATGCGATGCATACGGTATGCGGGGGTCCACTGTAGTGGAAAAAAACTCAACTCGGGCGTAACTTACAGACCTCCAGACCTCGATAGGACGTGCAGTAAACCGGCATGGGATGAAATTCGTAAGGCTTCTAGATTTGAAAATATGGCATTAATGGGAAAATTTAACCAAAAATTGATTAGAGCAACTTGACTTTATACAAGTCAGAATTTCTTTTTTAAAACAGTGACAGAACCTACTAGAGGAAATAACCTGCTTGACTTGGTTCTTGCCAACGAGGAATCTCTGAATATCGTGTTTTTAATTATGAACACGGGGGAAAGCAATTTCGAATCACTCTTTCAAGACATCATTGAATTACCCTAATAACCACAATCAAGTCAGACCCTAACTTCCACTTGGAAGATTTCACAGGACAAATTACCTGGGTGGGTTGAACTGGAATGACCTGACTTGGGTAGCTGGTGATGGTTTCTGATATTTCTCAGAGCCTAGTTCTAGCTGCTCAAACTACATACTAGTGTTCCAAAATGGGAAATTAGATCAAAATTATCCAAACTGATACACAGATTAAAACATGTCATTGATCAAAAGAAAGAAGCACTAGCTGGCCTGCTGGCCCATGCAAGGCTAGAAGATAGACAGAGGGCCCCAAATCTGCAATCTAGAAAGGCATAGAATTAAGGGGGTGGGGGGGCACACCATATGATGGAGGTGCTTAAATGGAAAACAGGAACAGATATAGGGGATGCAAACAACATGCTAAAAATATCTAACCAAGACATGACTCTCAGCAATGGTTTCAAGTTGGAAAAAAAATTTAGGTTCAGAAAGGACAAGAACATAAGAAAGAAGGAACACTGCAGCAGGCCTACCGAAATAATATCGGCACATTTGTGAACGTACATTAGACCCGCCAGCCGTACGTACAACCCCCCTCCCACCGCTTCCGCTTTTAACATTTCTGTCGCGATCCCGTCGGTTCGAGCTGCTTTACCCCGTTTCATCGAACGTAATGCCTCGTGCACCTCCCCCACATTCACGTGCTGCTATCTCGACTGGTGAGAGGGTTTATACGTCCTGGCCATCGTGAAATTATGCCTCCATCTCTTCACAACATTAAAAGTTGTTTATTATATAACAGTATAAGTGAGAAATGCAATTTATGGAGTAGATTTTGTTGGCTGTATTTTGAAAGTTGATGATACGCAGCATTTACTTATTGTTGTCCAGTTTAATTGTCTCCTGGGCTTCCATCAGTTCGGAGTGTAACACAGTGAAGCTTTCTAAATATAAGTTATTATTCTCTGCATAAGTTAGATGTGTGATTTTGTATGTGAAAATTTGTATTATCACATCCCTGCCCATCCTGCGTAATTCCAACCATGCCCCACCTGCAGTATTCCAACCACACACAACCTGCATTATTCACCAACCATAGCAACCACCCTGCAGTATTTCCACCATCAGCACCACCTGCAGTATTCTCCAACCACAGCCCTACCTGCATTTATGCTCCAACCACAGCTGCACCTGCAGTATTCTCCAACCACAGCACCACCCTGCAGTAATCCTCCAACCACAGCCCCACCTAGCAATATGCCAACCACAGCTGCACCCTGCAGTATTCCAACCACAGCACCACCCTGCAATATGCTCCAACCACAGCCCCACCCTGCAGTATTCTCCAACCACAGCCTGCCACCCTGCAGTATTCTCCAACCACAGCACCACCCTGCAATATGCTCCAACCACAGCCCCACCCTGCAGTATTCTCCAACCACAGCACCACCCTGCAATATGCTCCAACCACAGCACCACCCTGCAATATGCTCCAACCACAGCCCCACCCTGCAGTATTCTCCAACCACAGCACCACCCTGCAATATGCTCCAACCATAGCCCTACCCTGTAGTATTCTCCAACCACAGCCCCAGCGTACAGTATTCTTCACCAGCTTGCCTTTCTTATATGTAATATGATTTTTCTGTTCAGCTCATTAAGATAAATAATTGATTAGCCAAAGTTCCATTGAACCTACTTTTCATTTTTAGAGGAAAAAAAAAAAATATTTGGCACCCAAAAATCGCCAGACTTGTAGTTTAGCATTTTTAGCCATACTTGGCTGGATTTTAAAAAAAATATTTAAAATCACTATACAGGCACTATTAATGATACTGATTAAGAATATAAAAATCATACACAGTGGTCCCTCGTTTTTTGTAAGCACCAGAAGTTGTAATTTTCAAAACTCGTAAGACGTTTTTCGTCGGAACGTCGACTCGCGAATCGTCGTCCAACTTTCAAGCGGTCGTTTGTCCCAGACAAACGCCTCGAGCGGCCCCACGTTCCATTCCCAGCCGGTGTGCCATTATTTACGAGTGAGGGAGGATGATCTCGCCTGTTTATACAATACATTTCATAATATTCCATTCGTTTTAGTGGTTGCAACTGCTAAATAAGGTACCACGGCTCCAAAGAAAGCTTCTAGTGCCAGCCCTCTGGTAAAGAATGCGAGAAACACAATACAATTCAAGAAAAAGTCTGTAGAAAAATAGGAAAGTGGTGGCGGTAGCAGTTGTGATCGTGGTACAGGGCGGTAGTGATGGTGGTAGCAGTTGTGATAGTGGTAGAGGGTGCCTTCTTCAGTGATTTAGCAATTTTACTAACTCCTCCAATACTGTTGGAGTTGTATAGAGCTACAGAAAACAGTGCCGCCTCAATTGCAGCCTTCACCACAATTATGTACGGCTTATGCTCTCGGTGGTCCTTATATGCCCAACACCAGTTGTGACATACCTAATGACTTGTTCATTTTAGGGTATATTCCATGTTTTTATGTTATTAATATTGTTTCTTATGTCGTATTAGTTGAATTGCGATAGATAAATGAGCTGTCGAGTTGATATCGGTGTCGTTCTCTAACAGTTAAGTCGCCTCGTGTCCCTCTGCCATACACCAACAAGTCTTGAATAAAGGTAAGTGTGATGTTAAATGTTCATTTATCCATTTTATTAGTGCTTTAAATTTATTTGTCATTCTTTTCTACATGTAAATCTATAAGCTAGAGAAGTGACCCCTGATAAGGACTTGGTACCTAGAGTCCTTATGGACCCCCTTCCCTTTCCAAACAATAACTTCTCTTCTTTCTCCATGTCTTGCATCCATCAACAATAGCAGCAGTAGTCTTCAATGAAGGTAACTGTCATGTTGAATGTTTATTGTTTTGTGCATGCAAATGTATCTTTAAGGTAAACAGAAACATTTTTTGTCTATACTTCTGGGTGTTTGGAACGGATTAATTGTGTTTATATTATTTCTCGTGGGAAAAATGGTTTTGCAAATCATCAGTTTCGACAATAGTCACACACTCCGGAACGGATTAATTATGAAAAACGAGGGACCACCGTAATTTTGGCACATTTTGATTCGAGCTCAGACGATGTTTTTTTCCTCTTACGAGTCTGTATTAATGGGCATCAAAACTAGTACATACCTGTATAGAGATGCTAGGCTTGATGGAGCTCTCTGCCTAATCAATTACATCCCAGAATTATGAAAAAAATCCAGAAAAGAAACAAATTCATC
Organism: Cherax quadricarinatus; assembly: GCF_026875155.1. Classification (NCBI taxonomy): domain Eukaryota; kingdom Metazoa; phylum Arthropoda; class Malacostraca; order Decapoda; family Parastacidae; genus Cherax; species Cherax quadricarinatus. The sequence goes on from NC_069457.1 coordinate 1,263,511, forward strand.
ATTAAAAATTTTCATTGCCATCATTCACACATAATCACTGTCTTTGCAGATGTCACTCCAAACAACAAATATTCCAAACCGTTCCTTTATGTCCGGTTAACTGGTCGTCCTAAACGCCTTTGCAAAATATTATACTGCTCACATTCCAACAGCTTGTCAGGTCTCAAAAACCATTTATCTTGAACACTTTTGCTGTATTCCCATTGCACACACAATCTGTCTACCTCCCTCCCTCCCCCCCTTCGCCCTTTCCTAGAATGACCACTACCCATCCTTCCCCCTACAGATTTGTGCACCCTCCAAGTTATTCTATTTTGCTCCATCCTCTCTAAATGAGCAAATCACCTCAATAACCCCCCCCATCCCTCTGACTAATAAGACAAATTCTCTGTATAATAGATACACCACACATTGCCCTTAAACATGACATGTCCACTGCATCCAGCCTCCTCTTGGCTGCAGCATTCCCACACCCATATGAGTGTTAGTACCACTGTAGTCTAGTACATTTCCCTCTTTGCCTCCATGGATAATGTTTTTTGTTTCCAGGCACCTCAATGCACCACTCAAGTTTTTTCCTTCATCAATTGTTGGGTTAACCTTGTTGTTCATAAACCCATCTGTTGACAAATCAATTCCCAAATATCTGAACATATCCATTTCCATACCCCCTCCAATGTGATATCCATTTTTTTCCTCGTGTAAATCATTTGATACCCTCATCACCTTACTCTTATCTGTTCACCTTCAACTTTGTACTTTAGAGAGAGAGAAGCTTACGGCGACGTTTCGGTCCGACTTGGACCATTTACAAAGTCACGGGTTATTTGTGTATCGTTCCAGTCACGGTATTGTGCCTTTTTTTGTTATTTAGACATAACATCTCCACTGCCTTCAGCCTCCTTTTTGCTGCACCATTTACAACCCATGTTTTACACCTATATAAGAGTGCTGGTACTATTATACTCTACTACATTCCTTTCTTTGCCTCCATAGTGGTCTCTGTCTCCACAGATACCTCAGTGCACGAATACCTTTTTTTTGTTCAGTTCTGTGGTTCACCTCTTGTTTCATAAACCTATCTTTATCTATGTTCACTTTGAAACTTGTCCATTAACCTTTGCCACTTTAGAATCTCTGAAAAGCATAGTATCACCAGCAAAAAGTAACTACTGTGTCAACTCCCATTTTATATTTAATTTCTCATAATTTAATTCCACCCCTTTCCCCAACACTAGCATTTGCCGGAAAGCAGTGTACCCCTCTCGTACAACCCTAAGCCTTAGTGTGCTTCTATAAACTGTAGGACTCTGTAACTTGCCACCTATTCCATATGCTTGTAACATTGCTCCCCTATCCACCCTATCATACGGCTTTTCTAATTCCAGAAATGCAACGAAAACACGCATTACAAACCGTACTCATTCCTCCGTCTCCCGATTTTTCAAAACATTCTGCGTTCCAGATCGACGTCCGAGAGTCGGCGATCGGGGCAGCGTTACTACAAGCATCTGAAGGGCAGTGTTTGCAGCCTATAGCATATTAGTGAGCCAAGTATTGGACCCATCGATGGGCCTGCTCCACCATCGAAAAGGAAGTCCTAGTTAGCCCTGATACTTGTGCTGGAGCATTTGATTTTTTTTTTTTTTGGGGGGGGGGGGGCAGTCATCTTGTGTGGTTGCCATCTACAGTGATCACAACCCTCTCACCCGTACGAGTGCCACGAAGAATCACAACGACCAACGAGGTAGTCTCAGGCCGCAACCACACGATCCTCCGAGACCTTGCCTCTCTCTCGAGAGAGAGAGCACGGCTACTAGTGCTCTGGCGGTTGAATATCGGGAGAAGACTCGAACGCCGTGCCATTTTAACGTCTAGGTCCTTCAGCAGGTGAGTCATCACGCACTCTCCATCAGACTCCAACTTCCACGGTCACTGATTTGAGGTATCCACTCTCAGGGATACCGAGGGCTCATTGTTCCCTCTCGAGAACTCTGGTACTCTCGGAGCACAACCTTGGGCCAGACTCGTCTGGTGCTTGTCCGGTTAACGAGGCTGTTGCTGTTGGAGGCCCACTGTCCGACAGCCTGGTTGATATAGGACCTGGTGAAGATACTTGTCCAATTTTGTGTTGAAGACTTGTACACTTGTTCTGGCAGTGGTAAGAGGTTGAATAGTCTTGTTGATACTACAGTGTTGCCTTAAATGTTTTACTGGCTCTACGTGGGCTATAAACTATTTGTTCAAGGCCGGATATTTCTCGTGCTTTGAACGGGGCCGTCAGCACTGAACACTAGTGATTTGAAGTGTCACCATTGTTATTATTTCCCTTGTTTTGAAAGGTTTCAATACCCACACCATCATCCTTCTCCTCTTCCTCCGGGCTATTGTTATCTACTGCGGCCAGCAGTAACAGCCCGGTCTGAGACTGGGCCTTAGGGGGCGTTGACCCTTTAAAACCTCTGCAGGTATGTTGTTATTGTTAGTAAGGTAACTAACTTAATTATTTCCAAGTCTTTTACCTGTTGTTTTTGTTCTATTTGGTGTCCTCCTGAGTTTTTTGTTCTTTCTATACCTAAGCAGCAGGAACTTACCACCATTGAATGTTATGCAGTGGAACCTCAAATATCGAACTTTCTTCAGTCCAGAAGGCTGTTCGAGTGCCTTTACCGAATAAATTTTTTCCCTTCAGGAATAATGAAAAATTAATTAGCCCCTTTTCAGACCCCAAATTTTCGTTTAAAAAAACATTTACAAAAAATGCTTACAAAATTTGGTTGGGGTTGGGGAGTTTTGATTTTTGGGGGTTCCATTTTTTTTGTTGTTTTTTCCTGTAATTTTTCAGTGACTATCATTCTTTTTTAAGTGTCATTTCCCAAATAAAAACAAAACTATGCCGGGTTTTTTTATGTATGTATGGGGAAAGGAAAACACAGGGGGTCCAAACAGAAAATTTGGGGGAATTGATTTTTTTTTAACCTTGTTGATGCTTTTTACTACTATTTTTTGTTTTTGTTTTTAAAGGAAACTTGAAAATCCACCTTTTTTCCCTTTCCCTTTGGGTAGTGTCTGGGGCCCTCTTTTTTGGGGCACTTTTTAACCCCCATGATGACTTTTGGGTGAAAAAAACCCTTTTTTGGGAAAAAATTCTGGCATATAAAATTTGCATTTTGGCCCTTTTTTGTAACATGTTTGTAATTCTGCCCATAGGGGGCCCGGAGCGGGAAACATTTTGGGTTTATCCCCCCAAACACCGTGGTGTGGGTTATCCCGGTCCAAAAAAATTTGTAATCTGCTGTCTCATCACTTTTTTTGAATTTTTTTTTGATGAAATTTATTTAGCTAGTGATGTTTACTTCCCTTTAAATGCGAAGGACCCCTGCTGAAACTCTTTAAGGTCTGGGTTTTTCCCCCCTAATGTAGGCTTTTTTTCCTCCAAAGAATACCGGGGCTCGTGCTAGGGAAACCTTGCACTTTTTTTAAAAATAGAGGTTTCCCTGAATTTTGTCCGGGTGCTGAGGGGGAAAAATTTTTTTTTTTTTTAAATCTAGGGGATTTGTCTAAACAGGGGGTTGTGCACCTTGTGATGGGGGTAAAAATGTTTTTTTTTGCTGTAAATTTAGGGGGTTGCTGAACACCGACTGATATTTTTTCTCTTAAAATTTTAAACTCATTTTATTTCATCGTTTTTTAAAAAAAGGGGTCTCGTCGATTACGGTCAAATTTTCTATGGGAAAAATTGGGTTTTGATTTGCATACTGGGTAAAAAAATTTTTTGGGGCGCTCGCAAAAGGGGGCCTTTTGTTTTTTTTTTGTACTCGGGTGTGATACCCCAAAATTTGTTTTCCCAAATTGTCCCCATTTTCGTACGCTTTTACAAATTTCTGGTTTCCCAACGGAAACGTTTTTTAATTTACAGACCAAAGTATTGAGCTTGCCCCGGGCACTGGAGGTTTTTGGGCATTCGTGCTGATAGCTTTTTGGTTTTAATTTTTTGTCCAGTCTTTTCCCGGGGTTGTTGAAATTGAACTTCCCTCAAGTTTAATTCAGTTCCCACACCCTGGGGTTAATACTTGTTTGTTGGGGCTCAGAGTAATTGTTTTTGAAATTGTCTTTGTTTTATTTTTTTTTTTGGGAAAAACAAATCCATTCTGGGGGGATTTTTTATCTTTTGGGGTTCAATGTGCACTTTTCACAAAAGCTTCAGTTGTCCCCTGTTGAGCCAGGGTGTTTTTCCCTAGATATTTCGGGTAAACATTGTGTTGTGGCATTTTTACACGGGGGAAAAATTTAAAATAGCAGATAGCAGTTGCTGGCAGTGGTTTATTTTACTAAGAAAATTCATACTATGGAATAAATACTTTTCTCCCGGCTGAGGGAGGATCCCCTCAAAACCCACAAGGCCAAACATTTTGGAATAAAAAATAGTAGTTTTCTACCGGTTTTCATATCTTCTGTCTTACTTACAACCTGGGCTATCCAGGTTGGGGTAACCTTTTTTTTTGCCCCGAGTAAACCCCCACCCTGGTTTTGGGAAATTTCCAAATTTTCCAATTTTAAACCCCCGGGCGGCAGTGGCGGAGGTAGGACAACGTTTAAAACGCGGCCGGCAGGGGTCTCCCCGCGGGGTAGTCAAAAATGAAAATGGCGTGACCAAACCTAGAGAATATCTGTCCAGTCAGAGAGGAAATTTTTCCTCGAGGGCTGGCGTGGGGGCACATCCGGGGATTAAAATTTGGGGTGGTGTGGGGGATCCTCCTTGCAGATAATCAAAGGAGCACCTCGAAAGCCTTCCGGAAAAGGGAAATTTAAAGGGCGTAAAGTTGAAAATTGCATCGTACACGTTTCGATGTCCGCCCAAAGACTATCGAAACTCGTGTCGGGAAGGGCACGGATTTGACCTTTTCGACTTGGGTTTCCCGGACAAGAAAATGGTGAGAAAACTTGAGATAATTTTGGGGCTACACCTTTTTTATTGGGGACCCCCACGGTCGGAACACTTTTTGTCCCTTTTTGGAAATTGAAGTACAAGAGTTGGGAGCCTCGACGAGTTTTATCACTCTGGAAACACTCAGAGTCTTGGGGAAAAATGGTTTTTAGGAGGGGGCTTTAAAAGCAAAGTTTTCAAAATTCGTAACCTTTTCTTGTGAGCTGACCCCTACAGGGAAAAATTTATCCGTGTGTTAGGGATCTTTTTGGGGTATGTTTTTTCTTCAGTAATAGGGCTAGTGGTGACTAGTATAAAATAAGTTTTATTAAAATTTTTTTTTTAATTAAATTTTTGTGCAAGGGAAGTAAATTTTTTTCATCCCTAAGCAAAAAAACTATTTTGATGAATTTTGGGACTTGTAGATTCATTTTAAAGGAAAAACCCCCCCCTTCTTTTTCTGAAAAGTGGCTTTAAAAACACAAAAAGACATTTTCAAATATCATGTAGCAACACTATATCATCAGTGATGAAAATTTGGGGGAAAAGTAAAATTTTGCAAATTTGTCTGTAAAAAAAAAAAAACCTATAGCTGTTGAGGTCATTAAGGATGGGCTCTCTAATATATCGCTGTTTTGTGCTAAACTAAAAACCTGATTAAAAGGTACCCAAATTTAATAAGCACCAACCAATCCCGGAGATTTTTAAAAATCAAGTTTGGCCTAACAAACAGATGACCAACCTAGTCTGACTTGATTAACAAAACACTATATTGTAAACAAAATCCATAGAGGGAAATAACAAATGTTTTATCCCATAAAAACTAAACAAATGACTAAAAAAAGAGTAAGTAATTGCCCCGGGTTACTAAGAGCCTTGCTAGATCCATGACGAAAGACAAAACAGAAGGGGGTCAAAAAAGTTTTTCAAAAACCGTAGACGTCGGGCCTTTGCCAAAATTAACTCGGTCTAAGCAGCCGGGACTATTTCAAAATTTCCCCCAAAAGGGGAGGAGAAAGTTTTAAAAAAATGGGGGAAATGCACGATGAGATCGTGGGTACCCTCAAAACCAAACAAGCAGTGTTATTGTACAATTAAGCGAAAAGAAAATGAAACTTTGAGCCTATTTATACAGCAACAATATACTAAAAAGATTTTTTTTCCCAAATATAACCTCTTCAAAAAGGGGCTCCTTGGCGGGGGAAGAGGGTCTTGGGCTGAGGAATTTTGCCTACCCGGGCCCTTTTTCCCCCAACCCCAACCTAATTTCCCCCCTACCCCCCTCCCCTATCCCCTCCTCCCCCCTTTTTTCCCTTTCCCCTCCTCCTCCCCACCCCTCCCTTTTGCCCCCTTTTCCCCTTTTGTCCTTTGGGGGTTTCTCCCCCCGGGGGGCCGTTTTCCAAGGAGAGGAAAGGATCTGGGGGGCCATCCCCTTCCATTTAAAGGGTTTTTAGCATGGGGTAGTTTGCCGTGGGATCTGGGGTCGCCTGGGGATGCCCGTCCCTCTCCGGGGAAAAACCCATAGCTTTGGGGGTCTTTTGGGCGACGAGTGTATCCTGGAAGCCACCTTTTTGGATTCCGGGGGGGGGGGCCAAGGTGTAAGTTTGGGCGGGTATCCGCCGCCCCCTCTCTTTTCCCCCCGGGTAAACTTCGGGAGATGTGAGGGGGCTATCCCGGGTTGTTAGTTTAAATAGCATGAAAAGGGAAGGGGAAGGCACGGGTTTCATGCTGCATCTGCGCTACTTGCGGTGCGAGGGCCTCTTTTTGGGGGGGGGAGGAGATTTCTGGGCCCTTTTTATTTCCTAGGAAAATATCCTCCCCGGCCCCCCCCTTTTTTTTTCTTTTTTTTTTTTTTATTTTCTTTTCTTTTTTTTTTTTTTCTTAAAAACAAAAAGAAGAAGTAACCTAACCATGGAAAGCCCTAGCCCGAACCCTGGTACCCCCGGGCCCCTTCTTGATTCGCACCCCGTTCTGACCTCGCCTCGTTTTTGGACCACTCTTCAGACTTCCTTGCCCTTTACCTAGCCGGCGCTGTTTCCTCCCCCCGCTTCAGGTACTGGGGCCCACGCTCCTTCGTTTATGGGACCGCTCTCCTCTGACTTGCTTCCGGCCTCTCCCTCTACGGTGCGGCATTTTAAAACGCCGACCCGTTCAAAGTCGGCCCAACCTGGCCCCCACGCAAAAACCCACGACAATTACCTGCTGTGATACCCCCCACCTTCTGTCTTCTCAGAAATGCGACACGTCCTTTACTCCCCTTTCCCGCTCATTTTTCCGACTGAACAATGGAATAATTTCTTCACTTTAAAACCCAACTTCCCTACGCCTATCTTTCGACCATAGTATTGGAAAGGGCACTCCTACGCCATGTTGGTAAAGATTTTCTTTTCATGCTCTTAAGAGCGGTATGGCATCATTCCCATAAAAATGCTCCCCCGGGGCCATGAGCCTCTGTTTTTCCCAAATGATACTGTTCCTGTCCTTTTTGAAAAACCTTTCCCTCAATTCTTGAGGGGAAAACCGTCATTCTGCCCCAACCATGTTCAACAAAATTTCCAACATGTGGCACCGACTTTTCTAAAACAGCGGAAAACTCCAGGATCCCCCCAATCCTCAAGTAGACATTTCATTTTTCCTGCCCCGGGGCGGGACGATACCCTAGAAATGGCTCGTTTAACTTTTGCACCCGAGAACTCCCATCCTCAGTTTATATAGCGGACAGGGTTACAAGTTCAAAAGGGGAAACCCTACACCAAAAACATGTAGAAAATTGCTGGCGATTTGGCCATCCACAAATTTTGCAGATCTATCGCCGAATCCCCGTTTTGGGGTTTGCCGATGACCTTCTTTTAGTTTTTTTGCAATTTCGACCCCCTTTCCCCTTGTTTTTAATTTTCATGGCTCACCCACTTTCCCCTTTTCGGTCAAAACGGCAAATCTTTCCCCTCAAAAACGGGTTCCCCCCCTTTCCATCATTTTATCCCCCCCAAAGGGGAAGTGAGGTTTGCCCCCCCCCCCCCCACCCCCCCCCCCCAAAAATTTTTTAGCGCCTGCTCGGGACTCCCTACCCCAAAAGCCTCAGTCTAATCTCGCTTCTTCGATTCTCTCTCACAAGCCTCTTTCCCAAATCGAACGACCCTCCTCCCACTCCCTCTACTTCTCAAAAGTAAAAAAAAAGGGTCCGTTAACACCTCCTACCCATCTTCCACCTCCTCTTTTTTCCCCCCCCTTTTGCCCCCCTGGTTCTTCCCCTCTCACGGGGCTCTTTACAAGTGAAAAGGGGTTCCCCCCTCCGTACTGTACCTTCCTCCCTGTTCCCTCCCAATTTTTTTTCCTTTTTCTTCCACCTCCCCGGTTTCCTGCCTTTCTGCCCCCTGCCACGTTTTTCTCCAGTTCCCCCCCCTTTTTCCCCCCCCCCACCTCGGGACAGTCCAATACAGTTCCAATCTTTCTCATCCCCCCCTACCATTCCCAAAATTGTTCCCTACGAATCTCTGAATTCCGAAACACTTGAAGCAATCTCTGAATATATTGCAGAACCAAACCTCAAGGGCGTGTTCACCTTCCGCTCTTTCTCCTCCCCTGCTCCATCTGGCAAAATCCTTTTTCACACGCACCGTTTTCCCCGCTGCTTTAACGTTTTCCCGCCTCCGCAGTGGACTTTTCTAACCCTTCTAGTCCGTAGGAACGCTTACCTACGGTTTCAAGTATCTTTTTCATTTTCCAATCATGGGCCCATTTACAGTGGAATAACGCAGCCCCAGGGGGAATCGGGGGGAGCTTTAGATGTTTACTCTCCCCTTTTCCCCCCCGTTGGGTTTGCTTTCAGGAACCAAAAAATTACACTCTGCTGTTATTTCTCACATCTCAGGCATAATTTATTTTTCTTCAGATCCCCCTTTTCCGATGGACCTTTAAAAAAATTCCCCTTTTTCTCCGCACGAATTCCGACCTCAGCTATTTGTTTTATACTTCGCTGCATTTCACAGCAGCCCTATCCCCTTACATAGGGGTAACGCTCTATTTTTTTATATTCCTCCTTTTGGGCATTACTATTCCGGGTTTTCCTTCCCTTTTTTCGTCATTCCGCCACCGTTCCTACTTGGGGATTTTATGCCCCCATTTCTCTGGGGGGGGGGGGTCTCACTGGATTTCCCCTGGAATTCATTTGAGCTTTTCTTGCCCCCACCCCCCCCAAATTTTAAAAAACAGGTACTCACACCCATTTTGATCCTCGGGCCGAGCTCTTTGCATCGATCTTTCCCCCAGTTGCTCTTTTCCCCCGCCCCATTAGCTTCACTTGGTCTGTTTTTCTCCGGACTTACAGACAGGGATCATTTTCAAACATTCTTACTTCCCTTCATATCGCACCTCTTCGCACCCCACGCTGTTTAATTTAATCGGGGAAATTTGGGAAACCTTTTCTCACACCTAACTGTTTTTTTAAAGGGTCCTCTTCGCCTCCTCATGAGCTTTTACAACCCCTTTTTCGTCCTCCGTTTTCCCACCGAAACTTTCATTCTATCCCCAAACTTTGGGCAGGCATTCTCAGAAATGCTGCCCTTTGGGGGGTCTCCCCCCCTTGTGCTCGGGGTTTTACGTTTTTTAAAACCCCTGCATGGGGGAGGTACCGGTACAATGACCACAAGCGACCCCCTTTATTTTTAAAAAGAAGGTGCATCGCCCCGTGTCATCCGGACGCTAAACCACTTGCGGGGAGATTTTTGTTCCACCTCACCCCCCTGCTTCCCCTTGGTGCATCTGGAAAAAATACGAAAAATGAGTGGGAAATATTCTCCTGACCCGGGTCCCGTTTTGCGGGTGCCCGGGGTTTAATAGCAAACCCCCAGATTTGCCAATGAAATTTGGGAAAACTGGTCCCCTATTTTTTCAGGGACTCCATCATGCCCCCCATTTCTTTCCCAAAATCTCCAGGAGTTAGCACCCTTGGACTTTTCTTCTCTCAAAAGAAGAGTAAAAAGTGCCTTTTACACTTCAAGAACTGGAGGCAACACCTCAGTTGTCGATCATCGGCCTGGGGGGCCCACACATTCATATTCGTATGCTACAACATTTACATCAGTCAGCCCCTTTCAGTCCATTACGCCTTTACAAACTTTTTTGGGCCAAGGGTTTTTTTCCAAGCGTGGGAAAACCGCCATTGTTCTCCCCCTTTCCGCAAACCCGGCCTACGGGACATGAACCTCCCCCTATCGCCCTTTTTCTCTTACCATGCATTTTGCAAAGTAAGGGAACGTCTAGTAAATAGACGTTAGTGTGGTTTTTTAGAGACACCCTACAGTCCTCCACTCGTCAATATGGCTTTCGTAAGGGACGTTCTACCATAGACCCCTTACTGCGCTTGGATACTTATGTTCGTAATGCCTTTGCGAATAACCACTCAGTTATTGCCATATTTTTTGACCTTGAGAAGGCATATGACACAACTTGGAGGTATAATATTTTAGCCCAAGCCCACCCCTTTTAGGCCTTCGAGGCAATCTAACCATCCCTTCCTTAAGAACTTTTTAACTGACAGGGCATTTCCGTGTTCGGGTTAATAATGTGCTCTTCCCGGACTTTATCCAAGCTGAAGGTGTCCCCCAGGGATGTGTTCTGAGCACAACACTTTTTCTCCTTGCTATTAATGATTTGGCATCTAGTCTTCCATCAAATATTTGGTCATCACTCTATGTTGATGACTTCGCTATTACCTGTGCAGGCGCTGACTGTCACCTCCTTACAGTTTCTCTCCAACATGCAGTCGACCGTGTTTCCAATTGGGCCACCACACATGGGTTTAAATTTTCCAGCACTAAAACCCACCAAATCACTTTCACTAGACGCTCTGTCATCTCCGATCATCCTTTGTACCTCTATGGCTCCCGTATCCCTGAACGTGATACAGTCAAGTTTCTGGGCCTCCTCTTTGATCGTAGGTTATCCTGGAAAACCTCACATTACCTCTCTGAAGGCAACTTGTTCACAGCCGGCTGAACCTTCTTAAAACCCTTGCTCATCTTTCATGGGGAGCTGATCGTTGAACCCTCCTTCACCTACATTCCACCCTTATTTTATCGAAACTTGATTATGGTGACCAGATCTATTTCAGCGGCATCTCCTGCTACTCTCTCTAGCCTTAACCCCATTTCATCACCAGGGATTACGTTTATGCCTTGGTGCTTTTCGCTCTTCCCCTGTCGAAAGCCTCTATGCAGAAGCGAACGTTCCATCCTTATCCGATCGCCGTGATGCCCATTGCCTGCGCTACTATGTACGCTCTCATGATCTCCGCAAATCCTTCCATTATAGAATGGTCACTGATTATTAGTAGACATTCTTTATTTGTTCGCCGCCCCTGCTTACTCCGTCCCTTCTCTCTTCGCCTTCATTCGCTCTTGTCTTCTCTTCAACTACCACCTTTCTATGTACATGTAGCATCTCACTTTTCCCTACCCCCCTGGGAAGTTCCAGCTGTTCGAGTCTGTTCTTTCTCCCTCCCTTGCTCGAAAGCCCAACTGTCTACGGTCGCTTCCCGCTCTCTTTTTCTTGACCACTTTCACTCTCATTCTCATGCCATTGCTGTGTACACAGATGGCTCTAAGTCTTCTGACGGCGTAGGATTCGCAGCAGTGTTTCCGGACAGCGTCGTACAAGGGCATTTACTATCTTCGGCTAGTATTTTTCCCTGCTGAATTATATGCCATCCTTACAGCACTTATCCGTATTGCATCTATGCCTGTGTCCATCATTGTGGTTGTCTCAGACTCCCTTAGTGCTTTACAGGCTATACAAAAATTTGATACACCTCACCCCTTAGTCCTCCGTATCCAACTTTGGCTACGCCGCAATTTTTACCAAGCATAAAGATATTGTTTTTTTGTTGGGTCCCTGGTCATGTTGACGTACAGGGCAATGAACAGGCAGACACTGCTGCGCGGTCAGCAGTACATACCTACCAGTTTCTTATAGAGGTATTCCATGTACGGACTATTTTGCTGTAATATCTTCCCACCTTCACACCGTTGGCAACAACGTTGGTCTACTATGCTCGGCAACAAACTTCAGTCTATTAAACTGAGTTATAGGTTACTGGCCGTCTTCTTATCACCAGTGTCGAGGTTGGAGACTACTCTCTCCCGTCTTTCGCATTGGCCATACTCGTCTTACTCCTAGATATCTCATGGAGAGGCGTCTTGCTCCTCTCTGTGAGAATTGCCAAGCTCCATTATCAGTCAGCCACATTCTGTTGGACTGCCCACTTTATCAACGAGCACGCAGAATTTACCTCTATCGTCGTCTTCGCCCCGCTGCTCTCTCTTTACCTTCCCTTCTCGCTGATGGACCCACCTTTCATCCGGACTCTCTCATTGACTTTTTGACAACGACTGACTTACTTCACAAATTCTGATACTTTCAGCCCTTTCTACTTCAATCTCTTGCTACCCTCTACCCCCGTACTATCCCCTGCCCCGCTGTTTTCTGTAACCTGCTGATCATCCCCCCTCCCTTCTTCCATCCAATTCCCTTGCTTCCTTCCCTACCCTGCAACGCTGTATAGCTCTTGTGGCTTAGCGCTTGTTTTTTGATTATAATAATAATAATTATCTTTGCAATAGAAGAATTGAAAACAGTTTACAGTATGATATAGATATTACAATTTAGTACTGTTGAAAACAATGAAATTTAGGCAATTGTCTAATATTGTAGTGGGTAAGTGGTTGAGCAATCCTCAGGACAATGGGAGTAGTAGCAGCAGCAGTTTTTGAGTAACTGTTGGGTATTAGGCATGGTTTATGTGGTTAATTTTGGGTGATGTGATTTTTTTTAGTAGGGCCTGAAACTGATTGGTAGACAGGGGTCGTTTATTTTATTAACACACGGTTCGATTCCCAGCAAGGCAGGGTGGCTCCAAGAAGAAAAAGTTTAATCATCATCGACTGGATGAATGTCTTGCTGGAGGGGTGCTTTACACCACAGTTTATAAAACTGACATTAATTAAGGGAGGGGCGAGTTTTTTCAGTGATCAGGACATTAAAATTGAAAGAATATAGAAAATGATGTTTTGCTAGTGAAAAATGTTCCCCTCAAGGAAGGTTCCTTGATGTTGGTGAGGGGCTCTTGATTTAGGAAATTGGATCTGTGCTCCAGTTCCCCAAATTAAGCCTGAATGCCTTCTACATCCCCCTCCAGGCGCTGTATAATCCTCCGGGTTTAGCGCTTCCCCCTTGATTGTAATAATAATAATAATAGTGAAAAATTTTGCCAACATTTTGATGTAATCAACTTGTTTGTATGATATTTCTAAGTATGTTTTTCGTTAAATTTATTTTTTTTTTTTTTTGCTGTCAACAAAAATACATGTTTGCAAATATCAATTTTTTGTTTGTTCTTCCCAAAATTACAATTTTTATGATTATTTCATTGTAAATATTGTACATGGCAACTTGTGTGCAGATAGCAGACAGAGTTAGTTTAGTTTAGTTTAATATGTTTATTATGCACCCCATACCCATCCTGTGGGCGGTAGTCAAAAGATTACAGAGGTACATAATTGGTCCAGGGACTGGACTCCAAAGTTTTGATAGCTGAGCAAGTTACAGAGGTAATGAACTCACAATTTACAAAGGTAATGAACTCACAATTTACAAAGGTAATGAACTCCAGGTAAGTCTGGTCACAATCATGACAAGTTACAAAGGTATTTACAGATTACAGAGGTACGTAATGGGTCCAGGGACTGGGCCCCCAAAGTTTTGATAGCTGAACTAGGTACAAAGGTAATGAGCTACACAGACAGAGTGAGTCTGTTAGTAGGTGGCAGGCTGTACAGAAGGTTGGTGGGGTGTAGCGCACAGAGTTGGCGTGCCACTTGCTTAGAGTAAAAAAAAAAAAAAAAAAAAAACTGGGTAATAAATTGACATTGTAATTCATCTTGTGTGGTAAGTATTCATTGGATTGTCATGACCTTTTTTTCAGATGTTATTGAGGAATGATGGTTCTACAAACAACCTGAGAGGATTTGCAATATTGTGAAATTTTGTTTTTAATGAATTTTTCCTCTTACGTCCAAGAAAGAACAACTTGAACATTATTTTTTTTTATGGAATGTACTGATATTTTTGTTAAACTGTCCTGGGTTGTTGTTAAACCTTTATGTTTCATCTGAAGTTACCTAGAATATTGTACATTTTCAGAATTTAGTAGAAAGAGGAAAGTGTTAGGACCCATGAAATTATCCATAATTTGTTTTTTTTATCTAACTTGAAGGGTAATAGTAAAAACAAACACAGGTTATATGTTTTTTTATGTTGTTTAATGCACTGTTAAAATCTCATTGAAATAGGACTCCCCCCCTTCCTCAAAAAAAAAAAAAATTATTTTACTCGTCCCTCCCCTAACACCCCTCCTTTAGAGTGCAGACACTGTACTTGCCATCTGCCGGACTTGAGTCTGGCCTGCCAGTTTCCCTGAATCCTTTTGTAAATGTTAGTTTGCTCATGCTCTAACAGCACGTTTTTCTCCATTCACTCGTATCAAATACGGTCACGAATGCTTGCTGGAAGTCCAAGCCCCTTGCACACACAACTGCCTTTATACTGTCCCTCTATCCTTTGCTAGGGTGACTCTTACCTCGTTTTCCCTCCACTACAGATTTATAGACTGTAGAAGTCAGTTTTGTTTCATTCTCTGATGTCCAAACCATGTCAACAACTCTTTCTGAGCCGTGTGGACAAGAGTTTTAGCAATCCTGCACTTGCTGTTAAGTAACTTGTAAACTATGAATTATTTGTATTATATTCGCACCACACGTGTGGGAGGGTGAATCACATGTTGTTCCGCAGAGGCTACGTGGCCCGTCTGGATAGAACTTGTGTAACACAGGGAATTTGAGTTGGGTGCATACAGACCTTTGATATGGGGTTTTGAGACTACCGTGCAGTGCTAGCGGATTTGGACTTTGATGGAATGATACGGATTTATCCTGGTTATTGGATGGGGAGGGGGATGGGTGCACTTTTCAGGATTTGTGGAAGGATCTTTGGGAAATGCGGAGGGAAGGTGAACGTTTGTTGGAATGGTTGGAAATGCACGCCAGACCTGGGATAGAGAGTTATTATAGGAATTGGGGTAAGGAGGCGGTGAGGTGCAGGTATGGGTTACAAAATGATTTGGAGGGGCAACTGAACTATTATTATTTTGGGGGAGAAGTAGTAGGTACGAAGACATTGAACACGTTTGCAATGGACTTTCCGAAATTCATAAGGAGCGTTTCAGTGCGGTTAGAATCAGGGTGGGCATGGAAGAGGTGCTATGGGTTATGTCCTTTGGAAATTTTGTGTTAGACAACAGGCAACATTCCTCTTGCGTTTGGAAGTATGCACGGGTTTGGGTGGATACCTGCCCGGTCAGTTACTCTTTAATATGGACAGCATGAGATTTTATACTGATGTTTGGTTTGAGGAAAAGCTCTGGTGGAGAGGAGGGGGGCCCATGAGGGTGGTTGATGGGGGGAGGGTTCAGAAAGGTTATATGTGAAAGGGATTGGAGGGTACTAGAAGGCAGGATTCGTGTGGAGTAGGTTGAGGAGGCAATATTTAGGACGAGTAGAGGGAAAGCACCAGGTATAGATGGCATATTGAATGAATTTTATAGGACGCATTGGGGAAGCATTAAGGAAAGGTTGGTTGAGGTATTGAATTACATGCTCATGGAGGGAGGGGTGTGAGTGCATATAGGGCTATATCTCTTATGTGTTCAGACAAAAATATTTACAAAAGTCGTAGGTAAGAGGATGAGAAAAGTTATGGAATTATTCATAGGGGACAGCTGGGCATACCAGGCAGGAGCATGAGGGAAGGACATTGGTGTGTTAGGGAGTTTTTGGGGGTGTCAAGGGGGAGGTGTCGTTGGGTTTTACTTGGAAAATGTTCGAGTGTTGTCATGTATTTATTAAGGCAGCATTTTGGGGAGGGGATAGTATGATGGGTTGACAGTTTGTATGCCTCAGCAATGGTACGAGTACAGGTGAATGGTAAGTTAGGGCAGCTTGTACACGTATACCCCTCAAGGAAGGTTCCTTGATGTTGGTGAGGGGCTCTTGATTTAGGGAATTGGATCTGTGCTCCAGTTCTCCGAATTAAGCCTGAATGCCTTCCACATATCCCCCCCCCCAGGCGCTGTATAATCCTCCGGGTTTAGCGCTTCCCCCTTGATTATAATAATAATTGTACACGTATGGAATGTGGTTTGAGGCAAGGGGGGGGGGCCTTTGTCTCAACTGTTTTTTGCCTATGTGCAGAATCCATTTTATGACTGGTGGATGGTGGTTTTGGGTGTGGGCTATTGGGTAATAACCGTGCAGCGAGTGTAGTCGGTTATGTGGACGATATCACGATTTTGTTAATAGAGGAGGAATTTCAGATTGTGGGTAGGGGGATTGTTGAGTTTTTTTGGGCAGTGACTGGTATGTGCATCAACAGGTTGAAATCAGAATTATTTGAGGTGGATACGTGGGTGTGGGGAGGTGGGCAAAATGTATGGGTGGTCAGTCGTGGAGCAACTTAAAATATGTGGGATTGTGTACATGGCGGAAGAGAGGGAGGGTTGAAGGGTAAATTTTGAATTGGTGTTAAAAAAGGCTTTAGACCATCTCTGAGGATTAAGAGGTGGGGATGTCTCCTTGTAAGAGGGCAGTGATGGTTAACTGTTTTGATTACAGTAAGGCATGGGGAGTGGGTGAGGTATACCCATTATGGGACGTGGATATTGAGGAGTTGCAGAGAAGGGTCTTAGATTATGTTTGGGGTTACGGGAGAGCTTGGTTGAGTAGGGAGATTTGTCATGAGACGCGTACGTGTGGCAGAGGATTAATAGAGTGCGAGGACATGTTGCGTTTGTTGTTGAAGTTGAAAAATATTGAAAGGATCAGGTTGTGGCAGATGGTGTGGATATGTTGCCATAGGGAAATTGTGCAGGGGATGTCTGTATTTCTGTTGTATAATTGGGTGGAAATATGGGAGGGTTTTTGTAAGCTCAAGTTGGCACCGAGGGTTTGCGAATTATTGTACAGATTTATCGTGGGAATTTTAGCATAAAAATGGGTTTTAAGGAGGACGGGTTTGGTAAGGGAGGTGAATTATTTACGTTGCGGTGTAGGAGAAATTTTAATTTTTTTTTGTGAAACATTGGAAGAGGTTTGTACGTGGTTGAGGAGGGTTTCAGTATTTCTTAGTGGGGGAAGTATCTCAAGTGTACGATGTCTTAATCTTGGAAGTTAGAGGAGTATCAAGGGAGGTAAGAAGAGCAATACTGTACGTGGTGGCTGATTTCCTATATATCTCATGGGGTATGAGGGAAACCGAGGGAGCAGTTAGGGTTAAGGTGATTGCAGTGGGTATTTATAGAACATGTCTTACAAATACTCCTTTATGGTGGGAGGTGGGGTACTCAGCTGCAGTGGTTACTGCAACTGAGGCAGGTAAGGCAGCGAGGGGTTGGACTCGTCCCTTGGTAATACCCTAAGGTATGTTAGGAACGTTAAGGTGAAAGGCGGGGGTTAATAAGTTACATGTTTTGTAGTTATAGTAAGTTATGTGCGCTTGAAAGTGTATAGATGTGATGGCGTTGTGTGACTGAGATGTTGATTTGTTTTAAGTGTGGTTATTACATCTGATCAAGACAGAAAACAATATTTTGGCATATGGTTTTTCTTTTGTGAAACTGGACTAGTTCCTGACCATGGTAAGGAGTGTAACTGTTATTTTTGCTGATTTTTGTGATGTGGTAAGTCTGTTGGGTGTTTCCTGGGGTCTTGTTAGGTATTGTTCTGTGATGTAGAATATAGACGTCGTGCTGATATCAGCACTAATAGTATAGTGATTCATTACGTTTTTAGGGGATTATTTTAAGTATTGTAATTGGTGTGCGAGAGAAATATTGCATTATATTTGTCCTTATGTAGAACAATCAACCCATGAGGTTTGTCATTAATTTTTCTGTTGGAATATACAATATTTGAGGTACCCAAGATTGTATCATGTTAAGTACATTTATCTAGGGATTTCTTATATTATGTCAGTACATGAAAGAACACACCTTATTATTCAGGGAACGTAGAAGTGGTCACTTTTTTTTTTTTGGGGGGGGGGGGGGTAGGGACGTGCGTGTCCTATTTTGTCATTTTTGAACCTTTTTCAAGTTCATTGTCTTGCAAACTTTTGCAGAGTAATATTTAGCCCTGTCACCAGGGGTTTATTACATATAATGTTATAATTTTTGAATGTATATAGTGTATGCTGGTCAATTGAGTTTTTTTCCTCATTATCATTTATACCTTTCAAGTTGAACTACCTGGCAAGGTCTTGCAATTTATAGTTCTTTTCTCATATGAATATGTGGGTTCATAACTGATTTGGAAGCCGTGTGGTGGGTTGGTTGGTCGGGGTAACAGGCATTTTATCGTGATGTATGTGCTCATACATTTTAATTTTGTAAAATGGCTTATCTTAATTGTTAGGGTGTAGCGTTTTGGTTTGTACTGCCTTTTTTTGCATTTTGGCTCCAATAATAAATAAAAAAAAAAAAGGCCATGAAAGAATAAAATTAGATTGATAGTGGTTTTTGTATTGATGTAAATTTTGTGTATATTGTAACATTGGCACATGGGTTCTATACCAGTAAAGTTTGCATATTTGAATATAGTAGAGTTCAAAAGGTTGTTAATGTGCTGCTAATTAAAGTTTTCACTGGATAGGTGATAAGGTAATTATGTGTATAGTATGAAGAGGAATACTATCTCGACCGGGGGGGGGGTTGAGCGAGTCGAAGTTATTCCACATTCGACCTTATGGCCGATACACATAGGGGTTTTAATAATGATTGTACGTGATAGTGTTAGGAACTTGGAAATGATTCCATGTCATAAATATGTACTTAGGTCATGGATCGTATAGTGAAGACTTGTATTACTCGTGGAGTTGTGATTTTGTGTAGCTGATGTATTATACATCAAGTTTTTAAATAAAATATAAGAAAGAAAACTTTGGTAGTTGTAGTTGGAGGGGGTCGAGTCAGAGTGGTTGGCACTGGCTCTTTACTGGTCACTACGAGGTGACTGATCGTGTTTATTAACATTTATCATTCTGTTATCCGTCAAGGAAGGTTCCTTGATGTTGGTGAGGGGCTCTTGATTTAGGGAATTGGATCTGTGCTCCAGTTCCTCGAATTAAGCCTGAATGCCTTCCACATCCCCCCCAGGCGGTGTATAATCCTCCGGGTTTAGTGCTTCTCTTTGATTATAATAATAATAATATTCTGTTTTTATTGATTTGTTTTAGTATTTTATATGTCGTAATTAGTGCTTTTTATGATTATAATATAATCCTTAGCAGTGTATTTTTATGATATAGCACTGTGGTATATTATGAATCATTTATCGAGTAGTTTTGGTGGAATTATTATTGAATTTACTAATTTTGTACCATTGTAGTATATAATGATTGAAAAGCCTACATTTGGTGGTGATGATTTCATGGCCCCTAAGATAATAACTGTTACGAAAGCAGAATCCTATTCCTTTTTGGCACCTGATATCCACGCTTCCTTGATGTGCTGTATAGCCCTTGTGGTTTAGCGCTTGATCTTTAATATAATAGGGAAGCAGAAGAGACGATTGAGCAAGTAGTTGACTGACTAATTGACTGACTGACTGACTGACTGACTGACGGGTGTTTTTGGCAGGCAGACACACAGCAATACGCAGTGTGACGTCATTTTAGTTGATGTCGAGGCTGGTGAAGCAACCTCATCGAGCGTCTTTGTTTACTACATTTCACCGCGTCTGATGGCCACATTCAATTTTTTTTAAAAAGTGTTGTGTAAAGGTCACCGAGAGTTAAGATGTCATACATAATGTGAGTTTAGTATGAAATGACTGCTTGAATTTGGTGGTAACGTCTCGTGTTGACAAGGAAAGTTTTCTGTTGGGAATATGAACTGTTTCCTGATGTTATTTTACCTGGAGAGAGTTCCGGGGGTCAACGCCCCCGCGGCCCGGTCTGTGACGAGGCCTGGTGGATCAGAGCCTGATCAACCAGGCTGTTGCTGCTGGCTGCACGCAAACTAACGTACGAGCCACAGCCTGGCTGGTTAGGAACTGACTTTAGGTGCTTGTCCAGTGCCAGCTTGAAGACTGCCAGGGGTCTGTTGGTCATACCCCTTATGTTTGCTGGGAGGCAGTTGAATAGTCTCGGGCCCCTGACACTTATTGTATGGTCTCTTAACGTGGTAGTGACACCCCTAGTAGTAGTGATTGGATTTAGTTGGTTTGATTCTGGTAATAATTGGAATTTTACTGATGTCACTGAATAATTATTTCTTGCTGAGTGACTGATTGGTTAGGGAGTTTGGTGATGGCAGCGACTGGACGTTGTCGGCTGGCGGCAAGAACGGTGTTTTATTTGTTAGTGTTTGACAATGCAAGTTGTGTGGACACACGTGAAGTGTTTGTTATAACATGGAGATAAGGATATATGGACACGGTAGCGAAGGTAGGGTGTGTGTGTGTATATGTAGATAATGAGACGGGTGTAATGTGACACAGGAGAGTTAGTTGTGTTATAACTATTAGAATGAGATAATGTGTCAGTTGTGACACTAGTATTTATGATATAATAGTAAATTATGTCATGTTAGTAATGGATAGTAGTTTGTGATGTGGTGCTTTGTAAATGATAATTTTGGTTGCGAGAAATGAAAGTAAGAATATAATTTGATGTGTTTTATAATGATTGTATAGTTTACTAGTAAAGATTAAAAGTATTGCGTGTATATTTGTAGTCCCGGACGAATATTAGTACAGTTTGGATGATGAGTTAAGAAGATTGTAATTAACAGGGTAGTTGAAGATTTAGGTATCCAGCTTGTAATAATTTATCACGTAGCGGGAGATGATGGGTAATATTGATTGATATAAAAGAAAGTTTATTTTGTTGGAAGCACTATAGACTTGTGGCTTATTGTGCGTGACGATGACTGACTGACTGACAGTCGTACGTCAATGGTGTCGATTTGAAGTTTGTTGAAATTGTTAAGTAATTGAGAATCCAAGGGCGTAATGTATTATGGGACTTGAAAGAGTATATGTATATAGTTTTACTGAATCATCAGTTGTATACATTTGAAGATGTGTTTGACATTGTTATTATAGTCAAAAAGTGGTAAGCCTACAAGGGTCGTACAAGGATGAAATATAGGAAGTGTGTATTGTAGCGATTCCACTGGAGACAATTTTTCTGATTTATTTTTTTGGGGAGTTTGTGATAATTGGTGATTAATAGTTTTAATTTACTGGCTCAAAATGCTTCTCGTGTTATTACAATTAGAGCTGTGTGGAAACAAGCAGCAACGAAGAGTCACTGAGCTCCTCAGGAGTGCTAGAATATCTGATACACGAAAGGAGGCGCTGACCAGGGAAGTGGAAACTATCGAACTTAAGCTAAATGACTCTTACAGGAACCAGGAGAGGCAGGAGGAGCTTAAAGCTATTAGTGAAATTGAAAGAAATTCAAAATATTTCTTTTCATATGCCAAAAACAAGGCAAATACCACATCTAGTATCGGGCCCTTACTCAGACAGGATGGGACTTAGATGACAACAAGGAAATGAGTGAAATATTGAAATCCCAGTACGACTCTGTGTTTAGTGAACCACTAATCGATCTGAGGATCGACGACCCAAATGATTTCTTGATGAATGAGCCTCAAAACTCCATAAATGTATGCCAGATTTCCGACATTACCCTAACTCGGATAGATTTCGAAAAAGCCATTGACAACATGCCTATGCACTCAGCCCCGGGCCCAGACTCGTGGAACTATTTGTTTTCATTAAGAACTGCAAGAATCCCCTCTCGCGTGCCCTAAGTACACTATGGAGGAGGAGCTTGGATATGGGTGAAATTCCACAGTCAATCACTTAAAAGTGATGTAGCCCCACTCCATAAAGGTGGCAGCAAAGCATTAGCTAAGAACTATAGACCAATAGCTCTGACGTCCCACATCATAAAAATCTTTGAAAGAGTGGTAAGAAGCAGGATTACAAATCACCTGAATTTCCAAAATGTGCACAATGCAGGGCAACATGGGTTCAGGGCAGGTCGCTCCTGCCTCTCACAACTACTGGATTACTATGACATGGCCTTGGATGCACTGGAAGAAAATCAGAATGCAGATGTAATATATAGACTTTGCAAAAGCATTTGACAAATGCGATCATGGCGTAATAGCCCATAAAATACGTGCTAAAAGAATAACTGGGAAAGTGGCGAGATGGATCTTCAACTTTCTAACAAATCGAACACAAAAGAGTAGTGGTCAACAGAGTTAAATCGGAGGCTGTCATAGTGAAGAGCTCTGTTCCACAAGGCACAGTACTCGCCCTCATCTTATTCCTTATCCTCATATCAGAAATAAACAGAGATATACACCACAGCACCGTATCATCCTTTGCGGATGATACTAGGATCTGCCCGAGGCTGTCATCTGCTGAGGACGCGGTTAACCTCCAAGAAGATATAAACAAAGTTTTCCAGTGGGCAACGATAAACAATATGTTCAATGAGGACAAATTCCAACTACTCCGTTATGGAAAACTGGAGGAGATAATAACTAGAACAGTACTACTGACTCCGGCCATACAATAGAGCGGAAAAATAATGCAAGGGACCTGGGAGTAGTAATGTCTGAGGATCTCACTTTGAAGGATCACAACAGTGCTACGATCGCACGTGCAAAGAAAATGATAGGATGGATAATGAGAACTTTGAAAACGAGAGATGCCAAGCCCATGATGATCCTTTTCAAATCATTTGTTCTCTCTAGGCTAGAATACTGCTGTACATTAACATGTCCATTGAAAGCAGGTGAAATCGCAGATCTAGAGAGTGTACAGAGACCTTTTACTGCACGTATAAGTTCTGTCAAGCACCTTAACTACTGGGAACGCTTGGAAGTAGTCGATTTGTACTCGTTGGAACGCAGGAGGGAGAGATATATCATAATGTACACTTTGAAAATCTTGGAAGGAATGGTCCCAAATCTGCACACAGAAATTACTCCCTACGAAAGTAAAAGACTGGGCAGGCGATGCAAAATGCCGCCAATAAAAAGTAGGGGCACCATTGGTACACTAAGGGGAAACTCCATAAGTGTCCGGGGCCCAAAACTGTTCAACAGCCTCCAATCAAGTATTTGGGGAATTGCCAATAAACCCCTGGCTGTCTTCAAGAGAGACCTGGACAACAGATACCTAAAGTCAGTGCCGGATCAGCCGAGCTGTGGCTCGTACGTTGGACTGCGTGCAGCCAGCAGTAACAACCTAGTTGATGAGGCCCTGATCCATCGAGAGGCCTGGTTATGGACCGGGTCGCGGGGGCGTTGATCCTCGGAATAACCTCCAGGTAACAAGTGCTGTTTCTGTCAAGTACTTTTTATATGCACATGTAGACGTTTGCACATTTGTTTAAAAATATTAAGACGAATTTTAAATATTGATGAATGTTACAGAAACAACCTTAAACAGGATTATGTAGAAGTTTATTGGTGCATATACAAATATTTACATATGGTATATAGGAGCATTTATATAGAAAGTAGAACAAATCTATGAAGTGTTTGGACGACAAATTTTGACGAGTTGGTGGGTTATAATCAAAATATTACAGACGTAGTTAAATAATGGGTCTAGGGACTGAGTGTTGAACTTTTGATAGCTGAACTAGGTCGAAAATTAATGACTAACACATTATAGAGTAAGTAGTTATTTACATATAGACGCTTGTTCATAAGCGTTTTAATTGTTAGGTCTCACACAAATAGTGTACAAACACTAATAGGCGAGTATATAGACAGGAGTATACATACACTAGTAGATTATTATAATCAAAAAGAAGCGGTAAGCCACAAGGGCTAATACACTAGTAGAAATACTCGCATATATAAGAGTACACACGCATATATACGAATACACACGCATATATACGAATACACACGCATATATACGAGTACACACGCATATATACGAGTACACACGCATATATACGAGTACACACGCATATATACGAGTACACACGCATATATACGAGTACACACGCATATATACGAGTACACACGCATATATACGAGTACACACACACGTACACAGTAAATGTTTTCCAATAGCAGAATCGCGGCTAAAATATTTTAAATGTCTTGAGGCAGACTAATGAGAAGGTCATAGTAGTGGTGTTGCGTGGGCGTGGTGGTAAGAATTTGGTTTATGGTTTTAGCGAGAGATTTTTGATATAACTAATGTGATGTTAACCGCTTGGACGCCAAGTTATCTTGCCAGGTGGTGTATGAAGTGGAGTAGTAGTAATAGTTTGAGCGGAGGGTGGAAGGAGCCACCAGGACCACTTGTTATTGTGTGTAGCACTAGAATTCTTGAAGTGAGCGTCGGTGAGTTGGTGGTTAGCCATTACACGTTTGATTTGAGCTCTGGTGGTGATGACACGAGTTAGTTTAGGTAACAAGGTAACGTGCAGTGTAGCGCATTAATATGATGAAGGATAATTAATGGCATTAGTCAGAGGTGTAATGTGGAAGGTGAAGGTGAGTTGGATTCAGTTGAAGAACATTTTCTGCAGGTGGAATAAGTTATTTGTTTGTGGTGTTTACAAGATTGAATATTTAATTTGTCGGTATGTAAGTATAGTGTTGTAAATTAGTTGTAGGTATAAGAGCAGAGTTAAATTTGACGTTTTTTTTTCCAGTGTAGGAGTTTGGTGAGTAAATTGTTAGAATTAATGGAGGGGTTTTGATGCCAAGAATTTGAGATAGTTGCGTTTAGGACTAGTAGGATATTTAAAGTAAAGGAATTTAAAGTGATAGATTATAGAGTTGTGGGAAAGTATCAATGATGGTGCAGCATTAGGGTTAAAAAGAGCGGTTATTACCGGGATACCTCATGGATATGTTTAAAATACAATGTTGAAAATGAAGTCGCTAGTAATGGTAAATTAATTGATGAAGAAAGATAGTAGAGGGCAACGAGTGAGTAGGTCGTTTAAGGTTTATTATAGAAATAGTAGGAGTTTAAGAAATCAGATGGATGAGGTAAGATTACTTGTAAGTGTAGGCAATATAGGTATTATTGGTAGTATAAGAGACGTAGTTAAAGTTGAAAGATAGAGAAATGCCTTGTGAATGCAACATAGTTATAAAGTATTCCACAGTGATAAATTCAACAGGAAGGGTGGTGGAGTGGCGGTATAGGTCAGAAAATTAAAATTGTTAGACATGATATAAGATTAGAAAGATGGAACACTGAATCTATTTGTCGAGGGACGTGACAAATAAATTTTTTGTGTGATTTATAGGCCCCTCCCCCTAAACGTTGATAGGGAGTGCAGTAAGCTGTTATGGGAGGAAATTGATAAGGCATTTAGATATGGAAGTGTTGTGATAATTAGAGATTTGAAGTTTAGAGAAATTGATTTGACCAATATGACGTGTAATGTTGAGTGTAGCGACTTTGTTGACACGGTTCAGGATTGCTTTTTCGAGGAGATTGTGACAGAAGCAATTAGAGGAAATAATGTGCTTGACTTTGTTTTTACCAACAAAGATTGAGTAATTAATAATGTTGAGGCTAATGATGAGTTTAGGGAAAGTGATGACAAATCCCTTAGTTTGACTATATCATGGAATTACCCAAATAACTAAGTAACTGGTGCAATCAAATATGTGTTTGATTTTCGTTTGGCCGACTTGATGAGACTGAAGTGATGTGGGTGGGATAAATTGGTATGTCGTGAGTATGGGTCAGGTAGGTGGTGATGGCTATCAATATGACTTTTTTCAGAGTATAGTGTAGGTGCCCAGATAAATTTTGTTTGGAGTAGGGAAATTAATGTAACCAAAATGATGGTAAATGGATGAAGAATAGATTGTCATTGGTGAAAAGAGAGGGATATATAGTTGTATGAAAAGAGGGGATGGGCAGTTTAGAAATGAATATATTCAATTAAAGAAAGCAATAAGAAAGGCAAAAAGGGAATGTGAGGTTAATGTCGCAAGGGATTCAAAGACTAAACCAAAAGTGTTTGTTGTTTCAGATATACAGAAGTAAGATTAGGGACAAGGTTGGCTCCCTTGAGAGTAAGTGGTCAGATGAGTGACAGTGATAAGGATGTGTGACATTTTAAATACTACTTAGTTGCTCTCAGTTTTGACCCAGGAAAATATTATTGAAATTTCAGAAATAATAGATTATGTCGAATAAGATAATAAAGTATGTACGATTACGTTAAGTAGTGACATGGTCGTCGGACAAATAGAGAAGCTGAAAGGCGACAAATCGCCAGGTTCTGATGGAGTGTTTACAAAGGTGTTAAAGAAATGTAAAGATGAACTTTGGCTATCTTTGGGTAATGTATTTAACATATCACTACAAATTGGCATAGTGCCTGATAAGTGGAAAATGGCAAGTGTAATAATACGTATTTAAGTTTGGTGACAGGTCCTTGGTTTGGAAGTATAGACTAATAGTATTTAAAAACAAATTTCACTTGTGTTCATATGAGCGATATAGACTTTATTAAAGTATATGTAATAAAATATGCTTGAGCAGTACACCAAGAACCACCCTCCCCCCTTCTCTCTTTGACCGCAGATCATACTATTGTTGATTGAACGCAGGAAGGAATGATCAAAATGATTTAAACCTTTAACATAATATCTTGTTGACAATAAGAAATTTCATGTTTAGTATAAGATACATAGATTATGTCAAGATGACAAATGATATTTAGAAAAAAGAACAAGATTGAAGTTATTATGACTATAACTAAAAACCGTTTATATAATTATGGATGCCGTTATATATGAGAGTATTACATAATCTATAGTCACGGACTCGTATATTATATATTTTTATGTGTGCAGAAGTTGATACGTAATATAGCATGATTTTTAAAATTGATGTTCACAGGAGTTACCAGTGTCATAACAGCCTATTAGTTTAAATAAGAATAAAAAAATACGGAATAAATGAATTTATTAAACGTCTTTGCATCTCCATGTCCAATATACAGATTAATTAGGCACATTTTTGTGCAGGTGAAGTACACATCCCTCTCCCCTTTCTATTTAACTCTAATCATATTAGACATGGTCATAGAATTGTTCATTGAACCTAGACAAATAAGAATGAATTTTAATTTAACCTTAGGACATAGTATGTTGACGAGAAAGATGTTTCCAATAGTGTAATATGCATACTATTATGATTATATTATTGACTGATTTTATAAATGTTACTGAGGTGAAATTTATCAGGTTTATTGGAAGGTAATGACTTGTCAAGTGCATTATAAGTAGGTGTTACATATGCCATTTTCGATTTGTCTGGAAGTGTGGCAGTTTTTGGTGATTGATATGTTGAATAGGTAAAGGTATGGCAAGTTGGTTTTTTTTCATTGCAGAAGGTTGTAAAGCAATATTTGATGGTTTGTGGATTTATTTATTATATTTTGTTTATTTGTACGAGGACCATGTCTGTTATTATCGTAATTTTTTATAGTTTATTATCTTCGTGTTTTACATAATGTTTTACTTGAAGAATATGAGTATTAATTTCCTGGGTGAAAAGTGAGGGGAAGTAGGTATTGAGAAATTTTAACGTGTGCTTATCAGTCAGTGATGTTAATTGGGCCTATCTATCTTGTTGGTAATTTTTAGTTTTGTATGTGAAAGAAATATTTTTGATTAGTGTTTGTTTGAATACTTTGAGAGTTTAGCGTGATATTCCCTTTTTTGTTTTAGTAATATTTTCTTTATCTCTTGAATAGATTTATTAGTAAAGTGTAGATTCCCTCTTTTTATAGGTATATGTCTGTACGTATTTTGAGCAATGAGATGTTTGAATTTATTATTGATGCATTTTGGATGAATTTTGTTTGATTTAATTTTGCTACTGTGAATAAAAGTTGTCTTTGCAGTTAGAAGTATGCTTTGAAAAATGTGATATTATCAAGCAAGATAACGTATGTGTGTATTTGACCTTTAGTCAGGACATGGTAATTTAACGTACGTAGGTAATTATCGAGTGGGATGAAGTGGGTGAAGTGAAAATGTGGGACAGATGGAGATTTGATTGCAGTAGTTGTTTGGGTGATTTCATGATAAAATGAAAGACAGGTTGTGGTGTGTGATGACTTTGGCCAAGGTCATCATTTATTAACATTGAGAATATGAATTGGTTATTTTTTTAGCCAGAAGCAGATTATTTTGTCTAGTTTGTTTTTATTAGAATGAAAAAACAATCGTGAAGAGTATAAATCAATCAAGTTAATTTGTTAGTCAAATTTTTTTTTTCGTGTGATAGTTTTAATCAATTTGTCTAAAGTTTAAATGTTTCATTATAATGGGATTTTCGTATGTAGGTGGCTTATGAATTTGGTACAAGTTTATTGGACTGTTATATATCAGTCAGTTGAGGTGCCTATAAATGACAGGGAAAATGACTGACTGACTGACTGACTGACTGACTGACTGTCTCTGTCTGTGTTTCTGTCTGTCACGACTTTTGTGAAAGTGTAGCGAAGCCGAATGTGTTTGATGTTTATAATGTTATATCATGTGTAAGAAGAAAATAATGTGAGACATACATAGAAGGGTACGGCAACAACGTTGCTATTGATGCTGTAAGTGTGGAATAGTTTATAATGGTATATATCGCATTAGAAAGGCGTTTTTGTTTGAGGTTGATCTAGGCGTCTGTTTTATTAATATGTATATTAGGTAGAGTTGCAATTAATGTTGGGTGGTATGTTAGATTTGTAGTGGTTTGTATTGTAAACGTTAAGGGAGATAGTCAGTCAGTCATTTAGTCGTTTGCGATTATCATTTATTTGTTGAACATTGAAATGGTATAAAATACCGACATTGTTAGGTAAGACACATATGCAACAGTTAGGTATCTTTATTTCGAAACGTTTCGCCTACACAGTAGGCTTCTTCAGTGGAGTATAGAAAAGTTGATAGAAGCAGAAGATACTTGAAGACGATGTAATCAGTTCATCACCCTTAAAGTTTTGAGGTGGTCAGTCCCTCAGTCTGGAGAAGAGCATTGTTTCGTTGTCTGAAACAATATGAAGAAGTTGAAGTGACAGAATGGGGTTTTATATAGTGCCAGGAGGTGAGACGTATATTGCCCTCCGAAAGCAACTTACGTCTCACTTCCTGGCACTATATAAGGCCCCATTCTGTCACTTCAAGTTCTTCATATTGTTTCAGACAACGAAACAATGCTCTTCTCCAGACTGAGGGACTGACCACCTCAAAACTTTAAGGGTGATGAACTGATTACATCGTCTTCAAGTATCTTCTGCTTCTATCAACTTTTCTATACTCCACTGAAGAAGCCTACTGTGTAGGCGAAACGTTTCTAAATAAAGATACCTAACTGTTGCATATGTGTCTTACCTAACATTTATTTGTTGATGAATTGATTTGGCATTAATAATAATTGTATTTTGAATATTGTTTTAAAGATATCCCTGAGGTATGTGTGTAATAAGAAAGCATTAACTGTTTGTAACTTTAAGACTCCAGCTAGATTGATGTATATTATTTTATAGAAGTATCCATAGTTGTATAATTTATCAATTGAAATTCGTAGACGAGTCATGAGTTAGCGTGTTAATTGAATTGGGTAATAGAAGGATTATATCGCCATCGAGATGAAGGGATTTCATAATTTTTTTCAAAGAATAGGTGTGAGTTATTAATGAATGGGATTTCAAGTTTATTGTATTATTATTCTTTTCAGCAATTTCTAGCAATTCCGTAGGTGTGCATTAATTGGGTAATGTGATTTTTTTGAAGGTAGTGGTAGGTATGAATGGCATGTTTCCTTTATGCGTGTGTAAATATTTGTTTGGTTGACATATACTTTGAGAGGATTTGTTTGTTTGAATTATTTCCCTTAATGTCATTATTGCCAACATAAAGAGGGGTTTGTCATTATTGGACTATATTAGTGAAGCTGTTGCTGACTGAGTGAATGTAAGTGACCAAGAGGTGGTGATGGAGCGCGCACACATGGTCTGTTTGGTAGAAAAAGGAGGGTTGATATGTTTGAGAATGTCGTGTTATTAAAATAATGTTAAGTAACTAAGTTGATTATGATGGGAATGAGTGGTAAGTTGAAGGAGAGTAGCCAGTGAAGTGCGGTCATGTTTGAGAAGTTAATTAGTTTAGTTTAATGTTTATTATGCACCCCATACCCATCCTGTGGGCTTTAGTCAAAAGATTACAGAGGTACATAATTAATTTGTCCAGGGACTGGACTTTAAAGTTTTAATATTTGAGCAATTTACAGAGGTAATTAACTGACAATTTACAAAGGTAATGAACTCGAGGTAGCTCTGGTCAGTAATGACAAGTTAGAAAGGTATTTATAGATTACAGAGGTACGTAATGGTTTGAGGGAGTGGGCCCCCAAAGTTTAGATAGGAAAAACTAGGAAAAAAAAGGGTAATTAAATCACAAGTTCAAAGGTAATAAATTGTGTAAGAATGGTTACTTACGTTTATATATGGGTTTAATCGTGAAGAAATTATAGTGTAATGAGCAATTCACACTTTCACACCCGGTCACAACTGTAATGAGTTATTGGTGCAAATATTGATTTTTGAGACACACACACACACACACACACACACACACACACACACACATGTGGTAATGCTTTGTTTACAACTAGCAAAGTCAGGGTATTTCTGCAGAATGGTCTGCAATATACCATTGTGGATAAAATACTTAGCCATTTGTTGAACATTTGTGAGTGAGTTATTTCTAAATTCATTAATTTGATCACAGTCCAGTACATAATGATGCAGGGTGTGACAATAGTCCATCTGGCAAAGTTTACATTTCGTTTTGTCTACATCTGGTGGTGGTGATTTAATCTGCCAAAGATACTTGTAACCTAGCCGGAGCCGGGCGGTAGTGACATCCAAGAGTCTGCTTATTTTGTTGGATGCATCATAGACATGTGGCTCCTCGTGCATGATAGAATGATGATAGATGGACTTAATGGTTTCAATCTTCCTGAGCCTTAAGTCCAAAAAATTCAGTTGAAGTTCTTTTCGTATTATTGTTCTCAAACTACTACCTGACAAGCCAAGATTATAATCTACTTCCTCTTTGAAAGAATACAGATTAGCCAAATTATCAATTGTATCATGCATCTGTAGACCAACGTGAGATGGAGTCCACAGAATGTGCACTCTTGACTCCACTGTCCACAATTCTACCATACTTGTCTGGTTTCTGACACAAGCATGCAACAAATTATACTTAATGAGTTGAGAGCATTTATGGATGACAGAGAATTAGTTACAATTAAAATGTCAATCTTTGGTACATAGATGCATTTCAGTACAAGGAGTATGGCAAACAGTTGTGTCTGAAGGCTAGAGGCCCAATTATCGATGTGTGCTTCAATTTCTTTAAGAGAGCCATCACTCTGTACGACAACAGCAGCACTACGAGCTGCACCAGTGGATTGGTGAACATAACCATGAGCGTAAATTATTTGCGAGTGTGTGCTGTGACTAAATTATCAATACAGCTTAAGGCCTCGTGTTTGATTTGAAGGCGAAGTTTGTTATGATTTAAGTAGTAGTTTGGGGGGAAATGGAGGAATAATAGTTTGGAATGAGGTAATATTTCCTGGAGCGGAGAAGTGCCGCTGTTGCCTTACTTGACATAGATCATGTATGTGATTCATGTGGAGAGAATTGATTTTATAATTTGACACTATTTATTGACGGTGGTTATTTTTGTTATTGGTGAAGTTTGAAGGGCTTGGGAGTTAAAGCGACTGACGCTATAATTGCTAGTGAGTATTTTGTTGTTAATCAGTTTGAATGTTAATATTTTTTATATAATTTGAGTATATTTGTGCAAATTATAAGAAGTTTTTGATTTTTTTATTTTTTTTTTATTTTTTTGTTACACGTTGATGGAAGTTGGAGGTGGTGGTGTGTAAAGATGAGTAATGTTTGATTATGTATATTTTGTATTTAAATTTATTTGTCATGTAGAGAGATGATTTACTAATTATTTAAATTTTTTTTTTTTTTTCGGGTTGAAGTGAGTTGACGGTTGAGTGTGGTTGGCGGATTTTGGCCGAGGCGGCTATTGTAGAATGGTTTTTATGGTTAATATTGTAAGTGATAATGTTTGAAATATTTAAAGAGGTTAACTCATTTTTCTTATTGCAGGTTTTGGGGAGGCGCTTATTAGCGTGAGGAGTGAGGGCTGGCTGGTTGTTTTAGTAAGATGAGTAATATTGTTTTAGGGAAGTCAGTGTTAATTGATTGTATTAAGGCTTGAAACAGTGAATAAACAATGAAGGTCGCATCCCAGACTTGTCATTGTTAATTTTGGAGCAAGTGTATATGTAATGTAGGAATTATGTATACATTTGTGGTGTTTGAGGTCTTAATGTTTGGGACGTAATCTCTGGTATGGTAATAGTTTGAGAAAATATTAACAAAGAAAGAGAAATGATTGTAATGTTTAAGGAAGGTGATGGCAGTAAAATAGATATTATATATCGAGTATAGAATTTTTCTGGCGAGAAATGTCAATGTATTTCAAGTATTTTATTTTTGTTTTATAGGTTGGTGATGAATTGGCGGCCAAGTGTGAGTGACGGAGTTTTATTATAGGAAGTAAGCGTGGACTGCTGCTGCTGCTGGTGGTGGTGGTGGTTATGCTGCTAATGCTGTGTATTAAGATAAGTAATATTTTCTGTTTGTGTAAACTGTTTGTTTGAGAGTTATAGGGAGAATAATGTTTCTGGGTTGAAGATAGTTTTTATTTGAGGATACAAAAATTACTTTGAGTGTATTAAGGCTTGAAACGGGGAGCAAATAATGAAGGTCGCATCCCAGACTTGTCATTGTTAGTTTTAGAAAAAGTGTATATATAATGTGGGAGTTGTGTATACATTTGTGGTGTTTGAAGTCTTAATATGCGTAGTGGAGTTTTTTTTTTTTTTTTTTTTTTTTTTTTTATAATGGTGGGTATGGATGTATTTTATAAATATGAATTTATTTTATTTTTTAAATGTGGTAGTAATAAAATGAGTACTGATTTTAAGTAAGTTTGAGATGTTGGATGGGGGAAGTGTGAATGTATTTAAATTATTTTATTTGATATGTTTAGTAAGAAATTTAATTAGTATTTCAGGTTGGTGAAGGTGATGAATTTACATCTAACTAACTAACTGACAGACTGACTGAGTGGTTGACTGATTTTTACTAGTGGTGTGTATTTGGTATGCCTTTTTTTTTTATTTTAGAATTGACAATGTTTGAAGAAATGATGTGAAATGTTTGTAGGTATTTTTTTAAATTGTTTAATATAATAGACTAATTGAAATATTTTATTGCAGATTTTTGTTGTGCCGAGGTGTTGATGGGAAGACTGAGTAAATGTTGTTATTGGTGCTGTTATTTAAGATGAGTAAAATTATTTATTGTTGTAATAAGTATTATTAAAGATTAACTAGTTATGTGTTGAGAAGATTTATTTGAAGATAATTTTTGGTTGAACAATAAATTTAGTTTAAAGTGTATTAAAACCTGAAACACGGACTAAATAATGAGGGTCACATCCTAGACTTGTCATTATTAGTTTTTGAACAAGTGTATATGTAATGTGGGAGTTGTGTATACATTTGTAGTGTTTGAAGTGTTAATGTGTAGTGGAATTGTATATGAAAATTTAGAGATTTGATGAGAGAAATGTCAATATAAGTGAATGTTTTCCAGAGGATGCGATTGAGTTTGGTTGAGGCATCGAGTGTATGGAGTTATTATTGAAAGGCGTGTATTAACATTTGTTTTAAATATTTAAAATTTTTTATTTTAATATTTTTTATTAATAAAAATTCATATTTTTTCAGGTTGGAGGTTGTGGGGTGACTGAGTTTGGTAGAGGCAGCGAGTAGGAGGAATTAATGTTGAAAGGTGTGTATATTTTATTTATTTTTTTTATACGTGTTAAAAGTAGTTATGTTTAGTACTAATAATTAATTTAATATTTTAGGTATGTGAAGGCGACGACTAATTGGCGGCTGATTAAAATAATGATTTTTGTGTCGAGGCATTGAGTGTTTACCTGGAGAGAGTTTGGGGGGTCAACGACCCCGCGGCCCGGTCTGTGACCAGGCCTCGTGGTGGATGAGCGCCTGATGAACCAGGCTGTTACTGCTGGCTGCACGCAAACCAACGTACGAGCCACAGCCCGGGAAGACTGACTGACTGACTGACTGACTGACTGACTGACTGAAGGGAGCTATCTGTTAATAATTTGTTTAAAGTCGAGTATTATTATGATTTATTGATGAGCCTTAAGAAAGTAAAGTAAAGTAATTTTTAGTGCATTTAGGGTTGAAACACTGAATAAATAATGATAGTCGTATCCCAGACTTGTCATTATTAATTTTGGAGCAAGTGTATATGTAATGTGGGAGTTATGTATACATTTGTTTGAGGTGTTAATAGTTGTCGAGTTTAATTATTGTTTGAGATAATGGTGGATATACTTGTAATGTGGGCTAATGTATTTGTATTAGATATTAATTTTTAAGAATTTTTAAAGATTGAAATGTCATTAATGTATTGTAATTGTTTATTTGTTATTGAAATGTTTTAGGCTATTAATAAGTAATTGATATCTTTTTGTTGTTGCAGGAGGAGAGTTTTTGATATGGTGATTGATTGTTAGTGATTAGGAGAGGCGGAGATAATGTAGGAGCTAATAATGAAAAGTTAAGTATTATTGAATAATTTAACTTTATTTCTTAAAGGTATTAAGTAAATTTAGTTATTAATTTGAAGATGATAGAAGTACAAAGAAATAATTAGTTATTTTTGAAGATAAGATGGCAAAGGGCCTTTTATGTATATGATTAATATTGAGCCTTAAGGGGGCAGTAGGGTAAAATCTGTAACTGTGTTTACCGTCCGATTTTCTCCTGTTTTTGTACACAAGACAAATTAGTTTTACTCATTTTTGAAAATATTTATCAAAAATATACTTCAAAAAACAACTGAGAAATGACTGATTTATTGAAAATGCCCTTATGGGCAAACTTGATCTTATATGGGAGTACACAAGGTTGTTTTGACACTTGGTGCCGAGAGAACAATGCTTATACTAATTATCGTAGTCCTTTTCTCTAAATAAACTTTATCTTTATTTCACCAAAAATAAAGTTTATTAGTTCCTCGAATATTTCCAAAAAAATCTGCCGTTTACTCCCACAACTCGCAAAGTATTTTTATTATTATTATAATCAAAAAGAAGCGCTAAGCCACAAGGAACAAAGTATTGTGAATATTTTCAATATTTAGTCAGTCAGCGAAAAATGGAGAAATCATTATTCAAAAATTGTGATTATTATATTGCATTTAATTCAGTAATAAAGCGAGAAGCTTGGCCATTAGGTGAATAAGTTACTTGCGAGATATCGGCCGGGAGCGCGGGCCGGCGCCTGTCTCAAGAAAAAGATTTGTATTTTTCGCGAAAATCGCGTTTGTTTGGGTGTATTTCTCAGTAAAGTGATGTTCTAGTGCAATTAGCGTCTACAAAACACTGTTTTCTCTTACTCGGAGATTAAAGAATGCG
Source organism: Cherax quadricarinatus (assembly GCF_026875155.1). Lineage (NCBI taxonomy): Eukaryota > Metazoa > Arthropoda > Malacostraca > Decapoda > Parastacidae > Cherax > Cherax quadricarinatus. The sequence continues at coordinate 1,299,189 of NC_069457.1, forward strand.
ACCTGGAGAGGAGTAGGTCAATATTTATCGAAATATTCCCGATAATCTTTCGTAATATTATGGGGTATTTTATTCAGTCTAGAGTATATAACATATTTTTATATTATTTATAGTGTTTATTATATCATATTAGATCAATTCTGATAGAAAAATAAGTTGTAGATTTGATATATAAGGTGATATAAGCGTATTATTATTACAATCAAGGGGGAAGCGCTAAACCCGGAGGATTATACAGCGCATGGGGGGGGGGATGTGGAAGGCATTCAGGCTTAATTCGGGGAACTTTAGCACAGATCCAATTCCCTAAATCAAGAGCCCGTCACCAACATCAAGGAACCTTCCTTGAGGGGTATATAAGCGTAATAAAGAGTAATTTCTCGTGGCGTGGCAACCCTTCCGCTCATCTTATATGATTAATGATTGTTGCTAAATCTAGGGATAAGCTCCGCTTTCAGTTATTATATTTGAAAGTATAATGCAAGAAAAAGCGATAAATAAGTAAAAATTTCAAAAATATATATGGGCCGTGAGCAGACTCGCTACCAACATCGCGGTGACCATAGCTGATATAAATGGCTATAATTTCTTGTAGAAACGTCGTAGAATATTCATTCTGGTACCATTTTGTTGGCCAAGAGTTGAGCTATTTTTTAGTATATATAAGTTAATTTCGATATTTTTTCGGTGAGCGTGTGCGGAAATATGCCCTACTGCCCCCTAGATGAATTTAAAGTAATAATCATTAATATGTTGATTAGTAAACATTTTAGTAGAGATGTTATATGGTCATTGTGTAGCTGTGGATTGAGTCTAATTGAGTAGTGTTTATTAATACAATGAAAGTATTAATAAGTGTTAGTTAATATTTTGTGAAGTTAAAAAATTAATAAAAAATTTTTTGAGTGATTTTTAATAATTTAGTAAATAGATGAAGTATTGATCAAAGTTTGAATAGGTTATATAAAATGGAAGAGTTGATTTTGTTTAATGTTAGTTTAATTAAATAAAGTTAATGAGATTTATGTTTAAAAATTGCTAAATGTAAAAAAGTCAATTTTTGTTTTCATAGGTTGTTGGAAGTGTCTGTGGCGGTGGCATCAACAGTGACATTGGTCAATTTGATGTAGATTATGTTAGAGGGAGGGAGTTAATCAATTGTTTGACTATTTTAAGATAATTAGTTATTGAATCTCAAGTGAGGAATAGGTTTTGGTGAATTGTGGACCGAGCATTGTAAAAGCCATATTGACTTTGATCACTGAAAGAGTGAAGATACTGCTGGTGTCCAGACCAAGTTTAGACTAATAACTACAAACATAGTTAATAATGAAGGTCGCATCCCAGACTTTTCATTGTTAATATTACTTCAAGTGTATATATAATGTGGGAGTTTATATATGTTTGTGGTGTTTGAGTTATTACGTTGAGACTTGTGTTTTGGAAATACCGGGTATTGATGTACTCTGGATGGGTTGATTTGTCGCTGTGAAATGGTTAGTAACATTATTTGTGAAACATGATACCAATAAATAGATTAGTTATGGTTTATTATAATGAAGAGGAAGTGGTAAGATTATAGAGTTTGTGGGAAGTTGAGCGTAGACTGAAATTCCTAAATGAAGAAACTTTATATGATGGGTATATATGATTTATTATAATGAAAATTGATAATAAAAAGTGTATATATTTTATCTTTAATTGGAATTTTTTGAGATTATAAAAAAGTAAAATATTGGTTTAAAGTATTTTATTGTGGAAATTGAGATATGAAAATTGTTAAAATAGTTTTTTACTGAAAGTTTAAATAAAAAGAAAAATTATGAAAATGTTTATTTATTAAATATGAAAAGAAATTGATTAGCATTACTTAAATTTGGAAAAAATATGAAAATAAATTTTTTTTTTTTTAGAAATATAATTAATAGTTAAATTGTTTAATAATGATTTTATTTGAAAAATATTTTAGTACAAATTGTCGTATTCTGTTAAAAGTAATCAATCATATTATGAGAATAATGAAAAGAAAATGGCAAATATCATTTTTGAATAGAGAAATTAATTTAGATTAGGTGCAGTATTAGCAATGGTAAATTCAAAGTTAGTATTAGAGACCAAAAGTGATTTAGTAGTAATGAGGCAAAAGCTGATGATATTGAAATGATATACTGTGAATATTTTGTTTTTTAATAAAGATATTATAATCAAGTATGAATCTGTAAACCCGGATGATTTATAGAGCATGTGGGGGGGGGGGGGATGTGGAAGGCATTCAGGTTTAATTTGGGGAAGTGGAACACAGATGCAATTCCTTAAAATCAAGAGCCCCTCAACAACATCAAGGAACTTTGCTTGAGGGGCTAATAAAAGCTAGAAATGATCAAAATAGGAATTTAATTTGTAATTGAAAGATATGATGAACAGTAAAAATAAAATATTAAGTAATTAGAACAAATGTAAAAAACTGAATTAAGAAATCGTAATGACACGATTGCAAACGATACCCTGTGGCCGGGATTGAAACCCGGAGTCATAATATCAAAACCAGGTTGTCATGTTGCCGCATTTGTGGTCACAGAGGTGCCCTGTGCTAAGTTTCCTGTGGTGCAGAAATATTTATATACGTAGTTGGATGAATTTTATTGTGGGTAGCTGGTGTAGTGGCTAACGGGATGGTCTGGAGTTTTGAGAGTATGACTGCGTGTTTTAATTTTGGGTGGGGGGGGGGGTATTATGGTTTTTAAAAACTGAAAAATGTTAAATAAGTCTTATGACAATCAAGGATGAGGAAAGTGAAATAATAATTTAAAATATCAATTTATTAAAGTAAAAAACATAAGTTATTACAAATTAGTTGTAAATGGCATCATCATTATGGTGATTAAATTTATTATTTAATGTTAAAAGAATGTTTAGTTTTGATTCTCATGAAACAAGCACTTATTTGTCAGAGACAAAAATCCAAAAACTTTTAAGCATTACAAATTTACTTGTGAAGAGGAATTTTAAGTTATTTATCATTGATCATTATTGTCACCACTTGTCGAAAGTATTTGTTTCATTCAGGCTGTCCCCGTATTACCAAAGAGCTCGGAAGGCTTCTTCAAAGATTAAGAATGTGAAAAAAAAATTTATGGATCAATTTGACCCTAATGAAGCTGTGACACTCTTGTGTCCCACTTCAGGGAAATCTTAAACGCCACAAACACACCTCTCAGCAGATATTTTGTGCGACAAGGAACCACTGACTAATTCTTGAGCTCGTCGCAGTAGCATTAAAAAAAATATCACCTTAAGTCGTAATGGAACGAGATTCTCTCCTTCCCTATATCCTCCTCCCATTTTCCATCCAGTTTTCAGTAAAGGTCAAAATGGAGAGGAAGCAGGCTTTGGGCATATTAGACTTATCTTTATGTCTAATGTCCAAATGAATAAAATGAATAAATACTATGTAAATAAAGTATTTCTTCTCTAATGTTCAGTGCTTTTTGTAAACCAGGGTAGTCCACCCCAACCCTCTACGACACCTCTTCATTGGGAATCAGATATGAAACCCTTTAAATCCCCCACCGTACATAAGGTAAAAAATACACAAACATATAATGAAGCATATATAATTCAAAAAACCAAAAATAACATCAGATATTAGACAAACACAGCATAGGACACAGCACACAACAAGAAAACAGGTTACTTAAAAAATGCTAGAGTACAAAGGAACAGCCTCAAAAGTTTTACTGAAAAAAGTTAGTTAGACAAGACTGGCCTCTTGTGAATCCCATGCTGAGTATCATTAATGAAGCTGTCTTCCTGTGTAAAAACCGAGATAAAATAATTATTTAAAATCTAGCACATTTCATTCTCTTTGTCAGTATATTTTCCCCTTGTAGGTTCTGTCACAAACTGCTTCAAAAAACAATCCTGAACTACTTCTAAGAAATCGTATGATTCTAAATTTGGGGGACGGTATATCACACCTAAAATAAATTTTTCAGACTCTGTATGTGTTACTTCAATCTACTTGGAACAATTTGAAACCCTGAATGTGACATTCTGCAGGCATGTCCCGACTTTTTGAATTAAACCACGTCTCAGTAATGGCAAATACATCTATGTTACCTGCACTAGCAACTAGTCTCAACTCGCCCATCTTATTCCTAGCACTGCGACTATTTGTGTAATAAACTTTTAATGACCCTCCTCTCTCTTTACCCTTCCTGCTTTTTTCTATTATTCCACTAAACCCTATTGTCCTTATCACCCAAGGTCCCTGGCTTTTCAATATCTATCTCGTTCTTATAACTAGTTCCCCTAGAACTCGTAATATTACTACACTGGGACTTCACTGTTTTCCTGCATAACCTGCTAATCAGGTCCTCACTTCTACGTCTGCCAACATCGTTGCCTCCAGCACTGAGACAGATAGTTTCCACGGCAGTCTCTTTCTTTTTCATCGTTTCTACCTTTCCATTCGTCTTCTTGATCATCAACTTCTTTCTCTGCTGTCCAGCCACTGACCACTTTCCCTTCTTGACCTGAGGACTCAAAACAGGAGGACTACTCCGAATCTTTTTGTTTTCCTCGGTCAGTCGCCGAATTTCCAGATTTGCCAACTTCCTTAAGCTGGTAAAGTTGCTCAATGGAGGGCATCTTGCTTCAATTCTAGAGAGCACGCAAAACAGGTCTTCACAGAGCCCAAGTACACGTCAACACTGCGCAAAACCCAACTCAATCAGGAGCTACTGCGCACGTCCACACGACCCAATAGTGATATGAAAAGTGGGTTATAGTAAGCATATATACACACCTGGAGAAGAAACAAGTGTAAAGGAGAGAGATTGAGATTTTGGGAAATGTTGAGTGAATGCATGGGGAGTTTTGAACCAAGTGTGAGAGTAATGGTGATTAGGGATTTCAATGCTAAAGTGGGCAAAAATGTTGTGGAGGGAGTAGTTAATCTGAGGGGCCAGGGGTAAATGAAAATGAGAAGCCTTTAAAATTGAGCTATGTGTATATGGGGAAAGAGGAAAATGGCAACAAGAAGCAAGAGGGAGGTGAAAGTGTATAAACTAAGGAAGGATGAAGTTCAGGTGAGATATAAGCAACTATTGGCAGAAAGGTGGACTCGTGCAAGTAGTGGGGGATTGAAGAGGGTTAGAATAGTTTTAAAAATGCAGTATTACAATCTGGGGCAGAAGTTTGTGGTTATAGGAGAGTGCATGCAGGAGAAATGAGGAGCAATTGGTGGAATGATGAAGTAAAGGTTGTGATAAAAGACAATAAGTTAGATTATCAGAGGTTTTTACAAAGCACAAGTGTTATAAGAAGAGTAGAGTATATGGAGAGTAAAAGAATGGTGAAGAGAGTGGTGAGAGAGTGCAAAAGGAGAGAGCAGATGATAGAGTGGGAGAGGCATTGTCAAGAAATTTAAATGAAAATAAGAGAAACTTTTGGAGTGAGTTAAACAAGTTAAGAAAGCCTACAGAACAAATGGATTTGTCAGTTAAAAACAGAGTAGGGGAGTTAGTAGATGGGGAGATGGAGGTTTTAGGTAGATAGCGAGAATATTTTGAGGAAATGTCAACGAAGAATGGGAGGCAGTAATTTCATGCACTGGCCAGGAGGTATACCATCTTTTAGGAGTGAAGAAGAGCAAAATGTAAGTGTTGGAGTTACATGAGGCATTACGTACAATGAAAAGAGGTAAAGCAGCTGAAACTGATGGGATCATGACAGAAATGTTAAAAGCAGGGGGGTATATAGTCTGGGAGTGGTTGGTACTTTTGTTCAATAAATGTATGAAAGAGGGGAAGGTACCTAGGGATTGACAGAGAGCAAGTATTAGTCCCTTTATATAAAGGGAAGGGGACAAAAGAGATTGTAAAAATTATAGAGGAATAAGTTTACTGAGTATACCAGGAAAAGTTACAGTACGGTTATAATTGAAAGAATTAGAGGTTAGACAGAATGTAGGATTGCAGATGAGCAGGGAGGCTTCAGAGTGAGTAGGGGATGTGTATATCAAGTGTTTACATTGAAGCATATACAGCAGGGCCCCACTTATACAGCGGGGTTAGGTTCCAGGCTGTCGCTGGAAAACAGACATCGTCGGAAGACAGAACTCCATTTTTTTCCATTTATAAATGCATATAAATGCCAGACAACAAGGTTACACTAAATTATATTAAGTTAGTTATAGAACTAGGCATTAAAAAAAAACAAAGTAAAATACAGTCACAGTAAATTCATTACTTATCTTAAAGTATTTGTTATCTTAATGTAGGGAGAGAGGTGAGTAGTAATTATTTGTATGAAGTCAGGTGCAGGTATCCCTGGCTCCCCGTCTCATACTTAATATACGATATTTAAAACATCCCACAGAGGTAAAATGAACATACAGTACACTCATTATTTACCTTAAAATATGTGTAGTCTTAATATAGGAAGAAAAGTGAGTAGTATTTATTTATATAAATTCAGTGTACATAGCCGGTAGGTGTAGCCCGCCTGGGCTACACCTACCAGCTACCTACACTGGCCCAGAGTCATATTAACATCAACATGCCTTGTTCACTGAATTTAATCATTTCTAACAACTACCTTTAGATGCCATCATAAACGAAGGTACAAGTAATGAATAATTCGTGCCGAAAATTGTAAACAAAAGCAGAGTGGAGGACTGGCTGGGCCAAACGCACATTCATACATGTTTTCTCTGATGGCTGAACAGAGAAAACGTAATGTTGTCCCTCCGCCCGGCTACCACATAGGTCCACAAGTATTATTATCAGAGCATATAAAATATGCAATAAATGCCAGACAACAAGTTTACACTAACTTATATTAAGTTAACAATACAAATAGCCATTAAAAATAAAATAAAAGATAAGATACACACAGAATACACTTATTACTTACCTTAAAATATTAATATTAATGTGTGAGAGGTGAGTGGCAGGGTGTTTATTGAATAAAATAAGAATGGAACACCATCATCCTCTAAATTGGCACTTAAAGCAAGAGCTTACAACTCCTTTTTATTACAGCTAACCTTAGACGCCATCATCAATGAGAGCCAACTAGTTAATGAAAGAGTAAACAAGAGAGAGATTACAGACTTGAGAAAATGTAAGAATACGAAGTGAACAGGTAGTGGACGATCACTTGGTCAGGCGAAATAAATGCATATTAATGTGTGTCTACTTTTAGTTCATTCACGTTCATTTGTAAGACTTTGTAAAACATTTACCTCAATATTTTTTTTATTCTAATAATAATTACCTCACAATACAAATACTCTAATATTGTGTACAAGTTGTACAAGTTAGTTCAGAATAAACAAACACCAATACACTATTTTTAGAGTGAATGAAGATAATAATAATAATAATAATACAGTGCACCCCCAGATAACGATCAGCTCCCAACTCAACCAATTATGTAACTTTATTTTTATAAGTGCTTTTCTAGGTGTATTTTTAGGGGTCTGAAATGGACTAATCTAATTCACAATATTTCTTATGGGAACAAATTCGATCTATAACGGCACCCAGACTTCTGGATTGAAATAATATCGTTATGCGGGGGTCCACTTTATTATCATCATTAATATTAATAATTATTATTATTATTAATTATAAAAAGCACTAAACCCACAAGGGTCGTGAATTGCTATACATAGAGTAAAGGCATACGAAAACAATATTTTTCTACACTTACCCCCCCCCCCCCAGTGTTTGACTAGAGAAAATATAATTCTTCCAACACTACCTACACAGCTGCTTTGTAAACAAATCTCATACTTACATCAATTTTTATTCTGAGTGTATGTATCATGTTTATATGCTATGTAATGGGGTTTCATATATAATTTTGAGGAAAATATCATAGACGGATTAATGAAAATGTCTATACAGTGGACCCCCGGCAAAAGATATTTTTTCACTCCAGAAGTATGTTCAGGTGCCAGTACTGACCAAATTTGTTCAAATAAGGAATATTGTGAAGTACATTAGTCCATTTCAGACCCCCAAACATACACGTACAAACGCACTTGCATAAATACACTTACATAATTGGTCGCATTCGGAGGTGATCTTTATGCGGGGGTCCACTGTATTGATGTAAAATAAGACATTTAGTGTGCCCAAGAGTGATTATTATTACGTAGTATTGGCATCATGAGTAGAGAGAGATTTAGCAATTTTAATGTATACCTGCACACCAGCACAGTGTGTAAGTATATTTAAGTACAGTCACAAATAAGTATAATTATCAGAGTATATATAAAATATCAAGTAACTTTAAAACACTTAAAATTTTGGAAAGTTTCCTGACGTAATAGATGTGGTCATGGAAAATGTAAACAAACCGGGTGGGGGGCGCCGTATTTAAAAGACTGCTTGCCGTATAGCAAATTTTGGTCATAATTTGACATCGCCGTATTAGCAGAACGCCGTAAGGAAAAATGCCGTAAAGCGGGGCCTTACTGTATGTGAAAAATATTTAGATAAAGGTAGGGAACTTTTTATTGCATTTATGGATTTAGAAAAGTCATATGATAGAGTGGACAGAGGAGCAATGTGGCAGATGTTGCAAGTATATGGAATAGGTGGTAAGTTACCAAATGCTGTAAAGAGTTTTTATGAGGATAGTGAGGCTCAAGTTAGGGTGTGTAGAAGAGAGGGAGAATACTTCCCGGTAAAAGTAGGTCTTAGACAGGGATGTGTAATGTCAACATGGTTGTTTAATATATGCTAAAGTGTAATAGGTTCACTATTTTGCCATTATATTATATCATAGTGACTATCTGTCCATTGAACTTTGTTTACCTTTACTTAATTTAGTCCCTTATATATTTTCTCCTTCATTTTACCATAAAAACCTCAGTTCATATATTCACAATTGTTAAAATAATCAAAGTGCTATTCTCAGGTGCTAAAGTCTAATAACTTCACTATTTTCCATTAAAATACTCCAGGTGCTATAGACTACCTCAGGTGCTACTGATTTTACTTTTAATACATTCTTTTACTATTATATCCATTAGTTCCTTTATTTTAACTGTAAATATCTACTGTAGTTCATAAACTCACTTGTTAAAATAATTAAGGTCCTATTAGATACTTAAGTGTATAACTGAATTATCAATTCTGCAATAATCCCTTTTTCTTTCAAATTTTTACAAGTTTTAGATTAATCACGGTGTCTTACTCATAAGTCGACTTGTAGATTCAATATAAATCTTATCATTTTACTCAGAAAATCTAGTTTGTAAAATAACTCTCATCCTATGATTACAGACATAGATACTGATGTAAACTTTTTACAAAATGAATTACATGAATCAACCAGTAACTGTAATTACTACACAGCAGACCAAGCAAAGACATTACTCAGTGCAAACAGTAACATAACCATCTTTAACTACAATGTCAGATCCTTGAGCAAACATTATGATGACCTCACAGCATTACTCACTTCTTCATTCCAATATATCAATCATCACACTCACAGAAACCTGTCTTAAGCCTGATATTACAGATGTCTATACCATTCCTGGCTACATGGCCATACACAACTATACAACAGACCAACAAGGAAGAGGAACACCTATATACTATTCAAATCAACTCGAATATATCAATAAATCTTGCACAAGGGATGAACATGAAGAATATATCATAGCCAAATTTAAATCAAAAGACCTGCAAAAACCCCTCACAGTTATAAACATCTACAGAGTACCACAGTCAAACATTTACCACTTTAGTGAAAAACTAGGAAACATGATTACTGATGCACACATCAGTAAGAATGATAATAAATTCCCACTCCCGCCAGCATACTCCACCCATTTTCAAAAGTCTGAATCTACTCACCATTAAGAACATCCATACTTATTCATGTGCCTACTAAATACACAGAACAATACACGCAAATATAAACCCCTCACTCAAACTTCTCCTCACCAACCTAAACAGGACACATGACCACAACACAAGACACAGATCTCTTCTTGATATACAGTACCTCGTGTCCATATCACACTGTGTAAAAACTCTATGCACATAAAGGGCCCAAAAATATTAAATTCATTACCAGAAGATATTGAAGTAACCCAGTCTGAAAATCAATTTAAGACTTCTCAAAAGCCACTTAATCACCCTAGACTAAATGCTAAACACTCAGTACACACTCACCTATGTACTCCCACATCATAACTTCAATAATCACATTGAACCTTTTATCCACTGTTGACAGGAATATAATTCAATCACTGTTTTCACAAAAGCATTTTTGAATATAAAAATATCTTTGTATTATACAGATTTTGATTCATTTATAATTAACATTCTAGTGTACAACTATGAAATAATTACTATCCTACTGTACAACTATGATATACTCCTTAGTATTAAGTAGACTGTAAGCCAATAACGTTAAGTTGGCCCATAATGCCTAGGCATAATAGAGGCTCTATTTGCATTGCAACCCACTATTGTAAATACAAAATCTCAATGTACTATTTGCAAAGACATAAAATAAATAAATGTGGTTGTAAAAGAAGTAAATGCTAGGGTGTTCAGGAGAGGGGTGGGATTAAATTATGGGGAATCAAATGCAAAATGGGAATTGACACAGTTACTTTTTGCTGATGATACTGTGCTCATAGTAGATTCTAAAGAAAAATTGCAAAAATTAGTGGATGAGTTTGGGAATGTGTGTAAAGGTAGAAAGTTGAAAGTGAACATAGAAAAGAGTAAGGTGATGAGGGTATCAAATGATTTAGATAAAGAAAAAATGGATATCAAATTGGGGAGGAGGAGTATGGAAGAAGTGAATGTTTTCAGAGACTTGGGAGTTGACATGTCGGCGGATGGATTTATGAAGGATGAGGTTAATCATAGAATTGATGAGGGAAAAAAGGCGAGTGGTGCATTGAGGTATGTGTGGAGACAGAAAACGTTATCTATGGAGGCAAAGAAACGAATGTATGAAAGTATAGTAATACCAACACTCTTATATGGGTGTGAGGCTTGGGTTGTGTATGCAGTAGCGAGGAGACGGTTGGAGGCATTGGAGATGTCCTGTCTAAGGGCAATGTGTGGTGTAAATATTATGCAGAAAATTCAGAGTGTGGAAATTAGGAGAAGGTGTCGAGTTAATAAAAGCATTAGTCAGAGGGCAGAAGAGGGGTTGTTGAGGTGGTTTCATCATTTAGAGAGAATGGATCAAAGTAGAATGACATGGAGAGCGAATAAATCATTCGTGCTTTTTTTTGGTCTAAATCCAAATTGGCATGGGTTAAGTACTATGTTGTTGGATGTAAGGTAGGAGTACAGTCACTTGTGTATTATTTTTTCAAATATCTTGGAGTGTAAGGGCAAGTCTGATATGGGTCTGTAATTGTTCAAATCAGTTGGATCTCCACCTTTATGGACTCGGGTGACCCTTGCTGTCTTGGGTGTGGGTGGGAAGGTTAAGGGGGTCACAGAACATCGAGCCAGGGGAAGAGACGAAAAAATTGAAAAAAAATGAAAAATGAGTTAAGGAAGCTATAAATTTGTTAAACATTATTGCAATAATGGGCGACACTTCTGGAAGAACTTTTTTATATATGAATGGCAGCAAGTTATCTAGATCACCTGATTTGTTTTTTTATATATAAAAAAGTGTCACAAGTGCTATCACCAATCATTGCAACACTCTTTAACAAATCCATTGAATCCTCCACCTTCCCTACAGTACACAAAGGACGAGACCAAACAGAGTTGAATAACTATAGGCCAATATCCAACTTACACCCTCTCTCAAAAATCTTCAAAAAATTCATTCATAAACGAATCTACTCCTACCTTATCTCCCAAAACATACTCAACCCCTGCCAATTTGGATTCAGGCCTAATAAAAATACTAATGATGCTATTATACACATGCTAGAACATATATACACTGCAATAGAGAAAAAAAAAGTCCCACTGGAGATCTTCATTGACTTACGTAAAGCTTTTGATACAGTTGACCATCACTTGCTCCACGTAAAATTGTCACACTATGATATAAGAGGGCACTCCCTCAACTACCTCAAGTCATACCTCAACAACAGAAGCCAATATGTGTATGCAAATGGGGCAAACTCTTCTGCACAACCAATTACAGTTGGTGTCCCACAGGGAAGTGTCCTTGGCCCTCTTCTCTTTCTCCTATACATAAATGACCTACCAAATGCTTCGCAATTACTCAAACCCACACTATTTGCAGATGACACTACATACGTCTTCTCCCACCCGAGCCTAGTCACGCTAGCTAATACTGTAAATACCGAATTACAGAAAATATCTACCTGGATGAGGACTAACAAACTTACACTAAACATTGACAAAACCTACTTCATTCAGTTTGGTAACAGAGCTACAGATGTCCCTCTTAACATAATGATAAACGGATCACCTATCACAAAGCTAACAGAGGGAAATTCTTAGGAATCTACCTTCATAATAGACTCAAATTTCATACACATATACAACAAATTTCTAAGAAAATTTCCAAGACTGTAGGCATACTATCGAACATACGGTACTATGCTCCACAGTCAGCCCTCCTGGCCCTATATCACTCTCTTATTTACCCCTATCTCACCTATGGAATTTGTGCATGGGGCTCAACAAGTAACCATCTCAGACCACTAATTACCCAACAAAAGGCTGCACTTAGAATGATAACAAATTCTCACTATAGGCAGCACACTCCACCAATATTCAATACACTCAACCTACTCACCATATGAAACATCCATACTTATTACTGCACCTATTACATACATAGAACACTTAACTCTGATATTAACCCTCCCTCAAACATCTCCTTGCCAACCTCAACAGAACACATGACCATAACACAAGGCACAGATCACTCTTTGATGTTCCTCGTGTCCATCTCACGCTATGCAAAAACTCAATGCACATAAAAGGCCCTAAAATCTGGAATTCATTACCTGTAAATATAAAAGAAAACACTACCTATTTATAAATTCAAGTCTCTTCTCAAAGATCACTTACTCACCCAAAACCAAATAAATACTGAATAACTGAACATTATAAATTGTATATCTTAAATGTTTCTCACAATTATATCACATAAATGTTAAACCTAAAACCCAATCTAACTTTATTATTTTTTAAATACACTACCTAACAGAATACTCCATTCTACTGAATGTACAACAATGCATGCAACCATATGACCTGTCTTTGTAATACTCACTTGTGCTTTATAGTAATCTGTTTACATTAATGTTTTATCACTGATTTCATCATTGCTTAGTTAATCTTAAGTTAATTTTAAGCCAGCCCGTAATGCTATGCATAGTACAGTGGACCCCCGGTTAACGATTTTAATCCGTGCAAGAGGGCTCATCGTTATGCGAAATAATCGTTATGCGAATTAATTTTCCCCATAAGAAATAATGGAAATAAAATTAATCCGTGCAAGACGCCCAAAAGTATGAAAAAAAATTTTTTTTACCACATGAAATGTTAATTTTAATACACACAAACTGAAAAAGGCATGCACAATTACATGACACTTACTTTTATTGAAGATCTGGTGATGATTGATGGGATGGGAGGAGGGGAGAGCATTATCTTCTTACTGTTTAGAAGGGGAATCCCCTTCCATTAGGACTTGAGGTAGCAAGTCCTTTTCTGGGGTTACTTCCCTTCTTCTTTTAATGCCACTAGGACCAGCTTCAGAGTCACTGGACTCTGTCGCACAACAAATCTGTCCATAGAGCTCTGTACCTCCCGTTTCTTCAAGACTTTCCTAAAATGGGCCATAACATTGTCATTGAAATAGTCACAAGCACGGCTTGCAACAGCTGTGTCAGGGTGATTTTCATCTATAAAGGTTTGCAGTTCAAACCACTCTGCACACATTTCCTTAATCTTTGAAGTAGGCACAATGGATTCCAAAACTGGCATAGGCTTCTCAGGGTTAGCCCCAAACCCTTCAAAATCTTTCTTAATTTCCATACTAATTCTCACCTTTTTACCACAGGGTTGGCACTAGAAGCTTTCTTGGGGCCCATGGTCACTTATTTTCCAGAAACACCACCGAAAACACTGTAATAATACGAAATATTCCGAGTGTATGCTTGGATGTTACCGCGGAGGCTGGCTGGTAAACAATGGGACGGCCGGCACATGTGAGGGCACATTGGACGCGTCTCGGACGAAAATCGGTATGCGGGTTTTTAATCGGTATGCGGGGCAAAAATTTGGCGATAAAAGTAATCGTTATGCGGAAAAATCGCTATGCGATGCCATCGTTATGCGGGGGTCCACTGTATAAGTGGCTTTGGCATGCTGCTCTTATCTGTATTTTTTTGTACCTCTGTATGTGTGCTCAAATTGTAAATAAATAAATAAATAAATGATGAGTGAGACTTCAGTGGGATTAGTTGGAGCTAGGAATAGAGTATTTGGATAGTTGCCAGTGAGGTACTCGCTCGGATGGGTATTTGAGCTGTGAATTTGACTCGCTAGCTTTGATCCTACAGTTGAGAAGAAGACATTAAATTTGTCGGCCGTGTCTATGGGTTGCACGTGAGGTTCGTCTGGTCAAGTCTGTCTGTCTGTCTGTCTCTGTCTCTCTCTCTGTCTCGCTCTCTCTGTCTCGCTCTCTCTGTCTCGCTCTCTCTGTCTCGCTCTCTCTCTCTCGCTCTCTCTCTCTCGCTCTCTCTGTCTCGCTCTCTCTGTCTCGCTCTCTCTGTCTCGCTCTCTCTGTCTCGCTCTCTCTGTCTCTCTCTCTCCAGTCGGTTTCCTCGAGCCCAAAATTTGGGAGAGGGTTTGCCAGGTACTTTTCATGTCACCTTTCATTTCACTAGATCTATTTTCACGATAGATTCGCTTTGATTTACGTAGTAGTTTTGCTAGTATTGATGTGTATCTTTTAGTAAATTCTTTGGTAATTAAGCCTAATCTGAACTGCTTTTCAATTTGGTGTATTTTATTAATAGATTTGAGGATACTTTTTGTTAGCCATGGGCTATTTAGCCTCTTTTCTGTGATCTGTTTCGTTTTGACTGGCCAATGTTTGTTGTAGAGGTTTAGGGTTTTATGTAAAAAATTGATATCTTCATCGATATTATTACTGTCGTCTAGCGCTCTCTGCCAATCGATGGCACCTAGAGCTAGTTTTAGGTTGTTTATCAATGTCTCGAGTAAATTACCCTCCCGACAACAGCATCCCTACTCCTCCCTCAGTGTGAGCACTGTATTTCCCACCTCCAAGAGATGACAAGTACAAAAGTTGATTTCCATTTCTCTTTTATTATCACACTAGCCATCTCCCACCAAAGTAAAACAAAATAGAGGAAACACATTTACCATCATTCATTCACTTGCTGTCTTGCCAGAAGTGTGCTAACATTCCAGTTCAGATGGCCCCTCTGAATGCAAATACTACTACTACTACTACTACCCACCTCCAGGGCTCAAGTCCAGCTAATTGAGTTCCCTGAATACCTTCATGATACTGAAATATTGATGATATCTTCATCTCCCCAGGTAATAGCTTGCTTGTAGTATGTGTTTCAAAATTGGAACCACATATTCCTCCCAGCCAAATTTGCATAATCGGGTTAAATTCGTCAGCGTTACACCCGAATTTACACCTGCAATTAATGCACTATTTACTTTGTGTAAAAATAAAATCACGTACTACATCACTTTTTAACCCTTTCGGGGTTTTGGCTGTACTAGTACGGCTTACGTGCCACGGTTTTTGACGTCCTAGTACGCATAAATTCTAGCGCCCTCGAATCTAGCAAGAGAATGCTGGTAGGCCTACATATGAAAGAATGGGTCTATGTGGTCAGTGTGTGCATTATAAAAAAAAAATCCTGCAGCACACAGTACTTAATGAGGAAAAAAAAAAACTTTGACCGTGTTTTTGGTTTAAAACAGCGAGTTTGCACTATATTTTCGTATGGTATTTATTGTTGTATTCTAGTTTTCCTGGTCTCATTGTATAGAATGGAAGACATATTACAGAAATTGAGATGATTTTGACTGGTTTTACAATGAAAAGTACCTTGAAATTGAGCTCAGAGTAGCAGAAATGTTTGATTTTCACCAAAGTTCAAAAGTAAACAAATCATGCTAAGCGTCCAATACACGTCAACTGGCAAGTCTAATATTCTTTTGCAAGTGTGCTGATATTATTTATACCATTTCTACACTAATGCAGTAGTCTGCATAACACTAAGTCTTATTATTTTTGTGAGAATAAAAAATCAAAGTGGAAAGAAAAAGAAATATAAGAGGAGCCTGGGAATGTGCCTAATGAACAGAGGAAATGTTATTTTAGTGCCAGGAATGTCTTTCTTGTTTATTCTGGACCCTATTTGGAAATTGGCATCTTCTGAAATTTGTGTGAAATTGGCAAAATTCTGACCACTTTATTGGATAGTTGAAATCAGTAAATGGGTGGTTTCTTGTACTCATTCAATAGGACAAATGGAGTTCTAGTGAAATAGTTATGATTTTTGTCGACCAGTACATTGGAATTGGCCAAAAATAGGGCTCAAAGTGGGCAAAATCGCTGATGCGTAAACATCGTCAAGACCGCTAACTTTGGGAGAGCATAATTCCCTGAGTTTTCCATCAAATTTCATAATTTTGGTGTCATTGTGATTGGGAAGAGATTCTCTTATCTTTTCATAAGAATTTTTTTTTTTTTTTGAAATTTTGGCGACCCTGAGAACAAGTCTCTGAGAGGGCCTGGCGACCCCCAAAGGGTTAATTGCTGTATTTCTGGGTTTATAACTATGAAAAATAGAATATAACAAACCTATAACTATTTTCATGAATGGAATAACCAAGTTGTTAACCCTTGACTAACAAACACACATGTACCATCTTGGAAAATTATAAAAATCATTATTATTTTTTACTATTATCATTAATACTGTACTATAATTATTACATGAGAATATTTTCAACATCTATATATAAAACCTTTTTCCTACATAAAATAGCCCTTTATTATACCTAACTACTAACTACTATTAACTTCTATTTTTTTTATATTAACATAGTGGCTGTTTCCAGACGCTTTTGCTGTCATTTACGCCATCCCTGTCTTGCCAGTGGTATGCCTACACTACACTTAAAAAACAAACATATCAACACCCCCTCCTATATTAACTTTTAATATACCTTCCTAATACAATTATTTCATACACAAAACTATTGCACACACTAACGAGTGTCCAACACGACATTGTTACCTAGTCTGCCGTAGTACGGATGTTAGCGAAGGGATTGTACCAGCCCGTGGCCAAGTCCTCGTCTTTGGCAGCCATGGCTGCCGTGTGACAGGCAGTCGTAGCATACAAGTGTCTCCAGAGTTCCTCTAGTAGAGCCAGGAACACAACATCGGCGTCTACGTACACCGGAGCATCCACGTCTTTTAGAAGAGACTGCAAAACAACGAGCTGCATCATTCACAAAGCACTAGAAAAAAAAAACAGTGGTTCCCAACCTTTTTTTGTGTCATGCCCCACCTTGACACCTCACAAAATTTGACATCCCACTGATATAAACACAAATTTAGGTGCTGAAAACATGTAATATTGAGTAAAAATACACTACAGCTAACTTCAATTTATTTTATTGCAACATTGGCTTGAGTCCTGAAAATGGGAAGTACAATGGATGCACTTTAAAAAAGGTGTTTGGGATATTGGCAGTTTGGAAGGACGTGTTGTGTATCTTTCTACGTATATACTTCTAAACTGTTGTGTTCTGAGCACCTCTGCAAAAACAGTGATTATGTGTGAGGTCAAACTGTTGAATGATAATCAAAGTTTGATTATCATTCAACAGTTTGAATGATAATCAAACTGCCCCTAAAGCCTTGAAATTGCCCACCTGTGGGGCATACGCCCCACACTGGGAATCTCTACACTACATAAATCTGCTTTTTTCAGTACCTGTAATAAAAAAACTTCTCTTATAAACCTTTCATATAAAATGAAATCATTTTTCTTGCACTTAAGACTGAAAAAGTACATCAAAAACTGCATGATGCATCAAAATGTTCTCATAGTACATGCCACTCAAGTGAAAGTACATTTTAAATTACATTTACAAATAAATAAATAAATATAAATATATAAATATATTTTTTTTTTTATTATCACACTGGCCGATTCCTACCAAGGCAGGCTGGCCACCAAGGCAGGGTGGCCCACCAAGGCAGGGTGGCCCGAAAAAGAAAAACTTTCACCATCATTCACTCCATCACTGTCTTGTCAGAAGGGTGCTTTACACTACAGTTTTTAAACTGTAACATTAACACCCCTCCTTCAGAGTGCAGGCACTGTACTTCCCATCTCCAGGACTCAAGTCCGGCCTGCCGGTTTCCATGAATCCCTTCATAAATGTTACTTTGCTCACACTCCAACAGCACGTCAAGTATTAAAAACCATTTTTTCTCCATTCACTCCTATCAAACACGCTCAAGCATGCTGCTGGAAGTCCAAGCCCCTCCGCACACAAAACCTCCTTTACCCCTCCCTCCAACCTTTCCTAGGCCGACCCCTACCCCGCCTTCCTTCACTACAGACTGATACACTCTTGAAGTCATTCGGTTTCGCTCCATTCTCTCTACATGCCCAAACCACCTCAACAAACCCTTTCCTCAGCCCTCTGGACAACAGTTTTGGTAATCCGCACCTCCTCCTAACTTCCAAAACTACGAATTCTCTGCATTATATTCACACCACACATTGCCCTCAGATATGACATCTCCACTGCCTCCAGCCTTCTCCTCGCTGCAACATTCATCACCCCCGCTTCACACCCATATAAGAGCGTTGGTAAAACTATACTCTCATACATTCCCCTCTTTGCCTCCAAGGACAAAGTTCTTTGTCTCCACAGACTCCTAAGTGCACCACTCACCCTTTTACCCTCATCAATTCTATGATTCACCTCATCCTTCATAGACCATCCGCTGACACGTCCACTCCCAAATATCTGAATACTTTCACCTCCTCCATACTCTCTCCCTCCAATCTGATATCCAAATTTTCACACAAATCTTTTTTAACTCATAACCTTTCTTTTTTCCCTGTATTCCCTTTAATTTTCTTCTTTTGCAACCCACCAAATTCACCCACCAATCTCTGCAATTCTCTTAGAATCTCCAGAGCACAGTGTCATCACAAAGAGAGCTGTGACAACTCCCACTTTGTGTTGATTCTTTATCTTTTAATAAACCCCTCTTCCCAAAGACCCTCGTTTATTCTCTTACAACCCCACTATAAATATATTAAAAACAACCACGGTACATCAACATCCTTGTCAAGGCCTACTTTTTGGGAAAAAATTTCCCTCTTTTCCACATCTCTAATTGAACCTCACTACCTGGGGAAAAAACTCTTCACTGTTTTTCAAAACCCTACCTTCTACACCAAAACACTTGCAACTTGCCCATTCCCCCCCTATAAACCCCTGTACCCTTTTCCAAACCCATAAATCCCACAAAGCCTCTTTAGCCTTATCTAATAGTTCATTTATATTTTTCACTGAAACACCTGGTCCACACACCCCCTACCTTTCCCTAAAGCCTCCTTTTTCATCTGCACCTATTCTCGTTTATCTTAATTCTTTCAATTATAACTCTACCATACACTTTCCCAGGTAACCAACAGACTTATCCCCCTATAAATTTTTGCACTCTTTTTATATTATTTTATATTATATTATATTATATATTATATTTTATATTATATATATATTTAATATACACAGGGGACCCCCGAAAAACGTACCCCCGAATGCGCCCCTTATGAAAGTGGTTTTAATTTTTTTGGGGGTCTGAAATGGATAATTACTTCACAATTTTCCCTTATGGGAACAAATTCCTCATATGGCCCTGAACATACTTCGGGAGTAAAAAAAAATTTTAACCCCCGGGGGGGGTCCATGTTTGTATGTAGTATATATATGTATTAATAAAATGTATATAATATATAAAAATAATAAAATTATTTTTATATATATGTAATAATTATAAAGAAAACAAGAACATTTGCTTTTACTTTTACAAATATATCAGAAGAATGGTTATTGAAATGGTTTCCCCCGGGCTGGGCGACCCGACAACGAAGAAACGCTCTCGTCGTCATTCACTCCATCACTGTGTCTTGCAGAGGCATCCCTTTCCCAAATTTAAAAAAAACTGCAAATACAACACCACTCCTTCAGAGTGCAGACACTGCATTTCCCCCCCGGACTCGAGCCCCAGCTAACGGGTTTTACTGAATCCCTTCAAAAAATGATATTTCCTAATTCCAACGAAAAGTAAAAATCAAAAAAACCATTCGTCCCCAAATTGTCCTATCTCATGCTTGCGCGCTTGGTGCAAGTCCAACCCCCTGCACCAAAAACCCCTAACCCCCTCCCCCAACCCTTTCCTAGCCCCCCCCCTACCCCCCCCCTTCCTTCCACTGAAAGTTTATATGCCCTCAAAGTCTTTCATTTTTTTCCCCGTCTCTCTAAAGCAAAGGGCCCCTCAGCAACCCCTTTTGACCACTGAATAAAACTTTTAGTCCCCCGCCCTCCTTTTAATCCCAAACTACAGTTCTCTGCATTTATTCACCAACTTTGCCTCAGACATGACATCTACACCCTTCTCCTTGTTGCAGTTTTTACGACCCATGTTTCACACCCGTATAGGGTGTGGGTTTTAAAAATACCTTCATACTTTTCCCTTTTTTGTTTCCACTCAAAGTTCTTTGTCTCCCCCACTCCTCCCCTTTCCCATCACAGTTCTACATTCACATCGTGTTGATAAAGAGTCCACCCCCAAAATTCAAGACATTACCCTTCATCCAAACTTTTTCCCCCCAATCAAATATCCATTATTGTTTGCCTAATTTTTGTTATCCTTATCCCTTGCCTTTCCTACATTTCTCAGTATCCCCAGTAACCAGTTACCGTATCATAGTACTCACTACCAACCATCTGTGTCAATCATTTGTTATTCACTTTTGCATTGACCTTGGATTTTTTGAATGCCGCTCACTCCTAGACGTCTTCGTGAGGCGTCAAAGAAGGGAGAAATGGGTGAGCGGCATTCCAAACCCCAAAAGGTCACCCCAACAGTCAATAACGGGGGGTTTCAAAAAGACTTTGGTAGTGATCCTATGACAGGGTAAGGGTATGGTTACTAAAACTTTCTTTTTTTTAAATTTTTCTTTTACACGACCTCCAAACTCGTTCCCCAAACCCTCTGCACCTACTTTTTTAAATTTAAAAACTTGTTGCGACGGGAGTTGGCTACATGTATTACCAGGGAGAATCACTAAGACGCAGGGGTTATTCAGTAACCGAAAAAACAGCAGTAATCGGACTTTAATAAAATAGTGGGGGGCTGCTTCAATTCCTTTCAAAAGCCTTAAAGGGATACACTTAGAGGGAAATTCCAATGCAAAGAAACCACACAAAAAAAAGATAAGAAATGCTTATATTTTTAGTGTGTTACGAGGTCCTTTCACAGATCCTGAAAAAGACCTCTCCCGAGGAAAAATATATTTGCATTCGTAAGAAAAAGGGAAAACCCTCCAGAGACAAAAACAGAAGAATGGAAAAGTCAGAAAAGTACACTCCAGATAAAATTTTTTTATGCTTTTGCATATTCTTTTTTCTGTTTATTTATTCCATGGGGCTATTACTTCACTGCAAAGTACATACTCAACCGCGGGTCATAGGGCCCTTAGAGAATGGAAGGTAACGGGTTGTCCAAGGGGGAAAAATTTTTAAAGGGTTCTATTTATTACCCCCCCCGGGCCAGCTAAAACCACCTTCCTAGCTTGAAAATGAGTGTATAGTGAATGTAAGAGAGGTTTGCAAGAACACCTGCTTTTACCTGTTCATAACAAATAAAAACCAATCCAAACCCCTCCGAAATACCTTAATTTGTTTTTTGTATACCTTTTTTTGTCCATGAAAATAAGCAAATAAAAATTGTTGTTTTGGATTTAAGTCAGGCAAAAGCTTGCCCAAAATACTCCCTTGTAAAAACCATGGGTTTGTCGTGCAAAAATAAAAAATGTTCCCCTCTCTATCAAACGTTGCACGTTTTGGAAAAATTGACCTTGTTTTTTTTAACACGTCACCATGCCCACCAAGGCGGGTGATCCAAGAGAGAATAAAATCTCACCATCATTAGCCAAACGCTGCCCCTTTTCCGAGGTGCTGGATGTGGCAGTTTATAGTCCCTGAACGGCCAACATCCCAAAACCCCCCCTTAAATTAAGTGCAGGCACTCTGTTCCCACCCCCTGGCTTAACCCTTTCGGGCCCTCCGTAGATCTACGGCTTTACGTTCAGGGTCCAAACCCTGATTACGTCATGGCCCCGCTCATTGATAAACTGTGAGGGTACATTTGGGCCTAGATATAGAGAATACTCTATGTGGTATGTGTGACGACATAAAACAGATCCTGCAGTACACTGTGTATAAGGGGGGAAAAAAAAAATGAAATCATGATTTTTAGTTAAAAAACGATTTTTCGGTTTTTTGTATGTTTTTTATGTTGTATTTTTCGATTTCTTGGTCTCATTTGTAGAATGGAAACATATTATGAAATAGAGATGATTTTTATTGGGTTTTTTGCCTGTGGTTGAAATGAGCTCAAAATAGCAGAAATGTTTAAATTTTTTTCCCAAAATTCAAGAGTAAAAAAAACGACCTCCCAAAATTAATAAGTCAGCTGGTGGGTTAAAAATACTTCACAAATAGGGTGATGAATATTTTACAATTATTACAGTATTCATAAAATTAAAAAATTTTATTTTTTGGTAGGGAATAAAAAATTTATTTTGGAATAAAAAAACAAAAGGAATTTTTTGTAAAGCCTCAAAACGTAACTAATGAACAAAGGAAACATTATTTATTAGGAATAATTTCATTGTTTTTTCTGGACCCCATTTTGAAATTGGAAAATTTTTAATTTGTGTTAAATTTGGGCCAAATTAAAAAATTTCCCCATCACTTTTTTTTGTATTGAAACGTTGACTTGGCGATTTCTTGGCCCAAAGATAGAATAGAAGAATACTAGTGAAATAGCTAAGAATTTGGTTGACTGGAATTGTAATTGGCCCAAATGGGAGTCAAATCGGCAAAATTGCGATTCTAAAAACGCGAACATCAAAAAATTTGCGAGAGCAAAATTTCGTCAATTTTTCCCTAAATTTCGTACTTTTTGTTTTTTTTTCCTTTACAAAAAGATTCTTAAAACCTTTCATAAGAAAAAATAAAAATTTTTTTTTTTTGAAAATTCTTGGGGCACTGGGGGCCCCCCTTGATTTGGGCCTTGGCCCCCAAGGGGTTTTAAAAATCCCTTAACCCGTTTCCATGAAAATCTTTACAAAATTACCTGCTCACACTCCAAAGTCTTTTACTTCCAAAAACAATTTTACATATTTTTTAACCCTTTTAAAATTATAGTCAATGTGCAGGCTCGAACCCTGAACTTCGATGAAGACAAGAGAAACAAAGCCTGGGGGGTGTGGCCAGTCAAACGAATGAGTTCTATTTTGCAGCGTCTGACAGGATGGTAGTCCTCCCTCGTGGTGTACCAATTATAACCCGTGAGATTGGTTTTTTGAATTAATTCCCTCCTTTCACAAGTAGCAAAAGACCACCCGGAAATTCTAAAAAATTTGGGGTTCATTGTACTTGCATAACCCTGGCCCCTTAAAAAAAGACTCCAGTGTACCCATTTCTGTTTTAACCGCATGTGTTGAAAAAAACTTGTAATAAAAAAATTTTAAATACTAACATAAAATGATAACGTACGTTCAAGAAGGTACGTAGACTTTTTGTGAAAAATACGTACAATGTGAAGACCCGCCAAATTTTTGAAAGGTACGTACAAGCATGAAAGCACGTAAATTTATGAAGGGTACATACGGCACAAAGAGCAGTAAATTCGTGAAGATAGTAGGGCATAAGATTTGGGATGAACAAAGGCTTGTAGAGTTTCCCCATGCTGATCATCTTTTCCTGGGGGGAAAGGGGATGCTGTGAAGTTTTGAGTAGATTCTTCCCTCCCCTTTTGCTGGCCCCCGATGCTGCTGTAACCTAACAACCCATGACAAAAATTTGATAAGACAAGTGAAAGCCAAATTTTAAAAACATCTTTAGAAAAGGGAAAAATGGTTGGCAAAAGCATTTTGAATTTTTTGGGGTCTTTTCAGAGCCAAATTTAAAAAAAAAAATTATGAAAAAAGGGCACTAAGGAGAGAAACATTATGATGGTCCATCCTGATCACTGTCCAAAAATCAAGAAGCAACGAAGCTTTGTCATAAGGTCCCCCCTAAGTGCAGGTTATGGTATTCTTCAGCCCAGATTTTGACTTGGTTTTTCTAAAGAAGAATAAAAATAAGAAAAAAAAACGGTCTTACCGGGCTCATGTTGAGAACATTTTGACATACATCAAGTTTCCAAAAAATGAATAATGGGGGAATTTTCAATCATCTTTCATCAAAAAAAAACAAAAAAAAAAGGGGGGGAAAAAAAAGGGGGAAAAAAAACAAATTATGTTTTACTGTTACCTAATATAGTACACTGCAGTAGTTGGAACATAACCCGTTGTATAAGTGGGGCCCTCCTGTCTGCATAGTCTGCAACCTAACCTGTTGTATAAGTGGGCCCCCCTTTTCTGCGTAGTCTGGAACATAACCTGTTGTAAAGTGGGGCCCCCCTGTAGCAGTAGTCTGCAACCTAACCCGTTGTATAAGGGGCCCTCCCGTATGCAGTAGTCTGGAAAATTTAACCCTTTTATAAGTGGGCCCTCCGTACTGCAGTAGTCTGCAACCAACCTGTTGTATAAGGGGCCCTCCCGTACTGCAGTAGTCTGGAAAAAATAAAGGTTTTAAAAGTGGGGGCCCTCCTGTATGCGTAGTCTGCAAAACCCAACCCTTTTTATAAGTGGGCCCTCCGTATCAGGTCTGGAAAATAACTGTTGTTAAATGGGCCCCCCTGTACTGCATAGTCTGGAACCCAACCCGTTGTTAATGGGCCCCTCCGTACTGCAGAACCTGGGAAAATAACCCGTTGTATAAGTGGGGCCCCCCTGTACTGCTAGCCGGAATTTAATGCTGTAAGGGGGCCCCCTGACTGCAGTAGCCTGGAACAACTGCTGTAAAGTGGGGCCCCCCTTACTGCAGTAGCCCGGAACCTAACCCGTTGTATAAATGGGGCCCTCTGTACTTTATAGCCTGGAACCTAATGTTTTATAATGGGGCCCCCCTTTCAGTAGCCCGGAACCCAACCTGTTTTTATAATGGGGCCCCCCTGTTGCAGTAGCCCGGGGCCAAACCCGTTGATAATGGGGCCTCCTTACTGCAGAGCCCCGGAACTAAAACCTTTTTATAAGGGGGGCCCCCCTGTACTGCAGTAGCCCAAATAACCTGTTAAAAAAAATGGGGCCCCCTGTACTGCAGTAGCCTGGAACTAAGAACCCAAGAAGGAAAACTGCAAAGGGACTGACCCATGAGGCGGTCCATGTCCCCCCCCCCCAGATTAGCCCCAAAGACCCACCCCCGGATTAGCCCCAAAGACCCCCCCCCGGATTTGCCCCAAAGACCCACCCCCCCCGGATTAGCCCATGACCCCCCCCGGATTAGCCCAATGACCCCCCCCCGGATTAGCCCAATGCCCACCCCCGGTTCCCCCTGACCCACCCCCGGATTAGCCCAATGACCACCCCCCGGATTAGCCCAATGACCCCCCCCCGGTTAGCCCCCTGACCCCCCCCCGGATTCCCCAAGACCCCCCCCCCGGATTAGCCCAATGACCCACCCAGTCTGGCCACCTCCACTCAAGGAAGGAGCACAGCACCAGACCCAGCAGCACAAGCTAGTCAGGTCCAACTCACACCCACTCTTGTATTTATCTAACCTATTTTTAAAACTACACAACGTTTTAGCCTGAATAACTGTACTCGAGAGTTTGTTCTACTCATAACCTGCTGTATAAGTGGGGCTCTCCTAAGAGGGCTGTAATTTGACATTACTGTGGTTACAGTAATGTCAAGTTACAGCAGTGTTGAGTTACAGTAATGCCAAGTTACAGCAATGTCAAGTTACAGCAGTGTTGAGTTACAGTAGTGCATTAGCATGCAGTTACAGTTGATACAGCAATGTCAAGTTACAGCAGTGTTGAGTTACAGCAATGTCAAGTTACAGCAGTGTTGAGTTACAGTAATGCCAAGTTACAGCAGTGTTGAGTTACAGTAATGCCAAGTTACAGCAGTGTTGAGTTACAGCAGTGTTGAGTTACAGTAATGCCAAGTTAAGCATGATCAGCAGTGTCAAGTTTACAGTAAGTCAAGTTACAGCATGTGTATGCAATTTACAGAGTGTCAAGTTACAGCAGTGTCAAGTTACAGCAGTGTCAAGTTACAGTAGTGTCAAGTTACAGCAGTGTCAAGTTACAGCAGTGTCAAGTTACAGCAGTGTCAAGTTACAGCAGTGTCAAGTTACAGCAGTGTCAAGTTACAGCAGTGTCAAGTTACAGCAGTGTCAAGTTACAGCAGTGTCAAGTTACAGTAGTCAGTTACACAGTGTCAGTTATACAAAAGCACCAACAGTCCGAAGGTACATCAGTGAAGCCTACGCGTGCAATTACACCAGTGATTAGTGTCTATCGTATTCTAACAGTTTAATTAAATAACCATTATTTTAAAGGGTGAAAGTTAAAGCCAGTGGAAGCGCCGTCAGTCAGATGACCAAAAGCTCCAAGGATGTTAGTGGCTTTCTTTGTATTTAACAATATTTTATAACACGTAAATCACACATTTTATATTATGCAAAGAAATAAAATCTAATAGCATTCGAAGACCCGTGTCAGGAAACACTTGTCCTGTTTCCCGACAAATCTTACCTAAGCTAACCTCGGAGACCTAAGTTAACCTTGGAGTCGAGGTACAATACACTGTTAACAACCTCATGTTGTGAACATTTTGTATTTGAAATATATTTGTACAATAAAACAGGAAACAGGTGGGGTTTGAACCCATGGCAAGTGAGTCATAGTTGTATAATATAATTGTCTGGATGAGCATGCAAACAAGCCAGGCCGGAGGTCAACCTACGGGAGTAACAAAAACATTCAAAATCTGTAAGGGTTTTCACGAGATAAATTTTGAGTACCTTATCTGATAAGCTTCAAACGGAACAAAAAGACGCAATACTGTATCTGGAACAACACACAAATAACCCGCACGTACGAGAATAAAATTACAATGCAGTTTCAGTCCAAAATGAGCATAAGTGTCTTTCTATGTGCTTCATCTCTTCAATGTTGATAACTTAAAAAGCAACTTGAAAATTAATGTACTGTTGTATTTTGGGATACTAGTTTCTCTGTAATATTAAGAGAATGTCTATGCAATTAAGTTTCCAAGCTGGTGTTTCTTATGGGGGTTAAATTAGTGTTGCACTGTGTATGTCCTAATTTGCCACTTTTAGTATGTACAGGGAATTGAGGTTAAGCAATACAAACTAGGATATCTTTCTCAGATCACCAAAGTACAAGGGATTGGGGTTATGCAATACTGCAATACTTTATTTTGGATTGCTAGAGTACAAGGGACTGGGATTATATATATTTTTTTTTTCATTGAAGTACAAAAGACTGGGGTTATGCAATACAGGAATACCTTCCTCAGATCACTGAAATATTGTGGGCTGGGGTTATGCAATACAGGTCCTCCATCACAAATCTGGCATCATTGGGACCTGTAGTGTGCCGGATTACTGAGTTTGCCGGATTACAGAGTGGTTAGGTTAGAATACACTTAATAAAATTAACTAACTTGACTTACACAAAGTTCATTGAACATCGGCAAAAATCGAAAATTTCCGCTAATTTGAGCTCAATTTCAAGGTACTTTTCATCATGAAAGCAATCAAAATCATGTCTATTTCTGTAATATATCTTCCATTCTATCAAATGAGTTAAAAAATGAGAATACAACCATAAAAACCATATGAAAATATACTGCAAAGAGGCGGCTAATGGCCGAGAAGTGAACTCCCTTATTTATCATCCGTCTTTTTTATTTTTGTTGTACGTTAAGAAGCATCTTTCCATCAAACATTGCCCAAGTTTCAATGAGATAGCCCAGCAAACAACCGAGAAAAAAAATATTAACCAAAAATCATATATGGCAAGTCCAAGCTTGTTTGTACATGTATGTGTAGTGTGACCTAAGTGTAAGTAGAAGTAGCAAGACATACCCAAAATCTTGCATGTTTATGAGACAGAAAAAAGACACCAGCAATCCTACCATCATGTAAAACAATTACAGGCTTCGGTTTTACACTCACTTGGCAGGACGATAGTACCTCCCTGGGTGGTTGCTGCCTACCAACCTACTACCTAGACAAGAATATATATGCAAGAAAAATAAATATTGAAATTAGCATTGTGTTACGAATGTGAAAATTACGAATGTGTCAAGGATTGTTGGGATGACAGATCATATATAAACAAATACAGATCATATATAAACGAATACATCACGTTACATTAAATCCGCCATACGAATCATTTGAACACAAAAATTTTGCCTCGCCTCTTGATAAGCTCGCATCATTCGGTAAATTTCACCTTATCCCAGTGTTTTTTGTGCTTGTAACTGCAAAGTAAGTCACCATGGGCCCCAAGAAAGCTTCTAGTGCCAACCCTGTGGTAAAAAGGGTGAGAATTAGTATGGAAATTAAGAAAGATTTTGAAGGGTTTAGGGTTAACCCTGAGAAGCCTATGCAAAGTCCTAATGGAAGGGGATTCCCCTTCTAAACATTAACACCATCCACACACTCCCCTCCTCCCATCCCATCACATTTATCACCAGATCTTCAATAAAGGTAAGTATCATGTAATTATACATGTCTTCTTCAGTTTGTGTGTATTAAAATTAATATTTCATGTGGTAAAAATTTTTTTTTCATACTTTGGGGTGTCAGGAACGGATTAATTTGATTTCCATTATTTCTTAGGGGGAAAATTAATTCGGCTAACGATAATTTCACCTAACGTTGAGCTCTCAGGAATGCATTAATATCGTTAGGCGAGGGTCCACTGTACTTATATTTGTGAGAAAAAGTAGATGGTGGTCATGGTGCCTCTGGTGGATTAAGTACACACTATGACAATACAAGGATCTCAATGGAAATAAGTCACTTTGACCTTTTCTGGGTTATCTGATGGGTAATTTACACATTTTTTACTATGTATGATAACTGTGGTCATCTTAATTAGTGTACCTGTACCTAAATGACCTTAAAAGTGGGTCATTAAGGCTCCACTAACCTTGACACCAGCAGTCACGGAGGTGGTGCTAAACCCACAAGGATTTAGTCCCTGGAAGAATGCCAGGATTGGGGGACTAAGGCTCTTGATCCAGTGCCTTGCATTAGAGCCATTTACCAAGCATCAAAGTACCTCCCGAGATGAGGAGGATGGGGGAAATAAATGGTTTAAAATACCCATAAGATAGCTAATGGAATTCCACTGTGGGAAAAGCATCATTAATAAAGGTTTTAAATGGTAGGATCTAGCAAGAACCTGTGGAAATGTGCACCTGTGTACACTTGCAAAGGCGTGCCTGTGTACACTTGCAAATGCACACCTGTGTGCCCTTGCAAAGCGCACATGTGTGCCATTGCAAATGCGCACCTGTGCGCCCTTGCAAAGGCATGCCTGTGTGCCCTTGCAAAGGCGCGCCTGCGTGCACTTGCAAAGGCGCGCCTGCGTGCTCTTGCAAAGGCGCGCCTGCGCACACTTGCAAAGGCGCGCCTGCGCACACTTGCAAAGGCGCGCCTGAGCACACTTGCAAAGGCGCGCCTGCGCACACTTGCAAAGGCGCACATGCGCACACTTGGAAAGGCGCACATGCGCACACTTGGAAAGGCGCACCATGCGCACACTTGGAAAGGCGCACCTGCGCACACTTGGAAGGGGCACCGCGCACACTTGCAAAGGCGCACCTGCGCACACTTGCAAAGGCGCACCTGCGCACACTTGCAAAGGCGCACCTGCGCACACTTGCAAAGGCACACCTGCGCACACGTGCAAAGGCACACCTGCGCACACGTGCAAAGGCACACCTGCGCACACGTGCAAAGGCACACCTGCGCACACGTGCAAAGGCACACCTGCGCACACGTTGCAAAGGCACACCTGCGCACACTTGCAAAGGCACACCTGCGCACACTTGCAAAGGCCACACCTGCGCACACTTGCAAAGGCACACCTGCGCACACTTGCAAAGGCCACTGCGCACACTTGCAAGGCCACCATGCGCACACTTGGAAAGGCACACCTGCGCACACTTGCAAAGGCACACCTGCGCACACTTGCAAAGGCACACCTGCGCACACTTGCAAAGGCACACCTGCGCACACTTGCAAAGGCACACCTGCGCACACTTGCAAAGGCACACCTGCGCACAACTTGCAAAGGCACACCTGCGCACACTTGCAAAGGCACACCTGCGCACACTTGCAAAGGCACACCTGCGCACACTTGCAAAGGCACACCTGCGCACACTTGAAAAGGCACACCTTGCGCACACTGCAAAGGCACACCTGCGACACTTGCAAAGGCACACCTGTACACATTGGAAAGGCACACCTGTGCACACTTGCAAAGGACACACCTGTGCACACTTGCAAAGCACACCGTGCACACTTGCAAAGGCACACCTGTGTACACTTGCAAAGGCACACCTGTGTACACTTGCAAAGGCACACCTGTGTACACTTGCAAAGGCACACCTGTGTACACTTGCAAAGGCACACCTGTGTACACTTGGAAAGGCACACCTGTGTACACTTGCAAAGGCACACCTGTGTACACTTGGAAAGGCACACCTGTGTACACTTAGAAGGCACACATGTGTACACCACTTGGAAAGGCACACCTGTGTACACTTGGAAAGGCACACATGTGCACACTTGGAAAGGCACACATGTGTACACCTGGAAAGGCACACCTGTGTACACTTGGAAAGGCACACCTGTGTACACTTGGAAAGGCACACCTGTGTACACTTGGAAAGGCACACATGTGTACACTTGGAAAGGCACACATGTGTACACTTGGAAAGGCACACCTGTGTACACTTGGAAAGGCGCACCTGTGTACACTTGGAAAGGCGCACCTGTGTACACTTGGAAAGGCGCACCTGTGTACACTTGGAAAGGCACACATGTGTACACTTGGAAAGGCACACATGTGTACACTTGGAAAGGCACACATGTGTACACTTGGAAAGGCACACATGTGTACACTTGGAAAGGCACACATGTGTACACTTGGAAAGGCACACATGTGTACACTTGGAAAGGCACACATGTGTACACTTGGAAAGGCACACCTGTGTACACTTGTGGCTTTATTAGTAATAAAGTCACTTATACATCACTATGTATAATAACTTTAGTTACGTTTAGCAGAATAAACTTACTTACCTCAACTCTAAGGTGGTAGTTGTCGTGGCGTTTCTATAGGAGTTTCGACCTTACCGACGTCAGTAACACAGAGGTGTAGAGACACGTCCTCCCACCTTGACGTTCCTGGAGCTACTGACTGCAGCTCGCCAGTCTTGTTACTCTTGTTTCAATCTGTTGAATGGTTGTTAATGTCTTGTTAACCATGGTTAATTATGATTGCTGAGTATATATGTATGTATATATGAATATGTATGTATATATGTATGCATATATATGTATGCATATATATATGTCGTGCCGAATAGGCAGAACTTGCGATCTTGGCTTAAATAGCAACGTTCATCTTGCCATATAGGACAAGCGAAAATTTGTGTATGTAATAATTTCGCCAAAATCATTCTGAACCTAACGAAAAAAATATATTTCAGTGTGTTTGTTTAGTATTAAATTATTGTAAACAAATCTAAAATATATTTAGTTGGGTTAGGCTAAAATAAATTGTTCTTGTTATAATAAGGTTAGGTAAGTTTTCTAAGATTCTTATGATGCAAAATTATAATTTTTTACATTAACATTAATGAAAAAAATATATCTTTAAACGTATAAGAGAAATTTTTAGAAGGGACTTAATTTTAAATGAGTTCTTGCTAATTGACCAGTTTTACATATTCGGCACGACATATATATATATATATATATAATATATATATATATATATATATATATATATATATATATATATATATATATATATATATATATATATATATATATACATGTATATATATATATAATTTATTTTTTTTATTAACACAGCCGTCTCCCACCAAGGCAGGGTGACCCGAAAAAGAAAAACTTTCACCATCATTCACTCCATCACTGTCTTGTCAGAGTGATGCTTTACACTACAGTTATAAAACTGGCACATTAACACCCGTCCTTCAGAGTGCAGACACTGTACTTCCCATCTCCAGGACTCAGGTCAGGTCTGCCAGTGTCCCTGAATCCCTTCATAAATGTTACCTTGCTTACACTCCAACAGCACGTCAAATCCTAAAAAACATTTGTCTCCATTCGCTCCTATCTAACACACTCATGCATGCTTGCTGGAAGTCCAAGCCCCTCACACACAAAACCTCCTTTATCCCCTCCCTCCAACCTTTCATAGGCTGACCCCTACCCCGTCTTCCCTCCACTACAGATTTATACACTCTCGTAGTCATTCTATTTTGTTCCATTCTCTCTACATGTCTGAACCACCTCAACAACCCCTCCTCAGCCCTCTAGATAGCAGTTTTCATAATCCCACACTTCCTCCTAATTTCCAAACTATGAATTCTCAGCATTATATTCACACCACACATTGCCCTCAGACATCACATCTCCACTGCCTCCAGCCTTCTCCTTGTTTCAACATTCACCACCCATATTTCACACCCTTATAAGAGTGTTCGTACAACTATACTCTCATACATTCATCTCTTTGCTTCCATGGACAAAGTTCTTTGTCTCCACAGACTCCTAAGTGCACCACTCACCTTTTTCCCCTCATCAATTCTATGATTCACCTCATCTTTCATAGACCCATCCGCTGACATGTCCACTCCTAAATATCTGAATACATTCACCTCCTCCATACTCTCTCCCTCCAATCTGATATCCAATCTTTTTGTCATCTAATTTTTTTTGTTATCATCACCTTACTCTTTCCTGTATTCACTTTTAATTTTCTTCTTTTACAAAGCCTACCAAATTCATTCACCATTATTACTAATAAAGCAACTCCTCTTCAAAATCTCCCAAAAGCACCGTGTCATCAGCAAAAAGCAACTGCAACAATTAACACTTTGTGTTAGATTCTTTATCTTTAAACCCCACACCTTTTGCCAACACCTGAGCATTTACTTCTCTTACAACCCCATCTATAAATATATTGAACAACCATGGTGATATCACACATCCTTGTCTAAGGCCTACTTTTACTGGGAAATAATCTCCATCTCTCCTATGTACTCTAACATGAGCCTCACTATCCTCATAAAAACTCTTCACTGCTTTCAGTAACCTACCTCCTATTCCATACACCTGCAACATCTGCCACATTGCCCCCCTATCCACCCTGTCATATGCCTTTTCCAAATCCATAAATGCCACAAAAACCTCTTTACCCTTACTAAATACTATTCACCTACATGTTTCACTGCAAACACTTGGTCCACACACCCTCCACCTTTCCTAAAGCCTCCTTGTTCATCTGCTATCCTGCTCTCTCTCTTACTCTTAATTCTTTCAACAATAACTCTACCATACACTTTGCCAGGTATACTCAACAGACTTATTCCCCTATAATTTTTGCACTCTCTTTTGTCCCCTTTGCCTTTATACAAAGGAACTATGCATGCTCTCAGCCAATCCCTAGGTACCTTACCCTCTTCCATACATTTATTAAATAATAGCACCAACCACTCCAAAACTATATCACTACCTGCTTTAAACATTTCTATCTTTATCCCATCAATCCCAGCTGCCTTACCCCCTTTCATTCTACTCACTGTCTCATGAACTTCCTCCACACTCACAACTGGCTCTTCCTCACTCCTACAAGATGTTATTCCTCCTTGACCTATGCACGAAATCACAGCTTCCCTATCTTCATCAACATTTAACAATTCCTCAAAATATTCCCTCCATCTTCCCGATACCTCTAGCTCTCCATTTAATAACTCTCCTCTCCTACTTTTAACTATCAAATTCCTTCGTTCTCTAGGTTTCCTCAACTTATTAATCTCACTCCAAAACTTTTTCTTATTTTCAACAAAATTTATTGATAACATCTAACCCACTCTCTCATTTGCTCTTTTTACATTACTTCATCACTTCTATACTGCAGAAACCTCTCATATGCTAACTTTTTCCTCCCATTCTACATCATCATTCCACCATTCACTCTTCTTCACTCCCGCACCCACTTTCTTGTAACCACAAACTTCTGCTGAACACTAACACTACATCTTCGACCCCATTGTCTATACTCTCACTAGCCCATCTATCCTCCAATAGTTGTTTACATCTTAACCTAACTACCTCCTCCTTTAGTTTATAAACCTTCATTTTCTCTCACTTGCTGCTTCTATTCTCCTTGTATCCCATCTACCTTTTACTCTCACTGTAGCTACAACTAAAAAGTGATCTGATATATCTGTGGCCCCTCTATAAACATGTACATCCTGAAGTCTACCCAACAGGTTTTTTCTACCAATACATAGTCCAACAAACTACTGTCATTATGCCCTACATCATATCTTGTATACTTGTTTATCCTCTTTTTCTTAAGTTAAAATATGTGGTAACTTTAACCAAACCCCTTTCTATACAAAGTTCAATCAAATGCTCTCCATTATCATTTACACCTGGCACCCCAAACTTACCTAACACAACCTCTCTAAATGTTTCTCCTACTTCAGCATTTAGGTCCCCTAAATAAATAACAAAAACTCACGATACCGTGACTGGAACGATACCACAATTGCTCTCTCTCATTATTATAATTATGGGGGAGCACTAAACCCGTAGAATTATACAGCGCATGTGGGGGAATGGGAGGTATTCAGGCTTAATTCAGGAAACTGGATCACAGACCCAATTCCCTAGATCAAGAGCCCCTCACCAGCATCAAGGAACCTCACTTGAGGGACTCAGTAGTTACAGGATTGGTACCAGTAGTTAAAGGATTGGTACTAGTTACAGGATTAGTACCACTAGTTACAGAATTAGTACCAGTAGTTATAGGATTGGTACCAGTAGTTACACAATTTGTACTAGTTACAGGATTGGTAATAGTTACAGTATTGGTACCAGTCACAAGATTGGTACTAGTAGTGACAGGGTTGGTACTAGAAGTTACTAGTTACAGGACTGGTAATAGTTACAGGATTGGTACTAGTTACAGGATTGGTACTAGTAGTTAAAGGATTAGTACTTGTTACAGGATTGGTACTAGTTACTGGATTGGTACCAATAGTTATAGGATTGGTAGCAGTACTCACAGGATTGGTGTCACTACTTGCAGGATTGGAACCAGATGGCTGACAGTCAGCAGATGGTTACCAGTCAGCAGATGGTTGCCAGCCAGCAGACAGTCGACAGTGAGCAGATGGTTGCCAGTCAGAGGATGGTTGACAATCAGAAACAAGAGATGGTGGATCTAACCTGGCCCAGGGGTGTACCACTGTCATGCAGTACAGTGGACCCCCGACATTCGATATTAATCCATTCCTGAGAGCTCATCGAATGTCAAAAGTATCGAAAGTCGAATTAATTTTCCCCATAAGAAATAATGGAAATCAAATTAATCCGTGCAAGACACCCAAAAGTATGAAAAAAAAAAATTTTACCACATGAAATATGAAGTTTAATGCAATAGAATAATTACAATAACAACAATAACAATAGATTAATAACAATAGAATAATTGACACTTACCCTTAATGAAGATCTGGTGATGATTGATGGGATGGGAGGAGGGGAGATGTGTGGATGGTGTTAGTGTTTAGAAGGGGAATTCCCTTCCATTAGGACTTGAACTGGCAGCCTCACCATGCCTTACCACACTGTGTATGCCACTACGATTCTTAAATCTTTCAAACCAACCTTTGTTGGCCTTAAATTCACTCACATCACTAGTTGCAGGCAATTTCTTTACCAAATCATCATGCACTCTGACACACGCACTCCACTTTCGTACTTTGCAATTATCTCTTTCTTCATTTCAATAGTCATTAGCACCTTTTTTCTTGAAGGGTTGGCACTAGAAGCTTTCTTGGGGCCCATGGTTACTTATTTTGCAGAAACAAGCACCAAAAACAGTGATAATATGGAATGTACCAAATGTATCTTTAGATGCGCGCACACTGGCTGGCTTGTAAACACTGGCACACACGGGGCAGTTCAGGCCACACGTGGACACGTCTTGTACGAACCATATCGAATGTCGGGTTTTCCATCGAATGTCGAGGCGAAATTTTTGCATTAAAATGCATCGAATGTCGGATTTATCGAATGTCGATGCCATCGAATGTTGGGGGTCCACTGTATTATATACCAAGGGAGGATATCTTCACTTGTTCCACTGGATGCTTATGGATGCTGTGTTGGTTCCGTTTGTCAGCTTAATAAGAGGAAGGACTATGAGATGCATGATGGTTCTGTATTTTCCAGTATATATGGTGCACAACAGAATTATCATAATGGCAGATCAGTAATCAGCGGCTAATTACCCTGATAATTTAAGCTCAAATGTAACCCAGAGTCTACCCTTGACCCTGACCTTGAGCATATAAGGTGCAAGCTGACTCTCAAGGACTTTTTGTGGAAAAAAAAAGGCATGCCTTATGTGCCAAAAAATATGGTAAGTCAGCTAGCTGCTAATAATAATAATAATAATTTTATTTTGGCATGATACATGTTTATACAAAGGAATATAATAGTTGGGTGTACATGCCAAAAGCCCCTTTATATGCAGAGCATTTTGGGCAAACTTAAAATTAATTTAAGATTAACAAGGCAGTAACAGTACATATGGTCATTAGATGAGTTATGTCCCAGCTTTCCAATGGTACCCTGGACTACCAGGGTACCATTGGTGCTGTTGATTCTTCACTTATTCTGGCTGAGGACCTGAGGCGAGATGCCACAATATTATTTAAATAAAATAACAGTTCTTCTTTTCCTCAGCAAACTGGCTGTATCCCACCAAGGCAGGGTGACCCAAAAAGAAAAACAAAAAGTTTCAAAATGACAGTTATCATATTGTACTGCTACTACCTACTACTACTGCTATTGTTTGCAAAGAAAAACAGACCTCTTGTTACCTTCAAGAGGGAGCTGGTCAGGCACCTTAAGTCAGTACCTGACAAGCCGGGCTGTAGTCTGTATTGTGGAAAATACAGTGGACCCCCGGTTAACGAACTTTTTTCATTCCAGTAGTATGTTCAGGTGCCAGTACTGACCGAATTTTTTCCCATAAGGAATATTATGAAGTAGATTAGTCCATTTCAGACCCCCAAACATACACGTACAAACGCACTTACATAAATACACTTACATAATTGGTCGCATTTGGAGGTGATCGTTAAGCGGGGGTCCACTGTACTGTATGTATTTTCCGGAAATACGGAGAGGCTAATAAAATAATGCAAAGTGCAAATATGCCTCTGAGGGAATGGAATAGTAATTCGTCCAAATTAAAGGACAAAATAAGTAAAGATTACCCTGGAGATGAAGTGCCAAAATGTAGTAATGTATTGGGTTTAACTTGGGATACTGAGAGAGATTTGTTAATGTTAAAACCTAATAATTACAGTATGCCCAATAAATTAACTAAGAGAGTTTTGCTTGCTGAAGTTTCCAAATGTTTTGATCCACTAGGTTTAGTGTCACCCCTTACTATAAGAGGGAAATTATTAATTCAGGAAGCATGGAAACTTAAATGTGCTTGGGATGAAATTCTACCTGAGGAATTCATTAACAGGTGGGATGAATTAATTGGTGATTATGAGAAAATTCCAATGTTGGAGTTCCCATGCCAGGTGGCCAATCCAAATGGGAAAAATGCACTCCACATTTTTTGTGATGCTTCAAAATTGGCATATGGAGCAGTTGCTTATCTTCAATGTAATAGTGTTATTTCTCTTGTTATGTCTAAGACTAGTCTCCAATTAAATCACGTACCTTACCTCAGTTGGAATTAACAGCCATTTATATAGGTGTCAAATTAGCTAATTATATAAGAAATAAGTTGCAGGAGATAAATATTAGCGACACTGTAATTTGGTTTGATAATGAGGTATCCTTACAATGGATTCGTAATGGAAACAGTAAAATTGTGTACGTACAAAACAGAGTCGCTGAAATTAATCAGATGCAAGAGAAGTATAATAGTTTGGGTCAGCAAATGTTAACATTTAATCATATACCAGGTGAGGAGAATCCAGCTGATTTCTTGTCTCGAGGTTTACCTTATGCTAAATTTGTAAATGCTGTATCATGCTTTAAAGGACCGAGCTGGTTGGTAAATAAAGCTAATTGGCCTGTACAAAAGGCGTATATTGCTCCTGTTGAAATTATTGTGACCACCACTCCAATAGTTTGTCCTTCCTTAGCCATTGATATAAATAGGTATTCTTCTTTACCCAAACTAATCAATGTAACTAAGTTGGTGTTTAAATTTCTAAACAAGATGAATATCTCATATAAGTTTTCACATCCTCTTGAATTTTGGATAAAGAGGGTACAGGAGGAAATCTATGGAAATGAGATTAAATTGATGATGGAAAGAAAAATTGTGAAAGGTTCCATAATAGAGAAATTGGGGCTGTATTTAGAGAACAGTGTAATTAGGTGCAGAGGTAGGTTACAAAATGCTGAATTGGGTGATTATGCTAAACACCCTATCTTACTGCCCAAAACTCATCATCTAACAAATTTGATTGTTCTAAATGCACCATAGTCGTGGAGAATCTCCACGACTATGGTGCTGTTCGCACCTACTCCTAGGTTGAGGGACTGATTACCTCATCTTCTGTACATAGTTCTACTGTCTTCAAGTTATGTCCTAGAATTTGTATTGATAAAGCCACTGGATGGCGAAACGTCTACAATAAAGATACCCAGATGTTGCACATGTGTCTTACTCTCATCTTGTCGGTATTATATACCATTCGTACACAACTTGTCAGACACTGCAACATCATGGAATCTTAATTCTGAGGACATGTACATAACCTTCACGACTACGACAACTACTACTACAACTAACCCATCTCTTTGGGAAGGACCTACTTCCACTGGGGAATCCCGCCTACCAGTGAATTTGCCCTCGTCTGCTTCACCTGACGTTACTATATAAGCGCCAGGATTCTTTCTTCTGCTTCAGAATCTCCACGACTATGGTGCTGTTCGCACCTACTCCTAGGTTGAGGGACTGATTACCTCATCTTCTGTACATAGTTCTACTGTCTTCAAGTTATGTCCTAGAATTTGTATTGATAAAGCCACTGGATGGCGAAACATCTACAATAAAGATACCCAGATGTTGCACATGTGTCTTACTCTCATCAAAAACGCTGTAATAATATGAAATGTTCCGATTGTATGCTTGGATGTTACCGCGGAGGCTGGCTTGTAAACAATGCCACCGGCGGAACATGTGAGGCTGGCTCAGGCCGCACATTAGACGCGTCTCGGATGAATAGTGTTGAGCGGGTTTTTTAGCGGTATGCGAGGCAAAATTTTAGCGATAAAATGTATCGGTATGCGGATTTAATGTTATGTGATGCCAACGGTATGCGGGGGTCCACTGTAGTAATCAAAGAAACTAATTTCCACAGACGCAAGTGCCTTGAATCTTCACTAATATCCGTTTCTAATACAGTTAAACAAAACAGAGGCAGCTTCACCATCTCTGAAGTCTTAGCAAGAATCCTCCTGAAAACAGTAAACCCTACCATCACATAGTCTCTCCTGTTATACTACACAAAGCACATTACAGAGAGTGAACACTGAAACAGGCTGCCTCTATCCAGCCTCCAATAGAAATATTTATTTAACCTATTTTGATGTTGCCCAAGTAATAGCTTTTATATCCTTTTACTCGTGTGCGAGTTAATTGTTCTAACATATTGTATTACTACTACAACTTACATTACTACTACTACTACCACTAGTATTGCACCTCACTCTGAGCCTATATATACCCTCGGTGTCCATGTATTGTTTGTAACGGCTTGATAAAGCTCCTGGAGAGCGAAACGTTATCACAATAAATGTCACATTAGTTGCACTTGTGTCCTTTTACTTTACACCTTCCTTAGCTCTAACTATTGGAAACTCCTGACCTAATCCCATTTATTTCTCCCCACTGAAACTCTCCTACTACCTGTTTCAGCTTTGTTTCAACGAGCCAGGACATCCAAATTCTTTTCATTTATAACATCCACAATCATCTCTATCTTGTCATGTGTACTATATCCATGCACAAACATCCCAACTTAAAGGTTTTATTTTCATTTTTAGTAAACTGTAAGGTTGGCATTTTAGTTGTAATGTAGGTCAACTGTGCTTGTAAGGTCAAAAATTTACTTGAATGACCAGTGTAAATTGTCACAACCCTCGCCTTGGCACAGCAAGACTCCTGGTGCCGTTCCTTTGTGCCTCATGGAGGACGACTCCCAAAACCTGGGGTTAAAGGGGGTTGCAGAAAAGACAATATAAGCCAAGGAAACAGCTAGGGAGGAAGAGAGAGAGGGCCTGTGAGTGGGAGCTCTGGACAGCCGAGTGTGTAGTGGGCCGCTTGGGGCGGAGCTTGGGTTGGCTGGTCGGTGAATTGAGAGAGAGTACGAGTCCGTGTTACTGATAATGTTCTCGCCCCCTCCTGGTAACAAGTCCCATGAGTCAATTATTATACTATGTAATTCTCTAAGATAATGGTGTATTCCCTCTCTTTATTTTATCAAGTAAACTATAGCCATTATTCTCATTTTTATATGTACCCTCTTGTTAAGCACTGGGTAATACAGGAGACAGACATGCTCACTTGTTGGGATACAACAGGCAGAGTGGGTGAATGTCTCACATAGTTGACTTTTACGACAAACATGGCTTACGCAGGAACAATTCTTATTCCACTTCCCCATGGATTAGAAAGGAAAATAAGAACAAGAACTATTAAGAAAAACCAAAGAACACTCAGATGAGTGTGTATACATAAATGTATACATACATGTGTACTGTGACATAATTGTAAGTAAAAGTACTACCAAGATATACCTCTTATCTTGTGTTTATAAAACAAACAAACAAACAAAAAAAGACATCAGCACTCCTACCATCAAGTAGGACAAATAAAGGTTTCTGTCTTGCACTCATCTGGCAGGACAGTAGTAGTAGTAGTAGTAGTCTCCTGGGTAGTTGCTGTCTACCAGATCAAAATGGAATTCATGTGTAAAGCCTGGGAACATAACTAATGAACAGAGGAAATGTTATTTTAGTGCCAGGAAAGTCTGTACTGTTTATTCTGGACCCTATTTTGAAATTTGTATGAAATTGGCCAAATTACCAATTTCTGATCACTTTTTTTGGGTAGCTGAAATAACTGATTGGGTAGTTTCTTGGGCTCAATCAATGAAATGGAAGATAGCTAAGAATTTGGTCAACTGGAACAATGTAGTTGGCTTCAAATAGGACTCGAAGTGGGCAAAATTGCTGATGCATAAAAACACAAACAGCAAAATTTGTGTAATTTCAACAATTTTCCATCAAATTTCATGCTTTTGGGTTTATTACCTTCAGAAAAAGATTCTCTACCATTTCACAAGAAAAAAAAAATTTTTGTTTTGGAAGAATCTTGGACATTATGGACATTTCAGACTGGGAGTCTGATTACTCAGGGGGTTAAAGAACCTACTTACCTTTGTTTCTGACTATGCACTGAAGTTTTTATTTTACTATGCAGTCACCTCTTTGGATCCTCACTTCTTGTCCATACAATCCTGTAATGAAAATTATAATTTAATCACAAAAGTCTATTCACAGCATTTCTCTCAAAAAACTTAAAATTTTACTGCTCACAGGGAAGAAATGAGGGTGAGAGTTGATAAGGAGAGAGGAAGAGATGAGGGCAAGAGAATATGAGGAAGAGATCAGAGGGAAAATATATGGAGTGACTTAGGATGTGTAAGCAGGTAGGATTACAGGTTGATCAGAGGTAAGGTATACAGAATGACTTAGGATGGTTAAGAGGGCAGGATGATTACAGGCTGTTAGTGATCTTCTGGTTGCCCAATAAGACCCACCAGTCTTACATGCTGTGAGGATCACTGTGTTGCTGCTGCTGCTTGTCTGCTAACATAAAGTAGGTCATCCCCGAGCATTATGAAGAGAGTGTCAGTCAGGCTTGTCAGGTGAGGACTCTTCACCCCCACCAGCCACTTACTAGACCCTCAAGGTAGGTGAGAGGTCTACCCCCCTTTGAGGAAACACCCAAGGGTAACCCACTGGGGAACCAGTAGGGGACATGTTTGCAGGCTTATTCCACTCCCTGATATGCTGCCTCTCACAGACTTACATGTTTGTCCCTGTCCACAACTCCACCTGTATTAGGATGGGTAAAGAAGGATACAGAAAGGAAGAGGGGAAAAGAGAGGAAACCCAATGGGTACTACATTATCAGGATGGGAGCTAAACTCCTCAGGGTTATAAAATGCCTTATGGGAATGGAAGGCAACATTCACATTTGAACCAAGGAAAACAAGGATCAAGCTCCAGTTCCTTGGTTCAAGACTTCTTTCATTATCCCTTTTCATGTCTATGCCACAGTACTATATGTTTGAGCTCTGGGTCTGTGCTGTTGTACTACACGACCTGGTAGCACAAGCTATCAGGTCCAACTCACACCCACCCACATCCACTCATGTATTTATCCAACCTATTTTTAAAGCTACACAAACTCCCAAGTACAGTTATAGAGGCCAGAACGTTGTGTAGCTTTAAAAATAGGTTGGATAAATACATGAGTGGATATGGGTGGGTGTGAGTTGGACCTGATAGCTTGTGCTACCAGGTTGGTTGCCGTGTTCCTCCCTTAAGTCAATGTGACCTGACCTGACTAGATTGGGTGCATTGGCTTAAGCTGGTAGGAGACTTGGACCTGCCTCGCATGGGCCAGTAGGCCTTCTGCAGTGTTCCTTCGTTCTTATGTTCTTATAAGAAGCAACTGAATGCCTGCAA
Organism: Cherax quadricarinatus; assembly: GCF_026875155.1. Classification (NCBI taxonomy): domain Eukaryota; kingdom Metazoa; phylum Arthropoda; class Malacostraca; order Decapoda; family Parastacidae; genus Cherax; species Cherax quadricarinatus. Next base: position 1,342,517 of record NC_069457.1, read on the forward strand.
TGTTTATTCTGGAACTTACATTGAAATTTGTGTGAAATTGGCTAATTTACCAATTTCTGATAAATTTATTGGAGAGTTGAAGTAGTTGATTGGGCAGTTTCTTGGGGGCAATCAATAAAATGGAAGACACTAGCAAGATAACTAAGAATTTGGTTGACTGGAACTATGTAACTGGCTTCACATAGGGCTCAAAGTGGGCAAAATTGCTATGTATATATGATGACAAAGCAAAATTTGCAAAAGCATAATTCCACCAATTTAACAAAAACTTTTGTGCTTTTCGTTTTATTACCTTCAGAAAAAGATTTCCATTTCCGAAGAAAAAAAGAAAAATTTTTCTTGAAGATTCTTGGACACTTCAGATGACGGCATCTGGACACAGGAGGTTCAAGAACCTACTTTCCTTTGTTTCTGACTATGCACTGAAGTGTTTTTTTTTTTTTTATATGCAGTCACCTTGGACCCTACTTCTTGTCCATACACCCTTAATGAAATTATAATTTAATCCAAAAGTCTATCACAGCATTTCTCTTAAAAAATTCAAATTCTACTCTCACAGGAAGAAATGAGGTAAGAGTTGTAAGGAGTGGAAAGGGACAAGGTGAGAGTTGGTAAAGAAGAGGAAGAGACAAGGGTGAGAGTTGATTAAAGCAGAGGAAGAGAAAGGGTAGAGTTGGTAAAGAGAGGAGAGACAGGTGAGAGTGGAAGAGAGAGGAAGAGACAAGGGTGAGAATTGGTAAAGAGAGAGGAAGAGACAAGGGTGAGAGTTGGTAAAGAGAGAGGAAGAGGACAAGGGAGAGTTGGTAAAGAGAGAGGAAGAGACAAGGGTGAGAGTTGGTAAAGAGAGAGGAAGAGACAAGAGTGAGAGTTGGTAAGAGAGAGGAAGAGACAAGGGTGAGAGTTGGTAAAGAGAGAGGAAGAGACAAGGGTGAGAGTTGATAAAGAGAGAGGAAGAGACAAGGGTGAGAGTTGGTAAAGAGAGAGGAAGAGACAAGGGTGAGAGTTGGTAAGAGAGAGGAAGAGACAAGGGTGAGAGTTGGTAAAGAGAGAGGAAGAGACAAGGGTGAGAGTTGGTAAAGAGAGAGGAAGAGACAAGGGTGAGAGTTGGTAAAGAGAGAGGAAGAGACAAGGGTGAGAGTTGGTAAAGAGAGAGGAAGAGACAAGGGTGAGAGTTGGTAAAGAGAGAGGAAGAGACAAGGGTGAGAGTTGGTAAAGAGAGAGGAAGAGACAAGGGTGAGAGTTGGCGCTTTCCTCCGGGTGTGGCACCAGGGCCTCTTAGCAAAACTTCAAGCACTGGGCATTGCAGGCTCTACGCTATGTCTCCTCAGTGATTACCTTCATGGTAGATCTCTAAGTGTAGTTCTCAATGGAACGGAATCAGCAAGACATCCTATTGGGGCAAGTGTTCCACAAGGAAGCATGCTGGGACCATTGTTATGGAATGTCTACTTCAACGACCTTCTTCATCTCATCCCAGAACCACATGCATATGCAGACGACTGCACACTGACATTCGCTTATCCAAGAGAAAAAATGCCAGCTGCTCTAAGCTACATCAATCACCAACTGAGAGCTATATCAGCTTGGGGAAATAGATGGCAAGTAACATTTGCACCTGAGAAAATGCAAATGATGATCGTCTCTAGGCACCATGATGGTAATGCTGGTGCAGTAGTAAGGATGAATGGGAGGGTGTTGGCACCTGGAGAAGAAGTTGATATCCTTGGGGTGAAATTTGACTCCAAACTAACCATGAAGAACCATGTTGTAAATCTTGCAAACAAGGCAGCCAGGAAGCTTACAGCACTTCGCCGTATCTCGCATCTACTTGACAGTAGGGGTTGCAAGATTCTGTACGAGGCACAAGTACGCTCGGGGCCAGGAGCTAAGACTCGACCCCTGCAACCACAAATAGGTGAGTACAAATAGGTGAGTACCTTGAGTATGCTCCACTTTCTTGGTTTGCCTGTCCCCCCCCCCTCTCATCTGCGACTGCTTGACAGAGTAGAGAACAGAGCAAGACATCTCATCTCTCGCCTGGACCCATCCTGGATAGATCTGTCATTTCAGCAGAGCCTTCAACATAGGAGGGATGTGGGTGGCCTTACTGTTATGTACAAGGCCAATATTGTCAAAGTACCACACTTGGATCCACTTCAAGGACAGCGTGAAACAAGCTTTTATGCCACAAGAAGGGCAGAAAGCAGCAACTTCACTCTGGCTGTGCCCTTCTCCAGAACATCAATCCATCTGAGATCCTACATACCCAGGATGACTCGAGTATGGAACACATTCGTACAGCATAATGATGTCAACGAGATAAAGTCAGTTGATCAAATGAAAATGCTGGCCCACAGATGGCTCCAACTTCATCCTGTTCCCTACTTGTATGTCTCATAACAATAAAAATGCTTTCAAATGAGCTGATGTAGGTAACAGCTCTTAGCTTGCCAATAAAGTTAGGAATCTTTAACCTGTAAATAGCTTGTCAATAAAGCTAGGGATCCTTAACCTAACATTGTCAAACCCTGTGTAAAAAAAAAAAAAAAAAAAAAAAGACAAAGGTGACAGTTGGTAAAGAGAGAGGAAGAAACAAGAGTGAGAGCTGGTAAAGAGAGAGGAAGAAACAAGAGTGAGAGTTGGTAAAGAGAGAGGAAAAGACAAAGGTGAGAGTTGCTAAAGAGAGAGGAAGAGACAAGAGTGAGAGTTGGTAAAGAGAGAGGAAGAAACAAGAGTGAGAGTTATTAAGGAGAAAGAGATGAGGGTAAGAAAATAAGAGGAAAAGATCAGAGAGAAAATATATGGAGTGACTTAGGATGGGTGTGCAGGTAGGAGGATTACAGGTTGATCAGAGATAAGGTATATGGAATGACTTAGGATGGTTGAGAGGGCAAGATTACAGGCCATTAGTGGTCTTCTGGTTGCCCAGTAACATCCGGCAGCAGTCATACATGCTGTGAGGATCGCTGTGCTGCTGCTGCTGCTGCTTTTCTGCTAACATAAAGTAGGTCATCCCCAAGCATTATGAAGAGAGTGTCAGTCAGGCTTGTCAGGTGAGGACTCATTCCCCCCCACCAGCCACTTACTAGACCCTCAAGGTAGGCGAGAGGTCTACCCCCCTTTGAGAAACCCCCAAGGGTAAATCATTGGGGAACCAGTAGGGAACATGCTTGCAGGCTTATTCCACTCTGTGAGGTGCTCTCTCACAGACTTACATGCTTGTCCCTGTCCACAACTCCCCCTATATTAGGATGGGCAAGGATAGGAATGTGAAGGTTAAGAGGAATTGAGAAAGGAAGAGGGGGAGGGGGAAAAGAGACTGGAAACCCAATGGGGACTACATTATCGGGATGGGAGCTAAACTTCTAAAGGTTATACAGTGCCTTATGGGACTGGAAGGCAATAATCACAAGGAAAAATAAAAAGAGGTGAGCTCCAATTCCTTGGCTCAACATAAACACCTTTCATTAAGGGTTCAATCCAAGTAAAGTGGTTAGTTCTAATTCCTTGGTTTAAGAGCCCAGAGTATAAAAGGATAAAGGTTAAGTTGAAACCAGGAAGTGCAGGCAATACAGCACCACTGCCTGGTTCATGACAGGTTCAATTCCTTACATTAACCTCCCTGCCATTGTTCTTGACCATATACTCTTGTCGTTTAATCAAGCAGTCACCTCCAGAGGTCCTCACTTCTCCACACAATCCTGTAATGAAAATGACAATTTATTTACAAAAGTAAAAATATATTTATACCAAATTTAAAATTGTCTTCAGTGCAACAGTAGTAAGGCTGCCCTCTATCAATTGATAGCATCAAAGCCAATAAAACTGCAAAAACCATCCTAAAAAACACCTGAGTGTTGCTAGTACCCAGGCACTTCAAGTACAGTGGACCCCCGCATAACGATTACCTCCGAATGTGACTAATTATGTAAGTGTATTTATGTAAGTGTATTTATGTAAGTGCGTTTGTACGTGTATGTTTGGGGGTCTGAAATGGACTAATCTACTTCACAATATTCCTTATGGGAATAAATTCGGTCAGTACTGGCACCTGAACATACTTATGGAGTGAAAAAATATCGTTAACCGGGGGTCCACTATATGTACTGTAAACCATAATAATGGAGAATAAACTTTCCCACATTAATTCTGCAAACAGGTCAGTAGTCACTATAACATTCTTGTACAGTGGACACTGAAACCTCAATTTAATATACTAATGGGAAAGTCGTGATGCGAATGGGTCGCTACACGTCATTTTTTGGCCTCTCACAGCAATAATAAACAGACTGCCAAGGAACTTCCCCATATACCAGCCAGGGCACTTCCCCATATACCAGCCAGGGCACTTCCCCACATACCAGCCAGGGTACTTCCCCACATACCAGCCAGGGTACTTCCCACACACCAGCCAGGGAACTTCCCCGCATACCGGTCAGGGTACTTCCCCACATACCAGCCAGGGTACTTCCCCATGCACCAGCCAGGGTACTTCCCCACATACCAGCCAGGGTACTTCCCCACATACCAGCCAGGGTACTTCCCCATGCACCAGCCAGGGTACTTCCCCACATACCAGCCAGGGTACTTCCCCACATACCAGTCAGGGTACTTCCCCACATACCAGCCAGGGTACTTCCCCACATACCTGCCAGGGTACTTCCCCACATACCAGCCAGGGTACTTCCCCACATACCAGACAGGGTACTTTCCCACACACACGATTTGATTTGAGTGGGACTTGCACATGAATGAATAGAATTATCAAAGCTTATTTCTTGGGAAGCACTGAAAATTAGGCTGGGCAAATACGATTCTGTTAGTCGGATGGTTTGTGAAGGACTTGTTTAATGTGGGCCATCAGGCCTGCTGCAGTGTTCTTGCTTTCTTCCATGCAAACATTTATGGATGAACATCACCCGGACACAGCTGTTGCAGGCTGTGCTGGCAACATCTACAATGACAATGTTGTCTCCCATTTTTGGGAAATCATAAGGAGACGCCAGAAACAGAGCTCTCTGAACAGATTTTTGGTGCAACAGGGGTCCAGTGACTCAAGCTGGTCCTAGTGGCATTAAAAAACAAAGAAGGGAGGTAACCCCAGAAAAGGACTTGTTAACTGAAGTCTTTATGGAAGGGGATTCCCCGTCCAAACAATAGTTAACTCTTCCATCCTCTCCCGTCCTCCCATCTCATCACTCATCAATACATCTTCAATAAAGGTAAGTGTCATTTCAGTATTGTTTATTCTGCATGTCTCATTGTTTTCTGTGTAGGGAAATGTATATTTTATGTAAAAAACATTATTTTGTTTAATACTTTTGGGTGTCTGGAACGGATTAATTGGATTTCCATTATTTCTTACGGGGAAAATTAATTCAGATAACGAAAAAATTGGTTAAAGACGACCTCTCTGGATAAGATAAGATAAGATTTTGTTCGGATTTTTAACCCCGGAGGGTTAGCCACCCAGGATAACCCAAGAAAGTCAGTGCGTCATCGAGGACTGTCTAACTTATTTCCATTGGGGTCCTTAATCTTGTCCCCCAGGATGCGAACCACACCAGTCGACTAACACCCAGGTACCTATTTGCTGCTAGGTGAACAGGACAACAGGTGTAAGGAAACGTGTCGGAATTTCCCCCCGCCGGGAATCGAACCCGGGCCCTCCGTGTGTGAAGCGGGAGCTTTAGCCACCAGGCCACCGGGCCACCACGGATTAGTGTTGTTACCCGAGGGTCCAATGTATGTCATTGATGTCAGCTATGGTCTGTAAACCTTGTATGTGTACTTGTAGAAATAAAGATATTAAGGATATTTACATACACACAAATACAGTTACACAAAGAAGTCATTGGCTTTTTTGGGTTATCCTGGCTGGCTAACCCTCCCTACCCCAGGTTATCCTGGGTGGCTATCCCACCCTACCCTGGGTTATCCTGGCTGGCTAACCCTCCCTACCCTGGGTGGCTATCCCACCCTACCCTGGGTTATCCTCAGTGGCTATCCCACCCTACCCTGGGTTATCCTGGCTGGCTAACCCTCCCTACCCCGGGTGGCTATCCCACCCTACCCTGGGTTATCCTCAGTGGCTATCCCACCCTACCCTGGGTTATCCTGGCTGGCTAACCCTCCCTACCCTGGGTGGCTATCCCACCCTACCCTGGGTTATCCTGGCTGGCTAACCCTCCGTACCCCGGGTGGCTATCCCACCATACCCTGGGTTATCCTAGCTGGCTAACCCTCCCCACCCCGGGTTATCCTGGGTTATCCTGAGTGGCTAACCCTCTCTACCCCGGGTTATCCTGAGTGGCTAACCCTCTCTACCCCGGGTTATCCTGAGTGGCTAACCCTCTCTACCCCGGGTTATCCTGAGTGGCTAACCCTCTCTACCCCAGGTTATCCTGAGTGGCTAACCCTCTCTACCCCGGGTTATCCTGAGTGGCTAACCCTCTCTACCCCGGGTTATCCTGAGTGGCTAACCCTCTCTACCCCAGGTTATCCTGAGTGGCTAACCCTCTCTACCCCAGGTTATCCTGAGTGGCTAACCCTCTCTACCCCGGGTTATCCTGAGTGGCTAACCCTCTCTACCCCGGGTTATCCTGTGTGGCTAACCCTCTCTACCCCGGGTTATCCTGGATTTTAACTCTCCAGGTTAAAAATATCCAAACAAAATCTTACGTTCTCAATGTGAAAAAAAAATTATTGCACCTCCAAGCACTTTTCTCACATTTATGAGGATAACCAAAACAAAATCACCAACACAGAAACATATTATAACCATCAATCAGTAGATAAGGAGATAAAATTTCTCAAAAAAAGAAAGGAGAGAAAAAATCCCAGAATGACTAACCACACCACCACCACCACCACCACCACCACCAGCAGCAGCAGCAGCAGCAGAGCAGCAGCAGCAGCAGCAGCAGCAGCTGCTGCTGCTGCTGCTGTGCTGCTGCTGCTGCTGCTGGCTGCTATCTTGCTGCTGCTTGCTGCTGCTGCTGCTGCTGCTGCTGCTGCTGCTGCTGCTGCGCTGCTGCTGCTGCTGCTGCTGCTGCTGTGCTGCTGCTGTGCTGCTGCTGAGCTGCTGCTGCTGCTGCTGCTGCTGCTGCTGCTGCTGCTGCTGCTGCTGTGCTGCTGCTGCTGCTGCTGCTGCTGCTGCTGCTGCTGCTGCTGCTGCTGCTGCTGCTGCTGCTGCTGTGCTGCTGCTGCTGCTGCTGCTGCTGCTGCTGCTGCTGCTGCTGCTGCTGCTGCTGCTGCTGTGCTGCTGCTGCTGTCTGCTGCTGCTGCTGCTGCTGCTGCGTGCTGCTGCTGCTGCTGCTGCTGCTGCTGCTGCTGCTGTGCTGCTGCTGCTGCTGCTGCTGCTGCTGCTGCTGCTGCTGCTGCTGCTGCTGCTGCTGCTGCTGCTGTGCTGCTGCTGCTGCTGCTGCTGCTGCTGCTGCTGCTGCTGCTGTGCGCTGCTGCTGCTGCTGCTGCTGCTGCTGCTGCTGCTGCTGCTGCTGCTGCTGCTGCTGCTGCTGCTGCTGCTGCTGCTGCTGCTGCTGCTGTGCTGCTGCTGCTGCTGCTGCTGCTGCTGCTGTGCTGCTGGCTGCTGCTGCTGCTGCTGCTGCTGCTGCTGCTGCTGCTGCTGCTGCTGCTGCTGCTGTGCTGCTGCTGCTGTGCTGTGCTGCTGCTGCTGCTGCTGCTGCTGCTGCTGCTGCTGCTGCTGCTGCTGCTGTGCTGCTGCTGCTGCTGCTGCTGCTGCTGCTGCTGCTGCTGCTGCTGGGCTGCTGCTGTGCTGCTGTGCTGCTGCTGCTGCTGTGCTGCTGCTGCTGCTGCTGCTGCTGCTGCTGCTGCTGCTGCTGTGCTGCTGCTGCTGCTGCTGCTGCTGCTGCTGCTGTGCTGCTGCTGCTGCTGTACTGCTGCTGCTGCTGTGCTGCTGCTGCTGCTGCTGCTGCTGCTGCTGCTGCTGCTGCTGCTGCTGCTGCTGCTGCTGCTGCTGCTGCTGCTGCTGCTGCTGCTGCTGCTGCTGCTGCTGCTGCTGCTGCTGTGCTGCTGCTGCTGTGCTGCTGCTGCTGCTGCTGCTGCTTGCTGTGCTGCTGCTGCTTGCTGCTGCTGCTGCTGCTGCTGCTGCTGCTGACTGCTGCTGCTGCTGCTTGCTGCTGCTGCTGCTGCTGCTGCTGCTGCTGTGCTGCTGCTGCTGCTGCTGCTGCTGCTGCTGCTGCTGTGCTGCTGCTGCTGCTGTGCTGCTGCTGCTGCTGCTGCTGCTGCTGCTGCTGCTGCTGCTGCTGCTGCTGCTGCTGCTGCTGCTGCTGCTGCTGCTGCTGCTGCTGCTGCTGCTGCTGCTGCTGCTGCTGCTGCTGCTGCTGCTGCTGCTGCTGCTGCTGCTGCTGCTGCTGCTGCTGCTGTGCTGCTGCTGCTGCTGTGCTGCTGCTGCTGCTGCTGCTGCTGCTGCTGCTGCTGCTGCTGCTGCTGCTGCTGCTGCTGCTGCTGCTGCTGCTGCTGATGCTGATGTGCTGCTGCTGCTGCTGCTGGCTGCTGCTGCTGCTGCTCTGCTGTGCTGCTGCTAGTGCTGTGCTGCTGCTCGCTGTGTGCTGATGCTGCTGCTGCTCTGCTGCTGCTGCTGCTTGCTGCTGCTGTGCTGCTGCTGATGATTGGATGAGATGTGTGTGATAGGTGTCTGTGTGTCAGGGCCTAGTAGTCAGACTGTAGTCAATGTGGCGCCTATGCTAGATGGTCTAGTGATCAGTGCTGGCAAGATAGGTGACTGGTAGATGATGGTAGAAGATCGATGGGTCGTAGGTAGTATCAAGGGGTCTAGGTAGTCAAGAGGGGCTAGTATGTCAGGGGATCTAGGTAAGTTCAAGGGGCCTAAATGTAAGATCAGGGGATCTAGGTAAAGATCAGGGTCTAGGTAAGATCAAGGGGGTCTAGGTAAGATCAGAGGGGCCTAGGTAAGATCAAGGGGATCTAGGTAAGATCAAGGGGCCTATGTAAGATCAAGGGGATCTAGGTAAGATCAAAGGGGCCTAGGTAAGATCAAGGGGCCTAGGTAAGATCAAGGGGACCTAGGTAAGATCAGAGGGGCCTAGGTAAGATCGAAGGGGCCTAGGTAAGATCAAGGGGGGCTAGCTAAGATCAAGGGGATCTAGGTAAGATCAGAGGGGCCTAGGTAAGATCAAGGGGATCTAGGTAAGATCAGAGGGGCCTAGGTAAGATCAAGGGGATCTAGGTAAGATCAGAGGGGCCTAGGTAAGATCAAGGGGATCTAGGTAAGATCAGAGGGGCCTAGGTAAGATCAAGGGGATCTAGGTATGGTCAAGGGGCCTAGGTAAGATCAAGGGGGCCTAGGTAAGATCAGAGGGGATCTAGGTAAGATCAGAGGGGCCTAGGTAAGATCAAGGGGGCCTAGGTAAGATCAAGGGGATCTAGGTAAGATCAAGGGGGCCTAGGTAAGATCAGAGGGGATCTAGGTAAGATCAAGGGGGCCTAGGTAAGATCAAGGGGGCCTAGGTAAGATCAAGGGGATCTAGGTAAGATCAAAGGGGCCTAGGTAAGATCAAGGGGGCCTAGGTAAGATCAAGGGGGCCTAGGTAAGATCAGAGGGGATCTAGGTAAGATCAGAGGGGATCTAGGTAAGATCAGAGGGGCCTAGGTAAGATCAAGGGGATCTAGGTAAGATCAAGGGGATCTAGGTAAGATCAAGGGGCCTAGGTAAGATCAAGGGGGTCTAGGTAAGATTCAAGGGGGCTAGGTAAGTCAAGGGGATTAGGTAAGATCAGAGGGGCCTAGGTAAGATCAAGGGGTCTAGGTAAGATCAAGGGGCCTAGGTAAGATCAAGGGGCCTAGGTAAGATCAAGGGGCCTAGGTAAGATCAAGGGGGCCTAGGTAAGATCAAGGGGATCTAGGTAGATCAGAGGGGCCTAGGTAAGATCAAGGGGGCCTAGGTAAGATCAAGGGGGTCTAGGTAAGATCAAGGGGGCTAGGTAAGATCAAGGGGCCTAGGTAAGATCAAGGGGGCCTAGGTAAGATCAAGGGGTCTAGGTAAGATCAGAGGGGCCTAGGTAAGATCAAGGGGTCTAGGTAAGATCAAGGGGCCTAGGTAAGATCAAGGGGATCTATGTATGGTCAAGGGGCCTAGGTAAGATCAAGGGGGCCTAGGTAAGATCAGAGGGGATCTAGGTAAGATCAGAGGGGGCCTAGTAAGATCAAGGGGGCCTAGGTAAGTCAAGGGGCCTAGGGTAAGATCAGAGTGGGGGCCTTAGGTAAGATCAAGGGGGCCTAGGTAAGATCAAGGGGGCTAGGTAAGATCAAAGGGGTCTAGGTAAGATCAAGGGGGCCTAGGTAAGATCAAGGGGGTCTAGGTAAGATCAAGGGGGCCTAGGTAAGATCAGAGGGCCTAGGTAAGATCAAGGGGATCTAGGTAAGATCAAGGGGGCCTAGGTAAGATCAGAGGGGATCTAGGTAAGATCAGAGGGGCCTAGGTAAGATCAAGGGGGCCTAGGTAAGATCAAAGGGGTCTAGGTAATATCAAGGGGAGTCTAGGTAATATCAAGGGGGTCTAGGTAGAAGATCAGAGGGGCTAGTAAGATCAAGGGGATCTAGGTAAGATCAAGGGGGTCTAGGTAAGATCAAGGGGTCTAGGTAAGATCAAGGGTCTAGGTAAGATCAAGGGGCCTAGGTAAGATCAAGGGGTCTAGGTAAGATCAAGGGGGTCTAGGTAAGATCAAGGGGGTCTAGGTAAGATCAAGAGGGGTCTAGGTAAGATCAGAGGGGTCTAGTAAGATCAAGAGGGTGCCTAGGTTAGATCAAGGGTCTTGGTAAATCAAGGGAGTCCCAGGTAATATCAGGGGGTCTAGGTAAGATCTAGGAGTTTGTTAAACAGAGGGGTCTGTTAAGATCAAAGAGTTCTAGGTAAGATCAAAGGGTCTTGGTAGATCATAGGGGTCTAGAATATCAAGGGGTTCTAGGTAATTGTCAAGGGAGTCAGCCTGACTTATCCAAGGCTGTGTGTCCTAGGAGTCTTTATCTAACCAGAGTATGTAGGCCTTAAGATTCCAAAAGAGGTCTTTGTCAAATTTTTCAGTTAGGTATTCAAGGGGCTAGCTCTATAAATATCAACTAAACGACATTCTTTCATAATTGTTGTCCGGTCTAGTCACACATTTATCTAAACTCTGAGTAATGTAGGTCCTCTTTGGCATTTTCTTCCAAAAGAGGTCTGTTTCGTCACAATTGACACCTGTTCAGGTTTCAGTCCTTCAGTCTCTATAAACTCCTTGAATTCACTTACGAATTTTGTAGCTATAATTTTGTCCGAACTGGCAGCCTCACCATGCCTTATCACACTGTGTATGCCACTATGGTTCTTAAATCTCTCAAACCAACCTTTGCTGGCCTTAAATTCACAAATATCAGTACTCGTTGCAAGCAATTTTTTTACCAGATCGTCATGCAACTGCCTAGCCTTTTCACAAATAATCAACATCAAAAGACTATCTCCTGCTAATTGTTTCTCGTTTATCCACACCAATAATAACTTCTCAACATCTTTGAGTACTGGTGATCTCATTTTTGTCAGCATATTTACCCCCTTTGCAACAACATCTTCCTTGATTTCCTTTTTCTTGGCCATGATGGAAGATATGGTTGTACGGGATTTGTTATACATGTACATCCTGGACAGTTCGGCCACATGTACGCCACTTTCATATTGTTCAATGATTTTTTCTTAAATTCAATCGTATTTCTCACCTTCTTTACCAAAGGCTTGGCACTAGGAGCTTTCTTTGGAGCCAAGGTAGCTTATTTAGCACTTGCAAGCACTAAAATGAATGGTAGATAAGACACATAGGCAACATTTAGGCAACTTTATTTCGAAACGTTTCGCCTACACAGTAGGCTTCTTCAGTCGAGTACAGAAAGTAGGCGTGAGCAGTAGAGATGTGAAGACGATGTAATCAGTCGATCACCCTTGAAGTCGTAGATTTGAGGTTGTCAGTCCCTCAGCCTGGAGAAGTTCTGTTCCAAAGTCTGGAACTAACAGTTAGTTCCAAATGACACCAAATGACTTCGAACAGGCGATAAATGACATGCCCATGCACTCTGCCCAAGGGCCAGACTCATGGAACTCTGTGTTCATCAAGAACTGCAAGAAGCCCCTATCACGAGCCTTTTCCATCCTATGGAGAGGGAGCATGGACACGGGGGTCGTCCCTCAGTTACTAAAAACAACAGACATAGCCCCACTCCACAAAGGGGGCAGTAAAGCAACAGCAAAGAACTACAGACCAATAGCACTAACATCCCATATCTAAAAAATCTTTGAAAGGGTCTAAAAAAGCAAGATCACCACCCATCTAGAAACCCATCGTTACACAACCCAGGGCAACCCTGGGTTTAGAACAGGGGCGCTCCTGTCTGTCTCAAACTACTGGATCACTACGACAAGGTCCTAAATGCACTAGAAGACAAAAAAAAAATGCAGATGTAATATATTTCAGACTTTGCAAAAGCCTTCGACAAGTGTGACCATGGCGTAATAGCGCACAAAATGCGCGCTAAAGGAATAACAGGAAAAGTCGGTCGATGGATCTATAATTTCCTCACTAACAGAACACAGAGAGTAGTCGTCAAAAGAGTAAATCCGAGGCAGTTACAGTGAAAAGCTCTGTTCCACAAGGCACAGTACTAGCTCCCATCTTGTTCCTCATCCTCATATCCGACATAGACAAGGATGTCAGCCACAAACCGTTGTCTTCCTTTGCAGATGACACCCGAATCTGCATGACAGTGTCTTCCATTTTCAGACACTGCAAGGCTCCAGGCGGACATCAACCAAATCTTTCAGTGGGCTGCAGAAAACAATATGAAGTTCAACGATGAGGAAATTTCAATTATTCAGATATGGTAAACATGAGGAAATTAAATCTTCATCAGAGTACAAAACAAATTCTGGCCCCAAATAGAGCGAAACACCAAACGTCAAAGACCTGGGAGTGATTATGTCGGAGGATTCACCCTTCAAGGACCCCCTAACACTGTATCAATCGCATCTGCTAAAAAAAATGACAGGATGGATAATGAGAACCTTCAAAACTAGGGAGGCCAAGCCCATGATGACACTCTTCAGGTCACTTGTTCTATCTAGGCTGGAATATTGCTGCACTCTAACAGCACCTTTCAAGGCAGGTGAAATTGCCGACCTAGAAAATGTACAGAGAACTTTCACGGCGCGCATAACGGAGATAAAACACCTCAATTACTGGGAGCGCTTGAGGCTTCTAAACCTGTATTCCCTGGAACGCAGGAGGGAGAGATACATGATTATATACACCTGGAAAATCCTAGAGGGACTAGTACCGAACTTGCACACGAAAATCACTCACTACGAAAGCAAAAGACTTGGCAGACGATGCACCATCCCCCCAATGAAAAGCAGGGGTGTCACTAGCACGTTAAGAGACCATACAATAAGTGTCAGGGGCCCGAGACTGTTCAACTGCCTCCCAGCACACATAAGGGGGATTACCAACAGACCCCTGGCAGTCTTCAAGCTGGCACTGGACAAGCACCTAAAGTCAGTTCCTGATCAGCCGGGCTGTGGCTCGTACGTTGGTTTGCGTGCAGCCAGCAGCAACAGCCTGGTTGATCAGGCGCTGATCCACCAGGAGGCCTGGTCACAGACCGGGCTGCGGGGGCGTTGACCCCCGAAACTCTCTCCAGGTAAACTCCAGGTAATACCATTTGATAACCACTAAAATGAATGGAATATTATGAAATATTTCATATGAACAAGTGAGGGGACTGTTGCTCACTGGTAAACAATGGCACACTTGCTGGTAAGGGAGGCCGAGGTGGCTCAGAGCCACGAGTACGCGTCCAGGACGAACGACGATTAGCGAGTCAACCGACCATTTGCGAGCCAATGTTTGGACGAAAATAAAGCGACGATTTCCAAAAAGGTAGACGATGATCAAGGGACCACTGTATTTTCGTATAGTATTAATCGTTGTACAGTATTCTCGTTTTTGTGGTCTCAGGTGATAAAATGGAAAACATATTACAGAAAAAGAGATGATTTTCATTACTTTCACGATGAAAACGACCTTGAAATTGAGCTCAAAGTAGCAGAAATGTTCAATTTTTACCAATGTTCAGGAGTGCAAATTACACCACACATCCAATACACGTCAACTGGGGAGTCTAATATTCTTTCACTAGTGCACTGATATTATTTATACCATTTTCACAATAATGCAGTAGTCTGCATAACAGTAAATTTTGCATTCTTTTGTATGAATAAAAAATCAAAACAGAAAGCAATAGTAATACAAGAGGGGCCTAGAGACGTGACTAATGAACGGAGGATATGTTATCTTAGTGCCAAGAAAGTCTACATTGTTTATTCTGGACCCTATTTTGAAATTGGTATATTTTTTAATTTGCATGAAATTGGCCAAATTGCCAATTTCTGAGACCACTTTATTGGGTAGTTCAAATCGGTAAACAGGCGATTTCTTGTACGCAACTGATAGAAAAAATGGAGTTCAAAAGAAATAGCTATGAGTTTGGTCAACTGGAACAACGGAATTGGCCAAAAACAGGGATCAAAGCTGGCGAAACTGCCGATGTGTATACGTCGCCGAGACCGCTAACTTCGCGGGAGCGTAATTCCGTGAGTTTCCGACCAAATTTCGTATTTTTGGATTCATTACCATCAGGAAAAGATTCTCTATCATTTCATAAGAAAAAATAATTTTTTTTTCCAAAACTTTTGCGACATACAACGACAGTTTCAGAAAGGGGCTTGCGACAGTCAAAAGGTTAAAACATTCGTGAGTGAGGCTGGGTTAACAGAATCAGAGTAAGGTGCAGATTATACCCACTGTCCACCATTAGTGTTATACTGCCATAAAATTTGTTCCCCCCAAAATTTTGAATGTCACTTTTGTATTCAATGACCATTCTACCTCATAGTCTTAATTGTGTTTAATATCTACAGAGGGGTTTGGGATATTGGCAGTTTGGAGGGGTATGTTGTGTATCTTTATACGTATATGCTTCTAAACTGTTGTATTCTGAGCACCTCTGCAAAAGCAGTGATAATATGTGAGTGTGGTGAAAGTGTTGAATGATGATGAAAGTATTTTCTTTTTGGGGATTTTTTCTTTCTTTTTTGGGTCACCCTGCCTCGGTGGGAGACGGCCGACTTGTTGAAAAAAAAAAAAAAAAAATCTACAGAATCTCTCTCCTTATTTACAACTTACCAGTTCATTGTTCTATCTTATTTTAATTGTAACTAACCACCATAGCATTGTCCTTCTCAACTATTACTACCCTACTCTAAGATATGTTCTATTGCCCAACTTTATTTTAAACTCATTATTATTGCCCAATTATACTTTAAACTTTATTGCCCAATCTTATTGCATACTTTTTATTATTGCCCATTTTTATTTTATACTTTAGTGCCCTTTTTATTACTGCCCTTTTTTATTTTTAAACTTTATTACCCAATTTTATTATAAACCTTTTATAATTGCCCTATTCTATTTTAGACTTTATCACCCAACTTTATTTTATACTTTTCTTAACCTTTTGTTACCAAATTTTCAAGCTTGTATATTCAACTCTAACTTTTATATTATCCTGTCTACCATCTTACTATTATATTATAACCAAGTCATTGCCATTTTTTATATTTTATTTTATTATTCTTTTGCTACTTAAATTTGTGAATTTTATCTTGTCAATTTAAATCTAGTTATACTCTAGTTCTTGTTAACAACTTATATTAGACCTTAGTGCAATTACAAGTGAGAGTCTTGTGCCATTTCAATTAGTATTTTTTATATTATTAGATTATACCTAGTTGTACTTTAGCTCATTCTAGCACAACTCATAGACAACATCAACTTCATTATGTTTATTAGTGACTATACTCTATATGACCAAAGTGCTTTAGCTATATACTTGTCCAAACTTACCACTACTACAGATATCAGTACTAGAACTCACCACACAATACAGGATATAAGTAACCACTATTTAAACTTAAAAGATGAATTATCATGTCGACTCTGATCTAAACCTCCATAATCTAACACCCAATCAGAGGCATCGCTAGAGATGGTGTCACCCGGGGCGGAATCTCTGGTGTCACCCGGGGCAGCATCTTTGGTTTCACCCCCATGAAATTCAGTGGGTGGCCCGGTGACTAAAGCTCCCGCTTCACACAAGGAGGGCCCGGGTTCGATTCCCGGCGGGTGGAAACATTTTGACACGTTTCCTTACACCTGTTGTCCTGTTCACCTAGCAGCAAATAGGTACCTGGGTGTTAGTCGACTGGTGTGGGTCGCATCCTGGGGGACAAGATTAAGGACCCCAATGGAAATAAGTTACAGTCCTCGATGACGCACTGACTTTCTTGGGTTATCCTGGGTGGCTAACCCTCCGGGGTTAAAAATCCGAACGAAATCTTATCTTATCTTATCTTAAGGGTGGGGGGGGAGGTAAACTTCAGTTATGTCACTACTGCATGACCAGCGACAAATGTTTAACAATGAGAACATTTAAGACCATAAACTGAACAGGAGAATACTTCTCGACTTTATTAATGATAAAATAAATAAACGTAATAATATTGAGAAAACAAACTCAAATACCACTTTGAGTACAGCCAACAGATCCTACATTTATTCATCTTTAACAATGCAAAAACAAAAAAAAAAACTTGAAAAAATAAAGAAAAACATTGCAATATCAGAGAAACACTAGTTCCGATCTGACCTTGAGTACAGGTAACATCTAAGTGAATCTGATCTTACATTTCCTTGCCTTCAATTACGCAAAATCACCTATCTCATCATCAAAATCAATGATTTTCCCTATATAGGCTTATTTGTACTTTGTTAATATATAATAGGCTATATAGAAATGAAGGATTCTTCTCTTATGTTGGTGCAGCATTGTTTTGGGGATTAGTGTCACCTTCTTTAGAGGCTCTATGGTGTCACCCCCTAAATGGTGTCACCCGGGGCGGATTACGACGCCTCTGCACCCAATCAAAACTTATTGGAAAGTAACTGCCTTTATTACACAGCATCACAAGCCAGCACTATCCTAAACACTGCTAAAGGTATATCAGTTCTTAACTACAACATCAGGTCCTTAAGCAAACGCTATTATGATGACCTCCTGGCACTCCTTGAGTCGCTAAAGGCACCCTTCTCCTGCATTATTCTTACTGAGACCTGGCTTAAGCAGGACACAGTAGATATCTACCCACTACCAGGATTAAGCAGGACACAATTGATATCTACCCACTACCAGGATTAAGCAGGACACAATTGATATCTACCCACTACCAGGATACACAGCAATCCACAACTGCAGACTATACCAAGTTGGGGGTGGTATTGCAATCTATTACTCTAACCAATTATCTTGTATTAGCACCACGTGCTTTAGTGATGAATATAGGGAATACATTTTTGCTAATTTTACTGTAAAAAACCTTAAGACGCCTATAACAATCGGTGCCATTTACTGGATACCTCACACAAACGTCCCAAATTTTAGTGAGAAATTAAAGGCACTAAGGAATTTCACAGCAGGCCTAGAGACTGTTGACTGGCCTACAGAATTTTCCAAGGCCAATGGTATTGACGATTGGACAGACATTTTTCTTAATAAATTACAAACATTGTCTTATAAAAACAAAACACATCACAAATAAACGGCTCGGTTGCCCATGGCTAACGGGCAGCATTCTGATAAGAAACACCAATATGAAAAACAATATAGACACAAAGATATTCTTAAACACTATTCATCAGTTCTCACCAAAGTAATCAGATTCACTGACACAAAAGGAGATATAAAAAAGACCTGGAAAACACTTTCCCAGATTCTGGGGACCAACAAACTGAAAAAAAAACAAGAATATTGTCCTAACTAAACCTAATGAAACACCACTGCATCCCACTGATACAGCTAACAAGATAAACGACTTCTTCTCGACCATAGTATCTAATCTCGCCAGTAAAATCCCACGTACCAACGCCCGTGCTCGGGACCACCTAGATGGGAATTTCCCAAATTCCTTCTATCTTGTACCAACCGAACCCATGGAGGTCACCACGATTATAAAGTCACTTAAAAATAACTCTGGGACTCTACAGATGTAAACAACTATAGGCCAATATCAAACTTATCATTGCTATCCAAAATCTTTGAAACTCGTGCACAGGAGACTATATTCATTTATAACAGCACAAAATATGCTCAACCCCTGCCAGTTTGGTCTCAGGAAAAATAAAAGCACTAATGATGGAATTGTAAAAATGCTAAATCTGCTTTACACAGCATTGGAAAATAAGGAATATCCACTAGGAATTTTTATTGACCTAAGAAGACCACGGCATCCTACTCCACAAACTTGACCATTATGGTATAAAAGGCCACGCACTTGCATATTTCAAATCCTACCTCACTAATAGGTATCAGTATGTCACCATTAAAGACACAGCCTCATCAACACGGCCACTTGATACTGGAGTGCCACAGGAAAGTGTCCATGGTCCCCTGCTCTTCCTCATTTACATCAGTGATCTTCCAAACATATCCCAACACCTGAAACCCATTCTCTTTGCCAACAACACGACTAGTGTCATCTTCCACCCAAATCTTGCCACCCTCAACACCAATGTTGACGAGGAGCTGCTCAAAATATCGACTTGGGTGACAGCCAATAAACTTACACTTGACACTGACGAAACCTACTATATTATGTTTGGTAGCAGAGCAGGTGCTGCACAACTTAACATTAAGATCGGCAACACTCTAATTGCCAGACATAATGAGGGCAAATTCCTAGGCCTATACCTCGACAACAACCTGAATTTCAGCACCCATATCCAACACACAACAAAAAAAGTATCCAAAACGGTTGGGATCCTCTCCAAGATACGATACTACGTGCTGCAAACTGCCCTTCTTGCACTATACCATTCACTCATTTATCCATACCTCACCTATGCTATTTGTGCTTGGGAATCAACTGCAGCAACACACCTAAAGCCAATAATAACCCAACAAAAAGCCGCAGTAAAAATAATCACTAAATCCCATCCCTGGCAACACCTCCCCCCATCCCCCACTCTTCATAGATGTAAACTTACTCCCTGTTTAGAACATCCACACTTACTACTGTGCAATCTACATCTACAGGACCTTAAATTCCAATACTAACCTTGACCTAAAATGCTTTCTTGATAGTTGTGACAGGACCCACAGGCATAACATCGGACACAAACATCTCTACGACATTTCCCGTGTCCGACTAAACCTTTACAAAAATTCAATGTATGTCAAAGAGCCTAAAATCTGGAACACCCTTCCTGAAAACTCTAGAAATGCAGACACATTCATCACTTTCAAAACTACCGTTAGAAAACATCTCATCTCCCTGATACACCCCGGCAACTAACTACTTGCAAACCACCTGGTGGTTCACACTTACACACTCACCCATTTGACCCTAAACACAGAAATACGCATCTTAATCTTAAAATAATGAATCCTAATTAGTCATAAGTTTGCCTGTGATACTCCAATATAGAAACTATGTATTGTATCAAACAAAAGCATTCATATTGCTAAACTCACAAACTATAATGTAGTCACTTAGCCTTAATACCAACTTAATCCATAATCTGTAATAATTTAGAGTTATGAATTAATCTAAGTCTGCCCGTAATGCCTAGCTATGTTAGGTGTCATAGTGGCCCCCTCTGTAATTAGTATTTTATAACATGTAAACCACACAATATCCTAAAATCTGTAAACCCCGCATTGTAATCTTTATAGAGAATAAACTTGATTGATTGATTGATACAAGAACCAAAATTACACTGTGCTGTTATCTATCCTATCTCAGGCTATAATTTATTGTATTCTTTGGAGTCTTTTTCTGATGGAACCTTTAATGAAAGTGCCTTTCTTCTACGCACTGATATTCCGTACCATCGGCTATTTGTTCATACTTAGCTGCGTTACACTGCAGCCTGTATCCACTTGCATAAGTGGTATACAATCTGTTCTTTGTATCTCTCTCTTTCTCAGGCATTATCTATACCGGACGTTGCCTTTCTCTTTTCGTCCTTACCACCACCACTTCTGTTACTTGGCAATTTTAATGCCCATCATTTCCTGGGGGGAGGAGGTGTTTCACTGTGGCATTCAGTTGGAGGCTTTTCTCGCTTCTCACCCCCTCCATGTTTTAAATACGGGTACTCCCACCCATTTTGATCCTCGGACTCATACTCTTGCATCGATCTCTCGGTCTGCTCTTCCTCCACTGCACTAGACTTCACTTACATGACAGTGATCATTTTCCAATCATTCTTACTTCTCCTTCATATTCACCACCTCTTTGTGGCCCACACTGGCAATTTGATCAAGCAAATTGGGACCTTTACTCGAAACTAACTGCTTTTAATGAGGTTCCTTCTTCGTCCTGCATTGATGAGCTTTTACACCTCTTCTCGACCTCAGTTTTAACTGCAGCTTCTCATTCTATACCCTAAACCTCAGGTAGGCATTCCCAGAAGTGCGTGCCTTGGTGGTCTCCTGCTTGTGTTCGGGCAGTATGTTTGAAATGTGCTGCATGGGCAGGTACCGGTACAATAGAACCACAGAGAGACTTCTTGATTTTAAGCAGAAGCGAGCGCGCATCATTTGTGATGCTAAACGCACTAGATGGCATAGATGGCGAGGTTACGTTTCCGCCATCACCTCTGCTTCCTCTACGAGTGCAGTCTAGAAAAAACTACATAAATCAAGCGGTAAATACTCTCCCGACCCGGGTCCTGCTCTGCGGGTTGCCGGTGTTGACATAGCAAACCCTCTCAACGTTGCCATTGAAATTGGCAATCATCCGGTCCGTACTTCTCAGGGCTCCATCTATGTCCCTCGTTTCTTTCCTCAAAGTCTGCCAGAGAGTTAGTGCCCTTAGACTTTTCTTCTCTCAAAGAAGAATCTTATAACATGCCTTTTACACTTCTGGAACTGGGGGTGACACTCTCAGCTTGCCGATCATTGGCAGCTGGGCCTGACGGCATTCACATTTGGATGTTACAACATTTGCATCAGTCAGCCCTTGCAGTCCTCTTACAGCTCTTCAATCTTATTTGGTCACAAGTTCTTCCCAGCCGTGGAAATCTGCCACCGTTCTCCCTTTCCGCAAACCGGGTACTACGGGACATGATGCCTCCCACTATCATCCCATTGCTCTTACCAGTGCAGTTTGCAAAGCGATGAAATGTCTGGTAAGTCGACGTTTAATGTGGTATTTAGAGAGACACAACAGTCTCTCCACTAGTCAACGTGGCTTTCGTAAGGGCCGTTCTACCATCGACCCCTTACTACGCTTGGATACGTATGTTTGTAATGCCTTTGCGAATAACCACTCAGTTATTGCCATATTTTTTGACCTTGAGAAGGCATATGACACGACTTGGAGGTATAATATTTTGGCCCAAGCCCACTCCTTAGGCCTCCGAGGCAATCTGCCATCCTTCCTTAAGAACTTCTTAACCGACAGACATTTCTGTGTTCGAGTTAATGATTTGCTCTCCCCAGACTTTGTCCAAGCTGAAGGTGTCCCCTTGGGATGTGTTCTGAGTACAACACTTTTTCTCCTTGCTATAAATGATTTGGCCTCTCTTGTTCCATCCAATATTTGGTCATCACTCCATGTTGATAACTTTGCTATAGCCTCTGCAGGTACCGACTTTCACCTCGTTGCAGTTTCTCTCCAGCATGCGGTCAATCATGTCTCCAATTGGGTGACCACACATGGGTTTAAATTTTCCAGTACTAAAACTCACCGAATTACTTTCACTGGATGCTTTGACGCTGCCGTTTCAGCTCCACACGGCTATTTCAGCAAGTCGGAGGCGAGTTTTAGTGGTGATTTTTGCATCCAGCATGGTAGAATCTTTCACGTGGGTCATGCGGGCGACGAGGCATGGCTGGAGTTCCTCGCCTCACCATACGCCACCATGCTCTTAACATAACACTACTCTCCACCACCATTTAATGTTACTCACTCCCTCTTTGTTGTTTTCTCTGAATTCTAGCCAGAGCTGTGTATCAGTGCCGAAGGTCACTCAAAGCCACGCGTGGATCTGAGCCGCATGGATCTGAGCCGCGTGGATCTGAGCCGCGTGGATCTGAGCCGCGTGGATCTGAGCCACATGGATCTGAGCCTTGAGGATCTACAAGCCACGCGGAGCAATCCACATGGGTTACCGAGCCACGTGTCATTTGCTGCCCGACACTACCTTGCAACGTCACCCCCCCAACATCGTCGTGCTGCCCGATGCTACCCAGGACCTCTCCCTGATGTCAGGCCTGACATCGCCCCATGATGTCCCATCGACAGAGTCGTAGTTTTGTATCTAGCAATTTGCAGTCAATACTGTCGAGAACAATCAAGAGAAGATACACACATGTTAATTCCTCTGTCAGTGTTCCTTTACCAGTGTTCTTGCATGTTCGTAAATGCCTTAGTGTTGATTTATGCACAGAAAAGCATTTGCTAGTGCAAGCCACGTGTCGTAGTATTACCGCACGTGCAGTGCAGGCATCCAAATTTACACATGTCCGACAAACAAACGGTTTGAATGCAGACCATCGGTAACACTCGTTACATGTCTCCCCGTCGCGACCACTCGACAACAGTCGGTCGTCATATTATGTGTTGTTTGAGCCCCTGTGTATAGACAGTTCTTGTTCTCACCGCTCGTAGACATCCCACCAGAGTCGTACCTACCGCGATTCTCCGTCGACTCGTATCACTCCACCTTCCGACCGTCAGAGTGGAGTTACGTGTAGAAACCACTCTGGGAATACCCAGTCTGACCTCTGCTCCAACTCCAATCGAGAGGACACCGTCAAACCACAGTAACCCCGTCGGCAGGCGGGGGACTCGATGTGGCTTCAGCGAGCAGCCCGCAAAGTACGTCACTCCAACTGCTAGCCCCCTCGCTCCAGTTACTGCGTAAGCCGCTGTGACTCCCAGACGATGCATCCGAGTCGTCCCCACTATGGCTCGCTCTCGCCGGCACTGACGAGCCGTGCCACATTCCGGCAGCAAGTGACCAACGACGGCATCAGTCGAAAAATGTCCTCCAGAGCAGGGGCGTCGTAAGGGGGAGCGGGCCGCCCCGGGTGACACCACAGAGCCTTTAAAGAAGGTGACACTAATGTCCAAAACAGTGCTGCACCAACATAAGAAAAGAATCCTTTGTTTCTATATAGCCTATTATATATTACCAAAGTACATATAAGACTATATAGGGAAAATCATTGATTTTGATGATGAGATAGATGATTTTGCATAATTGAAGACAAGGAAATATAAGATCTGAGTCAATGAGATGTTACCCATACTCAAGGTCAAATCGGAACTAGTGTTTCTCTGATAATGCATTTTTTTTTTTTAGATGAATAAATGTAGGATAAATTCAGGATGTACATGTTTATAGAGGGGCCACAGATATATCAGATCACTTTCTAGTTGTAGCTACACTGAGAGTAAAAGGTAGATGGGATACAAGGAGAATAGAAGCATCAGGGAAGAGAGAGGTGAAGGTTTATAAACTAAAAGAGGAGGCAGTTAGGGTAAGATATAAACAGCTATTGGAGGATAGATGGGCTAATGAGAGCATAGGCAGTGGGGTCGAAGAGGTATGGGGTAGGTTAAAAAATGTAGTGTTAGAGTGTTCAGCAGAAGTTTGTGGTTACAGGAAAGTGGGTGCGGGAGGGAAGAGGAGCGATTGGTGGAATGATGATGTGAAGAGAGTAGTAAGGGAGAAAAAGTTAGCATATGAGAAATTTTTACAAAGTAGAAGTGATGCAGGGAGGGAAGAGTATATGGAGAAAAAGAGAGGTTAAGAGAGTGGTGAAGCAATGTAAAAAGAGAGCAAATGAGAGAGTGGGTGAGATGTTATCAACAAATTTTGTTGAAAATAAGAAAAAGTTTTGGAGTGAGATTAACAAGTTAAGAAAGCCTAGAGAACAAATGGATTTGTCAGTTAAAAATAGGAGAGGAGAGTTATTAAATGGAGAGTTAGAGGTATTGGGAAGATGGAAGGAATATTTTGAGGAATTGTTAAATGTTGATGAAGATAGGGAAGCTGTGATTTCGTGTATAGGGCAAGGAGGAACAACATCTTGTAGGAGTGAGGAAGAGCCAGTTGTGAGTGTGGGGGAAGTTCGTGAGGCAGTAGGTAAAATGAAAGGGGGTAAGGCAGCCGGGATTGATGGGATAAAGATAGAAATGTTAAAAGCAGGTGGGGATATAGTTTTGGAGTGGTTGGTGCAATTATTTAATAAATGTATGGAAGAGGGTAAGGTACCTAGGGATTGGCAGAGAGCATGCATAGTTCCTTTGTATAAAGGCAAAGGGGATAAAAGAGAGTGCAAAAATTATAGGGGGATAAGTCTGTTGAGTATACAGACTTATGGTGTATGGTAGAGTTATTATTGAAAGAATTAAGAGTAAGATGGAGAATAGGATAGCAGATGAACAAGGAGGCTTTAGGAAAGGTAGGGGGTGTGTGGACCAGGTGTTTACAGTGAAACATATAAGTGAACAGTATTTAGATAAGGCTAAAGAGGTCTTCGTGGCATTTATGGATTTGGAAAAGGCGTATGACAGGGTGGATAGGGGGGCAATGTGGCAGATGTTGCAGGTGTATGGTGTAGGAGGTAGGTTACTGAAAGCAGTGAAGAGTTTTTACGAGGATAGTGAGGCTCAAGTTAGAGTATGTAGGAAAGAGGGAAATTATTTCCCAGTAAAAGTAGGCCTTAGACAAGGATGTGTGATGTCACCATGGTTGTTTAATATATTTATAGATGGGGTTGTAAGAGAAGTAAATGCAAGGGTCTTGGCAAGAGGCGTGGAGTTAAAAGATAAAGAATCACACATAAAGTGGGAGTTGTCACAGTTGCTCTTTGCTGATGACACTGTGCTCTTGGGAGATTCTGAAGAGAAATTGCAGAGATTGGTGGATGAATTTGGTAGGGTGAGCAAAAGAAGAAAATTGAAAGTGAATACAGGAAAGAGTAAGGTTATGAGGATAACAAAAAGATTAGGTGATGAAAGATTGGATATCAGATTGGAGGGAGAGAGTATGGAGGAGGTGAATGTATTCAGATATTTGGGAGTGGACATGTCAGCGGATGGGTCTATGAAAGATGAGGTGAATCATAGAATTGATGAGGGGAAAAGGGTGAGTGGTGCACTTAGGAGTCTGTGGAGACAAAGAACTTTGTCCTTGGAGGCAAAGAGGGGAATGTATGAGAGTATAGTTTTACCAACGCTCTTATATGGGTGTGAAGCATGGGTGATGAACGTTGCAGCAAGGAGAAGGCTGGAGGCAGTGGAGATGTCATGTCTGAGAGCAATGTGTGGTGTGAATATAATGCAGAGAATTCATAGTTTGGAAGTTAGAAGGTGCAGGATTATCAAAACTGTTGTCCAGAGGGCTGAGGAAGGGTTGTTGAGGTGGTTCGGACATGTGGAGAGAATGGAGCGAAACAGAATAACCTCAAGAGTGTATCAGTCTGTAGTGGAAGGAAGGCGGGGTAGGGGTCGGCCTAGGAAAGGTTGGAGGGAGGGGGTAAAGGAGGTTTTGTGTGCAAGGGGCTTGGACTTCCAGCAGACATGCGTGAGCGTGTTTGATAGGAGTGAATGGAGACAAATAGTTTTTAATACTTGACGTGCTGTTGGAGTGTGAGCAAAGTAACATTTATGAAGGGGTTCAGGGAAACCGGCAGGCCAGACTTGAGTCCTGGAGATGGGAAGTACAGTGCCTGCACTCTGAAGGAGGGGTGTTAATGTTGCAGTTTAAAAACTGTAGTGTAAAGCACCCTCCTGGCAAGACAGTGATGGAGTGAATGATGGTGAAAGTTTTTCTTTTTCGGGCCACCCTGCCTTGGTGGGAATCGGCCAGTGTGATAATAAAAAAAATAATAAAAATAAATGTAGGATATGTTGTCTATACTGAAAGAGGTATTTGAGTTTGTTTCCTCAATATTGATATGATTATTTTATCAGTAAAGTTGAGAAGTATTCTCCGGTTCAGTTTATGGCCCTTAAACGTTATCATTGCTAAACATTTGTCACTGGACATGCAGTAGTGACATAACTGGAGTTTACCCCCCATCCCCCTGCCCTTGAATTCATGGGGGTGACACCAGAGATTCCGCCCCAGGTGACACCAACTCTAGCGACACCTCTACTCCGGAGTAGCCTGCCAGACGAAATCTTGCCAAGTCACCGAATACCGATGACGTGTCGCTCAAGGGCACGAGCAGGTCATGCGACCCAGAGAGTGAATCCTGCAGCGACTACTCCACACCGACCATTCCAGACAAGACCATACCCCGTTACGCCACAGTCAAGCGATGTTTCCCGATGCGTTTTGAAGAGTTGCAGTATCTGTCATGATGCAGGAAGGCAATCAGTAATGCCTCCCATGCTCATTGCCTTGGACCATGATGTTTTTAAATGCCCTCCCCCCTTTTTATATTCTTTGCTCCCTGTAGGATTTTTTTGGTCCATGTCCACATGTATTTATATGTTTTTATTTTGTGTTCTGTGCCCTGTTCCTGCGAGAGAAAGACTTGAGCCTTTTTCAAGCGAATCACAGTCGAGGACGACCACGGGTACACGGCCAAGCAAAATGTAGACAGGAAGCCGACATGCCTAGTTCCAAACCTGTCTCTCTCACTCATGTACCTGACAGCGTAGAGATAACAAGCTGACTCACGGGCATGGTCATCTTGGCTACCTTAACACAATGCCTGTGTACAGGACCCCAATAAAGTTATATGTCTCTGAAGTCTTATCATTCACCGCTACCAGATTTACAAACACACAATTCTCGAGTTAGATTCCCGGAGAGGGTTGAATGAAACATTGGGCATGTTTCCATACACCAGCTGTCTATGTTCACCCATCAGTATAAAATGGGTACCTGGGTGTTAGTGGACTGGTGTGGGTCGCATCCTGGGTGTTAGTGGACTGGTGTGGGTCACATCCTGGGATGAAACTTACCTAATTTTTCTGAAAGGCTCTTCATAACAATGTGCTTTCTATAGAGTATGGTCTGTATACCTTGTACAGTGGACCCCCGGTTAACGATATTTTTTCACTCCATAAGTATGTTCAGGTGCCAGTACTGACCGAATTTATTCCCATAAGGAATATTGTGAAGTAGATTAGTCCATTTCAGACCCCCAAACATACACGTACAAACGCACTTACATAATTGGTCGCATTCGGAGGTAATCGTTATGCGGGGGTCCACTGTACATGTAGAATTATAATAAAAAAGAAGAGCTAAACTTACAAGGGTCATACATTATTATTATAATCAATGAGGAAGCGTTAAACCCCAAGGGTCATACAGTGCAGCAAGGCAGGGATTGAACTTGATTGCCTTTCATTTATCATGTGCTGTATGAACCCTATGAGTTTATTATTATAATAAAAAAGAAGTGCTAAACCACAAGGGTTATAAAGTGTTGAAGGGCAGGAAGCCCTATGAATTTAAAAGCTCACTTAATACAGTGGACCCCCGCATAACGATTACCTCCGAATGTGACCAATTATGTAAGTGTATTTATGTAAGTGCGTTTGTACGTGTATGTTTGGGGGTCTGAAATGGACTAATCTACTTCACAATATTCCTTATGGGAACAAATTCGGTCAGTACTGGAACCTGAACATACTTCTGGAGTGAAAAAATATCGTTAACCGGGGGTCCACTGTAATTAGGTTTTTAGAATGGCATGTTCATGCTGGGTTATGTTTACATGGGAGGAGGCTGGATGTTTGAGAAGGTCAACATGACTAAAAATGAAAGTAAGTTTATTATAATTATAAGGGAGTGCTAAACTCATAGGTTTAAAAAAAAGGTAGATTTACAACTTGTTGGGGAATGAGTCACTGTTGTAGTGAAAGTACTCTAAGGTTATGTATAATACAAAGGATATTGAATGATAATGTAGGACTCTGCATTCTTCTTGGTTCAGGATACCGAATCGAGAGGCTAGTGTAGTAAGGGCAGTAGTAGAGGACCGTGTCAGTCGTCCCACCTATCTAGGGGACGGAGCCTCCACCAAATCGAGACGCTAGTAGTGTATTCATTCACTCAATTTCATTGGTAGTAGAGGACCGTGTCACTCGTCCCTCCTAGATCGGGGACGGAGCCTCCACCGAATCGAGATGCTAATATATTCATTCACTCAATTTCATTGGTAGTAGAGGACCGTGTCACTCGTCCCTCCTAGATAGGGGACGGAGCCTTCACCAAATCGAGACGCTAGTATATTCATTCACATTTACTTTAAATGTCCTAAACCCATCCAACAGATATTCAACAAAGGACACGCATTCATCCCACATATGAACATCTTCAAATATAACAGCCAGGTAACCTTTCATAACTCTTTCAGACACAATCTGCATCACTTTAACAATTAAACAATAATACATACCAGGTAGCTTTCCACAGGCTTCCCATCCTAGTATGCACTTGCTGCCTCAGGTTTGCACTTGCCATTTCTGGTTTCCACTCACTGCTTCTGGCTACCTCTTTTTAGCTATGGCTCCCCAGACTCTAAAATCACATTCATCAACCTGTAAGACAGAAACCGCCTTTCAGAAATCTAAAGAACAAATTACAGCCTCTCCTCACTTAACAACGAAGTTCCGTTCCTAAGGCCACGTCGGTAAATGAATTCATCGCTAAGTGAGGAGCATAATATAATGGTAGTGGGTTTGTGCCAACCATCTTCAATAATGTTTCAGTGTCACCTCTGCACCATTTATAATATTTCTGGTATATTTTTAAATGTTTGTACAGCAGTGTACTGTATATTGTTATGACCAAACTAGAGGAAATCAGCTCTAATATACATTATTTAGATACAGTATACACACTGGTCAGAGAGTTCGTCGTAAGTCCGAGGTGTCGGTAAATGAGTACGTCGCTAAGTGAGGAGAGGCTGTATTGCCAGCACCAAATAAGAGACATTTAACACACTTAAAACCTCTTCAAATCTACAATCTTTGCAGCAACTTCTAATCAAGAGCAAATGGATAATTTTCAGTAACAAAAACTTTGGCAAATTTACTTGCAACTACCTACGTCATGACCCAACAAAGTTATACTAAAATGGCCAACAGATGACTTCTAGTCATTTACATTTACTTTAAACGTCCTAAATCTCTCCTAGAGATATTCAAAATGGAATGCAGGTTCATCCCACATATTACAAACTAACTTCAGTTATAACAACCAGGTAAGTTCTAAAATCCTACAAGAGCCTCATGGATAAATAATACAAAGATGGAAATCTACAATACTTGGTAACTTTAAAGAGACCTATTTTACAAACAAAAAGGCACGGAAACAGAAACGTCTGCTGCAACCCTGGAAAAGGAAGGCATGATCATGGATTTTTCATATGATTTATGAGGCCCTGGCCAGAATTCCGCATAAAATAAACTGTCTAGCCTTAGATAAAATCCTCCATGGTAAGGTCAGCATAAGAGAAGAAGTTTGTGTTCTTGCAATGGGCTCAGAACTGCATCTACAATTTAATGCAATGATGCAAAAACACAGCATGTTCCTAATACCCAGTGTAATCCTTGGTTTTAACAAAATTGTTAAGCAATAAGGTCCATTATTCCTGAAGTTAGATGCTTCAATGGGACACATTTCTATGGCCCCAAGGGAGATTTGACTATACACAAACATGCATACCATACAGTTCTTCCCTCTAGTTGACTTTCGTTCGGGCAGCAGCCGTCATGTGAACAGGTGAAGATTGCTTTGGTCATTTTCTTGTCTTTTCACCACTGTTGGTTTTCAGGAAGTTTTGTTTTCCAATTCACAGGTCCATTAATGATCTATGATGATCTCTGCCCCTACAATGTTCCTAGAAAGAAAAGAAAAGGTTAAGAGACCGCACACACAAGAAGCGGTTGGCCACAAACACGTTACCAGCAAGTCTAAACTCCCTTCATACCAGTTATGACCAATATGGTCTTTGAAAAAAAACAAGAACCTCTGGTCCAACTGGTACAACCCCTGGGTAATCCAGGCACAGAACCCCTGAAGAAGCTTGTTTAGATTCTTTATCATAACTATAGTGTGGGTGGCATAACCCACCAGCATTATAAGAAAATGCTAACCATTAAATATGCTTATTGCAGTACAAATCACAACCACATGACTTTGCAGATTTAAAGTGCAATACTGTAGGGAGGTTTGCTGAGACAATGCAGCTGAAATCTCAGGTTCAAACACCATGTTAGTGAAGCAGAAGCACACAATGACACTACAAGTATACAATGCAATACTGTCTAGAGACAGGATCATGTAATCCACATTAAGACTTCAGGACAAGCACCCAGCCCCCTCCCTATATATAAAGAATACAAGAGTTGCCTTTTGGCTAGTTCACCTGCTTATAGCAAGATAAACTAGATAGAAATAAATGAGCTAATGATAGCAGGAATTATACAGACAATATTTACAGATGATGCAAAAAAACAAATCATTTGCAAGAAAGACACAGTTGGAGCTGGCTTCAATCAGGCTTGTTGCTTCACTAGGGTCCCACACACCATCCCAAGTCTAGTGGGGTTCCTTCTCATTGGCTTTGTTCAACCAAAGAGCTGTCATAAGAGTCCTTGTGGAACTCTCCAATGACCAGAGGACAGACGCTCCATCGTGCCCCTTAACATAAACATCTGCTGCTGACCCAGAAAAGGAGAGCATGAGCAGGGCCTTTTTATTTATTTATTTATATATTATTTGGACATGATACATAGATACATAGTTGTACAAAAAAAATACAGTGGTTGAGTGTACATGCCAAAAGCCCTTTGCATGCACAGCATTGTGGGCAGCTTAAAATTAACTCAAGATTAACTAAGCAATGATATATTCAGTGGTAAAAATACAGTAAACAAATTACAACATGAAGTACAAATGAGTACCTGAAATAAGAGGCTTTATTGTTGAACAAATTTGTAACACCTTTGATGAGTTACTGAGCATTCAAGAGAATGGAGTATTCTATTAGGTAATGTAGTTTGACAGGGTCACAGGTTATACATTTATGAGATACAGTTAATCAGTATTTAATTAGTTGTGGGTAAGTGGTTTTTAAGAAGAGTCTTGAATTGATAAGCAGACAGTGTTTCTTTTATATTCACAGGTAATGAATTCCAGATTTTTGGGCCTTTTATGTGAATTGCATTTTTACATATTGTGAGATGGACATGAGGAACATCAAAGAGTGATCTGTGCCTTGTGTTGTGGTCATGTGTTCTGTTGAGGTTGGTAAGGAGATGTTTGAGGGGAGGGTTTATATCAGAGTTAAGTGTTTATGTATGTAGCAGGTACAATAATAAGTATGGATGTTTTGTACGGTGAGTAAGTTTAGAGCTTTGAATATTGGGGGAGTATGCTGCCTGTAGTGGGAATTTGTTATTATTCTGACTGCAGCCTTTTGTTGGGTAATTAATGGTCTGAGATGGTTTATTGTTGTTGAGCCCCATGCACAAATTCCATAGGTGAGATAGGGTAAATGAGTGAGTGATATAGGGCCAGGAGGGCTGGCTGTGGAACATAGTACAGTATCTTCGATAGAATGCCTACGGTCTTGGAGATTTTCTTGGAAATGTGTTGTATATGTGTTTGAAATCTGAGTCAATTATCAAGGTGGATTCCTAAGAATTTTCCCTCTGTGAGCTTTGTGATAACTTATCCGTTTATTATCCTAAGAGGGACATCAGTGGTTCTGTTTCCAAAGTGTATGAAGTAGGTTTTGTCAATATTGAGAGTGAGTTTATTAATCATCATCCAGGTAGATATTTTCTGTAATTCAGTATTTACAGTATTGGCTAGCATGACTGGGCTTGGGTGAGAGAAGACGTATGTAGTGTCATCTGCAAATAGTGCGGGTTTGAGTAGTTGCGATACATTTGGTAGGCTGTTTATGTAAATGAGAAAGAGAAGAGGGCCAAGGACACTTCCTTATGGGACACCAACTGTAACTGGCTGTGTGGAAGACTTTGCTCCATCTGTATACACATATTGGCTTCTGCTGCTAAGGTACAACTTTAGGTAGTTGAGAGTGTCCTCTTATACCATAGTGAGACAATTTTATGTGCAGCAAATCATGGTCAACTGTATCAAAAGCTTTGCGTAAATCAATGAAGATCCCCAATGGGACTTCCTTCTTCTCGAGTGCAGTGACAGGGGTTGAGTATGTTGTGGGAGATGAGGTAGGAATAGATTCACTTATGAATTAATTTTTCAAAGATTTTAGAGAGAGGGTGTAAGTTGGATACTGGCCTATAGTTATTCAAGTCTGTTTGACCTCCTCCTTTATGTATCAGGGTGACCCTCGCTATTTTGAGAACTGTGGGGAAGGTAGAAGTTTCAATGGATTTGTTAAAGAGTGTTGCAGTGATTGGTGACAGCACTTGTGAAGCTTTTTTGTATATAAAGGGTGATAAGGTATTTAACCCGTAAACGGTCCAAACGTATATATACGTTTTTACCGCTAGTGCCCCAAACGTATATATGTTTTATTTGTCATACATTCAACATTGCCATGATAAGCCTGAGTTGCCTAGACATGAGAATGGGTATGTGCACTCACTGTGTGCCATATTAAAATAATTGGGGATGCCTGGGTACCATATGCTCTTTTTTCCTATTAAAAGCAAACTATTTTTTTTTCCTCAAAAAAGTTGGGGCACTACGACCGTTTACGGGTTAAATCTCCTGTCTTGTTTTTTTAGTGTTGATAATAAGGGAGCCTTCTGTTGGGTTAGTCGGAGCTAGGAACAGTGTGTTCGGGTAGTTGCCAGTGAGGTAGTCATTGGGTGGGGTATTTGAGCTTGGGATTTTATTGGCAAGGTTTTTTTCCTATGGTGGAGAAGAAAAAATCGAGTTGTTTGCTGTTTCAGTTGGTGGGAGTTGATGTTCATCTGGTTTTGTTAGTTCAATTGCACTATTTCCTGATATCTTTTTTGTTCCTAGAATTTCTGAAAGGGTTTTCCAGGTCTTTCTTATATCACCTTTTAAGTTGGATAATTTGTTCTCATAATACAATTCTTTTGCCCTTCTTATCAGGTTGGTTAGGATTGATGAGTAACATTTTGTTTGGTCTTTGGTTATGTGACCCATTCTATACTGCTTTTCGTATAGGTGCTTTTTATTTATGGATTTGAAGATGCTAGGTGTTAGCCAGGGACTGTTCAGTCTCTTAGCTGTGATCTATTTGGTTTTTTAGGGCAGTGCTTGTTATAGAGGTATTGGATCTTTTTTAGATAATTATTAATGCATTCGTCAGTATCTGTATAGGTTTCTAGCTCAGTTAGTTAGTTAGTTAGTTAGTTAGTTAGTTTAATATCTTTATTATGCACCCCATACCCATCCTGTGGGCAGTAGTCAAAAGATTACAGAGGTACATAATGGGTCCAGGGACTGGGCCTCAAAGTTTTGATAGCTGAGCAAGTTACAAAGGTAATGAACTCAGTTAGCCAGTCAATGTTTGTCATTGCTGTTGTGAAGTTATTAATGGCTGCCTGATTGTGAAGTCTGAAGGTTACTTTAGTAGTGTCTTGGGGTAATTTGCCTATGAGAAAGGTAGGGTAGCGGTCTGTGGTATTATCTGTGATTATGCCTGATTTTAAAGGAGATATGGTGTTGGTCCAGATGTGGTCTAGTAGGGAAACACTAGTCTCTGTAATTCTTGTAGGTTTTGTTACTGTTGGTAGCAACAAGCAGTTACTCATAGATTAATGATGCTCCTGTCCAGAATTCCTTGTAAAATAAATAGTCTAGGTTTGGATAAAATTCCTCCAAGGTAAGGTCAACATAGGTGAACAGGCTTCTGTTCCTGCAATGGGCTCAGAACTGCATCTACAATTTAAAGCATTGATGCCAAAAAACAGCATCTTTCATGTCATTACCTTTGTAACTAGTTCAGCTATCATAACTTTGGGGTCCAGTCCCTGGACCCATTATGTACCTTTATAATCTTTTGACTACCGCCCACAGGATGGGTATGGGGTGCATAATAAAGATATTAAACTAACTCATGAGAACCATTATCCCCCAGACAACTACATACACTTAAATAACCAGTGTAATCCTTGGTTTTAACAAAATTTGTTAAGCATCTGTTGCAGCCTGGTCCCTAAGCATCTTTCTGCAATATGGTTGCAGGTAGCCCTGTTTATTGCAATATGTACAGTAATAAGGCTTAAAAGCCCCCTGCCACTTGGCATAGGCTGGGGTCCTTGACCCGGGGAACTGGGCTCTTCCTACCTGTTCTCTATAGTCCTGGACCTGTGATGGCTGACTGAAAACTGTCCTGGGCAGGTACTGGAGAATTAGGCTTATTAACCCGTAAACGGTCCAAACGTATATATACGTTTTTTCAACATTTGAAAGTATGTAAAAAAAGTAGATCATCATTTTTTTTTTTACATTTGAAAACGTGTAAAAAAACTTGGATCTACTTTTTTTTTTTTTTTTTACATTTGAAAACGTGTAAAAAAACTTGGATCTACTTTTTTTTTTTTTTTTATTTGAAAATATGTAAAAAAAAAATGTAGATCTACTTTTGGAGCACTATGCATATGAACGTAGATCTGCTTGGACCATTTACGGGTTAAAACTCCGGTGGTTATTAGGCTGGAAAATGTGGCTTGAACTTCTGAAATTTCCTAATTCTACTGGTGGGTGGAGAAAACCTACCATTATTAGTAAGTTCTGGGTGGTAACTACTACCAAACTTTTGGTTAGCTAAAAAACTATCACTCACTTCTAAAGCATTATTAAAATCATCAAGATCCTTCTCCTCAAGATATGCCTAAGGTCAGTAGGAACATTTCTCAAAAGATCCACTAGCAAAATTAGGGAAAGTATACCCTCATAATTGTCTATCACACCCTTTGAGCGGCAACACCTGTTTAGAAGTGACATCTCCTGACCATATTCCACCAAAGACTGACCTGCCTGAAACTTTAGTCCTCTAAACTTCTGCCGGTACCTTTCTGGCAAGATCTGATAAGCAAGTAAAACTACCTCCTTCAGTTTATTATAAGATAAGATAAGATTTCGTTTAGATTTTTAACCCCTGAGGGTTAGCGACCCAGGATAACCCAAGAAAGTCAGTGCGTCATCGAGGACTGTCTAACTTATTTCCATTGGGGTCCTCAATCTTGTCCCCCAGGATGCGACCCACGCCAGTCAACTAACACCCAGGTACCTATTTGCTACTAGGTGAACAGGACAACAGGTGTAAGGAAACACATCAAAATGTTTCCACCTGCCGGGAATCGAACCCGGGCCCTCCGTGTGTGAAGCGGGAGCTATAGCCACCAGGCCACTAGAGAACTAGCTGCTTGTAACCCTTTACCAATTAACTGGGTTCATACTAATGTTACCCATTCCACGTCCAGCCAATCTTGGGATCTGGCCATCCTTTCGAACAGGAAAAACTGGTCTGGGTCTTTCTCTAGGAGTGTGGGCACAAATTTTATGGCTTCATTCAAATTAAATGCCTCTACCCTATTTATTTGGCTTGTTGAGAAGCAAACTGCCTCTCCTTGTCTCCTGAGACCTAAACATTTCCAAGTCTTTTTGTTCCTGTAACATTGTACGTTCAATCTTTAACTGTTCTTTTTCTTCCCCAATTATGACTAATTTCAACTTTATAAGTTTTGCTTCATTATTCATGTTACTAGCAGTGGGATTTGATTCATTACTAGCAGTGGGATTTAATTCATTACTAGCAGTGGGATTTGATTCATTACTAGCAGTGGGATTTGAGTCATTAACCCTTTGAGGGTCGACAGGCCCTCTCCGAAACTCGTTCTCAGGGTCGGCCAAATTTAAAAAAAAAAAAAAATTATTTTCTCTTATGAAAAGATAGAGAATCTTTTCCCGATCATAAAGACACCAAAAGTTTGAAATTTGATCGAAAACTTACGGAATTATGCTCTCACAAAGTTAGCGGTCTCGGCGATGTTTACGCATCGGCGATTTTGCCCACTTTGAGCCCCATTTTCGGCCAATTTCACTGTACTAGTCGACAAAAAACATGAATATTTCGCTAGAACTCCATTTTTTCTATCGAATGGGTGCAAGAAACCACCCATTTATAAATTCAACTATCCAGTACAGTGGTCAGAATTTAGCAATTTTGCCAATTTCACACAAATTTCAAAAGATGCCAATTTCCGAATAGGGTCCAGAATAAACAAGAAAGACATTCCTGGCACTAAAATGACATTTCCTCTAGTCATTAGTCACGTCTCAAGGGCCCTCTTATATTCTTTTGCTTCCACTTTGAATTTTTATTCTCACAAAAAAATATAAGATTTACTGTTATGCAGACTACTGCATTAGTGTAAAAATGGTAAATATTATTGGTGCACTTGTAAAAGAATATTGGACTCACCAGTTGACGTGTATTGCACATTGGCACGATTTGTTTACTTTTGAAGTTTGGTAAAAATCGAACATTTCTGCTACTTTGAGCTCAATTTCAAGGCACCTTTCATTGAAAAACAGTCAAAATCATCTCAATTTCTGTAATTGTCTTCCATTCTATAAAATGAGACCAAGAAAACTAGAAACAACAATAAATACCATACGAAAATACACGCAAAGTCGCTGATTTATTAAAAAAAATGGTCAAAGTTTTTTTTTTCTCATTATGCACTGTGTGCTGCAGGATTTTTTTTAGACTGTGCACACTGACCACATAGACCCATTCTTTCATATGAAGGCCTACCAGCTTTCTCCCACTAGATTTGAGGCCGCTAGAATTTATGAGTACTAGTACGTCAAAAACCCCTACGCGTAAAACGTACTAGTACGACCAAAACCCTCAAAGGGTTAATAGCAGTGGGATTTGAGTCATTAATAACAGTGAGATATGATTCATTACTAGCAGTGGGATTTGATTCATTACTAGCAGTGGGATTTGATTCATTACTAGCAGTGGGATTTGATACAGGGTCTTCTACAAGATCCCTGCCAGCACCAGACTTTCCAAAGGTGACAGACATTTTGGATATCACTAGCACAGCAGAAATTACATATATACAATAATAAACCACACAGCATAGTACATACACTAAATTATTATGTTCACAAGGAATTATTATCACATAACTCCCTAAAAATAAACAGGATTGCACACAAAAACCTGGCAGAAAAATGGGACTATTGCACCTGCAAAGGTAAATTATTCCCAGAAAATTACTGCTATTAATAACACCCTAAAAAATCAGCAATATTTCATCCATTGCAGCTATCCATTGTTATCCAATGGATGCAGCTATCCATACTATTATTATCCACCAATAACACCTCATTCTACTTATAACTGCTTCCCTTCAAACTCACAATTTCACTACACTCATATATCATTGCCTTCCCACAAAAATTCATACCACTAAGTATTATTTTTAGTGCAAAGCCTAACAGCTCCCTCCACTGCAGACCCCCAGACCTAGATAAGGGAACTCCATCCCTGACATACATATCATTTCTGCCATGTATGCCACTTTCCCATATTATTATTTTGACTACTGCTTGATAATACAAGAAATCACAAAAGTGCTTGCTTGGGATTTAACTATTTTTCCACTGTGGTTCTTATGCATATTGCGATATCATATGTTTAGTGTGACCTTATTGCATATTATCACATTTACTGTGACCTTATTGCACATTATCACGTTTACTGTGACCTTATTGCACATTATCACATTTACTGTGACCTTATTGCACATTATTACGTTTGTGACCTTATTGCACATTATCACATTTACTGTGACCTTATTGCACATTATCACGTTTACTGTGACCTTATTGCACATTATCACGTTTACTGTGACCTTATTGCACATTATCACATTTACTGTGACCCTTATTGCAACATTATCACATTTACTGTGACCTTATTGCACATTATCACATTTACTGTGACCTTATTGCACATTATCACGTTTACTGTGACCTTATTGCACATTATTACGTTTGTGACCTTATTGCACATTATCACATTTACTGTGACCTTATTGCACATTATCACATTTACTGTGACCTTATTGCACATTATCATGTTTACTGTGACGTTATTGCACATTATCACATTTACTGTGACCTTATTGCACATTATCACATTTACTGTGACCTTATTGCACATTATCACATTTACTGTGACCTTATTGCACATTATCACATTTACTGTGACCTTATTGCACATTATCACATTTACTGTGACCTTATTGCACATTATCACATTTACTGTGACCTTATTGCACATTATCACATTTACTGTGACCTTACTGCACATTAGTATTAACTGGTCTTTCACCTTATAAAAAACTTGCTGCTCTCAAAATTATAAAATGTTATAAACAACTCGAGACCTTAATGCAGTAAGTCAGGCACAGATATACAATATCATTATTATAATAACAAAAATAATTATTGTATATGTGACCTACAAGACTCACGAAATCGTAATGACACGATTGCAAACAAACCATACCACGTGTCATTACGATTTCGTGAGTCATGTTGACGGCAGTGAGGGGACTTGAGCTAGAGTTCGTCACGGCCACGCTAGCTGGATATTCGTCTGTAAAAACTTGCATTTGTGGTCACAGTGGTGCCTATGCTAACCTTCCTATTGTGTAGAAATATACCTAGTTGGACGAATCTTATTGTGGCTAGCTGGTCCAGTGGCTAACGCTATGGTCTGGAGTTTTGAGACTCTCTGACCATGGGTTCTATCCCCACCTGTGGTATGGTTTGACCTACAAGGTCAGAAATACAATAATTCAGGAATTACAGTTAATGTCATTGATTCCCCCTCACATAGGCCTCCAAGAGGCATATGTGAGGTCAAATCAAATCAAATCAAATCAAAAGTTTATTCTCTATAAGGATTACAATGCGGGGTTTACAGAGGTCAATATCAGAGGTCAATATCAAAGTGAGGTCAATATCAAGGTGATGCCAACATCAAAGTGAGGTCAATATCAAAGTGAGGTCAATATCTAAGTGAGGTCAATATCTAAGTGAGGTCAATAACTAAGTGAGGTCAATAACTAAGTGAGGTCGATATCTAAGTGAGGTCAATAACTAAGTGAGGTCAATGTCTAAGTGAGGTCAATGTCTAAGTGAGGTCAATAACTGAGGTCAATAACTAAGTGAGGTCAATTCTAAGTGGGGGTCAATAACTGGGGTCAATATCTAATGAGGTCAATAACTAAGTGAGGTCAATATGTAAGTGAGGTCAGTATCTAAGTGAGGTCAACATCTAATGAGGTCAACATCTAAGTGAGGTCAACATCTAAGTGAGGTCAACATCTAAGTGGGGTCACATCTAAGTGATGTCAACATCTAAGTGAGGTCAACATCTAAGTGAGGTCAACATCTAAGTGAGGTCAATATCTAATACAATTTTGATGGTTCAACAAAGCAAAAATGACGGACCATAATGGAAATAAGTCACTTTATAGGTTATCCTGGGTAATTTACAGTGTGTAAATTTATTTATTTATTATTGTTATTTGGACATGATACATAGTTGTACAAATTATTATTATTATAAGCATGGGGAGCGCTAAACCCGTAGGATTATGCAGCGCATTTGGGGGGATGGATGGAAGGTATTTAGGCTCAATTCAGGAACTGGAGAACAGATCCAATTCCCTAGATCAGAGCCCCTCCCCAGCATCAAGGAACCTTCCTTAAGGGTATAGTTGTACAGAGAAATACAGTAGTTGAGTAACATACCAAAACCCCCTTGTATACAGAGCATTATGGAAAGGCTTAAAAATAACTTAAAGAGGGCCCGGGTTCGATTCCCGGCGGGTGGAAACATTTCGACACGTTTCCTTACACCTGTTGTCCTGTTCACCTAGCAGCAAATAGGTACCTGGGTGTTAGTCGACTGTGTGGGTGGCATCCTGGGGGACAAGATTAAGGACCACAATGGAAATAAGTTAGACAGTCCTCGATGACGCACGGGACTTTCTTGGGTTATCCTGGGTGGCTAACCCTCCGGGGTTAAAAAATCCTAACGAAATCTTATCTTATGAAGTACACATGAGTATTTCAAATACGAAGCTTTATAGTTGTACAAATTTGTATTATTATTTTTAAAATCAAGGGGAAGCGCTAAACCCGGAGGATTATACAGCGCCTGGGGGGATGTGGAAGGCATTCAGGCTTAAATTCGGGGAACTGGAGCACAGATCCAATTTCCTAAATCAAGAACCCCTCACCAAGCTTTATAGTTATACAAATTTGTAGCACTTAAAACTTACACAAGCTGACGAAACTGTGATAAAGCAGCTAATAAGCTTGAGTAAAGTTGAACAGCACAGACACCATCTAATTCTAGCACCTCAACTATAAGTATGCAAGTATTTATGAAACTATTTGATAAATACTTACACGTAGAAGTGTTCAGTGGTGCTTCTTTCTGTCTTCTTTGTTGGGTTTATAAGGGCCACTGTCAGCACAAGCCGTATCGAGTCCGGTTTCTCGATGGTACGAGAAAAAATTGTTGCCCAGGACTGGGCGATGAGAGAAAAGGAACAAAAGTTCCTTTGTAAATAGAGATAGAAACTTGAAGTTTCCAATTAGATCTGGTGGACTCCCTTGCCAAGCTTCAGCAGAGAGGGACGCCCTTGCCAAGCCCCAGCAAAGAGGGACGCCAACCTGAGTTCAGTAATCGGCTTCCCACCAAAGACCGTTAAAGAATTTTCCGCAGAGTTTATTCTCTATAAAGATTACAATGTTGATTTTACAGAAATTTGGTTATTGTGTGGTTTACATGTTGTAAAATTGTGATTACAGAGTGTACCACTAGAACGCTTAGCATGGCTAGGCATTTCGGGCAGACTTAGTTTTATTCTTAATTGTAAAATATTACAAATTATGAGGTAAGTTGGTATTATGACTAAGTGACTAAATACTAGTTTGTGAGTTTAGCAATGTGAATGCTTTTGTTTTGGCACAGTACATAGTTTCAGTATTGGAGTATCACAGGATTCATTATTTTAAGATTGAGATTAATATTTCTGTTTATGGTCAAATGAGTGAGTGTAAGTGTGAACCACCAGGTGGTATTCGTGTAGTTAGTTGACGGGGTGTATCAGGGAGATAAGATGTTTTCTAATGGTAGTTTTGAAGGTGATGAATGTGTCTGCAGTTCTAGAGTTCTCAGGTAGGGTATTCCAGATTTTAGGGCCTTTGACATACATTGAATTTTTGTAAAGGTTTAGTCGGACACGGGGAAGTCGTAGAGATGTTTGTGTCTGGTGTTATGCCTGTGGGTTCTGTCACAACTATCAAGAAAGCATTTTAGGTCAAGGTTGATATTAGAGTTTAAGGGGCCCCGTAGATGTAGATTGCACAGTAGTAAGTGTGGATGTACTGAACAGGGAGTAAGTTTAGGTCTATGAAGAGTGGGGGGGGGGGGTGTTGCCAGGGATGGGATTTAGTGATTATTCTTACTGCAGCTTTTTGTTGTGTTATTATTGGCTTAGGTGTGTTGCTGCAGTTGATCCCCAAGCACAAATAGCATAGGTGAGGTATGGATAAATAAGTGAGTGGTATAGTGTGAGAAGGGCATTTTGCGGCACGTAGTATCGTATCTTGGAGAGGATCCCAACCGTTTGGGATACTTTTTTAGTTATATGCTGGATATGGGTGCTGAAATTCAGGTTGTTGTCAAGGTATAAGCCTAGGAATTTGCCCCCATTAATTTCTGGCAATTAGCGTGTTGTCAATCTTAATGTTAATTTGTGCATCTCCTGCTCTGGAGAAAAAAATGGAGCTGGCTCAAGTAAGCCGATAAACAGGTGTCCCTCCTGTACAGTGCCCGGTGGGCAAAATAGATGAGGACAAGCGTCCCAGTGAGAACGGGGGAAATTTGTCACTGATACTCAGGCGAGAGAGAGACGTCTACACCCGACGACGGCTGGCGCAGAAATCCAGTGGTGCTTCTCTCTTGCCATGCTTGGTATTGTTAAGGGTCATCCACAATAAAGATAACCAGATGTTGCACAAGTGTCTTAACTTTCATCCTGTCGGTATTGTATACCGACAGGGTGAGGAACAGAGTACAGAGGCTTATAAAAGGAGCAAAGGCAAAGCACTATTGCTCAAAAATTGAAGAGTATAAGCATAACCCCAGAAAGCTCTGGCAACAACTAAAACAGTTGGGGTATAGCCATAAGCCAGTAGATAGGTCTAACATAGTGCTCACTATCGATAACGAGGTATGCCACGAAACATCTAAGGTGGCAAATTGCTTTAATTCCTACTACACATCTGTTGCATCAACACTAGTAAGTAAACTACCAGCTGCATCAAATACCTTTAACACAGACTCTGATAAGTTTCAAACATACTAATACCAATAAAAGGGGTAACCCCAAACAGTTGTCAACTAGTAAGTGTATCTCATGAACCATACCCCCGGCCGGGATTGAACCCGCGGTCATAGAGTCTCAAAACTCCAGCCCGTCGCGTTAGCCACTAGACCAGCTAGCCACAATAAGATTCATCCAACTAGGTATATTTCTACACCATAGGAAGGTTAGCACAGGCACCTCTGTGACCACAAATGCAAGTTTTTACAGACGAATCTCCAGCTAGCGTGGCCGTGACGAACTCTAGCTCAAGTCCCTTCACTGCCGTCAACATGACTTAAGAAATCGTAATGACACGATTGCAAATAAACCATACCCCCGGCCGGATTGAACCCGCGGTCATAGAGTCTCAAAACTCCAGCCCGTCGCGTTAGCCACTAGACCAGCTAGCCACAATAAGATTGTGGCTAGCTGGTCTAGTGGCTAACGCGACGGGCTGGAGTTTTGAGACTATGACCGCGGGTTCAATCCCGGACGGGGGTATGGTTTATTTGCAATCGTGTCATTACGATTTCTTAAGTCTTGTATCTCATGACTTCATTCAAAAAGAACTAAGCAGGTTAAACCCAACTAAGAGCACAGGCCCTGATAACATCCCGTCTAAGTTCCTAAAAGATGGTGCTTCTGAACTGTCAATCCTATTGGGTCACATAATAAATCTATCAATCACCACTAATACCGTACCGGAGGGGTTCAAGGAGGCCAGAGTTACTCCTATCTTCAAGAAAAATAATAGGTCTGATGTAAGCAACTATAGACCTGTTAGTATACTCAGTATAATATCTAAAATTCTGGAGAGGGCGGTGTATTCTCAAGTAGTTAAGTACCTTAATGACAACAGCATTCTCCATAGCTATCAATCGGGCTTTAGAAGATCCTACTCAACTGATACCTCCCTTATTAATCTGATGGATTACCTGAGAACTGAAATGTCAAAAGGGAACCTCATAGGTATGGTAACCTTAGACCTACAAAAGGCCTTCGATACTGTCAACCACAATATATTATGTAAGAAACTTCAAGCTATCGGTATAGGTTCTGTAGACTGGTTTAAGTCCTACCTTAGCAACAGGAGACAAATAGTCAAAATCAACAAAACGGAATCAGAACCCTGCCGATAACATGTGGAGTTCCCCAAGGTAGTATTCTGGGTCCCTTACTATTCTTATGTTATGTCAATGATATGCCTATCAGTGTCAAGTGCAAACTCCTACTGTATGCAGATGACAGTGCTCTGTTAGTGACAGGTAAAGACCCACAAGATATTGCTAATGTTTTAACACTGGAACTGGAGTCCTGCAGCAAATGGTTAGTAGACAACAAACTATCATTACACCTAGGGAAAACTGAAGCCATTCTCTTTGGAACGAAACAAACTGAGAAGGGTAAATAATTTTAATGTTCAGTGTAATGGGGATCCATCACTTTGGTTTCAAACAGTAAAATATCTGGGAATCCCTTTGACCCATGCATGTCAGGAGAATTGATAGGGAACAGTGTAGTAAAGAAAGCGAATGCCAGACTGAAGTTCCTGTATAGACAAGCACAGTCTACCTACTGAGGCTCGCAGGACCCTATGTCTAGCCCTTATACAATGCCATATGGATTACGCTTGCTCTTCATGGTACTCTGCCTTGACAAAAAAACTGAAAGATAGACTGCAAATCACCCAGAACAAAATCGTAAGATTCATCCTGGGGCTGGGACCCAAGAGAACATGTAGGCCAGATGAATTACAGCAGTTGGATATGCTGAATGTTGAAGACAGAGTAAAACAACTGAAGCTAAATCATGTTTATAAAATTGCTCACGAACAGTGTCCAGAATATCTTGCTGTCAATTTTGTCAAGGTTGGGAACCAAAGCAATCATAGTACTAGGGGGAGAGAGCACAACTTTGTAGTACCCACAGTCAGTGGCCAGGCGTC
Organism: Cherax quadricarinatus; assembly: GCF_026875155.1. Classification (NCBI taxonomy): domain Eukaryota; kingdom Metazoa; phylum Arthropoda; class Malacostraca; order Decapoda; family Parastacidae; genus Cherax; species Cherax quadricarinatus. Next base: position 1,387,006 of record NC_069457.1, read on the forward strand.
AAACACCTTTTATTGTACAGCAATAAAGGAATGGAACAGACTACCCGCACATGCCAAAGCCAGTCATAGCATGAACCAGTTCAAGAAGACTGCCAAAAAGTGTCTGATGAATGAAGCTACAGAAAGGGAGGGGAATGATTTTCTATTTTTTAGCTAAAATACGTGTAAATTTTACCTTATCCCTAGTAATGACCCTCGTATTGTAGATAGTCTTTTTAGTATGATAATAAGATGTTATCTTCATTGTAGAATAATAAGAAAATATTATAACCTTTATATTATAATAATAAGGTAAAAGGACCCCAATGGAAATAAGTCACTCTGTCTGACTTTTTTGGGTTATCCTAGGTTCTCTACAAATATGCTGCTATGTATGATAATTCTATGTAACTGTATTTGTGTATACCTGAATAAATTTGCTTACTTACTTAGTCTTGCACAACTTGTTAAGGGTCACCATGTTTGTTGTTGTTAAGGGTCACCATGTTTGTTGTTGTTAAGGGTCACCATTGTGTTGTTGTTAAGGGTCACCATGTTTGTTGTAGTTAAGGGTCACCATGTTTGTTGTTAAGGGTCACCATGTTTGTTGTTGTTAAGGGTCACCATGTTAGTTGTTGTTAAAGGTCACCATGCTTGTCAAGGATCACTATGTTGTTCTTGTTAAGGGTCACTATGTTGTTCTTGTTAAGGGTCACTATGGCTCATTTGCACAGTTTATAAGTGGAATATGAACATAAATAAACCAGATAACTGGGGACTATCCCTTCAAGAAATGACTCGAATTAATGGATTAAAATTGGATAAATTTAGATAAGATATAGAATAATATTGATTTGGAAATAAGATATGACAAGGACTCCAATAGAAATAATTCGCTGACTTTTCTCTGTTATCCTAGGTAAATATATATATATATATATATATATATATATATATATATATATATATATATATATATATATATATATATATATATATATATATGTATGTATGTATATTTATTTCTACAAGTACATGTACAAGGTATACAGGCCTACCTGGAGTTTACCTGGAGAGAGTTCCGGGGGTCAACGCCCCCGCGGCCCGGTCTGAGACCAGGCCTCCTGGTGGATCAGAGCCTGATCAACCAGGCTGTTGCTGCTGGCTGCACGCAAACCAACATACGAGCCACAGCCCGGCTGATCCGGAACTGACTTTAGGTGCTTGTCCAGTGCCAGCTTGAAGACTGCCAGGGGTCTGTTGGTAATCCCCCTTATGTGTGCTGGGAGGCAGTTGAACAGTCTCGGGCCCCTGACACTTATTGTATGGTCTCTTAACGTGCTAGTGACACCCCTGCTTTTCATTGGGGGGATGGTGCATCGTCTGCCAAGTCTTTTGCTTTCGTAGTGGGTGATTTTCGTGTGCAAGTTCGGTACTAGTCCCTCTAGGATTTTCCAGGTGTATATAATCATGTATCTCTCCCTCCTGCGTTCCAGGGAATACAGGTTTAGGAACCTCAAGCGCTCCCAATAATTGAGGTGTTTTATCTCCGTTATGCGCACCGTGAAAGTTCTCTGTACATTTTCTAGGTCGGCAATTTCACCTGCCTTGAAAGGTGCTGTTAGTGTGCAGCAATATTCCAGCCTAGATAGAACCAGTGACCTGAAGAGTGTCATCATGGGCTTGGCCTCCCTAGTTTTGAAGGTTCTCATTATCCATCCTGTCATTTTTCTAGCAGATGCGACATCAATGACATACTACTTGTTATGCTGATCATTTCAGGCAAATTAGGTCAGTTTTGTCCCAGGATGTCCCATAGCTCGATCGCTAGCGAACTCAGCTCACACACTGAGGTCCGGGTTTGAATCTCCTCCGGTACGGCTGGAAAACATTAGGGACGTGTTTCCACAAGACACCTGCTGTCCCTGTTCACCCATCAGTTTAAAATGGGTACCTGGGTGTTAGTGGACTGGTGTGGGTCGCATCCTGGGACAAAAAAAGTGACCTAATTTGCGGGAAATGCTCAGCCTAACAAGCGGCTTTCTATATAGCAGTACATGTATGTGATTGATGTCAGGTATGGTCTGTATACCTTGTACATGTACTTGTAGTAAATAAATATATTATTATTTTTATTATAGAATGCGACCCACACCAGTCGACTAACAGAGACAGCAGGTGTCTTATCGAAACACGCCTGTAATGTTTTCCAGCCGTACCGGGAAAACCGAACCCCGGACCTCAGTGTGTGGCTGAGTTCGCTGTGACGAGCTACTACACCATCGTGTAAAAAAAACCAAGCCGTAAATGGGGTAATTAAAAAACTCCCCTTTGTACGCCATAAGGCCCTGCTTCATGTCAGATTTACGGCGATCCTCTCGTTGAAGGACTCCTTCATTGTCGTTTGCACTGACGACATTGAAGCATCTAATCATGGAGACTGCAGCCAAGACCCTACAACCAGAGGGTTTACCAATCTCCATCCCCATTTTTAAAGGGAAAAAGGATCAGTCTTCATGAAACTGTTAAAAAATCCTTACGTCTCTCTCCCCCGAAGCACTGAAGACCCGTCGGGGTTTAAAACTTTGCCAGATGGACTACTGTCACACCCGTGAACCTGCGTCTTATGTACGGGAGTGTGATAAAATTAATGAATTTAAGACAACCCACTCAAAAATTTTTCAAAAAATGGCAAAGTATTTTATCCAAAGGGATTTAAGACCTTTCAGAGAAATCCCCTGACTTTGCTAGCTGTAAAAAATGCTTCCTGGAGTTTCCCTGGAGAGGTTCCGGGGGGTCAACGCCCCCGGGGCCCCGGGTCTGGACCAGGCCTCCTGGTGGTCGAGCCTGATCAACCAGGCTGTTGCTGCTGGCTGCACGCAAACCAACGTACGAGCCACAGCCCGGCTGGTCGGAACTGACTTTAGGTGCTTGTCCAGTGCCAGCTTGAAGACTGCCAGGGTCTGTTGGTAATCCCCCTTTATGTGTGCTGGAGGCAGTTGAACAGTCTCGGGCCCCTGACACTTATGTATGGTCTCTTAACGTGCTAGTGACACCCCTGCTTTTCATTGGGGGGATGTGCATCGTCTGCCAAGTCTTTTGCTTTTTTAGTGAGTGATTTTCGTGTGCAAGTTCGGTACTAGTCCCTCTAGGATTTTCCAGGTGTATATAATCATGTATCTCCCCCTCCTGCTTTTCCAGGAGTACAGGTTTAGGAACCTCAAGCGCTCCCAAGTAATTGAGGTGTTTTATCTCCGTTATGCGCAGCCGTGAAAGTTCTCTGTACATTTTCTAGGTCGGCAATTTCACCTGCCTTGAAAGGTGCTGTTAGTGTGCAGCAATATTCCAGCCTAGATAGAACAAGTGACCTGAAGAGTGTCATCAGGGGCTTGGCCTCCCTAGTTTTGAAGGTTCTCATTATCCATCCTGTCATTTTTCTAGCAGATGCGATTATCAATGTACATGTACTTGAGTAATTGCTGATCATTTCCCAGGCTTAGATTGGTTTTTCGTTTTGTGGCCAGAATGTCCCATGTACTTGATGAAGCAAAAGCTAAACAGGCCACACACTGAGGTACGGGTTTTCAATCTCCTTTCCCGGGTACGGCCCCTCTAAAAACTCAGGTGAGTGTTTCAGAAGATACCTGACGCCCGGTTCACCCATCAGTTTAAAATAGTTAAAGTGGTGGTTAGAGGATTGGTGTTGTCGATCCGGACAAAATAGCGACCTCCCTCTCGCTGGCGGGAAACAGTGCTTTCAGCCTCACAACTGCGGCGTTTCTCCCCCATAGCAACCCATGTAGAGGGTTTTTCCCCAAAGATTCAGGATGGCACTGTAAGCCGGCTCACATGTACTTTAGTACAGAAACAGATATTACCGAGAGTGTTATTATAGCATGTGTACCACCCAGCTTCAACAATCCGAGACAGCAGCTGTCTTATCAAACTCGCCAGTACGTTGAATGTCCAGGAGCGTATCGGCGAACGAACTCCTTGGACCTCATGTGGGTCGATGGAGTTCGCAAGCAGATCCCAGAACTCTGCACAATGTTTTGAAAAAACCTAAGCACAGTAAATGGATAATTCACTGCTACTTTAGTTTACTGCCATTACTCTGAATGCTTGTTTGTAAATATTATAGACGATCATCTCTTTGAAACTTTCATATGTGCCAGCTTGCACTGGAGACATTATTTGTAATTTCTATGCTCAATGGATGACTGCAGTCAACCCTTGCAATCAGACGTGTGACCATATCTCCATCTCCATTCCTTTGAACGGCATAAAAGATCATTTCTTATTAACCTTAGCAAGATCCTTAACGTCCTCTCAGCGAAGCACTGAAGAACCTGTCAGATGTAACTTTGCCAGATGACTATTGTCACACCTGCGCATTATGTACTGATGTATCAAATTATGAATTTAGAGACACTCATCAGAAATGTTCAGAAATGGCAAAGTATTTATCCACAGTGGTGTAATACAGACCATTCTGGAAATACCTGACTTTGCTAGCTGTAAATAAAGCATTACCTATGTGTGTGTGTGTGTGGTGTGTTGTAGTGTTCGGTGTGTGTGTGTAGTGTGGGGGGGGTGTCCGGTGTGTGTTGGGTGTGTGTGTCCGGTGTTGTGTGTACTCACCTAGTTGTACTCACCTATTGAGGTTGCGGGGTCGAGTCAGCTCCTGGCCCCGCCTCTTCACTGATCGCTACTAGGTCCACTCTCCTACCGTGAGCTTTTCATACCTCGTGCTTAAAGCTATGTATGGATCCTGCCTCCACTACATCGCTTTCCAAACTATTCCACTACTGACTACTCTGTGCTGAAGAAATACTTCCTAACATCCTGTGATTCATCTGTGTCTTCAGCTTCCAACTGTGCCCCCTTGTTACTGTGTCCAATCTCTGGAACATCCTGTCTTTGTCCACCTTGTCAATTCCTCTCAGTATTTGTATGTCGTTATCATGTCCCCCCTATCTCTCCTGTCCTCCAGTGTCGTCAGGTTGATTTCCCTTAACCTCTCCTCGTAGGACATACCTCTTAGCTCTGGGACTAGTCTTGTTGCAAACCTTTGCACTTTCTCTAGTTTCTTCACGTGCTTGGCTAGGTGTGGGTTCCAAACTGGTGCCGCATACTCCAATATGGGCCTAACGTACACGGTGTACAGGTCCTGAATGATTCCTTATTAAGATGTCGGAATGCTGTTCTGAGGTTTGCTAGGCGCCCATATGCTGCAGCAGTTATTTGGTTGATGTGCGCTTCAGGAGATGTGCCTGGTGTTATACTCACCCCAAGATCTTTTTCCTTGAGTGAGGTTTGTAGTCTCTGACCCCCTAAAGCTGTACTCCGTCTGCGGCCTTCTTTGCCCTTCCCCAATCTTCATGACTTTGCACTTGGTGGATTGAACTCCAGGAGCCAATTGCTGGACCAGGTCTGCAGCCTGTCCAGAGCCCTTTGTAGTTCTGCCTGGTCTTCGATCGAGTGAATTCTTCTCATCAACTTCACGTCATCTGCAAACAGGGACACCTCAGAGTCTATTCCTTCCGTCATGTCGTTCACAAATATCAGAAACAGCACTGGTCCTAGGACTGACCCCTGCGGGACCCCGCTGGTCACAGGTGCCCACTCTGACACCTCGCCACGTACCATGACTCGCTGCTGTCTTCCTGACAAGTATTCCCTGATCCATTGTAGTGCCTTCCCTGTTATCCCTGCTTGGTCCTCCAGTTTTTGCACCAATCTCTTGTGTGGAACTGTGTCAAACGCCTTCTTGCAGTCCAAGAAAATGCAATCCACCCACCCCTCTCTCTCTTGTCTTACTGCTGTCACCATGTCATAGAACTCCAGTGTGTGTGTGTGTGTGTGTGTGTGTGTGTGTGTGTGTGTGTGTGTGTGTGTGTGTGTGTGTGTGTGTGTCTGTGTACTCACCTGTGTGGTTGCAGGGGTCGAGTCTTAGCTCCTGGCCCCGCCACTTCACCGGTTGCTACTGGGCCCTCTCTCTCCCTGCTCCATGAGCTTTATCAAACCTCGTCTTAAAACTGTGTATGGTTCCTGCCTCCACTACGTCATTTTCTAGGCTATTCCACTGCCTGACAACTCTATGACTGAAGAAATACTTCCTAATATCTCTCTGACTCATTTGTGTCTTCAACTTCCAATTGTGTGTGTTGTGTGTGTGTGTGTGTGTGTGTGTGTGTGTGTGTGTGTGTGTGTGTGTGTGTGTGTGTGGTGTGTGTGTGTGTGTGTGTGTGTGTGTGTGCGCGCGCGCGCGCGCTTGTGTGGGTGTATGACCCACTTAATATTTGTATTTAAAACTCATTACAATTGTGACTAGGTGTGGACGTATCAGTGGTTCATTACTTCGTAATTTGTTCATGACTGTAACCATGTATAGGAGTGAGGCTGATTCATTACCTCTGTAACTTGCCATGATTGTGACCAGATCTACCTGAAGTTCATTACCTTTGTAACTAGTTCAGCTATCATAACTTTGGGGTCCAGTCCCTGGACCCATTATGTACCTTTGTAATCTTTTGACTACCGCCCACAGGATGGGTATGGGGTGCATAATAAAGATATTAAACTAAAACTGTCGAGGAACAAAATACCTGGGCTTCGGTAGATAGCATTACCAAAACCCCTAACGCCTCTTCAAAGATTAACTTCACTTTGTCATACATCTCTATGGCTGCCCAAACTCACAGACGGAATGGCTGCCATCATCTCTTAGGCTATCTTTTTTTCATATCCATTCCTTACAAGTTTTCCTCTACTCTCTCACTCTTAAATTACCAAACAATAGACCAATAGACATGTGGCTCCTCCAGCATGATAGCATGATAATAGATCGACTGACTGGTGTTATCTCCTCGAGTCTCAAATCAATAAATTTCAGTTGAAGTTCTTTTCGCATTATTGTTCTCCAGCTGCTGACTGACAAGCCAAGATTGTAATCTACTCTTTCTCTAAAAGCATAAAACTAGGCCAATTCATCATTTCTATCACGCATCTGAAGACCAATATGCCTAGTCTGGGAGTCATTGTTTGATAAGAGGCAGGGGAGGAGCTCTAATTCCTCGCATCAAAACTCCTCCACTATTAACAATTGAGTGACCAAACTGGTACAAGGGACCAGAAGGTGCAACTGAACTCTGCTGTTGTAGCTACAAATAAGTTAATACACAAAACTTAAGAAGCAGACATGTCCCTAGGACCTTTCACCTGACAGCTGCATCGGCTCCATCTCAGGGTCTCATCAGGGGTGCTGCAGCTGTAGCACCTACTGCTGCATCGGCTCCATCTCAGGGTCTCATCAGGGGTGCTGCAGCTGTAGCACCTACTGCTGCATCGGCTCCATCTCAGGGTCTCATCAGGGGTGCTGCAGCTGTAGCACCTACTGCTGCATCGGCTCCATCTCAGGGTCTCATCAGGGGTGCTGCAACTGTAGCACCTACTGCTGCATCGGCTCCATCTCAGGGTCTCATCAGGGGTGCTGTACCTGCTGCTGCCGCTGTAAGACCTGCTGTTGCAACATTAAAGATACCCAAGTGTTGCACATGTGTCTAATTTATCAACATGTCGGTTCTCTGAACCATTCATCTACTATTAACTGTATTCACTACACAGGCCCCTGCACACTAGGGTCTTACAGGTAAATATGAGATCACCAACACTAATAAAATAACCTATGGACTAAATTCCCCAAAATCGTTCCCCCCCCCCACACATACACCAACTCCAAACCATGACGACTTGTCCCAACCTCCGCTCTACTCGTACTAATAAACACACCTCTCCTGCTCCTGTCCTGTCCTGGTACTCTTCATGACAAGATAAGATAAGATTTCGTTCGGATTTTTAACCCCGGAGGGTTAGCCACCCAGGATAACCCAAGAAAGTCAGTGCGTCATCGAGGACTGTCTAACTTATTTCCATTGGGTCCTTAATCTTGTCCCCCAGGATGCGACCCACACCAGTCGACTAACACCCAGGTACCTATTTGCTGCTAGGTGAACAGGACAATAGGTGTAAGGAAACGTGTCGAAATGTTTCCACCCGCCGGGAATCGAACCCGGGCCCTCCGTGTGTGAAGCGGGAGCTTTAGCCACCAGGCCACCGGAACAAATCCCGGAAAGTAATATTATATATGGAGCGTTTTTTATGCACACATATTTGACAATACTGCGTAATAGTGATCCAGTTCCCTAAATTGAGCCTAAATACCTTCTGTCCCCCCCCCTCCCACAAAGCTGTGTAATCCCTATGGGCTTAGCGCTCCCCATGATTTTATTATTCTAAACTTGATCACAACCATCATCGGGCATTACGTTTATCTGGATGCTGTTCGTTCCTTCCCAGTCGAGAGTCTACATACAAAGGCGAGTGTTCCATCTTTGAACGATCGACGTGATCATTGCCTCAGATGCAGTGGAACCTTTGAAACTCTGGTACCAAACTTAATTCATTCCAGATGGCTAATTGAGTGCTGACCCACTCGAGTATCGAACGAGTTCTACCCAACCAATTTTTTTTTGGTTGGATGTTATCACTAATCTTCGTAAGCCACATGGTGATTTATTTATACAAATATAAAAAAAAATGCAAAGAAACAAAATAATTTACAGGGAAGTTTTGGCAGGTCGTGTTTGTTTGGTCGAATACCGAGTTTTGTTGGAGTAAGTTTGGTCGAATACCGAGTTTTTTTGGAGTAAGGAGCTGTTTGAGTTCCGAGGTTTCACTGTACTTTGTCCGCTCTCATGACCTTTCCTCGCAAGGGAGGTTCCTTGATGCTGGTGAGGGGCTCTTGATTTAGGGAATTGGATCTGTGCTCCGGTTCCCTGAATCGAGTCTGAATACCTTCCATACCCCCCACAGGCGCTGTATAATCCTATGGGTTTAGCGCTCCCCCATGATTATAATAACAATCCACTGTACTTTATCTGCACTCATGGCCTTCATGGTCTTTGTACGTAAAGATAGTATAGGACATTAGTAGAGGTCCATTATTTGCTCACTGCCCCTATTTACTCCGTCCCTTTTCTCTTTGCCTTCACTCGCTCTTGGCTTCTCTTCAGTTTTCCCTTTTATATGTTTATCAGGCATCTACCTTTTCTCTCTCCCCGGGAGGTTCCAACAGTGTCTGTTCTTCCCCACTGTCGTGCACGAAAGATTAAATACCTACAGTTGCTTTTCGTTTCCCTTTTCCTTAACCACTTCCTGTCTCATTCTCATGCCATTGCAGTTTATACTAATGTTTCTAAATCCTCTGACGGTGTTGGGTTTGCAGCAGCGTTCCCGGAAAGTGTTGTGCGAGGTTTTTTATTAGACTCTGCTAGCATTTTTTTTAGGTGAATTATATGCATTTCTCATAGCTATTATACGTATTGCATCCAGGTCTACTTCAGCATTTGTGGTAGCGTGAGTCCTTTAGTGTTTTACAAGCTATAAAAAATTTGATTCTCCTCATCCTCTAGTTCGTTGTTTACATCTTGGTTGCTCCGCATTTCTAGCAAAAACAAAGAAATCGTTTTCTGCTGTGTCCCTGGTCACGTTGATGTTCCGAGCAACGAACAGGCCGACTCTGCTTCACGGTCAGCGGTACAGGACTGTAATGTTTTATATAGGGGCATTCAATTCTCAGAACATTTTCTGTAATCTTTAGCCACCTTTGCAACCGTTGGCAATAAATTTGGTCTGAGTTGATTCATATCAAATTACATTATATCAAGCCATGTTTAAGATACTGGTCTTATTATTGTGGTTGCGAGACTACGCTTTCCCGTCATCGCATCAGGTACACACATCTCACTCATAGACAAATGGTTATAATTATAACCTTAAATTATTAAAGGGGTGCAGTGGTAATCCAGAGGAAGGCATCGGTCAGATAATCAAAAGTTCCAACTGTGGATCATCATATGACCAAGACCCATGCCAGGAAACACTTGTCCTGTTTCCTGAGAAACCTCAACTTAGCTGCTGGGTATCTCATCGAGAGGCGCCCAGTTCCACTCTGTGAGAATTGTCAGGTTTCAATTTCAGTTTGCCATATTCTATTGGGCCGTCGTATTTACCAGCGGGCATGAAGAATTTACTTCCCTCGTTGTCACTACTCTAACACCCTTACTTTATCTTCCCGCCTCGCTGACGGCCCCATCTTTGATACATATTTCTTCTTTGACTTTCCTGATGGCAACAGATTTATTACACAAACTTTGATTATACTTCCTCATCGCCCTTACTAACTCTACTTCTGTAATGCATTCTACCCTTGCTAGTATCGGATTATTATTATTATAATCAAGGGGGAAGCACTAAACCCGTAGGATTATACAGCGCCTATGGGGGGATGGAAGGCATTCAGGCTTAATTCAGGGAACTGGAGCACAGATCCAATTCCCTAGATCAAGAGCCCCTCACCAGCGTCAAGGAGCCTTCCTTGAGGGGCTAGTATCGGATCAAACATATTAAACAGCACACCGTACCCTGCAGCGCTGTATAACCCTTGTGGGTTTAGCACTTAGTTTTGATTATAATAATATAGCTTGGCAGTTATTATCTGCGTTATTTTGATAGACTTTTTACATAAATAGCTGTAACTGGTAAGAACTGAAAAATCTAATTTGTGCTTCTGTCTGAAAAATGGAGTTCGTGTTTTTATTATAATAAAAAATAAGTGCTAAGCCACAAGGGCTATACAGCGCTGCAGGGTAGGGAAGGAAGTGAGGGTATTGGGCGGCAGAAGGGAGGAGGGATGATCAGTAGGTTACAGAAAACAGCGGGGCAGGGGATAGTACGGGGGTAGAGGGTAGCAAGAGATTGAGGTAGAAAGGGCTGAAGGTATCAGAATTTGTGAAATAAGTCAGTTGTTGTCAAAAAGTCAATGAGAGAGTCCGGATGAAAGGTGGGTCCATCAGCGAGAAGGGAAGGTAAAGAGAGAGCAGCGGAGTGAAGACGACGACGGAGGTAAATTCTGCGTGCTCGTTGATAAAGTGGGCAGTCTAACAGAATGTGGCTGACTGATAATGGAGCCTGGCAATTCTCACAGAGAGGAGCAGGGCGCCTCTCCATGAGATATCCATGAGTAAGACGAGTATGGCCAATGCGAAGACGGGAGAGAGTAGTCTCCCAACCTCGACACTGGTGATTAGAAGATGGCCAGTAACCTATACTATGTTTAATACATTTAAATCTGTTACCGAGCATAGTAGACCAACGTTGTTGCCAACGGGAGTGAAGGTGGGAAGATATTGCAGCAAAATAGTCCGTAAATGGAATACCTCTATATGAAACTGGTAGGTCATGTACTGCTGACCGCACAGCAGTGTCTGCCTGTTCATTGCCCTGTACGTCAACATGACCAGGGACCCAACAAAAAACAATATCTTTATGCTTGGTAAAGATGCAGCGTAGCCAAAGTTGGATACGGAGGACTAAAAAGTGAGGTGTATCAAATTTCTGTATAGCCTGTAAAGCGCTAAGGGAGTCTGAGACAACTACAAATGATGACACAGGCATAGATGCAATACGGATAAGTGCTGCAAGGATGGCATACAATTCAGCAGTAAAAATACTAGCCGAAGAGAGTAAATGCCCTCGTACTACACTGTCCGGAAACACTGCTGCGAATCCTATGCCATCAGAAGACTTAGAGCCATCTGTGTACACAGCAATGGCATGAGAATGAGAGTGGAAGTGGTCAAGAAAAAGAGAGCGGGAAGCGACCATAGACAGTTGGGCTTTCGAGCAAGGGAGAGAGAAAGAACAGACTCGAACAGCTGAAACTTCCCAGGGGGGTAGGGAAAAGCGAGATGCTACATGAACATAGAAAGGTGGTAATTGAAGAGAAGACAAGAGTGAATGCAGGCGAAGAGAGAAGGGACGGAGTAAACAGGGGCGGCGAACAAATAAAGAATGTCTACTAATATCAGTGACCATTCTATAAATGGAAGGATTGCAGAGATCATGAGAGCATACATAGTAGCGAAGGCAATGGGCATCACGGCGATCGGATAAGGATGGAACGTTCGCTTCTGCATAGAGGCTCTCAACAGGGGAAGAGCGAAAAGCACCAAGGCATAAACGTAAAATGAGGGTGGAATGTAGGCGAAGGAGGGTTCGACGATCAGCTCCCCATGAAAGATGAGCAAGGGTTTTAAGATGGTTCAGCCGGCTGTGACAAGTTGCCTTCAGAGAGGTAATGTGAGGTTTCCAGGATAACCTACGGTCAAAGAGGAGGCCCAGAAACTTGACTGTATCACGTTCAGGGATACGGGAGCCATAGAGGTACAAAGGATGATCGGAGATGACAGAGCGTCTAGTGAAAGTAATTTGGTGGGTTTTAGTGCTGGAAAATTTAAACCCATGTGTGATGGCCCAATTGGAAACACGGTCGACCGCATGCTGGAGAAAAACTGTAATGAGGTGACAGTCAGCGCCTGCACAGGCAATAGCAAAGTCATCAACATAGAGTGATGACCAAATATTTGATGGAAGACTAGAGGCCAAATCATTAATAGCAAGGAGAAAAAGTGTTGTGCTCAGAACACATCCCTGGGGGACACCTTCAGCTTAGATAAAGTCCGGGGAGAGCACATTATTAACCCGAACACGGAAATGTCTATCAGTTAAAAAGTTCTAAAGGAAGGATGGTAGATTGCCTCGGAGGCCTAAGGAGTGGGCGTGGGCCAAAATATTTATACCTCCAAGTTGTGTCATATGCCTTCTCAAGGTCAAAAAATATGGCAATAACTGAGTGGTTATTCGCAAACGCATTACAAACTTACGTATCCAAGAGTAGTAAGGGGTCTATGGTAGAACGTCCCTTACGAAAGCCATATTGACGAGTGGAGAGACTGTTGTCTCTCTCTAAATACCACACTAAACGCCTATTTACCAGGCGTTCCATCACTTTGCAAACTGCACTGGTAAGAGCAATGGGACGATAGTGGGAGGCTTCATGTCCCGTAGTGCCTGGTTTGCGGAAAGGGAGAACAATGGCAGATTTCCACAGCTGTGGAAGAACTCCTTGTGACCAAATAAGATTGAAAAGGCATAATAAGACTCCAAGGGCTGATTGATGTAAATGTTGTAGCATACGAATATGAATGTCGTCGATCCCAGCTGCCGATGATCGGCAAGCTGAGAGTGTTGCCTCCAGTTCTTGAAGTGTAAAAGGCACATTATACTGTTCTTCTTTGAGAGAAGAAAAGTCCAAGGCTGCTAACTCTGTGGCAGACTTTGAGGAAAGAAACGAGGGGCGTAGATGGAGCCCCTGAGAAATACGGACCAGATGATTGCCAATTTCATTGGCAACATCTAGTGGGTTTGCTATATCAACACCAGCAACCCACAGAACAGGAGCCGGGTCAGGAGAATATTTACCACTCAGTTTTCGTACTTTTTTTCAGACTGCACTCATAGAGGAAGCAGAGGTGATGGTGGAGACAATCTCGCCAGCAAGTGCATTTAGCGTCACGGATGACACGGCGAGCGATCGCACGCTTCTGCTTAAAATCAAGAAGTCTCTCAGTGGTTCTATTGTACTGGTACCTGCCCCATGCAGTGCGTTTCAAACGTACTGCACGAGCACAAGCAGGAGACCACCAAAGCACGCATTTCTGAGAATGCCTGCCCGAAATTTGGGATATAGAATGAGAAGCTGCGGTTAAAAACGGAGGACGAGAAGAGGTGTAAAAGCTCATCAATGGAGGACAAAGAAGAAACCTCACTAAAAACAGTTAGTTGTGAGTAAAGGTTCCAATTTGCCTGATCAAATTGCCAGCGTGGGATACGAAGAGGTGGTGAATATGAAGGGGAAGTAAGAATGATTGGGAAATAATCGCTGTCATGTAAATCCGGGAGAACAGACCAGGTGAAGTCTAATGCAGCAGAGGAAGAGCAGACTGAGAGATCAATGCAAGAGTGAGTGAGAGTCCGAGGATCAAAATGGGTGTGAGTACCTGTATTTAAAACATGGAGGGGGTGGGTGGCAAGAAAAGCCTCTAACTGAATGCCACGGGAATCACAGTGAGACCCCCCAGAGGAAATGATGGGCATTAAAATCGCCAAGTAACAGAATCGGTGGTGGTAATGACGAAACAAGAAAGGCAATATCTGGAATAGATAATGCCCAAGAAGGATAAAGATATAAAGAACAGAGCATATACCACCTATGCAAGTGGATACGGGCTGCTGTGTAATGCAGCGAAGTACGAACAAATAGCTGATGGTACGGAATATCAGTGCGTAGAAGGGCACTTTCATTAAAGGTCCCATCAGGAAAAGGATCTGAAGAATACAATAAATTATAGCCTGAGATGGGAGAGATAACAGCAGAGTGTAATTTTGGTTCCTGTAAGCACACACCAACAAGGGAAAACTGGGAGAGTAACATCTGAAGCTCACCCCGATTACCCCTGAGGCCGCGTATATTCCACTGTGAATAGGCCATGATTGGCAATGATAAAGATACTTGAAATCCACAGGTAAGGGTTCCTATGGACTAGAGGGGTTAGGAAAGTCCACATGCGGAGGCAGCGGGAAAACGTTCAAGCAGTGAAGGAATGGTGCGCTGTGAAGAAAGGAGTTGCGCAGATGAAGGAGAGGAAAGAGAAGGAACAGAGGGTGGATCAGTGTCCATTGATGGTTTGGTTTCTGCAATATATTCAGAGATTGTTTCAAGTGTTTCGGAATTCAGAGATGTCGTATGGGAGACAATATTGGAGATGGTAGGGGGAGGATGAGTAAAGATTGGAACTGTAATGGACTGTACCAAGGTAGCGGGGGCGAAAGGGCGGAGGGAACTGGAGAAGAAGCGTGGAAGGGGACAGAAGGCAGAAACCTGGGAGGTGGCAGAAGAGGAAGAAACTTGGGAGGGAACAGAGAAGGTAGGTATAGTACGAGGAGGAGGGTGAACCTCTATACTTGTAACAGAGTTAGTGAGAGGGGAAGAACCCGGTACAGAGACAAGGAAGGTAAAATGAGGAGGTGGAAGAAGGGAAGGAGGGGTTAAAGGACCTTTTTTGACTTCTGAGAAGTAGAGGGACGATTGGGAGGAGGTGTCATACGAGGTCTCGTCGATACTGAGGCTTGTGAGGGAGAACACGAAGAAGCGAGAACAGACTGAGGCGTTGAAATAGGGATGTCTGAGCCTAGAACAGCAAAAGAATTAGATACAGGAGTGACTATGGGAGAGGTAACCACAGAGGAGGTTGCAGAAGATGGGACCCCGGAAGTGGGGGGACGTTTTGAAGCACGGGAATAAGAAACAGGAGGTAGTCTCCCTTGGAGGCAGAGATGAGAAACTGCCATGGCATAAGGGAGACCTTTTGCCTCTTTGAGGTAACGGATTTCCCGCTCATTTAAGTAGACTTGGCAACGGCGAGAGTATGAAGGGCGAGCCTCATGACAATTAAGGCAAGAGGGAGGTCGACTGCAAGACGTATTAGAATGGTCATCGGCACCACAGACTGGGCATTCGGCTATGGATCTGCAATATTTCGCTGGATGGCCAAATAGCCAGCAATTTCTACACTGTTGCGGTGTAGGGATCACCTTTCGAACTTGTAACCGATGTCCTACTACATAAACTGAGGATGGGAGTTCGCGGCTGTCAAAAGTTAAAGGAGCCACATTGCTAGGGTATCGTCTCCGCCCGCAGGCAGGAAGAACATAAGTGTCTACCTTGAGGATTGGGATATCTTGGAGTTCCAGCTGCTCAAGAATGTCATTGCCACATGTCTGGAAATTTTGTTGAACTATGGTATGGGGCAGAATGACGGTACCACTACAAGAATTGGGGGGAATGAAGTTTTTCAATAGTGGGCAGGAACAGTATCTATATGGAAAAAGAGAAAGACAGACTTGG
>NC_069457.1:1403352-1424261 GCF_026875155.1 Cherax quadricarinatus
TTTTTAATTTTTAATATTATTGACTGATTTTATAATTCATCCCTCAGGAGTTCCTTGATGTTGGTGAGGGGCTCTTGATTTAGGGAATTGGATCTGTGCTCCAGTTCCCCGAATTAAGCCTGAATGCCTTCCACATCCCCCCCCCCAGGCGCTGTATAATCCTCCGGGTTTAGCGCTTCCCCATGATTATAATAATAATAATATAAATGTCACTGAGGTGAAGTTTATCAGGTTTATTGGAAGGTAATGACTTGTCAGGTGCATTATAAGTAAGTGTTACATTTGCCATTTTCGACTTGTCAAGAAGTGTGGCAGTTTTTAGTGATTGATATGTTGAATAGGTAAAGGTATGGCAAGTTATTTTTTTTTCATTGAAGGTTGTAAAGCAATATTTGATTGTTTGTGGATTTATTTATTATATTTTGTTTATTTGTACGAGGACCATGTCTGTTGTTATCGTAATGTTTTATAGTTTATTATCTTCGTGTTTTACATAATGTTTTACTTGAAGAATATGAGTATTAATTTCCTGGGTGAAAAGTGAGGGGAAGTAGGTATTGAGAAATTTGAACGTGTGCTTATCAGTCAGTGATGTTGTTAATTGGGCCTATCTATGTTGTTGCTAATTTTTAGTTTTGTATGTGGAAGAAATATTTTTGATTATTGTTTGTTTGAATACTTTGAGAGTTTAGCGTGATAGTCCCTTTTTTGTTTTAGTAATATTTTCTTAATCTCTTGAATAGATTTATTAGTAAAGTGTGGATTCCTTCTTTTTATAGGTATATATGTCTGTACGTATTTTGAGCAATGAGATGTTTGAATTTATTGTTGATGCATTTATGATGAATTTTGTTTGATTTAATTTTGCTACTGTGAATAAAAGTTGTCTTTGCAGTTAGAAGTATGCTTTGACAAAATTTGATATTATTATTAAGCAAGATAACGTATGTGTGTATTTGACCCGTAGTTAGCACATGGTAATTTAACGTACGTAGGTAATTTTCGAGTGGGATGAAGTTGGTGAAGTGAAAATGTGGGACAGATGGAGATTTGATTGCAGTAGTTGTTTGGGTGATTGCATGATAAAATGAGACAGGTTGTGGTGTGTGATGACTTTGGCCAAGGTCATGATTCATTAACATTGAGAATATGAATTGGTGATTTTTTTAGCCAGAAGCAGATTGTTTTGTCTAGTTTGTTTTTATTAGAATGAAAAAACAGTCGTGAAGAGTATAAATCAATCAAGTTAATTTGTTAGTCTAATTTTTTTTTTCGTGTGATAGTTGTAATCAATTTGTCTATTGTTGAAATGTTTCATTATAATGGGATTTTGTTATGTAGGTGGCTTATGAATTTGGTACCACAAGTTTATTGCACTGTTATTTATCAGTCAGTTGAGGTGCCTATAAATGACAGGGAAAATGACTGACTGACTGACTGACTGACTGTCACGACTTTTGTGAAAGTGTAGCGAAGCCGAATGTGTTTGATGTTTATCATGTTATATCATGTATAAGAAAATGTGAGACATGCATAGAAGGGTATGGCAACAACGTTGCTATTGATGCTGTAAGTGTGGAATAGTTTATAATGGTATATGTCGCATTAGAAAGGAGTTTTTGTTTGAGGTTGATCTAGGCGTCTGTTTTATTAATATGTATATTAGGTTGAGTTTCAATTAATGTTGGGTGTTATGTTAAATTTGTAGTGGTTTGTATTGTAAACGTTAAGGGAGATAGATAGATAGTCATTTAGTCGTTTGCGATTATTATTTATTTGTTGAACATTGAAATGGTATAAAATACCGACATTGTTAGGTAAGACACATATGCAACAGTTAGGTATCTTTATTTCTAAACGTTTCGCCTACATAGTAGGCTTCTTCAGTCGAGTACAGAAAAGTTGATAGAAGCAGAAGATACTTGAAGACGATGTAATCAGTTCATCACCCTTAAAGTTTTGAGGTGGTCAGTCCCTCAGTCTGGAGAAGAGCATTGTTCCGTTTTCTGAAACAATATGAAGTTTAAGTGACAGAATGGGGCTTTATATAGTGCCAGGAGGTGAGGCGTATGTTGCCCTCCGAAAGCAACCTACGTCTCACTTCCTGGCACTATATAAGGCCCCATTCTGTCGCTTGAACTTCTTCATATTGTTTCAGACAACGGAACAATACTCTTCTCCAGAGTGAGGGACTGACCACCTCAAAACTTTAAGGGTGATGAACTGATTACATCGTCTTCAAGTATCTTCTGCTTCTATCAACTTTTCTGTACTCGACTGAAGAAGCCTACTGTGTAGGCGAAACGTTTCGAAATAAAGATACCTAACTGTTACATATGTGTCTTACCTAACATTTATTTGTTGATGAATTGATTTGGCATTGATAATAATTGTATTTTGAATATTGTTTTAAAGATATCCCTGAGGTATGTGTGTAATAAGAAAGCATTAACTGTTTGTAACTTTAAGACTCGAGTTAGATTGATGTATATTATTTTATAGAAATATCCATAGTTGTATAATTTATCAGTTGAAATTCGTAGACGAGTCATGAGTTAGCGTGTTAATGGAATTGGGTAATAGAAGGATTATATCGCCATCGAGATGAAGGGATTTCATATTTTTTTTCAAAGAATAGGTGTGAGTTATTAATGAATGGGATTGCAAGTTTATTGTATTATTATTATTTTCAGCAATTTCTAGCAATTCCGTAGATGTGCATTAATTGGGTAATGTAATTTTTTTGAAGGTAGTGGTAGGTATGAATGGCATGTTTCCTTTATGCGTGTGTAAATATTTGTTTGGTTGACGTATACTTTGAGAGGAGTTGTTTGTTTGAATTATTTCCCTTAATGTCATTATTGCCAACATAAAGAGGGGTTTGTCATTATTGGACTATATTAGTGAAGCTGTTGCTGACTGAGTGAATGTAAGTGACCAAGAGGTGGTGATGGAGCGCGCACACATGGTCTGTTTGGTAGAAAAAGGAGGGTTGATATGTTTGAGAATGTCGTGTTATTAAAATAATGTCAAGTAACTAAGTTGATTATGATGGGAATGAGTGGTAAGTTGAAGGAGAGTAGCCAGTGAAGTGCAGTCATGTTTGAGAAGTTAATTAGTTTAGTTTAATGTTTATTATGCACCCCATACCCATCGTGTGGGCGTTAGTCAAAAGATTACAGAGGTACATAATTAATTTGTCCAGGGACTGGACTTGAAAGTTTTAATATTTGAGCAATTTACAGAGGTAATTAACTGACAATTTACAAAGGTAATGAACTCCAGGTAGCTCTGGTCAGTAATGACAAGTTACAAAGGTATTTATAGATTACAGAGGTACGTAATGGGTTCAGGGAGTGGGCCCCCAAAGTTTAGATAGGTAAACTAGGTACAAAGGTAATTAAATCACAAGTTAGAAAGGTAATGAATTGTGTAAGAATGGTTACTTAGGTTTATATATGGGTTTAATCGTGAAGAAATTATAGTGTAATGAGCAATTCACACTTGCACACCCGGTCACAACTGTAATGAGTTATTGGTGCAAATATTGATTTGACACACACACACATACACACACACACACACACACACACACACACACACACACACACACACACACACACACACGTGGTAATGCTTTGTTTACAACTAGCAAAGTCAGGGTATTTCTGCAGAATTGTCTGCAATATAGCACTGTGGATAAAATAGTTAGCCATTTCTTGAACATTTGTGAGTGAGTTATTTCTAAATTCATTAATTTGATCAGAGTCCAGTACATAATGATGCAGGGTGTGACAATAGTCCATCTGGCAAAGTTTACATTTCGTTTTGTCTACATCTGGTGGTGGTGATATAACCTGCGAAAGATACTTGTAACCCAGCCGGAGCCGGGCGGTAGTGACATCCAAGAGTCTGCTTATTTTGTTGGATGCATCATAGACATGTGGCTCCTCGTGCATGATAGAATGATGATAGATGGAATTAATGGTTTCAATCTTCCTGAGCCTTAAGTCCCAAAAATTCAGTTGAAGTTCTTTTCGTATTATTGTTCTCAAACTACTACGTGACAAGCCAAGATTATAATCTACTCCCTCTTTGAAAGAATACAGATTAGCCAAATTATCAATTGTATCATGCATCTATAGACCAATGTGAGAGGGAATGCACAGAATGTGCACTCTTGACTCCACTGTCCACAATTCTACCATACTTGTCTGGGTTCTGACACAAGCATGCAACAAATTATATTTAATGAGTTGAGAGCATTTATGGATGACAGAGAATCAGTTACAATTAAAATGTCAATCTTTGATACATAGATGCATTTCAGTACAAGGAATATGGCAAACAGTTGTGTGTGAAGGGTAGAGGCCCAATTATTGATGCGTGCTTCAATTTCTTTAAGAGAGCCATCAGTCTGTACGACGACAGCAGCACTACGAGCTGCACCAGTGGATTGGTGAACAGAACCATCAGCGTAAATTATTTGCGAGTGTGTGCTGTGACTAAATTATCAATACAGCTTAAGGCCTCGTGTTTGATTTGAAGGCGAAGTTTGATTTAAGTAGTAGTTTGGGGGGAAATGGAGGAATAATAGTTTGGAATGAGGTAATATTTCCTGGAGCGGAGAAGTGCCGTTGTTGCCTTACTTGACATAGATCATATATGTGATTGATGTTGAGAGAATTGATTTTATAATTTGACAATATTTGTTGACGGTGGTTATTTTTGTTATTAGTGAAGTTTGAAGGGCTTGGGAGTTAAAGCGACTGACGCTATAATTGCTAGTGAGTATTTTGTTGTTATCAGTTTGAATGTTAATATTTTTTATATAATTTGAGTATATTTGTGCAAATTATAAGAATTTTTTTTTTTTTTTTTTTTTTTTTTTTTTTTTTACACGTTGATGGAAGTTGAGGAGGTGGGGGTGTGAAAAGAGGGGTAATGTTTGATTATGTAAATTTTTTAAAGAATTTTTTTTTGCCCATGTAGAGGAGTTTGTTTACTAATTATTTTATTGTTTTTTTTTTCAGGTTGAAGGGATTTGGGAGGTTTTTGAGTGGGGGTTGGGGGGATTTTGGCCAGGGGCCCGGCTATTGTAAAATTGGTTTTTTTAGGGTTAATATTTTTTAAGGGGTTAAAATTTTTGGGAAAATTTTTTAAAAAAGGGTTTAAAACCCCATTTTCTTATTGCAGGTTTTTTCGGGGGCGTTTTTTACCCGTGAGGGTGAAAATGGTGGTTTTTTTTTTTTAAGATGAGAAATATTGTTTTGGGGAAAGGTCGTGTTATTGATTGTATTAGGTTTGGAAACGTAAAATTTAAACCCAAATAAAGGTCGCATCCCAGATTGTCATTTTTTTAATTTTGGAGCAATTTGTATTGTTGTAGGAAATTATGTATAATTTGTGGTGTTTGGGGTCTTAATGTTTGGGGCTTTAATTTTTTGGTAGGGGGAATAGTTTGAAAAAAATTTTAAACAAAAAAAGGATTTTTATTATTATTATAATCAAAAGAAGCGCTAACCCAAAAGGGGATTTTACGCGCTGCAGGGGGGAAAGGAAGTGAGGGTTCAGGTGGCAAAAGGGAGAGGGGATGAGCAACAGGTTACGGTAACAGGGGGGCCAGTGGATGGGGGAAAGGGGTAAAGGGCGGGCAAGAAAATAAACCGGGAAAGGGTGGGGGGAGGGCAAAAAAGTATCATCAGAGTTTGTGGAGAAAATTCGGTCTTTTTGTCAAAAAGGGTAAATTTGGGGAGAGTCAGGATTAAAGGAGGGTCCATCGCAAAAAGGGGGAAGGTAAAGAGAGTGTAGAGCGGAGACGCCCGTTGGGGGTTTAAATTCTGGTGCTCGTTGATAGAGAGGGAAAGTCTACGAATGGGGCAAATCGTTACTGGAATTTGACCCCTCCCTCACAGGAGGAAAAAGGGTCCCTCTCCATGAGAAAACCCAAGGAAGTAAGACGAGGGGGGGCCAATTTGGGGGAAGGCGGGGAGGAGGGGTCCCCCCAAACTTGGGCCACTGATGAAAAGGGAAGCGGCCAGAAAACCAAATGCTCGGGTTTAAATTTGAATAAAAGGTTTTTTTTACCGAGCGAGTTCCCCCAAAACGTTGTTCCCAAAGGGGTGCGAAGGTGGGTAGCTATTGCAGCAAAATGGGCCAGAAAGGGAAACCCCTGGGTGGGAAAATTTGGGTTTGGGCCCATATACTCCCGGGAACCCGCAGCAGTGTCTGTTTGTTCATTGCCCGTACGTCGATTTAAACCAGGGACCCAAAAAAAAACAATATTTTTAAATTTTTTGGTTTAGAGTTTCGGCGTACCCAAAGTTGGAAAACGGAGAACCTGGGGGATGAGATGTATCAAAATTTTTTTATACCCTGTTGAGCACTAAGGGGTCTGAGACTCTACAAATGAGGGACACAGGCATAGATGCAATACGAAAAAAGGTGCTGAAAGAATGGCATACAGTTCAGCAGTAAAAATGCTAGCTGAAGAAGTAAATGCCCTTTTCGACGTTGGTCGGAAACACTGTGCAAAACCCGACGCCGTCTGAAGACTTAGAGCCATCTGTGTACACAGGGGGGGTGGATGGAAAGGGGAGTGGAAGGGGTCAAGAAAAAGAGAGCGGGAAGCCACCGTGGGGCAGTTGGTTTTGGGGGAAAGGGAGTGAGGAAAGAACAGACCCGAACACCCGGGAAAATTCCCCAAAGGGGGCGGGGAAAAGTGAGAGGGCTACATGAAAAATATAAAGGGGGGTAATTTTAAAAGGGAAGGGACAAAAAGTAAAATTTAGGCGAAGAAAAAAGGGACGGGGCAAACAGGGGGGGGGCGAACGAATAAAGAATTTTCTAAAATTACCCGGTGACCTTCTATAAGGGGGAAGGAGGGTGTAGATCGTGGGGTACTTAGTAACGAAGGCAATGGGCATCAGGGGCTTTTCAGAAAAGGGATGGAACATTTGCTTCTGTATAGGGGGGCTCTCAACGGGGGGAAGAGCGAAAAAGCACCAAGGCACAAAAAGAAAGCCTTGGTAAATGGATAGAGTTAAGGCTAGAGAGGTAGAGGGGAGGGGCCGGGGAAATAAATCTGGTCCCCTTTAATTTCGATTTCGTTTAAAACGAGGGCTGAATGTGGCAAAGCAGAGTTCGCGATCAGCTCCCCAGGAAAGTTGAGCAAGGGTTTTAAGAAGGTTTGGGCGGCTGTGAAAAAGTTCCCTTTTGGAGGGAAATGTGGGGTTTTTCCGGTTTTAACCCGGGAGGGTTTCAAGGGGAAGGCCTAAAAACCTGATTTTGTATCACGTTGGGGGATGGGAGCCTAGAGACCCCAAAGGATGTTTCGGAGTTAAGAGCGTCTAGTGAAAGAAATTTTGGGTGGATTTTTTGGAAATTAAAAATTTAAAACCCCAAATTTGTGGGGGGCCAATTTGGGGAAAACAGGGTTTCGACCGCATGCTGGAGAAAACTGCAAAAAGGGACAGCCCAGGGCCTGCACAAGCAATGGGCGAAGTCATCAACATAGAGTTTTTGATGCCCCCAAAAAAGGGGTGGAAGAACAGGGGCCCAAATTCATTTATAGCAAGGAAAAAAAAGGGGTTGGGCCCTTGGGAAACACATCCCGGGGGGGACACCTTCAGTTGGAAACCAAAGGGCCCGGGGGGAAAGAACTTTATTGACTCGAACACGGAAAGTTTTTTATTTTAAAAAAGTTTTTAAAGGGAAAGGATGGTAGATTCCCTCGGAGGCCCAAAGGGAAAGGGGCCTTTGGGCCAAAAAATATTTTCCCTTCCAAGTTGTGCATATCCCTTTAAAGGGCCCAAAAAATTTTGGGGCAATAACTGAGTGTTTATTCGAAAGGGCTTTAAAGAACATAGTACCCCAAGGTTGGTAAGGGGTCTAGGGTTTAAAAACAAACCCCTTACAAAAGCCATATTGACTAGTGGAGAGGATGTTGTGAGTCTCAAAATACCACATTAACGTCGTTTAGGAGGCTTTTCCCATCATTTTGCAAATTGCCTTGAAAGAGCGATGGGGCGATAGGGGGAAAGGCCCATCTTTGTCCTTTAGTCCGGGGTTTGCGGAAAAGGGGAAAAAATTTGGCCAGATTTCCAAGTTTGGGGAAAAACCCTTGTTGCCCAAATAAGATTGAAAGGTGAAAGAGGACTAAAAGGGGCCTAAACCGTTTGTAAATTTTGTAACATAGGGAATATGAATGCCCATCAGGCCCAGCTCCCGGGATGATGGGAAAAGGGCGGGAAGAGCTTTTGCCTCCAGTTCTTAAAGGGGTTTTTAAAAGGGGCACATTATACTTTTTTCTTCCCCGGGAGAAAAGGGAAAAGCCCCAAGGGTACAAAACTCTCTGGCAGACTTTGGGGAAAAAGAAAGGGAGGGGGCATAGTGGACCCCTCGGGAAATACGGACCAGATGTGTGCAAAAATTTCAATGGAAAATTTGGGAGAGGGTTTGCTTATCAACCCCAGTGACCC
Organism: Cherax quadricarinatus; assembly: GCF_026875155.1. Taxonomy (NCBI): domain Eukaryota; kingdom Metazoa; phylum Arthropoda; class Malacostraca; order Decapoda; family Parastacidae; genus Cherax; species Cherax quadricarinatus. Next base: position 1,411,833 of record NC_069457.1, read on the forward strand.
GTATGAACAGGACCCGGGGGTCAGGAGAGTTTTTACCACTCAATTTCCTCATTTTTTTTCCAGACTGCACTCAAGAAGAAGAGGGGTTTGATGGTGGAAACATAGTTTTCCCCAAACAAGTGCGTTTAGTTCACGGTGAACGGCGAGGGGATCGCAGCTTTGTTTAAAAATCAAAAAGGGCCCTCTCAGCGGTTCTATTTTTCCCGGTTTACCTGCCCCAGGGCAGCACGTTTCAACGTATGCACAAAAGCACAAGAAGGGGGCCCCCCAAGGCACGCACTTTAAAGAATCCCCTGCCTGGGGTTTTTGGGGTTTAAAGGAAGGGAGAAGCTGGGGTTTTTAAAAAAAAACGGATGTCGGGAAAAATTGTGTAGGGGGCTCATAAGGGAGGATAAAGGGAAGGAAAACCTCACTAAAAGCAGTGAGGTGTGGGGAAAAGACCCCAATTTGCCCGATAAATTTGCCACGGGGGCTCGGGAAGGGGGGTAAATTTGGGAAGGGGAAGAGTAAAAATTGATGGGAAAAATGATCCCCTGCCCATGAATTTGGGTAAAACGGGCCCCAGGTGAAGTCAGTGCAGTGGGGGGAAGACCCAGACTGATAGATCGATGCAAAGGGGAAGGTATGAGTACGAGGATCAAAATGGGTGGGAGTCCCCCGTTTTTAAAAAACATGGGGGGGGTTGAGAGGAAAGAAAAGCCTCCAAAAAGAAAGCCACGTGAGTACAATGAGACCCCCCCAGAGGAAAAGGTGGGCATTAAAATCACCATAACAGAAGTGGTGGGTGGTTAAAGGATGAAAAAAAGAAAAGGCAAAAAATCTGGGGTTTGAAAAATCTCGGGGGAAAGGGAGAGTTTAAAGAAAAATTTTTTGTAAACCCCTTATTCAAGTGGATACGGGCTGCAGTGTTTAAAGCAGCGAGGTTTTTGGACAAATAGTTGGGGCAGTACGGAAAATCATTTTGGGGAAAAAGGGAAAGGGGACTTTTTATTTTTTAAAGGGCCCAAATTTTAGAAAGGGTTTCCCAAGAATTTCAATAAATTTTTACCTGGATAGGGTTTTGGGGAAAAAGCCGGGGTGTAAATTTTGGTTCTTGTAAGCAACACCCAAAAGGGGAAACCTGGGAAAGCAACATTGAAGCTCCCCCGTTACCCCTGAGGCCGCGGATATTCCCCCTGTAAATAGGCCATGATTGGCGATTTAAAAAAAATTTCAGGAAAACTGTAGGTAAAAGGGACCTACGGACTAGGGGGGTTTTGAAAAGGGCAAAGTGTTTGGGGGCATTGGGGAAAATGTTCAATTTTGGAAGGAAAGGAAACGTTGCGAAGAATGGGGTTGTGAAGAAAAGGAGGAGAGGGGAAAAGGGAAAGGGAACCGGGGAAATGAATCAGTGTCCATTTGGGGAAAGGGTTTGGGCTCTGCAATATATTCTGGGAAAGGGGTTCAAAATGTTTTTTGAATTCAAAGGATGTATGGGAAACCAAAATTGGAAGATAGGAGGAGGAGGGTGAGTTTTAAAATTTGGGGCAGTAATGGACTGTACCCCAAAATAAGGGGGGGGGAAAGGGGAAAAAAAGGGGAAGGGGGCTGGAGATGAAGTGTGGGGGGGGAAGAAGAGGTAGAAACCCTGGGAGGGGACAGAAGAGGGGGAAACTTGGGAGGGGACGGGGGGGAAGGCTAGTAGGGAGGGGGTGAATCTCCCCACTTGTTAAAAGAGCCCCGAAATGAGGGGGGAAGAACTAGGTTCAGAGACTGGGAAAGGGTTTTTAACGTTTTGGGGGGGAAGGAAAAAAAAGGGGGGAAGGGGGAAAAAGATTTGAGCAATGGGGGTTTTTTTTGGGCTTTGAGTAGAGGGGGGATTGGTATTAGGGGGTCGTACGAGGTTTTTGTTGATATGGGGCTTGTGAGGAAAGGGGCGGGAAAATGTGAGAACAGGGCTGGTTTTTAGTCGGGACGTCAGAGAAAAGGGCGCAAAAGGAATTTTTGATGCCGTAGTGGCTATGGGAGGGAAATAAAACAACAGAGGGGGGCTGCAGAAGTTGGGGCCCCAGGGAAGGGGGGGGGCCCTTTGGAAAACACGGAAAAAAGAAAACACGGGGTAGTCTCCCTTGGAGGGGGTGGGGTGAGTAAAAGGCCCCTAAAATTTAAGGGGGGAACCTTTTGCCTCTTTGAGGGAACGGGTTTTTTTGTTAAATTTTAAGGGGTTTTTTTGCCCCGGGGAACGGCGGGAGTCGAAGGGGAGCTTCATTTCAAAAATTAAAAGGGAAGTTTGGGGTTGACGGGAAAATGGGTTTTTTAAAGGTTGTCGGGGACCCAAATGGGATTTTTTGGGATTTGGCCATAGATCGCAATATTTCGCTGGGTGACCAAAAGCCCGCAATTTTTTACTTTTTTGCGGGGGTAGGTTTCACCCTTTAAACTTGTAACGATGCCCCCGACATATAAGAGGGGCGGGGTTCTCGGCTTTTCCAAAAAAATTTAAACGAGCCAATTGCAAGGGTTTAAAAAACTCCGCCCCCCCGGGCCCGGGAAAGGGCCCTTTGTGTCTACTTTGAGGATTGGGAGATCCCGGGTTCCCGCTGTTCAAAAAGTCATTGCCACATGACTGGGAAAATTTTGGGACTTTGGTATGGGGGGAAAAGACGTTTCCACTACAAGAATTGAGAGAAAGATGTTTTTTTTAATAGTGATTTGGAGTGAATTTTTTGATATTCGAAAAGGGGTAGAAGGAAAAAAATTGAGCCTTTTGGGGGGCATTTGGAACCGTGGATGGTTTTTTACCGCTCTTGAGAGCGTGAAAAGAAATATCTCTGCCAAATGAAGAGGAGCGCTTTGGCAATACTTTTGGTTTAGAAGGTAGGCCCGAAGGAAAGGGAAGGGTTTGGGCTTTAAAAATAAAGAATTTAGTCCCTTGTGTGGGGCCCCCAAACTAGCGTGGGAGGGAGTGCTTGACGTGCCGGGGCGTTTTCCCCAGTAGAAAAATTTGGGAAGGTAACGACGGGGGCCCTATCAGGGGATTGCGTTGGCGTTTTTGGGAAAATAGGGCCGGAGTTGGTCCGGCAGGAAAATGGTTTTTGGGCGATTCGGAAAAATTTCCGTACCGTAGAGGGAGAAAAAGCCCGGGAAAATAGTCAAAGGAGAGCGGGAAATTTTAGACAAAACGAAAAGGGGTCAGTCGAAGCCCCGGTTAACCCGAAGCGGGTGAGGGGGAAAAAGCACCCCCGCAAGGGTACAGGGGCCCTCGGGGTGGGGGGGCCGAAAAAGGGTCTAAAAAACAAAGGGAGGGTTTTAGAAAGGGGTTTGGGGCGGTTTCAAGAAGGGGGCCCCCGGGGGGGGGAGTGGTTTTTATGGACTTGGGCGCCATGGTTAGGTTTCTCCTTGCTTTTTGTTTTTTAAAGGGAAAAAAAAGAAAGAAAGGAAAAAGAAAAATAAAAATAAAAAAAAAGAATAAAAAAAGGGGGGTGCGGGGAGGAATTTGGTTCCCAGGAGGAATAAAGGGCCCGGGAAATCCCCCCCCGCGCCCCAAAAGGACTCGGGCACCCCTAGTAGGCAGATTTAAACATGGGGAAACCCCTGCCTTTCCCCCCCTTCATGCCCTTAAACCCGCAATCTGGGGATAGCAACCCCACATCTTTCCCAGCTACCTCGGGGGGACCCAAAAAAGAGGGCGGGCCGGGATATCCGCCAAAAAGGCCTTACCCCCTTCAGCCACCACCCCCCCGGGTTTCCGGAAAAAGGTTTGGGTTCCCGAAAATACACCCCGTCGCCCAAAAAGACACCCAAAACCCCTTTTTTTGGGGTACCCGGGGGAGGGGTCGGGACACCCTAGGCAATCCCGATTCCACGGCAAACTACGCCACCGCCAAAAAAAACCTAAAAGGAAAAGGGATGGACCCCGGTGTCCTTTCCCCTACCTAGGAACTAGCGCGCCTGTGGGAGAAATCACGAAGGCTAAAAAGAGGAAGGGCAAAAGGGAGGGGTGAGGAGGAGGAGGAGGAATGGAAAAAGGGGAGGATGGGGAGGATGGGATAGGGGAGGGGAGAATGGGGGGTAATTAGGTTCGGTCTGAGGAAGAAGACCGACAGGGCTAATTCCTCAGACCAAGAGCCTCTTCACCACGCCAAGGAGCCCCCCTTGAAGAGGTAACAAAGAAAGAGAAATGATTGTAATGTTTAAGGAAGGTGATGGCAGTAAAATAGATATTATATATCGAGTATAGAATTTTTCTGGCGAGAAATGTCAATGTATTTCAAGTATTTTATTTTTGTTTTATAGGTTGGTGATGAATTGGCGGCCAAGTGTGAGTGACGGAGTTTTATTATAGGAAGTAAGCGTGGACTGGTGCTGCTGCTGCTGCTGCTGCTGCTGCTGCTTCTGCTGCTGGTGGTGGTGGTGGTGATTATGCTGCTGCTGCTGCTGTGTATTAAGATAAGTAATGTTTTCTGTTTGTGTAAGCTGTTTGTTTGAGAGTTATAGGGAGAATAATGTTTCTGGGTTGAAGATAGTTTTTATTTGAGGATACATAAATTACTTTGAGTGTATTAAGGCTTGAAACCGGGAGCAAATAATGAAGGTCGCATCCCAGACTTGTCATTGTTATTTTTAGAAAAAGTGTATATATAATGTGGGAGTTGTGTATACATTTGTGGTGTTTTGAAGTCTTAATATGCGTAGTGGAGTTGTTTATTTCGATGTTATTTTTTTTTTTTTTTTTTTTTTTTTTTTTTTTTATAATGGTGGGTATGGATGTATTTTATAAATATGAATTTATTTTATTTTTTAAATGTGGTAGTAATAAAATGAGTACTGATTTTAAGTAAGTTTGAGATGTTGGATGGGGGAAGTGTGAATGTATTTAAAGTTTTTTAATTGATATGTTTAGTAAGAAATTTATTTATTATTTCCGGTTGGTGAAGGTGATGAATTTACATGTAACTGACAGACTGACTGAGTGGTTGACTGATTTTTGCTAGTTGTGTGTATTTGGTATGCAATTTTTTTTTTAATTTTAGACTTGACAATGTTTGAAGAAATGATGTGAAATGTTTGTATGTATTTTTTTAAATTGTTTAATATAATAGACTAATTGAAATATTTTATTGCAGATTTTTGTTGTGCCGAGGTGTTGGTGGGAAGACTGAGTAAAGGTTGTTATTGGTGTTGTTATTTAAGATGAGTAAAATTATTTATTGTTTTAATAAGTATTATTAAAGATTAACTAGTTATGTGTTGAGAAGATTTATTTGAAGATAATTTTTGGTTGAGCAATAAATTTAGTTTAAAGTGTATTAAAACCTGAAACACGGACTAAATAATGAGGGTCACATCCTAGACTTGTCATTATTAGTTTTTGAACAAGTGTATATGTAATGTGGGAGTTGTGTATACATTTGTAGTGTTTGAAGTGTTAATATGTGTAGTGGAATTGTATATGAAAATTTAGAGATTTGATGAGAGAAATGTCAATATAAGTGAATGTTTTAGAGAGGATGCGATTGAGTTTGGTGGAGGCATCGAGTGTATGGAGTTATTATTGAAAGGCGTGTATTAACATTTGTTTGAAATATTTAAAATTTATTTTAATAATTTTTTAATAATAAAAATTAATATTTTTTCAGGTTGGAGGTTGTGGGGTGACTGAGTTTGGTAGAGGCAGCGAGTAGGAGGAATTAATGTTGAAAGGTGTGTATATTTTAATAAATTTTTTGTACGTATTAAAAGTAGTTATGTTTAGTAATAATAATTATTTTTATATTTTAGGTATGAGAAGGCGACGACTAATTGGCGACTGATTGAATCAATGATTTTTGTGTCGCGGCATTGAGTGTGATGTGTTATCGGGAAGACTGACTGACTGACTGACTGACTGACTGACTGACTGACTGACTGACTGACTGAAGGGAGGTATCTGTTAATGATTTATTTAAAGTTGAGTATTATTAATATTTATTGATGAGCCTTAAGAAAGTAAAGTAACTTTTGGTGCATTTAGGGTTGAAACTGAATAAATAATGATAGTCGTATCCCAGATTTGTCATTATTAATTTTGGAGCAAGTGTATATGTAATGTGGGAGTTATGTATACATTTGTTTGAGGTGTTAATAGTTGTCGAGTTTAAATAATTGTTTTTTAGAAAATGGTGGATATACATGTAATGTGGGATAATGTATTTGTATTAGATAATAATTTTTAAGAATTTTTAAAGATTGAAATGTCATTAATATATTGTAATTGATTAATTGTTATTGAAATGTTTTAGGCTATTAATAAGTAATTGATATCTTTTTGTTGTTGCAGGAGGAGAGTTTTTGATATGGTGATTGATTGTTAGTGATTAGCAGAGGCGGAGAGAATTTAGGAGCTAATAATGAAAAGTTAAGTATTATTGAATAATTTAACTTTATTTCTTAAAGGTATTAATTAAATTTAGTTATTAATTTGAAGATGATAGAAGTACAAAGAAATAGTTAGTTATTTTTGAAGATAAGATGGCAAAGGGCCTTTTATGTATAGGATTAATAGTGAGCCTTAAGGGGGCAGTAGGGTAAAATCTATAACTGTGTTTGTCCGATTTTCTCCCGTTTTTGTACACAAGACATTATTTTTACTCATTGTTGAAAATAATTATCAAAAATATACCTACAACAACTGAGAAATGAGTGATTTATTGAAAATGCCTTTGTGGCCAAAGTTTCTCTTATATGGGAGTACACAAGGTTGTTTGGACACTTAGTGCCGAGAGAACAATACTTATACTAATTATCGTAGAGTCCTTTTGTCTAAATAAACTTATCTTTATTTCCCAAAAAAGAAAGTTTATTAGTTCCTCGAATATTTCCAATAAAATCTGCCGTTTACTCGGACAAGTCCCCAAATATTTTGAATCTTTCCAAAATTTAGTCAGCGAAAAATGGAGATATCATTATTCAACAATTTTTGTGAGTATTATATTGAATTTAAATCAGTAATAAAGCGAGAAGCTTGGCCATTAGGTGAATAAGTTACTTGCGAGATATCGGCCGGAAGCGCGGGCCGGCCCCTGTTTCAAGAAAAAGATTTTTGTTTTATTCTCGAAAATCGCGTTTGTTTGTGTGTATTTCTCAGTAAACTGATGTTCTAGTGCAGTTAGCGTCTTGAAAACACCGTTTTCTCTTACTCGGAGATTAAAGAATGCGACTTTGAGAGTAGTAGCTGAATATTTATCGAAATATTCCCGATAATGTTTCGTCATATTATGGGGTATTTTATTCAGTCTAGAGTATATAACATGTTTTTGTTATTTATAGTGTTTATTATGTCATATTAGATCAATTCTGATAGAAAAATAAGCTGTAGATTTGGTATATAAGGTGATATAAGCGTAATAATGAGTAATTTCTCGTGGCGCGGCAACCCTTCCGCGCATCTTATATGATTAATGACTGTTGCTGAATGTAGGGATAAGCTCCGCCTTCAGTTATTATATTAGAAAGTATAATGCAAGAAAAAGGGATAAGGAAAAATTTCGAAAATATATATGGGCCGTGAGGAGACTCGCTACCAACATCGCGGTGACTATACCTGATATAAATGACTATAATTTCTTGTAGAAACGTCGTAGAATATTCAATCTGGTAGTGTTGTGTTGCCAAAGAGTTGAGCTATTTTTCAGTATATACAAGTCAATTTCGATATTTTTTCGATGAGCGCGCGCGGAAATGTGCCGTACTGCCCCCTAGATGAAGTTTAAGTGATAAGCAGTAATATGTTGATTAGTAAACATTTTAGTAGAGATGTTATATGGTCATTGTGTAGCTGTGGATTGAGTCTAATTGAGTATTGTTTATTAATACAATGAAAGTATTAATAAGTGTTAGTTAATATTTTGTGAAGTTAAAAAATTAATAATAAATTTTTTTTGAGTAAATTTTTAATATTTATTAAATAGAAAAGTATTGTTAAAAACTTTAAAATAGGTTATAAAAAAATTGGAATTTTTTGATTTTTGTTTTAATTTTAAATTTTTAATTTAAAAATAAATTTAAAATGAGATTTTTTTTTAAAAATGGAAAAATAAAAAACGCAATTTTTGTTTTCATAGGTTGTTGGAAGTGTCTGTGGCGGGGGATCAACTAAATTTGGGTCAATTTGATGAGATCATGTTAGAGGGAGGGATGGGGGTTAAAAATGATTTTTTTTTAATATTTAAAAGGTAGTTATTAAGGAAGAAAGGGGATAAAAAGGTTTGGTGAATTGTGGAATGAGCATTGTAAAAGCCTTTATTAAACTTTGATCACTAAAAAGATGAAGATATTTGCTTTTTGGTGTCCGCCCAAGTTTAGAAATAACTACAAACATTTAAATTGATGAAGGTCGTTTCCCAGATTTTTTTCATTTTTAATATTCCCGGGCAAGTGTAAATATAATGTGGGATTTGATATTTGTTTGTGGTTTTTGATTTAAATTTAACTTTTTGAGATTTGGGTGTTTTGGGAAATCCCGGGTTATTGATGTACTCTGGGGGGTTTTGTTTTGTCGCGTGAAAATTGGGTTATTTAAATTTGTTTTTTAAAAAACATGATCCCCCAATAAATAGAAAAGTTATGGTTTATTATATTAAAAAGGAAGGGGAGAAAGGGATTATAAGATTTGTGGGAATTTGGGGCGTAAAATTTAAATTTTGTAAATGAAAAAAACTTTATATGTGTATTTATGATTTATTAAATGAAAATGATAATAAAAATTTTAAATATTTTTTTAAAAAATTGGATTTTTTTTTTAGTTTTAAAAAAAAAGTAAAATAATGGTTGAAAAAAAATTTATTTTGGAAATTGAGATATGAAAATTTTTAAAATTATTTTTTTACAAAAAGTTTAAAAAAAAAGGGAAAAATTTTATAAAATATTTGTTTATTAAAAAAGAAAAAAATTTTGATTATCTTTTATTGAAAATTGGAAAAAAAATTATGAAAATCTATTTTTTTTTGGGGGAAAATGTAATTAAAATTAAATTGTTAAAAATGAATTTGATTTAAAAAAATAATTTAGTACAAATTTTTTGTATTCTTTTTAAAAAGAAATCAATCATTTTAAATAAAGAATAATAAAAAAAAAATTGGGGGGGCAAATATCATTTGTGAATAAAAAAAAATTAATTTAGAGTTTAGGTGTAGTATTAGCAATGGTAAATTCAAAGTTGTATTAGGACCAAAATTGTTTTTGTATTTAATGAGGAAAAAAGATAAATGATATTAAAATGAAAATTACTTGAATATTTTATTTTTTTTTAAAATAAAAAAGATATTAAAAATAAAGTATGAATGGGAAAACCCCGGATGTTTTATAGAGCATGTTTGGGGGGGGGGGGGGGTGAGGGGGGGTGGAAGGCTTTCAGGTTTAAAATTTGGGGAACTGGAACACAGGAAATTCCCTTTAAAAAAATTCAAGAGCCCCCAAAAACAAAAAGGGAAACTTTGTTGGGGGGGCTAATAAAAGCTAAAAATGATCAAAATAGGAAATTAATTTGGTAATTGAAAAAATTGTTTAACAGTAAAAAATAAATATTAATTCATTTTTTTTAACCTTTTGGGTTTAAATTTACTTAAAGAAATGTAATGACACGATTGCAAAAAAAACCCATACCCCGGGGGTGGGTTTAAAACCCCCGGATTTCATAAAAATCAAAACCGGGTTTGTCATGTTGGGCCGCATTTGTGGTCACAGGGTGCTCTGTGCTAATTTTTCCTGGGGTTTGCGGAAAAAATTTTATTTTAATATTGGATAAATTTTTATTTGGGTGGGCTGGGAATTTGGCTAACGTGATGGTCTGGAGTTTTGAGATAGACTTCGGTTTCAAAATTTTTGGGGGGGGGGGGGGGATTTTTGGTTTTTTAAAAAAAGGAAAATTTTAAAAAAGTCTTAGACAAAACAAGGATAGGAAAGGGAAATAATAATTTAAATTATCAAATTTTTTTAAAAATAAAAAAAAGAAGTTATTACAAAAAAGTTAGTTGTAAATGGTATCACATCATGGGGATTAAATTTTTTTTTAAAGTTAAAAGAATGTTTAGTTTTGAAAAATAAAGAAACAAGCCTTATTTGTCAAGACAAAAAAACCCAAAAACTTTTAAACATTAACAAATTTTATTGGAAAAGGAAAATTTTTAAATAATTGATTATTTAACATTGATTATTATTTTCCCCAAAATTGTTCCCCAAAGTATTTTTTTTCATTCAGGCGTCCCCGTAAATTAAACCCAAAAAGCTTTGGGAAGGTTTTCAAAGATTAAAAATGTGAAAAAAAATTTATGGGTCCAAATTTGACCCCCAAAGAGCGGGGACACTCTTGTTCCCACTTTAGGGAAATCTTAAACCCCCAAACCCCACCTCTCCGCGATATTTTGGGTGACCAAAAAAACCCCTGACCCAATTGTTGAGCTCGCCCAGACATTAAAAAAAAATATCACTAAGTCCTAAATTTAACGAGAAATTTTCTCCTTCCCTATATCCCTCCTAAATTTTTCCCCCCCAGGAAAAAGGGCAAAAATTTACAGGAAGCAGGTTTTGGGGATATTACACTTATCTCTATTTTATAATGTCCAAAAAGATTAATAAATGAATAAATACTATGTAAATAAAAATTTTTTATTCTTTTTTTTAATGTTTTATGTATTTTTTTTAAAGCCCGGTTTGTCCCCCAACCCCCCCCCCCCCCCCCCCCCCCTACGGGCAAAATTCATTGGGAATCAGATATGAACCCCCCCCTTAAAAACCCCCAAAAGTAACCCTACATAAAATACAAAAAAAAATATAATGAAGCAAAATAATTTTTAAAAAATAAATAACATCAGATATTAGACAAACCACAGCATAGGGAAAACCCCACAAAAACAAGAAAAGAGGTTTCTTAAAAAAACATGCTAAAGAGTACAAAAGGGAAAAAAAACCCACCAAACTCAGTTTTTTTTATTTCAAAATTTTAAAACCCAAATTTAAGCACACTATTCACAGGGGATTTGTAAACCCGAAATAAGTCCAAAAACTTAAAAAGTGTTCCAAAGGACAAAAAAAAAAAACAAATAAATTTTTACCCCGAACAGTTTTCACAAAAAAAAAAAGGAAAACTTGCTTTCTTGCTCTTTAAAAGTTGCGGAAATCTATTAAAATGCCTTACTAAGTAAATAATCAAAAATCAAGCTTGCCCCTTATTAAAATTTTTAGCTTAATTTAGGTAAAGGGTTATTGGGGGGGTTTAAATTTTACGGGAACGACCCTTTTCCCCCGTTTTAAAAATGGAATTACATTTGCCATCTTCCACATAAACAGACACTGCATTGCTTGGGAAGGGTTTTAAGAGAAGTAAAAGCAGGGTCTTGGGAAAGGGCGTGGAAGGGTTAAAAAAATAAAAATCACACACAAAGGGGGTTGTCACAGTTGCTCTTTGCTGTGACACTTTGGGTCTGGGGGATTTGAAAAGAAGTTGCAGGATTGGTGGATGAAATTGGTAGGGGGTGCAAAAGAAAAAATTAAAGGGGAATACAGGAAAGAGTAAGGGTTAAGGATAACAAAAAGATTAGGGGATGAAAGATTGAAATTATCAATTTTAAGGGGGGAATATGGAGGGGGGTGAAATTAAAGGGAGGGGGGGGGAGGGTTATGAAAAAAAACGGGGGGAATTAGAAGATGGAGGGAAAAAAAGGGGTGGGACTTGGGTCTTGGGGCGCTTTTGCCTTGGGGCAAAAAGGTGGAGAGATTTTTCCAACCCTCCCTTATATGGTTGAAACTGGGGTGGTTGCGCGGGGAACTACATGGGTTCATGTCTTACTTTTTTTTTTTATAATGCGGGAAATTGTTGTTTGGATTAGGAGGGGCGGGGCAAAACTTTGTCCGAGGGCGGGGGGGTTTTTTGAGGTTTACATGTAAGAGGGGAAAAGGCCCCGGGGACTTCAGGGGTTCAGGGTGGTGGAAGGAGGCGGGTTTAGGGGTCCCTGGAAGGGTTGGGGGAGGGGGTAAAATTTTTTGTGGGGGGGCTTGGAAAAGGGTGAGTAGGTGTTTGAAGGAGTGAATGGGGGGGACAAATGGTTTTTAAAAAAGAGTGCGTTGGAGTTGAGAAAGTAACATTTTGAAGGGGATTCAGGGAAACGGAGGGGAATTGAGTCCTGGAGGGTGGGAAGTACAGTGCCGCATCTGAAGGAGGGGTGTTATTTTTGCATTTTAAAAAATGTAGTGTAAAACACCCTTCTGGGAAGACAGTGATGGAGGGAAAGATGGGGAAAGTTTTCTTTTTTTGGGGGACCCTCCTTGGGGGGAAACGGCCGGGGTGATAAAAAATAAAATAAAACTAGTTCTTCCGTGAAAAAAAGAGAGAAAAAATTATTTACAACGGCACATTTTATTTCTTTGTCAGAAATTCCCCAAATTTTTTTTTAAAGGGGGGCCTTTTATCCAACT
>NC_069457.1:1424761-1472925 GCF_026875155.1 Cherax quadricarinatus
AGTAGTACACATGTTCCACTCTTAATGTACACACAATGTTTACATTGTGTGTACAGTCAACTCTCTTATTAAGCTCTATATACGTAGTATGATTTCTTGTAAATGGAATTGAGAAGTTGTGTCCAGAATTAAATAGCACTTGAAAAAGTTTTCAGTAGTACACACTGAAGAACAAAAAAGTCACAAGACCGTGACTGGAACAATACACAAATAACCCGCACATAGGAAAGAGGAGCTTATGACGACATTTCGGTTTGACTTTTAAATGGCTCAGGTTGGATGAAAACCTCATCATTAGCTTCTTTCTCCTATGCTGTATGACCCTTATGGGTTTAGTGCTTAGTTATGATTATAATATAATTATAATAATACTACAGTGTAGGTACGCCTCTGGCAAGACAGTGACGAAGTAAATGATGGTGAAAGTAGTGCTTCTTTTTTTGGGTCGCCTTGCCTCGGCGGGAAATGGCCAATGTGTTAAAAAAATAGCTTTAAAAGAGAGTTGACTAGTTTGTTTAAGATCTGTATATATTTATATATACTTTAAGAATATAGTTTGCCATTTTTGCTAGGAATTTCTTCACATTCCATTCTTTTTTTCTGATTTTTTTAATGTATTCTAGTTGTATATTTTCCTCAAAGTACGTCATTGTTTAAGGCTCGGTTTATTCGTGATTTGTCACTTAGTCTGAAATTGGCTAAATGTTTGCAATATGTCTTCGTTAGCTACAAATAGGGACATAAATTACGATGACATGTGCCAAGTACTTAGGGAAAATAGGCTATGCCAATGTATATTTCTTGAGCTAACTTCCATTATTAACTTTATTATTTTGGATGGGATTTTTTGTGGTATGACAATGGTACAAGTGGGAATTAAGTGCCCTTGGGAAGGCAACAGGAATAATTATGGTTTTATGTATTGTGTGTAATATTCATAATACAGGATGGAGTGAATGATGGTGGAAGTTTTTCTTTTTCAGGCCACCCTGCCTTGGTGGGAAATGGCCGATGTATTAAAAAACAAAATACAGGAATTCTTCAACTTAAGAACACATCGGGGATGTTTTGTATTGTGTATAATAATAATATATGTATTATTATTTCTTTCAACACACCGGCCGTATCCCACCAAGGCAGGGTGGCCCAAAAGAAAAAACGAAAGTTTCTCCTTTTACATTTAGTAATATATACAGGAGAAGGGGTTACTAGCCCCTTGCTCCCGGCATTTTAGTCGCCTCTTACAACACGCATGGCTTACGGAGGAAGAATTCTGTTCCACTTCCCCATGGAGATGTATTATTATTATTATTATTATTATTATACACAATACAAAAGGTCCTCAATGTGTTCTTAAGTTGAAGACTTCCCGTATTTTGTTTTTATTATACATCAGCCATTTCCCACCAAGGTAGGGTGGCCTGAAAAAGAAAAACTTTCACCATCATTCACTCCATCACTGTATTGTGAACATTATATACAATACAGGAGATTCTCAACGTGTTTGTAATTCGAGGACTTACTGTACAGTATATACATGTATGTGTGTATATGTATGTATGCATATGTATATATGTATAGGATATCAAATTACAGAATGAGTGGAGTTTGAACCCATGGCCAGGTGACTCTTAACATAGGCCTGTGTGCTAACCACTGGACCATGCCAGGCTAACAAGAGTCACTCAACAAGCTACATATCTATGCACCACGGGAGTGTTAACATGGGCCTCCACCGTGACCACAAATACATGATGAATCGTCTGTAAAAATCTGCATTTGTGGTCAGAGTTGTGACCCGTGTCAACACTCGTATGGTTTAAAGAAATATACTAAGTTGGATGAATCATGTTAGGGTGGCGTGGTTCAGTGGTCAACACACTGGCCCGTGAATTTTACAACTCACATGCGTTGGGTTTGAACCCCACCCATTTTTCATGCTTATTAGGCAGTTGGTCAAAGCCAAACTGCTCAAAAATTACATTTCTTTCCAAAATTCTCGAATGTATTAGTAGTCAATAATATAAATAATAATCTTTATTTCTGCAAATATGTGATATTTTTTAGATAACGTGAGGCAGTATAGAAATTTTGTTATTATGTACCAATTTGGAAACCTCAACTAACCTTACTAAAAATCTTAGGCCTACCTGAATTTAGTTCTTATTTAACACCAGTAGTGTATATTTTTGAGATAGCTGATTTTTTTTTTTTTTTTTAGTTACTTCAGCTTCTAATTTTCATTGCTTGCACAGCAAAATGATAATTGTTTAATAAGTTAAGATTACAGTTCTGTTTATAAAGCACAAAAATAAATTTTTCATTAATTTAAAAGTGGCAGTGTTCGGCATGACGTTGAATTTACTACTCTCTGTAAAAATTTTTTCAATGGACAATAAAAAGGTATATAAACACATACACAAAGTATAATAACATGGTGTATGCACATGGTATAGAGTCAGCTTTTATGAAGCTCTACTATTTAGTGCAGTTTTTCATAAATGCAGTTGAGAGAGAATATTGAAAATTGAAGGGCGTGTACTATTCAATTTTGGATGTATTTTTCCAATTGCATGTGCAAAAAAATGCATTATATAGCGGAACTTTATAGGAGAGCTGACTGTACTGCCAAAACTAATAAGGAAAAGACATGAATAACAGAACAAGCTTTTAGCAAGACTATTCACTTTGTGTAGAGCTTTGCCATGTTATACCTTGACAAAGCTCTACATAGAGTAAAGTATTGTCCCAAGGAAAATGGGTCCTGCACCCTCTCATCTTCAGCATGGTAGCTTTAAATACTGAAAAAATAATAATTTGGAAATAATAAAGTATTTTGAACCTCACTTTAGCTTCTAGTTATTTATTGGGGTGATAAAAGTCATAGTGGCATGTTCTTGAAGCCATGGATGATCTGTAATATAGTTTTTTCTTCTTCGTTAAGTGTGCTTGGGCTCCTGTACATCCAAATAACTACTGATGTGTGCCAAGTTCTGGATAAGGTGAATCGGGAGCGAGTTATCCTGAAAATATATTTCACGATTGTTGGATTACCTCTGTAATAATGTTGGTAAAATTACCAACAATATTACCAGCCTTGCCCATGGCTGGGCTCCGAGAGTGGCGAGTCTCTCAAAACTCATCACCAAAGGTACGTTTAGGTAAGAGGATACAATGAGACTAATGTGACAAAGTAACATCTTGACAAAGCTCCTGGAGAGCAAAATGTTGCCACACTAATCATGTCACATTAGTTGCACTTGTGTCTTTTTACCTAACGTGGATCACTTCTGCTTGACATATCGGAATTTCTCAAAAATGACATTTTTTTTTCGTATAAAATTTATAGCGAAAGGAATGGGCTTGAGTCACTACAATCTGAAATTAGAGGGGAAACCTCATGAAGACATTCGGCCCCATCGGAAACCATTGCCACATCTGGGGAAAGAAAAATAAAAAGGGGTTTCTTAAGATGAAACAAAAAGGGGCCTTCCTGTGTTTTTTTTCCCAAAAAAATTGGGCCCTTGAAAAAAGTTCCAGAGGGGAGAAATGCCCTCAAAAATTTTTTTCTCCAAAATTGGGGTTTTTTTATGAATTTTTTCCAGCTAGGGAAATTTTTGGGCCTTTATAAAAGCATTTTTTTTTAAATGTTGTTATATTTTCCCTGCCCCATAACTGAAAAAAATTTTTCGCTTTAATTATTGAAAAAAGATATAAACTTTTTAAGTATTTTAAGTTTTAAATTTGCCTATGCCCCCCCCTATTTTTGTAATTTGAAATGTTGCATAAAGGGCATTTTCCTTTTAAAAGGGGAAATTTAAAAACGCTAAAATATAATAAGTATTCTTCCAGGGGGTCGGAGAGGAAGGGGGGCTCCCAACGTGATTGTGTCAGTGTCGGTATAAAAATTAAGTTTAGGGTGTGATAAATTGAAATCCGGGGCTCGGGTATTGTTTGGTTTTTTTTTTCCACATTATTTTGGCTTTTTTTTTTTCATTTTATATATTTGTCCCCTAAAAGATAAATATATAATGCTGAAAAGTTAGACAAAAAAAAATTTAGCCCTCAGAAAAAATTTCCATGACTGTTTAAGAAGGGGCCCACATGTCCTCTGAACTGTAGGTGTTAAGAGGTACCTGAGTTTCCCTGTCCCCCTAATTCATTTTTATTTTTACCTAACTCCCCTAGTCCATAATTACAAACGCATTTCTTTGTCTGCTTTAGTAAGGTGAAGTCTGGGATCTTAAAAAATTTTAAATTTTTAAGAAAACCCCTTTAATTAAGGAAAATCTTAGATTTCCCCTTTACTAAAGCAGAAAAAGCAAAGGGGTAATAATTAGGGCCCAAATTACATTAAGTGGAAAAAAACATTAAAAAACAGGGGACGATGTGCATCTTAAAAAATTCAAATTCTGTATTACATTCAGGGGAAAAAATTTTAAACCCATAAGGGTTTTTTACAGAAACCTGGGAAAATTAGCAATCAATCAGGTTTTGATGGAGGAATGGAAGGAAACTTCATTTCCCTTGAATCAAGAGCTTTTAAACCAGCATCAAAGAAAAACCGTTTCCCTAAAAAGGGACAGAATTTAAAAACCCACAATATTTTTTTCCCTTTTACAAAAAAAAAGGGGGTTTTGGGAAATTTCAATAAAAGGGGCCCAAAATAAATATGAAAAAATTTTTTATTTTTTTTTTATTTTCATTTTTTGTCCATTTTTATTATTAAATTAAAAAAAAATTTAAATGTTTTTAATTTTTTTGGGTTTTGAGTTGCATTTTCCGGGGGTAAATTGTTGTAAAAAAAAAAATGGCCAATATTACAATAGCCTGAAGGGTTTCCTTAAGAAATAATGTATTAAAAAATTTTAAATTTAAATTTCCCTTTTAATCAAAAAAAATTTTATTTTGTCATTCTTTTTTAAATATGGATAATTTCACTGGCTTACATATTTTTCCCAATAAATCTTTTTTTTTTTTTTCAATTATTATTTTTTAAATCTGTTTAAAAAATGGAATTTTGTGGGTGAAAAGAATTTATGGGGGGGGGAAACCCAAAAAAAATTTTTTAAAATAAAATTTTTTAACCAAAAAATTCTTTTTTTACCATCCCTTCAGATTTCCATAATGTATTGACGTTTAAATCCCCAAAGGGGAAGTGGGGGGGGGAAATTTCTTCCTCATAATAAAGCGTGTTGAAAAGAGGCGACAAAAAAAATTTAAAAAAAACAGGAGAAAAGGGGCTAGTAACCCCTTCTCCTTTTACAAATTTGCTGGGAATAAAGGGTAAAAAAAAACCGACACAAGGGAAAAAATAAACAAAAAATGCAGTTAATTAAACCTTTATTGAAAAAACGTTTAAACCCACCCCAGGGGGCTTTTTTCCAAGTCACACAGGGGATCACCGGGGTTTGGGAAGGTACGAGAGTACCTTCCAACCCCAGTGGGACCCGGGGGGGTGGGGGGGGGGGGGGGATTTAAAAAAGGCCCATTTGGGGGGGGGGGGGAAAGGGTTTCAATAAAGGATCACATTATATTTGAAATTTTGTGTTTATTTTTCCCATTGTACTATTGCTAAATTTAAAAAAAAAACCTTTGTTTTTCTTTTTTTGGGCCACTCTCCCTTTTGGGGGGGAAATGGGGGGGGGTTTTTGTTGAAAAAAAAAATGAATAAAAAGGTTTTGATGAAAAAAACAGAGGGGGGCAGGAAAACCCTTTTATTATTTTCCTTTTTTACCTGCAATGTTGCACTCCCATGGGCTTTTCAAAACAATTTTAAGACTTGAAAATTTGCAATTTTAGGAGCCCAAACTGGGAGGGGCGTTCGGGGGAAACAAGGGCCCCCAAGGGCCTGGCCCCCAAAACCGGGGGGCCCTCCCAGGGGAAATAAAAGACCTGATCAACCGGGTTGCACTGCTGGCCCGCACATGGGCCAACAAAACATGGAAAATTGCTTTTAACCCTGAATGAAAACAATTATTTTAAAAAACCAGTAAATGTTAAAGAAAAAAATTTTAATTTATCATTTTTACATAACAACTGGGGAATTTTTGGGACACCTAGGTGGGCCAAAAATCCCCCCCTTCGATACCCCCCACTGCATAACCACAATTTGCTCTGGACCAAATTAATTAAATAAAATATACATACACCGGAAACGGGGTAAATATTTTAAATTTGGGGAACTGTAAAATTAAAAATAATAAATGGTTATTTTTTTACAAAAATTACAAAAAACAAAAAGGAAAATAAATTTTAAAATCACCCCCCAAATTTTTGCTGGAGATTAATGTGTACCCAAAACCTCAAAAAACCCCACTCAAAACAAAACCCAATGAAAATATTGCTGGGGGGGAATTACACACAAATCTAGAGAGCTTATCTGGGGTTCCGGAGCTGTCTTGTCCGGGCCCCTGATATCTCAAGAAAAGCGGGAAAAAAATTTGCACATCCCCAAATTTTTGCCCCCTATTTGAGAGGTAAACCACTTTTTAAAAACCTCTAGACATGAAAAATTTTTTCCCCCTTTTAAAAACCAACGTTTGTACAAAACAAAACCAAATGGCGAGTGTGTCCTATTTTTTTTCGATAAAAATATTTCTTTTTAAAAAATACAAATAGGGAAATCTATTTACCAAATAATTACCGTTTTTTCCGGAAAATATATATACAGAAATTTTTCCACACTTCCCCCGGAAAGGCCCCGGATTTTCTTGTTAAACGACTAAAATTTAAAACTCCCTTCCTTTAAAAAACCCATTCCACCGGGTTCTGGCTTGATTGGTTTTTCCCTCCTAGTAGGTTTTAACCACGTTTCATTTTCCGGCATAAACTTGGTCAGTGTTATTTTCCCATATCACCTTTGTCATTTTCCCCCTCATTTTTCATTTACGTTTTGATTGAACCCCCAATTTCCCCAAGGGAATCAATTTTTTAATTGTGCGTAAACTTTCCGGGCCCAAAGACACAACACTTTTGACATTCTGACAACACCTTGTGCTGGGGTAAAATTTCCCAATACTTTTCCAAAGGCCACAATGTTCGATGTTTTCAGTATCAATCAAAAAACAAATGTCCCCTTTGGTTAATGTTCTGTCGATTTACTGCCTCTGCGCACCTTTAAAAGTTTTTTCACGTATGCGAGAAACATTCCTTACACCACACATTAGACCAATATAAATTTAACTTTTTTTAACTTTTTAAATTTTAATCACACAACACTGCCGCATAAACGTAATCTTTATCATTTTTCCTTCCCCGGATTACCCCTTAGACGGGGGGCACCCTTCCAATTTTTTTTCCCACATATTATTGGAAAAAGGTTTGTTAAACATCTAAACAGGTGTAATCACTCAGGGATGAAAAGAGGCCTATTTTTTATACGTTTTTCCCCTCCACTAACACTGCACGGAATTTTTCCAAAAATTAAAATTCTTTTCCCGGGTTGTAGAAACTTTGCGAGACACCTTTTAAACTTTGCCTATCAGTCCCGTTTAACACCCCCCCTCCCCTCCCAAGGGGCTCTAGGATTAAAAAAAAATTTTCCAGGTACACCCCCCCCCCGGGTTTAACAGAATTGAACATCGTTACTATTATTTAATTCTATAAAGGTTTTTTCCGCCCCCTGCTACAAAATTTGGCATTATCCAAAACCCAAAACCCTGGGCCAGGATCTCCTAGCTGAAAATTTTTTCGAAACAGCTTTATAAACTGTTCTGCAGACAAGTCCTTGCCACTTTTTAAATGAACTGCCCTTAAAAAACAGTACAGGTGAACAAACAAACAAACACTTTCAGTGGAACACCATAAGGGACCTGAAAAAAATTTTTGGATCACAAAGTCTACCCCCCGTTTTCAACAAATGGTTTTTAAATAATTTGTACACCCCTTTCCTTTTGGGAAAGGGGAGGACCTTGGGGACATAAGGATCTGGCACCACAAAAGGCGACATATTTCCCAAAAATTTAATCACCCTTTTACAAATTTGCCGCCTTTGGAATCCCCAAAAATTTCCCTAATAAAAATTTAAAGGGATCTTGAACCCCCCCATGCTTTTCATTTTTTTTGGGGATTTAAAACAATCCAAAATTTTTTAGATGATGAGTTTTGGGATAAGATTGGGTTTTAGCATAAAACACCCAAATTTAGCATTTTGTAACTAAACCCCTCACCTAAAATTTCACTGTTCCTAAATACAGCCCCAATTTCTCTAATTTTGGAACCTTTCACAATTTTTTTTTTTCCCTCATCAATTTAATCCCCATTTCCATGATTTCCTCCTGTAAACCCTCTTTAAAACCAAAATTCAAGAAAAGGGGAAAACTTATATGAGATATTCATCTTGTTTAAAATTTAAAAAACCAAAAATTAGTTACATTGATTTTTGGGTAAAGAAGATACCATTTTTATCAATGGCTTTAAGGGAAAGGGCAAAACAAACTAATTTGGGGCGGTGGTCAAAAGTAAATTTTAACAGGAGCAAAAACGCCTTTTTACAGGCCCAAATTTGCTTTATTTAACCAACCACTCGGGCCTTTTAAAACCCTAAAACAGCCCCCCTTTACAAATTTAAACAAAAGGTAAACCCCCGAGACAAGAAATCACTGGTTTCCCCCTCCAAACCCGGTAATTTATTAAATTTTAACATATCTACCCAAACTATTATACTTCTCTTGCATCTGATTAAAAATTTTAGCCACTCTTTTTGTACAAAACCCAAATTTTACTGTTTCCAAAAAACGGGAAACCAATTTTAAAGGGTACCTAAAATTTTAAGACCCAAAATTTCAGTGTCGCTAATATTTAAACTCCTGGGAAATTATTTCTTAAATAATTAGAAAATTTTACCCCTACATAAAAAGGCTGTTAAAATTTCCCAAATGATGTAAGGGACGGGGGGAAAAAAAATTGAGACAAAATTTAAACCTCCAAAATAAAAAGAAAATAACAAAAAAATATTTCATTGAAGGGAAGCAAATGCCCCATATGCCAATTTTTAAGCAAACAAAAAAAAAGTGGAGTACATTTTTTTTCCCCTTTTGGGTTTGGGCCCCCTTGGGGTGGGAACTCCAAAAATTGGAATTTTTCCCTTTTAATCACCAATTAATTCACCCACCTGTTAATTAAATTTCCCCAGGTAGAATTTTATCCCCCGCACTTTTTAAATTTCCATGCTTCCTGAAAAATAATTTTCCCCCTTATATAAGTGGGGGGACACTAAACCTATTTAAACAAAACTTTGGAAACTTTAGCAAAAACAAAAAACCCCTTAGTTTTAATTTTTTTGGGCATATTTTAATTAATTTGGTTTTTTAAAAATTTAAAAAATCTCCCCTCAGATCCCAAGTTAAACCCCCAAAAAATTACTACATTTTGACACTTCATCCCAGGGGAATCTTTTCTTTTTTTGTCCTTTTAAATTTGGGCAAACAATTCCATTTCCCCCAAGGCAATTTGCACTTTGCATTATTTATTAGCCCTCCCGTATTTTCCCGGGAAAAAATTTACACAGTATTTTCCCCAATAAGACTACAGCCCGGGTTTTCAGGGACTGACTTTAAAGGTGCCTGACCAGCTCCCTCCTTTAAGTAACAAGAAGGGTTGTTTTCTTTCCCAAAAAATAGCATAGATAGGGAGTACAGTACAAATAAAACTGCGTTTTTAAACTTTTT
The DNA here is from genome assembly GCF_026875155.1 of Cherax quadricarinatus. Taxonomy (NCBI): domain Eukaryota; kingdom Metazoa; phylum Arthropoda; class Malacostraca; order Decapoda; family Parastacidae; genus Cherax; species Cherax quadricarinatus. The sequence continues at coordinate 1,434,433 of NC_069457.1, forward strand.
TTTTTTTCTTTTTGGTCCCCCCTTTCTTGTTGGTACACCAGTTTGGGTGAGGAAAAGAAAACCCGTTATTTTATTTTTAAAAAATATTGTGGCCTCTCGCCCAGGTCCCACCAGAATAATTTAAGAATCAAAACAACCCAAAGGTACCCCGGTAAATCCAGGGTTCCCCTTGGAAAAACTGGGGCATAACTCATCTAATGACCAATTTTTGTTTCTTTACTGCCTTGTTAATTTTTAAATTAATTTTAAGTTTGCCCAAAATGCCCTGGGAAAAAAGGGGGTTTTGGCATTAAACCCAACTATTAAATTCCTTTTTTTTTAAAAAAAAAATTTTTCCCTGCCAAAAAAAAAAATTAAATTATTTAATAATTTAGCGCTAGTGACTTAACCATTTTTTTGGCACATAAGGGATGCCTTTTTTTTTTTTTCCACAAAAATTTCCTTTGAGAGTTCCCGCTTGCACCTTATATGCTCAAGGTTTAGGTCAAGGTAGACTCCCGGGTTACAAATTTTAACATAAAACATAAGAACAAAAAATGTAAACACGCAGGGGGCCCACTGGCCCCTACGGGGAAAGGGCCTTATCAAAACGACATCACCAAAGCTAAATCCCAAAAAACAAATCCCCACCCCCCCCCCAAACCCAACCAAAAAAAAAACCCCCCCGGGCCCCCCCCACTCATAAATTTGTCCAGTCCCTTTTTAAAGCTAACCCCAAAGGTTTTCCCACCCTTCCCATCAAACCCCCCGGGGAAAACTTTTCCACGCACTACAAAATCTGTTAGAAACCAGTACTTACCTAGTCCTTTTTAAATCTAAATTTATCCAACCCTTTAAACCATTATTCCTGGTTCTTACCCGGTTCGACACCCTCAAATACTTTTTTTAATGTCTCCCTTTTTTATGCCCGTCATCCACTTTATACACTTCAAAGAAACCCCCCATTTTACGCCTCTCCAGAGAGTGGAGAAATTTTTTTAAAGGGTTTTTAAAAAGGGCTATCTTTATACGGAAGGGTTCCCTTTTTCAGTAAATCATTTTATTTATTCCCCTTTTCTGAATGTTTTCTAAATGAGTCCCAAAGTCCCCTCCTGAAATAAGGGGAAACCAAAAAATTAGCAGTAAATCTAAATGAGGCCCCCACAGTGAGTAAAAGGGCTGTAAAAACCTTTTTGGCTTCTGTTACTTTTTAAATTTTTTGAGATAAATCCAAGTAATCGTTGGCCTTGTTGCGCACACTTAGGCACGCTTTCTTTGGGTTTAGATTTTCCCGCTTACCATGGGCCCCCCAAGTCTTTTTCAAAATTTTGTTAAAGACCAAGCTCTCCCTTTAAACCCAGATTATAGCTTCGAGGGTTATTTTCATTACCAAGGGGAAGTACCTTACACTTAACCACATTAAAAATTCATCTGCCATTTTCTCCAGACCAAGACATTAAATTTTTTTTTAAATCGTCCTGGAGTTCATTTTATACCTCCCTCAGAGGAATTTTACGGCCTATCCCCTTTTTAAAAACAAACAAACTTCTCAAGTCACTAGTAATCCCTTCATCAAGGTCAATTTAAAGTAAATTATGAACAAAAAAGAGGGCCTAAAAAAATGATCCTTGGGAAAAGCCACAATGACAAAAACCCCCTTTAGATTTCACTCCATTAATGGAACTCCTGCTTTATTTTGGGAAGCCCTGCCCCCAAAACCATGCTAGAACTTTTTCCCCCTATAACCCTGGCCCGCCACTTTTCTTAAGACTCTTGTGAGTTTCTCGTCCAAGGGTTTTTAAAAACCCAAAAAAACAATATCAATTCCTTTTCACTGTCAACTGCCTCAAAAATTTTTATTTTAAGAACGTCATAAGTTTTGGCCCGGCAAGGGAAAGCCCCCTCGGAATCCGTGCTGAGGGTTCATTTATCAAGTTTTGCTCCCTTTAAGTGACTTCGATAATTTTCGCTATAATTATTTCCCAATAAATTGCCCACTAAAAAAGAAAAAGGGCAGGCTTTTTTGGACGGTAATTTGAAGGATTGGGCTTATCCCCTGGGTTTGAAAAATAGGAAAAAACATTAGAACCCCCATCCTTTTCTGGCAAAAACACTGGTAAGGATGGAAACCCTTGAAAACACCGTTTTTTTGGCTTTACTAAGCTCCACTTGCATTCCTTAAGGGACCCTTGGGGAAAAAAACTCATTGGGTCCCGGGGACTTAATTTTTTTTCAGTTTTTCCCATCGTTTAATAACCATGTCCCTCGTGACAGAAATAATTGTTAACTTAAATTTATCCCCCGGGAAATAAAAAATTGTTTAAATTTCGGGAAATTTTCATTTACATCTTTTGTGTAAAAACTGACAAAAAATAGTCATTAAAAAAAGGGAAAACATTTCCATTCATTAAACCGTCAGCTGTCCATTCCCAGATTTTAGAGGGCCCCACTTTTTCCTTCACCTTCGTCCTATACACCCTTGGGAAAAAACCCCTTTGGATTAGTCTTTGATTTATTAGCAACTCTAATTTCATAGTCCTTTTAGCTTTTCTAATCGCCTTTTTTACTTCTCTTTTAAGCTGAACATTTTGGGTCAGTAAGGTTAACCTCTCCTCTTCTGATGCGCCTATAAATTCCCCTTTTCTCCCCTAATAGATGCTTTTGCCCTCCTGTTAACCCATTTGGGATCGTTATTATTAGACCTAATTTCTCTTTGGGAATGTATATACTCTGGGGCACTGTGTACTTATAAGAAAACAATCATAAAACAGATCCCTTCATAATTCAAGTATGATTATCGTCAATAAAATAATTAGCTAGATAACCCCAATCAAGATTTGACAGATGTTCCCTAAGTCCATTATAATCGCAGAACGAAAATCGGGGATTTTTACTGTATTGTCATTATTCTTGCATTCCCAATTAATGCTAAAGGTGATGGACTTGTGATCACTTGCGCCAAGCTCTTCAGTGATCTCCAGATTATTCACGAGTGTTTCCTTATTTTACAAGACTAGGTCTAGCAAATTATTACCCCCGGTAGGTTCAGTTACACTCTGTTTCAGAAAACAGTCCTGAATGTTTCCATGAAGTCACTGGACTCTAGATTACCTGTCAAAGAATTCCAGCAATTTGGCTAAAGTTAAAGTCCCCTACTATGACTACGTTACTGTGTACAGAAGCCCTAACAATTTCGTCCCAAAGAAGTCTCCCTCTATCGTGATCCAAGCCTGGAGGGCGGTATATTACACCTAGAATTAGTTTTTCTTGACCCTCCACGAACCCCTACCCAAACAGACTCTGTTACTGCCCATCAAATTTTTATACCTGTTTTTATGCAACAATTAATATTTTCTCGAACATACAATGCAACTCCTCCCCCCTTCCCATTACATCTATCCACATTGAATAACTTAAATCCCTGAAAAATTACACTCAACAGTCATATCCCGACTCTTAAAAACATACCACGTTTCAGTTAATGCAATGATATCAAAGTTCGCAGCACATGCTACCCAAACGTAGTTCGTTAATTTTATTTCTTTTCCCTTCGACTGTTAGCATAAAATACCATCATATGTTTTTTCTTCTGCACATTTTTCCTATTCATCCTTGCTTCTACACAAAATTCTGAAATTATCACTACCCAGAAGATACTACTCCATGACAGTTACTATTAAATTCCAATCTCAGAGCATAAGTCAATATATCCAATACTCATATTATCATTTCTAAACCCATAACCTCTACAATCCTAGTTTTAAAGTCTAACAACCCCCTCACTGAGTTAGCAAGAAAACCCACACCTGCCCTGGATAAGTGAACCCATCCTGCATACATGTCATTTCGGCCATAGAGAGTTGTCCCTACAGTTGTCAATGAATGGTACTGCATATATCCTTACAGAGTTTATCCACCAACAATTAATACCAATTGATCTGGACAAACCTTTCAATACCAACACCTTCTTTCTTGGCAAAATGCCACATATAACAGGCCCCCCCCTTCCTAATCATGTCTATAGCTGTCCTGAACTTCTACTAAATCCTCACTTCCTACCTTGCCTACACTTGCCCTCCAGCAACTGAGGCAAATAATAGAATTGATCCCTTACCGTTCATGAAGTTTGTCAAGCCGGCTAACAATGTCCTCCATCCCAGCCCCAGGAAAGCATACCCTTTGTCTCCCCTTCCTGTCCTTCAAGCAGAATGCCCTAGTCCTATGTATCTAACTGGCTATCCCCAACAACAACAATTCTTACCTTCCATGTTGCGTTCGTCGTGCGATCCCAGTAGTAGACTCACATTCGTTCGGTTAGCACCGAGAATCGTTGGAGGTCTCCACGGGAGTTTCCACAGCAGTCTCTCTCTTCTTCATCGTTTCTTGGCTTTCCATTCCGTCTCTATGATCGTCAACTTCGTCAACCCCTGCTTGTCCCGCCACTGACCACGATCCCTACTTGACCTGAGACTCGAAACAGGAGACTACGACGAATCCACTTGTTTTCCTCGGTCAATCGCCGTATCTCCATCTTCGCTGGCCCTCAATTCTTCTTAAGTGGCTGTAAAGTGCTCGATGGAGGGCATCTTTGGTTCAGTCCACGGGAGCGAACAAGACACTTCTTCACAGAGTTAAGTACAGGTCAGCACTCAAAGTACAGGTCACCACTCAAGAGCACACAAACAGTCTTCACAGAGCTAAGACAAACACTTCACCAACTGAGCTAAGTACACGTCACCACTGCGCTTAAATTATCAGTAATTAGCCTGCCGATTATTGATCTGTCCATTATGATAATTCTTGTGTGCACCATAAAAATACAGGAAAATACAAACCATCATGCATCTCATAGTCCTTCCAGTTATTAAAGCCTGACAAATGGAACCTACACGCATCCATAAGCATCCAGTGGAACAAGTGAAGATACCCTCCCTTGGTATATAATACAGTGGACCCCCAACATACGATGGCATCGACATTCATAAATCCAGACATTCGATCATTTTAAATGCAAAAAATTTCACCTCGACATTCTATGGCAAACCCGACAATCGAAATGAAATTCGTACGAGACGTGTCCACGTGTGCCTGAACTCCCGTGTGTCCAGTGTTTTACAAGCCAGCCCAGTGTGCGCGCATCCGAAAGATAACATTTGGTACAATCCATATTATCCACTGTTTTTGGTGCTTATTTCTGTCAAAAAAGTTACCTGGGCCCCAAAAACTTCTAGATGGCCACCCCTTTCAAGAAAAAAAGGTGCTAATGACTATTGAAATGAAGAAAGAGATAATTGCAAGGACGAAAGTGGAGTGCCGTGTGTCGTAGTGCATGATGATTTGGTAAAGAAATTGCCTGCAACTATGATGTGAGTGAATTTAATGCAGCAAAAGGTTGGTTTGAAAAGATTAAAGATCGTAGTGGCATCCACATGTGGTCAGGCATGGTGAGGCTGCCATTCAAGTCTAATGGAAGGAAATCCCTTCTAAAAAACACTACACCATCCACACACTCCCCTCCCCATCCCATCAATCATCACCAAGATCTTTCATAAAAGGTAAGTGTCACTTATTCATTGTTATAAATCTATTGTTATTGTTGTTATGTAATTATTCTATTTCATTAAACTAATATTTCAATGTGGTAAAAATTTTTTTTTCATACTTTTGGATGTCTTGCACGGATTAATTTGAATTTCCATTATTCTATGGGGAAAATTAATTCGACTTTCGATACTTTGACATATCGATGAACTCTCAGGAATGAATTAATATCGAATGTCGGGGGTCCACTGACTGCAGACTGTGGTACACCCCTGGGCCGGTTAGATCCACCTCGTCCTTGTTCCTGATTGTCCCAACCACCACTGACTGGCAACCATCTGCTCACTGTCGAACTTACTGCTGGCTGCAACCATCTGCTGACTTGGTACCATCTGCTGACGTCAGCCATGCTGGTACCAATCCTGCACGTAGTGACACCAATCCTGTGAGTACTGCTACCATCCTATAACTACTGTACCAATCCATAAACTATTACCAATCCCTGTAAACAAGTACTAATCCGTTAACTACTCAGTACCCAATTCCTGTAACTAGTACCAATCCTGTACCTATACCATCTGTAACTAGTAACGTCAGACCACACCCTGTCACTACTAATACCAAACTTGTGACTGGTACCAATACTGTAACTATTACCAATCCTGTAACTAGTTACAAAATGTGGTAACTACTGGTACCAATCCCTATAACTACTGGTACTAAATTCTGTAACTAGTGGTACTAATCCTGTAACTATTACCAATCCTTTAACACTGGTACCATCCTGTAACTACTGGTACCAATTCCTGTAACTACTGAGTCCCTCAAGTGAGGTTCCTTGATGCTGGGTGAGGGCTCTTGATCTAGGGAATTGGGTCTGTGATCCAGTTTCCTAAATTAAGCCTGAAATACCTCCCATTTCCCCCAACATGCCTGTATTAATTCTAAACTAACGGGTTTTTAGTGCTCCCCCATAATTATAATAATGAGAGAGAGCATTGTAGGTATACGTTCCAGTCACGGTATCCGTTAAGTTTTTGTTATTTATTAAGGGGAACTAAAGGCTGAATAGGAGAAACATTATAGAGAGGTTGTGTTAGGTAAGTTGGGTGCCAGTGTAAATGATAATGGAGAGAGCATTTGATTGAACTTTGTAATAGAAAGGGGTTTGGTATAGTAACCCCACATATTTTAAGAAAAAGAGGATAAACAAGTATACAAGAATTCTGTAGGGCATAATGACAGTAGTTGTTGGACTATGTATTGGTAGAAAAACCTGATGGTAACTTCAGGATGTACTTGTTTATAGAGTGCCACAGATAAATCAGAACACCTTTTTAGTTGTAGCTACAGTGAGAGTAAAAGGTAGATGAGATACAAGGCGAAAGAAGCAGCAAGTAGAGAGAAGTGAAGGTTTATAAACTAAATGGAGGAGGTAATAGGTTAAGAATTGTAAAACAACTATGAGGATAGAGTGGCTAGTGAGAGTATAGACAATGGGGTACGAAGAGGTATGGGGTAGGTTTAAGAATGTAGTGTTTAGTGTTCAGCAAAAGTTTGTGGTTACAGAAAGTGGTGGCGGCAGGAGACGACATTGGAGGAATGATGAATGTAGAATGGGAGGACCACGTTAGCATATGAGAGGTTTCTGCAGTATAAAAAGAAAAAAGTGAAGAATATTGTAAAAAGAGCAAAAGAGAGTGAGTGGTTAGATGATATCACTAAATTTTGTTGAAAATAATAAAAAGTTTGGAGTGAAATTAATAATTGAGGAAACCAAAGAACAAGGAATTTGATAGTTAAAAGTAGGAGAGTAGAGTTAGTAAATGGAGAGCTAGAGGTATCGGGAAGAAGAGAGAGGGAATATTTTGAGGAATTGTTAAAGTGATGAAGATAGGAAGCTGTGATTTCGTGCATAGGTCAAGGAGGAATAACATCTTGTAAGTGAGGAAGAGCCAATTGTGAGTGTGGAGAAGTTCATGAGACAGTGAGTAGAATGAAAGGGGTAAGGCAGCTGGATTGATGGGATAAAAGATAGAAAAGTTTTAAAGCAGGGTAGTGATAATAGTTTCGAGTGGTTGGTGTTATTAATTTAATAAATGTTCTGGAAGAGGGTAAGGTACCTAGGGATTGGCTGAGAGCATGCATAGATCCTTTGTATAAAGGCCAAGGGGGACAAAAGAGAGTTTAACACATTATAGGGGATAAGTCCTGTTGATGTATACAAGGCCAAGTGTATGGAAGAGTTATTGTTGAAAGAATTAATAGTAAGAGAAGAGATGATAGCAGATGAACAAGAGGGCATTAGGAAAAGGAGGAGGGTGTGTGGACCAAGAGTATTGCAGTGAACCATGTAGGTGACTAGTATATAGTATAAGGGTAAAGAGGTTTTTTGTGCATTTATGGATTTGGAAAAGGCATATGACCGGTGTGATAAGGGGGGCAATGTGGCAGAATGTTGCAGGTGAATGGAATAGAGGTAGGTTACTGAAAGCAGTGAAGAGTTATTTAATGAGGAATAGTGAGGCTCAGGTTAGAGTATAGGAGAGATGGATATTTTTCCCCAGTAAAAGTAGGCCCTTAGACAGGATGTGTGTGATATCACCTGGTTGTGATGCAATATATTATAGATGGGGTTGTAAGAGAAGTAACTGCTCAGTGTTGGCAAAAGGTGTGGGGTTTTAAAGATACAGAATCTAACACAACGTGATAATTGTTGCAGTTGCTTTTTGCTGATGACACGGTCTTTGGGAGCTTTAAGAGGAGTTGCTTTATTAGTAATAATGGAGGAATGAATTTGGTTAGCCTTTGTAAAAGAAGAAATTAAAAGGGAATACAGGAAAGAGAAAGGTGATGAAAACCAAAAAAAATTAGATTGACCAAAAAATTTGATATCAGATTGGAGGGCGAGAGTATGGAGGAGGTGAAATGTATTCAGATATTTAGGAGGACATGTCAGCGATGGGTCTATGAAAGATGAGGTGAATCACAGAATTGATGAAGGGGAAAAAAGGTGAGTGGTGCACTTAGGAGTCTGTGGAGACAAAGAACTTTGTCCATGGAACAAAGAGGATGATGTATGAGAGTATAGTTGTAACGAACACTCTTATAAGGGTGTGAAATATGGGTGGTGCATGTTGAAACAAGGAGAAGGCTGGAGGCAGTGGAGATGTTGATGTCTGAGGCAATGTTGTGGTGTGAAAAAAATCTGAAATTCAAGTTTTGAATTAGGAGGAGGTGTGGGATATGAACTCTATCTAGAGGGCTGAAGAGGTTGTTGAGGTGGTTCAGACATGTAGAGAGAAATGGAACAAAATAGAATGACTACGAGAGTGTATAAATCTGTATAGGAGGGAAACGGGTAGGGTCAGCCTATGAAAGGTTGGAGGGAGGGGATAAAGGAGGTTTGTGTGTGAGCGGCAATGGACTCCCAGCAAGCAAGCATGAGTGTTATAGATAGGAGCGAAATGGAGACAAATGTTTTTTAGGATATGAGACGTGCTGTTTGGAGTGTTAAGCCAGGTAACATTTAATGAAGGGATTCATGGACACTGGACCTACCTGAGTACTGGAGATGGGATGTACAGTGTCTCACTCTGAAGGACGGGTGTTAATGTGCCAGTTTTTATAACTTGTAGTGAAAGCATCGCTCTGACAAGTCATGATGGAGTGAATATGGTGAAAGTTTTTCTTTTTCGGGTCCCCCTGCCCTGGTTTGAGACGTCTGTGTTAATAAAAAAAATAAATTATATATATAATATATAGTACTATATAATATTTAAATATTATAAATCAATATAAAATATATATATATATAATATTAATATTATATAATATATATATATAATGTATATATATACATATATACATACATATTCATATATACATACATATATACTCAGCAGTCATAATTAACCATGGTTAACAAGACATTAACAACCATTCAACAGTTTGAAACAAGAGTAACAAGACTGGCGAGCTGCTGTCAGTAGCCCCAGGAACGTCAAGGTGGGAGGATGTCTCTCTACACCTCTGTGTTACTGACGTCGGTAAGGTCGAAACTCCTATAGAAACACCACGACAACTACCACCTTAGAGTTGAGGTAAGTTTTATTGACTTCGTAAGTTTATTCTGCTAAATGTAACTGAAGTTATTATATATAGTGATGTATAAGTGACTTTATTACTAATAAAGCCACAAGTGTACACAGGTACTCACCTATTTGTACTCACCTATTTGTGGTTGCAGGGGTCGAGTCCTAGCTCCTGGCCCCGCCTCTTCACCGGTTGCTACTAGGCCCTCTCTCTCCCCGCTCCATGAGCTTTATCAAACCTCGTCTTAAAACTGTGTATGGTTCCTGCCTCCACTACGTCATTTTCTAGGCTATTCCACTGCCTTACAACTCTATGACTGAAGAAATACTTCCTACTATCTCTCTGACTAAATTGTGTCTTCAACTTCCAATTGTGGCCTCTTGTTTCTGTGTCCCCTCCCTGGAACATCCTGTCCTTGTCCACCTGTCTATTCCACGCAGTATTTTATATGTCGTTATCATGTCTCCCCTGACCCTCCTGTCCTCCAGTGTGGTCGGGCCGATTTCCCTTAATCTTTCTTCATAGGACATTCCCCCTTTGCTCTGGAACTAACCTTGTCGCAAACCTTTGTACTTTCTCTAGTTTCTTGACGTGCTTTATCAAGTGCGGGTTCCAAACAGGGGCTGCAAAACTCCAGTAGGGGCCCGACATACACGGTGTACAGTGTCCCTTTAATGATTCCTTCTAAGGTATCGGAATGCTTTTTTCTCAGGTTTGCCAGGCGCCCATATGCTGCAGCAGTTTATCTGATTGATGTGTCTTCCGGAGACATGCTCGGTGTTATACTCACCCCAAACTTTCTCCTTGAGTGAGGTTTGCAGTCTTTGGCCACCTAGCCTATACTCTGTCTGTGGTCTTCTGTGCCCCTTCCCCATCTTCATGACTTTGCATTTGGCAGGATTAAATTCGAGAAGCCATTTGCTGGACCAGGTTCCAGTCTGTCCAGGTCTCTTTGAAGTCCGCCTGGTCCTCATTCAGATTTAAGTCTCCTCATTAACTTCACCTCATCTGCAAACAGGACAAACTTCGAGTCTAACCCTTTACCGTCATGTCGTTCACGATATACCAAAAATACTCTGGTCCTAGGACCGACCCCTGTGGGACCCCGCTCGTATAGTGCCCACTGGTGATACTCTTACGTACCAATGACTCGTTTGCCCTCCCTGTCAGGTATTCGCTGATCCAATTGCCAGTGCCCTTTCCTTTTATATGGCGCCTGATGCCTAGCTTCTGCACTCTCTCTGTGAGAAACTGTGGTCAAAGGCCTCTGCAGTCCAAGAAGATGCAATCAACCCACCCTTTCGCTCTTGTCTTACTTCTGTTATTATCATAAAACTCCAAGAGGTTTGTGACTCAGGAGTTGCCTTCCGTGAATCCTGCTGTTGGCATTTATACTCCTGTTCCGTTCCAGCCAGGTGCTCCACCACTCTCCTCCGGAGAATCTTCCTCCCATAATTTTGCATACTATACTCTAAATGACACAGGTCTATAGTTTAGTGCCTCTTTTTCTGTCTCCTTTTTTAAAATGGGAACTAACATTTGCCGTCTTCCATACCTCAGGTAGTGCCCAGTTTCCCGGGATGTGTTGAAGATTGTGTAAGTGGCACGCACAAACATATCTGCTCCCTCTCTAAGGACCACGGGAGATGTTGTTGTCCCATTGCCTTTGAGGTATCGATGTCCCTTAGCATTTCTTCACCTCCTCCTCATCTGTATGTATGTCGCCAACACTTGTTGGTGTATTCCTTGCTTGTGTCCCCGTCTGTCTGTTCCCCCCAGAGTCCTTCCTGTCTCTACTGTAAATACTTCCTTAAATTCTCTTGTTTAAGCTCCTCACAAACCTCTTGAATCGTATCTTGTGAGTTCTCCACCTTCTTTCCTCAGCCTTATCACCTGGTCCTTGACTGTGCCTTTCCAAGTGTACACAGGTGTGCCTTTCCAAGTGTGCGCATGTGTGCCTTTCTAAGTGTACACAGGTGCGCCTTTCCAAGTGTACACATGTGTACCTTTCCAAGTGTGCACATGTTGCCTTCCAAGTGTGCACATGTGGTGTCTTTCAAGTGTACACAGTGTACCCTTTTCCAAGTGTACACATGAGCCTTTCCAAGTGGTACACAGTTGTCCATTCCAAGTGTGCGCATGTGTGGGCCTTTCTCGTAATGTACACCAGTGCGCCTTTCAAGTGTACACATGTTACCTTTCCAAGTGTGGACATGTTGCCTTCCAAGTGTGCACAATGTGTGTCTTTCAAAGTGTACACAGTGTACCTTTCCAAGTGTACACAGGTGTACCTTTCCAAGTGTACACATGTGTGCCTTTCAAGTGAACACAGTGTGCTTTTCCAAGTGCACACAGGCGCGCCTTTCCAAGTGCAATCAACAGGCGCGCCTTTCAAGTGCACACCAGTCTTGCCCATGCAAGGGCACACATGTGCGCCTTTGCAAGGGCACACTTGCGCCTTTGCAAGGGCACACAGGCGCGCCTTTGCAAGGGTACACAGGCACACCTTTGCAAGTGTACACAGGTGCACCTTCCCACAGTTCTTAGCCAGATCCTACCATTTAAAACCTTTATTAAGGATGCTTTCCCCAACAGTGAATTCCATTAGCTATCCTTAAGGGTATTTTTAAACCATTTATTTCTTCCCCCATCCTCCTCGTCTCGAGTACTTTGATCTTGGTAAATGGGATCTAATGCAAGCTCGGATCAAGAGCCTTTAGTCCTCCCAAGCCCACTGGCATTCTTTCCAGGGACTAAATCCTATGTGGGTTAGCACCACCCTCCGTGACTGCTGTGCAAGGTTTAGTGGAGCCTTAATGACCCACTTTTAAAGTTACAGTGACCCCCGCATAGCGAACTTAATCCGTGCAAGAAGGGCTGGCCGTTCTGGAAATGTTCGCTATGCGAATTAATTTCCCCATAAGAAATAAGGAAATAAAATTAATCCGTCAAGAAACCCAAAACGTATGCAAAAAATTGTTTTTACCAACAAAAAAAAATGTTAATTTAGTACTCACAACACTGAAAAAGCATGCACCATAACATGACACTTACTTTTATTGAAGTCTGTGATGAATGAGGGATGGGAGAGGGAGAGAGTGTGTTAGTGTTTAGAAGGGAATCCCTTCCCATTAAGGACTTGAGTAGCAAGTCCTTTTCTGGGGTTACTTCCCTTCCTTCTTTTAATGCCAATTAGGGCCAGCTCAGAGTCACAGGACTTTCTTTCGCAACAAACATAACTGTCCATCGTGGCCTGTACCTCTCGTTCCATTATGATTTGTCTAAAGTGGTTTCCAAACAGTGTCATTGTAACCAGTCACCAGCACGGCTTGCTATAGCTGTGTGAGGGTGAATTTTCATCAAAAAAAGGTTTGTCACTTCAGCCATTTTTGCACACATTCCTTAAGCTTTGAATAGGGCAATTTCTTCTATTTCTCTCCTCCCCTCCTTTGAACCAGTTTTCCCCAGGTCTGGCCTCTTGCTCTTGATGTTGATCTATAAGCTCATCAGTGGTTTAGTTCTTCTTGTCCTCCTCCACCAACTCTTCCACATCATTCCCCACTAACCTCCAACCCCAAGGACTTCCCCAATGCCACAATTGATTCTCGAACTGTCTACATCCTCTCAGGGTTTAGCCTCAAACTCTTCAAAATCCCTTTTGTCTACACATCCTGGCCCCAGTTTTTCTTCCAAGAAGTGTTCAAGGTTCTCTAGTCACTCCCTCCCAAGCCTGACCTATAAGGTTTACACAATGAGGCTATTAAAGAGATCCTTCCAAAACTCTTTTAGCGTCAATCGAGTGTCTGTGGTCACATTCAAAGCACTTTTGAAACAGAGCTTTTGTGTATACAGTGTTTCTGAAGTTGGAAATGACCTGCTGGTCCATGGGCTGCAGGGAGGAGGAGTGGTATTAGAGCAAAAACTCACCTTTATGAAGCTCTGGGGCCCCCATAAGGTCGCTTCTGGCCACGTCTGTAGGATGATGACCAGGGCATTGTCTAACACCAGCGGCACAATAAGGACTAATTTCTTTTCAGTTAGGTAATCTTTTCACATTGTGGGCAAGATGCATGGTGTTACCAGGTATAGAAAATTACCCATAGTGACCCATGCCATTCTGTTTGCCCTCCCCAGCACACACATATTATCCTTGGAGGACATTCATTTGCCTGAACGCTCTGAGTTTCAGAGTGATACACTAATAAAGGCTTAACTTTGCAATCACCTCTAGCATTGGCCCACATCATCAATAGCCTGTCTTTCATAGGCCCACCCCTTATGTCCTGGGAGTGCCTTTTCCTCCTGAGTAATGTAGTCCTGCTGGCATTTTTCACCAGAACAGCTGTTTCATCACAATGAAACACTTGTTCAGGTTCCAGTCCTCAGTTTTCTAGGAACTCCTTGAATAACCTGCACATAGTTTTTCAGCCGCATTGTGTCCGAACTGCAGCCTCAACCATGCCGTATCACACTATGGATGCCACAACGCTTCTTAAAATTCTCTCAAACCAACCTTTGCTGCCTTAAATTCACTCACACATCACTAGTATGCAGGCGATTTTTTAATTAAATCTCATGCAACTTCCTAGCCTTTTCACATATGATCGCTTGAAAGACGCTATCCTCTGCTAGCTGTTTTTTCATTTATCCACACCAATAAGAGGTCTCTCACCATCTTCCATCACTTGGCGATCTTGTTTCGAAACACAGTTTAAACCTTTGGCAACAACAGCTTCCTTGATGCTGTTTTCTTGCCACAATAGAAGAGATGTTGATTTGGTTCTTGTATCAACCTGACCAGGCAGGTCGGTGATACGTACTCCACTTTCATACATATCAATGATACTCTTTCTTCATTTTCATGGTATTCCTTACCCTTTGAGGTGTAGGGTTGGCACTAGAAAGCTTTCATTTGGGGCCCATGGTCACTTATTTTCCAGAAACATCTACCGAAAAACACTGTAATAATACGAATATTCCGATGTATGCTTGAATGTTACCGTGGAGGCTGGCTGGTAAACAATGGGACGGGCGGCACATGTGAGGCTGGCTGAGGGCGCACATTGGACGCGTCTCGGACGAAGGCCGCTGAGCGGGTTTTTGTCCACTATGCGGGGCAAAATTTTAGCGAACAAAGCGTCCGCTATGCGGATTGTTCGCTATGCAAGCGCGTTCGCTATGCGGGGGTCCACTGTATTTAGGTACAGGTACACTAATTAAGATGACCACAGTTATCATACATGTTAAAAAATGTGTAAATTACCCATCAGATAACCCAGAAAAGGTCAAAGGGACTTATTTCCATTGAGATCCTTGTATTGTCATAGTGTGTACTTAATCCACCAGAGGCACCATGACCACCATCTACTTTTTCTCACAAATATAAGTACAGTGGACCCCTCATCCTAACGATATTAATCATCCTGAGAGCTCAAAGTTAGGGCGAAATAAATCGTTAGCCGTATTAAGTTTTCCCCCTAAGAAACAATGGAAATCAAAATTAATCCGTTCCTGCCAACCACCAAAGTATGAAAAAAAAATTTTACCCACATGAAATCTTAATTTAATACACACAAAACGAAAAAGACATTACAATTAAATGTTCTTACCTTTATTGAAGATCTGGTGATAAATAGTGATGGATGGGAGGAGGGAGTGTGTGTATGGGGTAATGGTTTAGAAGGGGAATCCCTTCCCATTAGGACTTTGCATAGCGTCTCAGGGTTAACCCCAAACCCTTCAAAATCTTTCTTAATTTCCCTTTCCTTAATTAATTCTCACCCTTTTAACCACAGTTGGCACTGGAATTTTTTCTGGCCCATGGTGACTTATTTGCATTTAAAAGCACGAAAAACACTGGGATAAGGTGAAATTTACCGAATGATGGCAGCTGATCATGAGGCAGGCAAAATTATGTGTCAAATGATTCGAATGGCGATTTATTGTAACGTGATGTATTCGTAAGGGCGGGGTCACTGTATTTGTTTATATATATCTGTCATCCCAACAATCCTTCACAACATCGTAATTTGCCTACATCATAAACACAATGGCTAATTTCAATATTTATTTTCTTGCATTATATCTCCTTGTCTAGTTATAAGGTTGTAGGCAGCAACCACCCAGGGATACTATCGTCCTGCCAATGAGTGTAAAACGGAGCCCAGTAATTGTTTGTACATGATGTGTAAGATTGCTGGTGTCTATTTTCTGTCTCATAAACATGCAAGATTTTGGGTATGTCTTGCTACTTCTACTTACACTTAGGTCACACTACACATACATGTACAAACAAGCTTGGACTTGCCATATATGATTTTTGGTTAATATTTTTTTTCTCGGTTGTTTGCTGGGCTATCTCATT
This sequence comes from Cherax quadricarinatus, assembly GCF_026875155.1. Lineage (NCBI taxonomy): Eukaryota > Metazoa > Arthropoda > Malacostraca > Decapoda > Parastacidae > Cherax > Cherax quadricarinatus. The sequence goes on from NC_069457.1 coordinate 1,450,412, forward strand.
GAAACTTGGCAATGTTTGATGAAGATGCTTCTTAACGTACAACAAAAATAAAAAAGACGGATGATAAATAAGGGAGTTCACTTCTCAGCCATTAGCCGCCTCTTTGCAGTATATTTTCATATGGTTTTTATGGTTGTATTCTCATTTTTTAACTCATTTGATAGAATGGAAGATATAATTACAGAAAAAGACATGATTTTTGATTGCTTTCATGATGAAAAAGACCTTGAAATTGAGACTCAAATTAACGAAATTTTCGATTTTTTGCCGAAGTTCATGAACAATTGTGTAAGTCCAAGTTAGTTAATTTTATTAAGATTTCTACACTAACCACTCTGTAATCACGGCAAATCACAGAAATCCGGCACACTACAGGTCCCAATATGCCGAGATTTTTTGTGATGGAGGACCTTAATTTTGCATAACCCCAGCCCCTCAATAATTCAGTGATCTGAGGAGGTATTCCTGTAATTCATAACCGCCAGTCTTTTGTACTTCAATGAAAAAAAAAATATATAGTATATCCCAGTTCCCCTTGTACGCTGAAATCAAAATAAGTATGCAGTATTGCATAACCCCATAACCCCAATCCCTTGTACTTAAGATCTGAGAAAGATATCTTAGTTTGTATTCTAAACTCAATTTCCCAGTACATACTAAAAGTGGCAAATTAGACAAACACAGTGCAACACTAATTTTAACCCCCATAAGTACACCCAGCTGGAAACTTATAGCATAGACATTCTCTTAATATTTACCGAGAAACAATATCCCAAAATACAGCAGTACATTAATTTTCAAGTTGCTTTTTAAGTTATCAACATTTGAAGAGATGAAGCACATAGAAAGACCACTTATGCCCATTTTTGGACTGAAACTGCATTGTAATTTTCATTGTCCTACGTGCGGGTTATTTGTGTGTTGTTCCAGACACAGTATTGCGTCTTTTTGTTCCGTTTGAAGCTTATCAGATAAGGTACTCAAATTTAATCTCGTTGAAAACCCTTCCAGATTTGAATGTTTTTGTTACTCCCGTAGGTTGACCTCCGGCGCTGGCTTGTATGCATGCTCACCAGACTGAATTATATTATACAACTATGACCTCACTTGCCATGGGTTTCAAACCCCAGACCTGTTTCCTGTTTTATGTACAAATAATTTCCAATACCAAAATGTTTCACAACATGAGGTTGTTAACAGGGTATTGAAACCTCGACTCAGGTTAACTTAGACCTCTGAGGTTAGCTTAAGGTAAGGATTTGTCGGGAAACAGGACAAGGGTTTTTTCCTGACACGGGTCTTCGAATGCAATTAGATTTTATTGCTTTGCATAATATAAAATGTGTATTTACGTGTTATAAAATATTGTTAATACAAAGCAAGCCACTAATATCTTTTGGAGCTATTGGTCATCTGACTGAGGCCTTCCACTGTTTATACCTAACCACCCCTTTAAAAATAATGGTTAGAATTAAAACTGTTAGATAGATACTAGTCCAGTGGTTGTAAAGTTTCAGTAGTTCTGATATCCTCGTGACTGTGTTGGTGCATTTGTGTATAACTTGACACTGCATTGTAAATTTTTTTTTTTTTTTTTTTTTTATTTTTTTTTTTTTTTTTTTTTTTTTTTTTTTTTTTTTTTTTTGAACACGGCAGTAACTTGACACTGCTGTAACTTGACACTGCTGTAACTTGACACTGCTGTAAACACTTGACACTGCTGTAACTTGACACTGCTGTTGAACTTGACACTGGGGTAACTTGACACTGGGTAACTTGCCACTAGCGGTAACTTGACACTGCGTAACTTGACACTGCTGTAATTGACCTGCTGTAACTGACACTGCTGTAACCTTGACCCCGCAGTAACTTGACACTGCTGTAACTTGACAACTTTTATTTGGCTGTAAGTTTGACACTGAACGCTGTAACTTTACCCATGCTGTAACTTGACACTGCTTGTAACTTGACACCGGCTGTAACTGGACACTGCTGTAAACTTGACACTGGCTTGTAACTTTACCCTGCTGTAAATGACCCTGCTTTAACTCACACTGCTGTAACTTGACATTACTGTAACCCTCAACAAAGCTGTAACTTGGCATTACTGTAACTCAACACTGCTGTAACTTGACATTGCTGTAACTCAACACTGCTGTAACTTGACATTGCTGTAACTTGGCATTACTGTAACTTGACATTGCTGTAACTTGTGGCATTACTTAACTCAACACGGCTGTAACTTTGCTTACTGTCACTCAACTACACACTGCTGTAAACTTGGCATTACTGTTACTCAACACTGCTGTAACTTGATCACTGCTGTATCTCAACAGTCTGTAACTTGACATTTGCTGTATCTTGGCATTACTGTAACTTGACAATTGCTGTACCTTGGCAGTTACTGAAACTCAACAACTGCGTAATTTGACATTTTATAACTTGGTCATTACTGTAACTCAACAAACTGCGAACTTGACATTTCTGTAACCACATAATGTCAAATTACGGAGTTGTTGAGTTACAGTAATGTCAAATTACCAGCCCTCTTAGAGAGCCCCACTTATACAGCAGGTTATGAGTAGAACAAACTCTCGAGAACAGTTATTCAGGCTAAATACGTTGTGTAGTTTTTAAAATAGGATAGAATATATACAAGTTGGGGTGATTGGACATGACAGCTTGTGGCTAGCGGGTCTGGTGCTGTGCTCCTTCTTGAGTGGAGTGGCCAGACTGGGTGGGTCTTTGGTTAATCCGGGGGGTTGGTCATTGGGCTAATCCGGGGGGTGGGTCATGGGCCTAATCCGGTGGTGGTCATTGCTAATCGTGGGGTGGGTCCAATGGCTAATCTGGGGGGGGTCATGGACCTGCTCTGCATGGTCCAGTATACCAGTTGCAGTTTTTCCTTCGTAGGTTCTTATGTTATGTTCATGCTACTGCAGTACAGGAGGCCCCACTTATACAGACCAGGTTTATGTTCGCAGCTACTGCAGTACAGAATGGCCCCCACGTTATACAACAGTTTATGTTCCAGACTACTGCCGTACAGAAGAGGCCCCACTATACAACAGGTTAGGTTCCAGACTACAGCAGTACAGGAGGGCCCCCTTATTCAACAGGTTATGTTTGCAGACTACTGCAGTACAGGAGGGGCCCCAACTTATACAACAGGTTATGTCCGACTACTGAAAGTACAGGAGGGCCCCACTTAAACAACAGTTATGTTGCAGACTACTGCAGTACAGGAGGGCCCCACTTATACAACAGGTTATTTGCAGACTACTGCAGTAAAGAGGACCCCACTTATAACAACAGGTTATTTCCAGCTATACTCAGTCATAAGGAGGTTCCCCACATACACCCCAGTTATGTTCAGACTACTGATAAGTAACAGGAGGGCCCCACTTATACAACAGTTATGTTGCAGACTACTGCAGTACAGGAGGGCCCAACTTATACAACAGTTATGTCCAGACAACTGCAGTGTACATATTAGTATACAGTAATACATAATTTAGTGCTTTTTTCCCCTTTGTTTTCCACTTTTTTTTCCACTTTTTTTTATCCATTTTTTTTTTTTTTTTTTTTTTTTTTTTTTTAAGATGCAAGATGATTGAAAATTCCCCCGAGATTAGTTTTCAATAGGTTGAAACGTGGACCTGTATTCAAAATGTTCTCAACATGGACCCTGGTAATACCGTTGTTTTTTTCTTATTATTCTCTTCTTTAGAAAAACACAATTCAAAATACTGTTGCTGGTAGAATAGCCATAAACACTGCACTTAGTGGAGGAGCCTTATGACAAAGCTTCGATTGCTTCTTGATTATTGACAGTGGATGCAGGATGGTACTATCATAATGGTTTCTCTCCTAGATGTACCTTTTGTTATAATTTTTTTTTTAAATTTGGCTCTGATGAAGATCCCCGCCGAAGAATCTGAAATGAGGACCTTTTGCCCAACGCATTTTTTCCATTTCTAAGAGATGCTTTTGAAATGCTTTCACTGACTTACCAAATTTTGTCCATCGTGGTTATGTGTACAGCAGGCATCGTGGCCAGCAGAAGTGAGGATAGAATCTATCTCAACTTTCACAAGCATCACCTCCCACCAGGACAAGATGCATCACATGGAGGAAACTCTACCAAGCCTTGTTCAATCCCAGAGACTCCTTCATGCCCGGTACATACCCAGCACGAATTGTACGTGCTCTTCATGCTTGTACGTACTCTTCACGAAAAGTAACGTATGTACTCTTCTGGGAATGGTACGATTCCAGTTTTATGTAATATTATTATATATTATCACACTGGCCGATTCCCACTAAGCAGGTGCCCGAAAAAAGAAAAACTTCAACCATTCATTCACTCCATCACGAGTCTTGCCCAGAAGGGGCTTTACAACTACAGTTTTTTTAAACTGCAACATTAACACCCCCCTTCAGAGTGCAGGCACTGTACTTCCCATCGTCCGACTGAGTCGGCCTGGCCGTTCCCTGAACCCCTTCTAAATGTTACTTTGCTCATCACCCTACAGCATGTCAAGTATAAAAACCATTTGTCTACATTCACTCCTATGTTAGTAGATATAAATTTTTATGTACAAGTTTATTTCAAAACAATGCAGTGTTGATACAGAAATAGGTGACAATGGAGTCTGTGTTTAAGGCCATGGTTATGCAGAGTACAAGTGAAGCCATGTTTAGACATTTCACAGGTGGTCTTTTGCTACTTGTGAAAGGATGGAGATTAATCCAAAGTACCAATGCTCACAGGTTATAGATTGGTAGCAGGTATCGAGGGAGGAGCTACCATCCTGTCAGACGACTGCAAAATAGAATCTCATTCAGTTTGTACTGGCCACACGGCCCGGTGCATTCGTTCTCTTGTCTCTCATCGAAGTTCATCGGTTCGAGCCTGTCACATTGACTAGTAATTTTAAAATGTTCAAAATATATAAAATTGTTTTTGGAAGCTGGTGAGCTGTTGGAGTGTGAGCAGGGTAATATTTTGTGAAGAGTTTCATGGAAACTGGTTAACTGGACTTTAAGTCCTGGAGGTGAGAAGCAGAGTGCCTGCACTTAATTTGAAGGAGGGGTTTGGGATGTTGGCCGTTCAGAGTGACATATAAACTGCCATATCCGAGCACCTCGGCAAAGGCAGCGATTATGCGTGAACGATGGTGAGAGTATTATTTTCTCTTGGATCACCCTGTCTTGGTGGGACATGGCTGACGTGTTAAAAAAAATCAAGGTCAAATTTCCACACGATGCAACGTTTGTATAGAGACGGGCAACATTTGATTCTGCACAGAGAAAGCCCATGGTTATACAGAGTAGTATTTTGGGCAAGCTTAAGCCTGACTTAAGACTACAGTAGCAACAATTATTATTTGCTTATATTCATGGACAAAAAAAGGTATACAAAAAACAAATTAAGGCATTACAGCTGAGGTTGGATTGATGTTCTGTACTTTGTCTCATGAACAGGTAAAATGACAGGTATGTCTTGCAAACCTCTGCTTACATTCACTATACACATCATTTTCAAGCTAGGAAGCGTGGTTTGAGACTGGCCATGGGGAAGGTAATAAATAGAACCATTAAGAGATTTGTTCCCCCTTGGCATCAGACCTGATTACCTTCCATTCTCTAAGGTCCATATGACCCATGCAGGTTGAGTATGTACTTTGCAGTGAATATAATAGGCTGCATGGAATAAATAAGACAGAATATAAGAATAGTGCAACATAGCATAATAAATACTTTATCTGGAGGTGTACATGTACTGACTACCATTCTTACTGTTTTTGTCTCTGGTAGGATTTCCTTTGTCTTACGAATAGCATACATATATTTTGCCTCGGTGCAGAGGTGTTTTTCAGGAGTCTGCTGAAGAGGACCTCAGTAACACACTAAAAATATAGAGCATTTCTTATCTTTATTTTTGTGTGTGTTTCTTTGCATTGTGAACTACCCTCTAAGTGGATATCTTGAAGGACTTTTGATTTAAGGAATTGAAGCAGCCCTCCACTATTTTATATAAAGTCCGATTACATGCTGTTTGTCGGTTACTGAATAACCTCTGCAGCTTAGTGATTCTCCATGGGAATAATACATGTAGCCAACTCTCAGTCGCAACAAGTTTTTAATTAAAAATGTAGGTGCAGAGGTTGGAGAATGAGTTTGGTAGGTCGTGTAAAAGAAGGAAATTAAAAGTGAACGTTTTAGTAGTACCATACCAGTTACCAGTGTCAGTAGTGACTCACTACCAACTGTCTGTGTGAATCCCTCGTTATTCACTGTTGCGGCTGACCTTTGCGTGTTTTTGAATGCCGCTCACCCATCTCTGCTCCCTATCTTTAGACTGCCTCACGAATGACGTCTAGGAGTGAGCGGCATTCAAAAACATGCCAAGGTCAGATGCAACAGTGAATAACAAATGATTGACACAGATGGTTGGTAGTGAGTCACTAGTGATACTGGTAACTGGTTACTAGTACTACTGAGAAATGTAGGAAAGAGCAAGGTGATAAGGATAACAAAAATTTAGGCAATCAATAAGTGGATATTAGATTGGAGGGAAAGAGTTTGGATGAAGAGGTGAATGTCTTGAGATATTTGGGAGTGGACTCATTATCGGAACACGATGTGAATCGTAGAACTGATGATGGGAAAAGGGCAAGGAGTGTGTGGAGACAAAGAACTTGGTACGTGGAAGCAAAGAGGGAAATGTATGAAGGTATTGTTATACCCACACTCATATACGGGTGTGAAGCATGGGTCGTGAATGCTGCAACAAGGAGAAGGGTGGAGATGTCATGTCTGAGGGCAATGTGTGGTGAATATAATGCCGAGAATCTGTAGTTTGGGGATTAAAAGGAGGTGCGGGGTTACTAAAAGTTTTATTCAGTGGTCAGAGAAGGGGTTGCTGAGGTGCCTTAGATATTTAGAGAGACTGGAAGAAAATGGAATGACTTTGAGGGCATATAAATCTACAGTGGAAGGAAGGTGGGGGTAGGGGTTGGCCTAGGAAAGGTTGGAGGGAGGGGGTTAGGAGGTTTTTGTGTGCGAGGGGCTTGGACTTGCACCAAGCATGCGCAAGCATGCTAGATAGGAGCAATTGGAGACGAATGGTTTTTATGATTTGACTCGTCGTTGGAATGTGAGGAAAGTATCATTTATGAAGGGATTCAGTAAAACCAGTTAGCTGGACTCGAGTCCTGGAGGTGGGAAATGCAGTGTCTGCACTCTGAAGGAGTGGTGCTGATATGTTGCAGTTTTTTAACTGTAGGGAAGGCATGCCTCTGGCAAGACAGACAGAGATGGAGTGAACGACGACGAGAGCGTTTCTTCGTTGTCGGGTCGCCCAGCCTTGTGGGAAACCATTTCTAGTAAACATTTCTTCTGTATATATTTGTAAATGTAAAAGGAAATGTTCTTGTTTTCTTTATTATATATATATATATATATATATATATATATATATATAACATTTATATATATATACAATATAACTATACATACATACAGTGGACCCCCGGTTAACGATATTTTTTCACTCCAGAAATATGTTGAGGTGCCAGTACTGACGGAATTTGTTCCCATAAGGAATATTGTGAAGTAAGATTAGTCCATTTCAGACCCCCAAAGATACACATACAAACTTACTTACATAAATACACTTACATAATTGGTCGCATTCGGAGGTGATCGTTATGCGGGGTCCACTGTGTGTGTGTATATATATATATATATATATATATATATATATATAATACAGTGGACCCCTGCATAACGGACGCCTTGCATAGCGGACAATCCGCATAGCGGACGCTTTGTTCGCTAAAATTTTGCCCCGCATAGTGGACAAAAACCCGCTCAGCGGTCTTCGTCTGAGACGCGTCAAATGTGCGCCCTTAGCCAGCCTCACATGTGCCGCCTGTGCCATTTGTTACCAGCCAGCCTCCGCGGTAACATTCAAGCATACAATCGAATATTTCGTAATTATTACAGTGTTTTCGGTGCTGTTTCTGGAAAATAAGTGACCATGGGCCCCAAGAAAGCTTCTAGTTGCAACCCTACAGCAATAAGGGGTAGAATTCCCATTGAAATGAAAAAAGATCATTGATAAGTATGAAAGTGGAGTGCGATCACCGACCTGGTCAGGTTGTACAAGAAACCCAATCAACCATCTTTTCTATTTGGGCAAGAAAACGGCAATCAAGGAAGCTGTTGTTGCCAAAGGTTTAACTGTGTTTTCGAAACAAAGATTTGCAAGTGATGGAAGATGTTGAAGACTCTTATTGGTGTGGATAAAAGAAAAACAGCTAGCAGGAAAATAGCGTCTCTCAAGCGATCATATGTGAAAAGGCTAGGAAGTTGCATGAGGATTAATTAAAAAGATGCCTGCAACAAGTGATGATGCGAGTGAATTTAAGGCCACCAAAGGTTGTTTGAGAGATTTAAGAAGCGTAGTGGCATACATAGTGTGATACGGCATGGGAGGCTGCCAGTTCGGACCACAAAGCGGCTGAAAAATATGTGCATGAATTCAAGGAGTACATAGAAACTGAAGGACTAAAAACCTGAACAAGTGTTTAATTGTGATAAACAGGCCTTTTTTTGGAAGAAAATGCCAAGCAGGACCTACATTACTCAGGAGGAAAAGGCCCCTCCGAGGACATAAGCCTTGAAAGACAGGCTTATTTTTGTTGATGTGTGCCAATGCTATGGTGATTGCAAATTTAAAGCCTTTATTAGTGTATCACTTTGAAAACTCCCAGAGCGTTCAGCAAAAGAATGCCCCTCAAGGATAATTTGTGTGTGCTGGGGAGGGCAAACAGTAAGGCATGGGTCACTAGGGAATTTTTCTATAACTGGTACACCATGCATTTGCCCCCAATTGAAAGATTACCTAACTGAAAAGAAATTAGAACTTAATGCCTCCTGGTGTTAGACAATGCCCCTGGTCATCCTACAGACGTGGCAGAGCGACTTTATGGGGACATGAGCTTCATTAAGGTGAAGTTTTTTTCCTCCTAATACCACTCCTCTCCTGCAGCCCATGGACCAGCAGGTCATTTCCAACTTCAAGAAACTGTACACAAAAGCTCTGTTTCAAAAGTGCTTTGAAGTGACCACAGACACTCGATTGACTCTAAAAGAGTTTTGGAAATCACTTAATATCCTGAATTGGTTAAACCTTATAGGTAAGGCTTGGAGGGAGTGACTAAGAGAACCTTGAACTCTGCTTGGAAAGAAACTGTGGCCAGAATGGTAGACAAAAGGATTTTGAAGGGTTTGAGGCTAACCCTGAGAGGATAGTATACCATTGAGGGAAAAAAATTGTGGCATTGGGGAAGTCCTTTGGGTTGGAAAGGGTTTGTGGGATGATGTGGAAGAGTTGTGGAGGAGGACAATGAAGAACTAACCACTGATGACTGATAAAATCAACTTCAAGAGCAAGAGGGCCCGACCTGGGAAACTGTTGAAAGGGGGAAGAGAAATTGAAGAATTGCCTACTTCAAAGATTAAGGAAATTGTGCAAAATGGCTTGAAGTGCAAACCTTTTTTTTGATGAAAAATCACCCTCACAAAAGCTAAATTTCAACCGTCTGGTGACTTTTACAATGACAATGTTGTGAACCATTTTAGACAAATCATAAAGGACCGAGAGGTACAGGCCAAATATGGACAATATGTTTGTGCGAAAGAAGTCCATTGACTCTGAAGCTGGTGCTAGTGGCATTTAAAAAAAAAGGGAAGTAACCCCAGAAAAGGACTTGCCTCCTCAAGTCTTAATGGAAGGGGATTCCCCTTCTAAACACTAACACTCTCTCTCCCCTCCTCCCATCCCATGAATCATCACCAGATCTTCAATAAAAAGTAAGTGTCATGTAAGTGTGCATTGCCTTTTTTAGTTTATGTGTTACTAAAATTAACATTTTTTTTTGGGACAAACAATATTATTTTCATACTTTTGGGGGTCTGCACGGATTAATTTTATTTCCCATTATTTCTTATGGGGAAAATTAATTCACATAGCGAATATTTCGTATAACAGCCAGCCCTCTTGCAAAAGGATTAAGGTCGCTATGCGGGGTCCACTGTATATAAAATATATATATATATATAAAATATATATATAAAATATAATATATATATAAAATAATACAGTGGACCCCCGGTTAACGATTTTAATCTGTGCAAGAGGGGTAATTGTTATGCGAAATAATCGTTATGTGAATGAATTTTGCCCATAAGAAATAATGGAAATAAAATTAATCCGTGCAAGACACCCAAAAGTATGAAAAAAATATTGTTTTTACCAAAAAAAAATGTTAATTTTAGTACACATAAACTGAAAAAGGCATGCACACTTACATGACACTTACTTTTATTGAAGATCTGGTGATGATTGATGGGCTGGGAGGAGGGGAGAGCATTATATTCTTACTGTTTAGAAGGGGAATCCCCTTCGATTAGGACTTGAGGTAGTAAGTCCTTTTTTGGGGTTACTTCCCTTCTTCTTTTAATGCCACTAGCACCAGCTTCATAGTCACTTGACTTCTTTTGCACAAGATATCTGTCCATAGTGGCCTGTACCTCTCGTTCCTTTATGACTTGCCTAAAGTGTTTCACAACATTGTCAGTGTACAGGTTGGCAACACGGCTTGCAATAGCTGTGTGAGGTGATTTTCATTCATGAAGGTTTGCACTTCAAGCCACTTGCACAAAATTTCCTTTATCTTTGTAGTAGGCAACTCTTCAATTTCTCTCTCCCCTCCTCTGAACCATTTTCTCCGGGTCTGGCCTTTTGCTCTTGAAGTTGATCTATCAGCTTTATCAGTGGTTAATTCTTCATTGTCCTCGTCCACCAACTCTTCCACATCCTCCCTACTAACCTCGACCCCAAGGACTTTCCCAATGCCACAATGATTCCTCAACTGGTATACTCCTCCCCGGGGTTAGCCTAAAACCCTTCAAAATCCCTTTTGTGTACACATTCTGGCCACAGTTCTTCCAAGCAGAGTTCAAGTCCTCTTAGTCCACTCCTCCCAAGCTTACCTATAAGGTTTTACACAATTGAGGATATTAAAGTGATCTCTCCAAAACTCTCTTAGAGTCATTGAGTTTTTTGAGGTCATTACAAAGCACCTTTGAAACAGAGCTTTTGTTACAGTTTCTTGAAGTTTGCCAATAACCTGCTGGTCCATGGGCGCAGAGAGGAGTGGTATTAGGAGGCAAAAACTTCACCTTTAAAGAAGGTCATGTCCTCATAAAGTCGCTCTGCCATGTCTGTAGGATGACCAGGGGCATTGTCTAACACCAGGAGGCACTTAAGTTTTAATTTTTTCAGTTAGGTAATGTTTCACATTGGGGGCAAATGCATGGTGTAACCATTTATAGAAAAATTCCCTAGTGACGCATGCCTTACTGTTTGCCCTCCACAGCACACACAAATTATCCTTAAGGACATTCTTTTGCCTGAACGCTCTGGAGTTTTTAGAGTGATACACTAAAAAAGGCTTAACTTTGCAATCACCAGTAGCATTGGCACACATCAACAAAGTTAAACCGTTTTTCATAGGCTTATGTCCTGGGAGTGCCTTTTCCTCCTGAGTAATGTAGGTCCTGCTTGGCATTTTCTTTCAGAAGAGGCCTGTTTCATCACCATTAAACACTTGTTCAGGTTTCAGTCCTTCAGTTTCTATTTACTCCTTGAATTCCTGCACATATTTTTCAGCCGCTTTGTGGTCTGAACTGGCAGCCTCACCATGCCTTATCACACTATGGATGCCACTACGCTTCTTAAATCTCTCAAAGCAACCTTTGCTTGCCTTAAATTCACTCACATCATCACTAGTTGCAGGCATTTTTTTAATTAAATCGTCATGCAACTTCCTAGCCTTTTCACATATGATCGCTGGAGAGATGCTATCTCCTGCTAGCTATTTTTCAATTATCCACACCAATAAGAGTCTCTCAACATCTTCCATCACTTGCGATCTTTGTATCGAAAACACAGTTAAACCTTTGGCAAGAACAACTTCCTTGATTTTCTTTCTGGTGCCCATAATAGTAGCGATTGGTTGATTAGGGTTTCTTGTACAACTTGACTAGGTCGGTGATACGCACTCCACTTTGATATTTATCAATGATATCTTTCTTCATTTCAATGGGTATTCTTACCCTTATTGGTATATGGTTGGTACTAGAAGCTTTCTTGGGGCCCATGGTCACTTATTTTCCAGAAATAGCACTGAAAACAATGTAATAATACGAAATATTGCGAGTGTATGCTTGGATGTTACAGCGGAGTTTTGCTGGTAAATAATGGCACGGGCGGCAGATATGAGGCTGGCTGAGGGCGCACATTGGACGCGTCTCGGACGAAAATCGGTGAGGGGGTTTTTAATCGGTATGTGCGGCAAAAATTTTGCGATTAAAGTAAGCAGTATGCGGAATAATCGCTATTTGATGCCATCGTTATGCGGGGGTCCACTGTACTGCATTTTTAAAACTCATCCAACCCTTATTTACTCCACATAATCCTTGAATTAATACATTCCTTCAACATTATTGCTACTCCTTCTTTAAGCTCTAACTCTATTTGAAACCCCCCTGACCTAATCGCATTTATTCCTCTCCACTGAAACCGTCCCACCCGCCTTTAGCTTTGTTTCACTTAAAGCCAGGACTCCAACTTCTTTTCATTCACAACATCCACGCACATTCGGAGTTCCCACTTTGACAATTTTCTTCTTCTCATTCTTTTTAGTAATCTTTACAGGAAAAGGGGGTTACTAGCCTATTTTTAGTTGTCTTTTACAACACGCATCTGTAATCTTGCATATTTATGAGACAGACAAAGCAATCCTACAACAATTACAGGCTTTCGTTTTACACTGTGCACCCCCCTTACACATTTTATATAAGGTGCCTTTTGTGGTTTTCTTGTGTACTTCATTAGAGCGCTACAATAAGAGCTGTGTTCCACTGTTTTTGTTTGGGTATGTGGTGTTGGCATACGTTGCGGCGATAGTGACATTTATTTTTTTGGTAGGATGGCAAACTGGTGGCTTTTACTGTCCAGGGCGCTCTTACTCCATTCACTTTTTCTACCCCCCATGACTGATTTTTGTCTTCATGGAATTTGCAGGAGAAAGATACATATAATTATGGCAGCCTGTAACCCCTAATGTCTGGCTTTTCACTTTTGACTGTTTTAGTTATTGACAACAATATTTATTTTCTCTCTTTTCCAGTCATGTAGCCGCACTATATGCTTTAGTAATCTTCTTACCAACTTTTAAGACAAGTGAAAATTTGTGTAATTTCGCAAAAATCGTTCTTAACGTAATGAACAAAAATTAATTTCACTGTGTTTTTTATTATTCAAAATTGAATAAATGAAATCGCGTTTCAACGAATAAACAGCACTTTGTATGAAAAAAATTTGTAAAAAAATTGGGGGAAGTTTTCTTTTTATTGTTTTGGACTGAATTGTGTGTCAAGAGAATATCTAATTTGAATTTGTGTTAATTTTATTTTAACGAGAATCAGGTCGTGATACGGCCACGCCACAGTCTCTGAAGATTTTTGTGGTGAATAAAAATCATAAAATGCACCAATTATGAAAGAGTGGAGTAGAAAAGGTTCACTTCCCAGGTTTTAATGTTTGATCAATTGTGTACATGTTATAAAGATTCTAATAAATTTGAGGAATTATGAATATCAGGCATTCTAAAGTTTCATATTGTTGTTGCCTCTGACACTGATCTTCGATTAACAAAAAATAAACCATAAAAGTTATTATAATAAATTTGTCACTATGATTGATGATGACGTATTTTACAACTTATTTATATTAACTTACTTTTATTTTAATAAATTGATTTGAATTATTTTACTTTCCTCATCCTTGATTGTGATAAAAGTAGTTTTCTCATATTTGAAATGTTTGTTTTTACACTTGTTCTAATTACTTAATACATTGATTTTGCTTACTGTCCCCCTCAAGGAAGGGTTCCTTGATGTTGGTGAGGGTCTTGATTTAGGGAATTGGATCTGTGCTCCACTTCCCCGAATTAAGCCTGAATGCCTTCCACATCCCCCCCCCCCCCCCAAAGCGCTGTATAATTCTCCAGGTTGGGCACTTCCCCCTTCATTATAATAATTTCTTATTGTCAGTCATCATATCTATTTGAATTAAACATTCAATTCCTATTTTGATCATTTCTATCTTTTATTACAAAACATTCTCAGTATGTTTATTTGCTTCAAACATGTTATTTCAATTTATTGTCGTCATTTTTGGCCTCATTACTAAAAATCATTTGCTGTAATATTAACTTTTAATTTACCATTGCTAATACTGCACCTAATCTCAAAATTAATTTCTCTATTCACATATGACATTTCCACTTCATTATTCTCATGACATTGATTACTTTGAATACAATATTGTGCAAAAAAAAATAATAATAAAAAAATATATTGACTATTAAACTTATTCAATTAATTCTATCATTTTAAATATCTTTTACAAATTCTTCACATTCCATTAATGCTAATTATTTTTTTTTTCTATTTTAACAAACATTTTCATAATGTTTAATTTCTAATTTCTCTAGATAACTAAATCTAATATTTCATACGTCAATTTCCATAATAAATAATTGACTTTTTAACATTCTCAACAATTTTCAAATACACAAAAAATACAAATATTTTTTTTTTTTATTACAAGATTTCAGTACAATATATCATATATATGCCTCATAACGTTTCTTCATTTTGTGAATTGAATCGAAACTAAATTTCCCACAAGCTCTATAATCCTACAACTTACCCTTCATTATAATAAACCCTACAAAACATAACTAATCTATTTATTGGTATCATGTTTCACAAACAATGTTACTAACCATTTCACAGCGACAAATAAACCCATCCAGAGTACATGAATACCCGATATTTCCAAAACACAAACCTCAACGTAATGACTCAAACACCACAAACGTATATAAACTCCCACATTATATATACACTTGCAGTCATATTAACAATGAAAAGTCTGGGATGCGACCTTCATCATTAATTATGTTTGTAGCTATTAGTCTAAACTTGGTCTGGACACCAGCAGTATCTTCACTCCTTCAGTGATTAAAGTCAATATGGCTTTCACAATGCTCAGTCCACAATTCACCAAAACCTATTATACCTCACTTAGATTCAATAACTAATTATCTTCAAATAGTCTAATAATTGATTAATTCCCTCCCTCTAACATGATCTACATCAAATTGACCAACGCCGCTGTTGCTGCCGCCATCACCGCCACGCACGCTTCCAAAAACCTATAAAAATAAACTGATATTTTACATTTCAATTATAAACAATTTTCTCAGTAACTAACTAACTTTAACAAATTCAATTATTCCACTTTAAATAACCTATTCAAACTTTGACCAATACTTCATCAATTTACTAAACTACTCTTAAAAATTACTCAAAAATAATACTTAATATTTGGAGAGAGGTTAAACAATTATTAATTTCATTATATTACTTAACACTATTACACTCAATCCATAGCTACATAACCATATATATAACATCTCTCTCAAATAATTGATTCTAATTCTTAACATCTCTATTAAAATATTTACTGTTTATTTACTTTAACTTCATCTTAAGCCTCACCATTAATGCTATGCATATAAGGCCCTTTGGAATCTTATCTTATAAAATAACTCACTCGATTTCTTTGTACTTCTATCATCAAATTAATAATTATATTTACTTAATATCTATTTCTTAAACTAAAATTATTAATACTTAACTTTTCACTATTAGCTCCTCAATTCTCTCCGCCTCTCCTAATCAGTACCAATCAATCACCATATTAAAAACTCTCCTCCTCCATCTATTAACCTGCAACAAAAAAAAAAAAAAAAAAAATTACTAATACTTACAAATATAAACAATCAATTAAAATACATTACTGACATTTCACTCACTAAAAACTCATTTTTTACAAATTAATATCTAATACAAATAAATTATCTGATACTACATGTATACCTGCCATTATCTCAAAAAAAATTAACTTAACAAGTATTAACACCTCAAACAACAAATGTATACATAACTCCCACATTACATATACACTTGCTCTAAAATTAATAATGACAAGTCTGGGATACGACTATCATTATTTATTCAGTGTTTCAACCCTAAATGCACAAAAAGTTACTTTATTTTCCAGACGCTCATCAATAAACAATAATACTCAACTTTAAATAAAGCACTAACAGCTCCCTTCACTCAGTCAGTCAGTCAGTCAGTCAGTCAGTCAGTCAGTCAGTCTTCCCGCTAAAACATCACACACTGCCTCTACACAACAATCATTGATTCAATCAGCCGCCAATTAGTCGTCACCTTCACATACCTGAAATACAAATAAATATTACTAAACATAATTATTTTCAACACTTACAAAAAATAAAACCAAAAATACACACCTTTCAACATTAATTCCTTCTACTCGCTGCCTCTAACAAAGTCAGTCACCCCACAACTTCAAACCTGAACAATAAAAACATATCCATTAATAAAAAATATATCAACAATTATTAAACAATATTTTATATTTAAAATAAATGTTAATACACGCCTTTCAATAATAACTCATTATACTCGCTGCCTCAACCAAACTCAATCCAATCCTCTCTACAACATTCAATAATATTGATATTTCTCTCATCAAATCCCTCAATTTCTCATATACAACTCCACTACACATATTAAGACTTCAAAACACCACAAATATATACATAACTAACTCCGACATTACATATAAACTTGTTCAAAAACTAACAATGACAAGTCGAGGATGCGACCCTCATTATTTAGTCAGTCAGTGTTTCAAGCTTTAATACACTCTAAACTAAATTTAGTCCTCAACCCATAATTATCTTCAACTAAATCTTCTCCATATATAAATAGTTAATCTTTACTAAAAAAATTAAAACAAAAAATAACTTTACTCATCTTAAACATCACAACTAATAACAACCTTTACTCAGTCTTCCATCCAATACCTCGGCAAAACCAAAACCTCAAACAAATATTTCAATTATTAAATTTATATTTTAAAAATTTAAAAAAAAAAATTATCTACAACATTTCACATTATTTCTTAAACATTGCCTTAAAAAATTTTAATAACAATACATAAAAATATACAGCACATAAAAATCAGTCACTTCCCAACGTTAATTTTTCATCCCCTTTCACCAACCTCAAATATAAAAAAATTATTAAAATATCAATTACAATATTTCAAATACTTTCACACTTCCCCATCCAACATTTTAAACTTACTTAAAATCATTAACATATTTTGAAAAATATCAATACCCCCATTAAAAAAAAATATAAAAAAAACTCAATCGCATATTAAGATTTTAAAACCCCAAAAATGTATACAAACTCCCACTTACTATACACTTTTCCTAAAATTATAATGACAATCTAGATCGACCTTCATTATTTGCTCCGTGTTTCAAACCTTAATACAAAGTTTTTTTTTGTCTCCCAAACAAAAACTACTTCACCCCCGGAACACTTTTTCCCCTATAACTCTCAAACAAAACTTTACAAAAAATTTAAAAATTACTTATCTTAAACACAGCAGCAGCAGCGCGCATAATCCCCACCAACCTACCACCACCAGCAGTACCCCACACTTGCTTCCTAAACAAACCCCGTCACTCACACTTGCCCGCTAAAAAATCACCAATGTAAAATAAACAAAAAATTTAAAATACATTGACATTTCTCGCAAAAAAAAATTCATAGTCGAAAAAAAAAAAGAAATATCTACTTTCTGCACACCCCCTTAAACACTAAAATCATTTCTTTTCTTGGTTAGTTTTTTTTTCAAACTATATATACAACAGATATTACGTCAAAAATACACCACCTCCCCCCCAAAACTTAACACCTCAAACACCACAAATGTATACAAAACTCCCACATTACTTACACTAGCTCAAAAATTAACAATGCAAGTCTGGGATGCCTCTTTTGTTTATTCATTTCACCCTTTATCAACCAATAAATCAAACTGATTTCCCCTAAAACAATATTACTCATTTTAAACCAATAGCCACACAGTCAGCCCCCCGTCCGCGCTAAAAAACCCCCTCACCAAAACCTGCAAAAAAAAAACAAAAAAAATGTCTACATTTTTAATTATTTCAAACATTAATACTTCAATTTTAACCACAACCACTCCACAAACCCCGCCAATCCCCACACTACCGTCAATCACTTAACCCGAAAAAAAAATAAAAATTTTACATCTCTTTTACATCCCTTAAACAAAATTAATAAACAATTTCATAATCAAAAATTATCACTTAATACCCACCTCAACTTCCATCAACCTCTAACAAAAAAAAAATTAAAAACGTAAAATTATATAAATAAAAATATTAACATTCAAACTGATCAAAAAAATACTCTCTAGAATTATAGTGGCAGACACTTTAATTCCCAAGCATTTTAAAAACTTCCCAAAAACCAAATCCAGTAACAATTTCTCAAATAAATAAATTCTTTTAAAACAAAACTGCACTTCACGGGATACTCTCCTTCAACTTACCCTCTTTCCCCCACAAAATCGATTAGTTATTTGACTTATTTTTAACCTCATTCTCAAAAACAATCAACACTCCTTTTTCACCAAAACACACAGCCCATGTATTGTCCGCTCCATCCCTCCTCTGGTTATTTACATTCACTCAGTCAGTTAGTTAGCAACAGCTTCACTAATATTGCCCAATAATGAAAAGCCCCTCTTTATGCTGGCAAAATGACAAAAGGGGGAAAATAAATCAAATAAAACTCCTCTCAAAGTATAAATCACCTAAACAAATATTTACACACCCAAAAGGAAAAAATTAAATTTCATCCCTCCCAAACCCCCTTTAAAACCAAAATTTACATTATCAAATTTTAATGCACATCTACGCCAATTGCTACAATTGCTGAAAGACAAAAAAAATAAACTAAAATCCCATTCATTAATAATCAGAATATTTTTGAAAAAAAACAAAATTAATATATGAAAAACCTTCATTCGCTGGAATACAATCCTTTTATTATTATTATAATCAAAAAAGAAGGCTAGCCACAAGGGCTTACGAATCCCTTTTATTACAAAATTCAATTAACACGCAACAACTCATGACTTCAGGGAAATTTTAACCGATATTTATAACTATGACTTTCTGCAAAATACTAAATAAATCTACTTTCAGTCTTAAAGTTATAAACAGTTATTGCTTTCTTATTTCTACATACCCCAGGGTACCCTTTAAAAAATTTAAATTCAAAATAAATTTTTAATAATGTAAATCAATTCAATAAATAAATGACAATCGTTAAAACTAAATTATCTCCTTTAAAGTTACAATTAAAACCCTTTAAATCTAAAAGTAAAAAATACCCCCCACATTAATTGCAACTTAATTAATATCATTTAATAAAAAAGACTCCTACTTCAACCTCAACAAAAACGCCTTTCTAATGGGCACTACAACATTATAAACTATTTCACACTTATGCTCAACACAACGTTTTGCCAACCCATCTTGCTGTCTCATTATTTTCTTCTTAACATGAATAAAAAAAATAAACTCAAAACACACTTCGACTTCGCTACATTTCACAACGTCGTGACTTCATTTTCCCCCCGTCATTATAGGCATCTAAACTTTGCTGAAGATGACATAAGAACTTATGGTACCAAAAATAAGCCATCTACTATGGAAAATCCCATTATAATAAAACATTTTAACTTTAACAAATTAAATTTAAAAATTTTAACGAAAAAAAATTTTGACTAATAAACTAATTTGTTTGATTTATACTCAGATTGTTTTTTTTTTCAATAAAAAAAAAATAGAAAAACAACTGCTTCGCGCAATAAAAATCACAAATTTTTTATTTTTTATGTAATGAATCATGACCCTTTGGGCCAAAGTCATCACAAACCCCAAACTTTTTTTCAAGATCATGCAATCACCCAAAATAATAGCAATCAAATCTCCCTGGCCCCTATTTTCCTTACCCCCTTCTCAGATGAAAATTACCTACGTACGTTAAATTACCCGTCCTGAATAAAGGGTAAAAACAAACATACGTCGTCACTTTTTTAATAATATCACATTTTTCAAAGAAAACCCCAAAAGTCAAAAAAACTTTTATTCAGGTAATAAATTAAATCAAAAAAATTCATCCCAATGCTCAGCAATAAATTCAAAAATTTCATGCTCAAAACACTACAGAATATATATCTTATAAAAAATAGGGGAAACCACACTTTACTAAAATTATTCAAAAAAAATGTTACACGTAAATCACAAAGATTCAAAACAAATTAAAAATATTTTTTTTTACTATACAAAATAACATTAGCAACAAAATATAAACAAAATTAAAACATGACTGATAAATACACTTAGAAAATTTCTCAAAACCTCTTCCTTCACTTTTCACCAGAAATTAGACCCATTTTTGAAATAAACATTATGTACAACATGCGATAAAAAATTATAAAACTTACGATAACTACAGACATGCTCCTATCAAAAAAAAAAATAAATCCCCACACCATCAAATATTGCTTTCCAACCTTCAATGTAAAAAAAAAAAAATTTCCATCCTTTTCCTATTCTTTAACATATCAATCAATAAAAACTGCCACATTCCCGACAAGTCAAAAAGGCGAATGTAACCCTATTATAATGCCGTGACAAAACATTACCTTCCAATAAACCTATCCCATGACAATTTATAAAATTAGTCAATGTAATCAAAACAGTATGTATATTACATATTGGGAAAAATCTTTTTGGTCATCAAATACCGTGTCCTAAGCTTAAATTAAAATTTATGCTTTTTTGTCTAGGGTTTGTGAACAATTATGCCATGCCCAATATGATCAAAGTTAAATAGACAAGGGGGGGGGGGGGGGGGTGATGCGTACTTCAACGCACAAAAAGTGCCTAATTAATGGTATATTGGACATGGAATCAACGAGGTTAAAAATTAATTTATTCCATTTTTTTTCTTATTTAAGCTAATGGGGATTTATGACACTGATATAACTTTTAAATAAATTTAAAAAAAACTGGTGATATACGTATCAACTTCTGCATATATAAGAATATGTAATATACGAGTCCGTGACTATATCATATGTAATCCTCTCATGGATAACGCCATCCATAATTATAGAAACGGTTTTTAGTTATATAGTCATAAAAACTTCAATCTCATGTTCTTTTTTCCATATATCATTTGTCATCTTGATTTTAATCTATGCATCTTATACTAAATATGAAATTTCTTCTCGTCAAGATAGTATGTTAAAGGTTTAAATCATTTTGTTTTATTCCTTCCTGCGTTCAAACAATAGGTATGATCTGCAGTCAAAGAGGAGGGGGGGGGGGATTGTGGGTCTACTGCTCAAATATATTTTATTACAATTTTACTTTAATAAAGTCTATATCGCTGATATGAAGACAAGTGAAATTTGTCTTTAAATACCATTTTGGTCTATACTTCCAAGCCCAAAGGGCCTGTCACCAAACTTAAATACTATTACTACAATTGCCATTTTCCAAATTATCGTCACTATGCCAATTTGTGTGATATGTTAAAAACATTAGCCAAAGGTAGCCAAAGTTCCTCTTTACATTTCTTTAACACCTTTGCAAATACTCCAGAAGGACCTGGCGATTTCTTGCCTTTCAGCTTCTCTATTTGTCCCCAGGACCATGCCACTAGTTACCGTAATCGTACATACTTTATTATCCTATTCGACATAATCCATTATTTCTGAAATTTCAATACTATTTTCCGGGGTGAAAACGGACAGCAAGTAAGTACTATTTAAAATTTCACACATATCCTCATCACTGTCACTCATCTGACCACTTACTCTCAAGCGAGCCAATCTTGTCCCTAATCTTACTTCTGTATATCTGAAACAACACTTTTGGGTTACTCTTTGAATACCTTGCTACATTAACCTCACATGCCCTTTTTGCCTTTCTTATTCCTTTCTTTATTTGAATATATTCAATTTCTAAACTGCCCATCCCCTCTTTTCATAAAACTATTATATGTCTCCCTTTTTACAAATGACTTAATCTATTCTTCATCCATTTACCATCATTTTGGTTACATTAAAATTTCCCCTACTCCAAAAAAAAATTTGTCTGGGCACCTACACTATGCTCTGAAAAATGTCATATTGATAGCCATCACCCAACTTTCCTGACCCCTTCTCACATTTCCCCAAATTTATCCCACCCACTTCATTTTTTAGTCTCATCAAGTCCGCCAAAACGAAAATCTAAGACATATTTGATTGCACCAGTTAGTTAGTTATTTGGGTAATTCCATGAATAGTAACTAAGGGATTTGTCATC
>NC_069457.1:1473425-1577110 GCF_026875155.1 Cherax quadricarinatus
TTTTGTTGGCACTGGCCATCCCCCACTGAGGAAAATTACCTGAAAAAAGAAACTTTTTTTTTTCCATCTTTTCACAAAATCACTGTCCCCGCCCCCCCTTAAAAATTCATGCTACCCAAATTTTAAAAAACGTCCTTTTTTCAAAATTTTACTCTTTTTTCAAAAAAAAGGGGAGAAAAGACTGTGAATTCAAAACTGTTGGAAAAGGGTGACCCCAAATTTCCCTTGGACAGGAGTTCCGGAAGGGATTTTTAAATTCTTCTCGGGATATTGACCCAAACGGGAAAGCTGGGAGCTTAAAAGGAGATTAAGGGAAATTGAATTCTTCTAAAATTTTAAATTTAAATTTGCAGTTTTCCCTTTTTCTTTTAAATTTTTCCCAAAGACAGCGAAAGTGAAATTTTTTTGCATACACAAACATGGGGAAAAGGGTGCTTTGCCATGTATGTAATCAAAAATAAATGCACACAGGGCACTTTTCTTATATCATGCATGTGCAACTTTTTACTTTAAGATGTAAATGCACATTTTGGGGAAACAACAATTGTATATGCGTATAAAATTATGTGCTTTCCCCCAATACATTTTAATTAAAATTTCAAAGATTTAAGACCCTTTGATGCTCTTTAGTAGACACTTTTCCACCTTAATGTACCCAATTTTTAAACTTTGGTGGGTACGTAAACCCCCTTTTTAACCAAAAACGGGGTACAATTCTTGAAAGGGGAATTGAGAAGTTGTGTCCAAAATTTTAAATTAGCACAAAAAAAAGTTTTCAGTGGGACACACTAAAGAAAAAAAAAATTCACAAAAACCGTGACTGGAACAATACACAAATAACCCCCCAAAAGGGGAAAAGAGGAGTTTTAGGGATGCCCTTTTCGGTTTTTGATTTTTAAATGGCCAATTGGGAGGAAAACCCTTTCATTAGCTTCTTTCCCATGCTTTTTTCCCCCCTTTTTGGGTTTAGTTTTTTGGTTATATTATAATATAATTTAAATAAAAACTAAAATGTAGGAAAGGGCCCCGGCAAGACAGTGACAAGTAAAGATGGTGAAAGAAACGTTTTCTTTTTTTGGGCCCGCCGGGCCTCGGGGGGAAATGGCCAATGGGGGTTAAAAAAATAGTTTTAAAAGAAGTTTACATTTTGTTTAAGATCTGATAATTTAAAATACTTTAAGAATATTTTTTGCCTTTTTTTGCTGGGAATTTCTTCACATTCCATTCTTTTTTCTGTTTTTTTTTAATTATTCAATTGTAATTTTTCCTCAAATACCCCCATTTTTTAAAGGGCCCCGGTTTAAATTCCCGCGTTTGGGTCATTTAGTCTAAATTTGGGCCCCTAAATGTTTGAAAATTTTCCCTTCGTTAGCCTACAAATGGGGACAAAAATTTAACGATGACAATTTTCCAAAATTTTATTTTAGGGAAAATAGGCAAATACCAATGTATTTTTTCTTGAGCAAACTTCCATTATTAACTTTATTTTTTTTGGGAGGGGTTTTTTTTTTGGGGTATGCCCAATGGAAAAAAGGGGGAAATTTAAAAGTGCCCTTGGGAAGGCAACAAATAATTAGGTTTTTAAGGGAAATTGTGTTAATATTCATAATACAGGATGGGAGTGAATGGGGGGGAATTTTTTTCTTTTTCAGGCCACCCTGCCTGGGGGGAAAGGGGCCGATGTATTAAAAAACAAAATACGGGAATTTTTTCAATTTAAAGAACACATCGGGGATGTTTTGTATTGTGTATAATAAAATATATGTATTATTATTATTATTATACACAATACAAAAGGCCCCCAATGTTTTTCTTAAGTTGAAGATTTCCCGATTTTGTTTTTATAAACATGGGCCATTTCCCACCAAGGTAGGGTGGCCTGAAAAAGAAAAATTTTCACCTCATTCACTCCACACTGTATTGGAACATTATAACAAACAGGGATTCTCAACGTTTTTTGAAATTCGGGACTTACTGTGCAGTATTACATGTATGGGGTTATATGTAGTATGCAATGTATTTGTATAGGATATAAAATTAAGAATGAGGGGATTTGAACCCATGGCCGGGTGACTCTTAACATGGGCCTTGGCTAACCACTGGACCATGCGGGCTAACAAAATACTCAACAAGCTACATACTACGACCACGGGAGTGTTTACATGGGCCCCACCGGACCAAAAATACATGAGAATCGTCTGAAAAATCTGCTTTTTGGGGTCAGATTGTGACCCGGTCAACACTCGTATGGTTTAAAGAATTATACTTTTTGGATGAATCATTTTTAGGGGGGCGGGGGTTCAGTGGTCAACCACTGGCCCATAAATTTTTACAACTCACATGCGGGGTTTGAACCCCCCCATTTTCATGCTTATTAGGCAGTTGGCAAAGAAAAACTGCTAAAAAATTACATTCTTTCCAAAATTCTCGAATGTATAATAGTCAATAATATAAATAATAATCTTTTTTCACAAAACTGATATTTTTTAGATAACGTGGGGCAGTGTTTTTGTTTATGTACCAACTTGGAAACCTCAACTAACCTTACTAAAAATCTTAGGCCTACCTAATTAGTTCTTATTTAACACCATATGATATTTTTGAGATAGCTGTTTTTTTTTTTTTTTTTTAGTTATTCAGTTTTCAAATTTTTTCATTGCTTGCACAGAAAAATATAATTTTTTAATAATTTTTGAACATTTCTTTTTATAAAGCACAAAAAAAAATTTTTCATTAATTTAAAAGTGGCAGTGTTGGGCATAGCTAAAATTTACTACTCTCTGTAAAAAATTTTTAAAATGGACAATAAAAAGGTATATAAAACATACACAAAGTATAAAACATGGTTATCCGGGAAAGAGTCAGCTTTTAAAAAGCTCTACTTTTTAGTGCATTTTTTCATAATGCATTTGAGAGAGAATATTGAAAATTGAAGGGCGTTACTATTTAATTTTGGATGTTTTTTTCAATTGCATGTGCAAAAAAAAAGCATTATAAGCGGAAATTTATAGGAGAGCTGACTGTACTGCCAAAACTAATAAGGAAAAAACATGAAAAACAGAACAAGCTTTTAGCAAGACTATTCACTTTTGGGAGAGCTTTGCCATGTCATGCCTTGACAAAGCTCTACATAAGAAAGTATTGTCCCCGGAAAATGGTCCTGCACCCCTTATCTTTAGCATGGAGCTTTAAAAACTGAAAAAATAAAATTGGAAAAAATAAAGTATTTTGAACCTCACTTTTGCTTTTAGTTATTTTTTGGGGGGAAAAACAAGTGGCAGTTCTTAAAGCCCTTGATGATCTGTAAATATTTTTTCTTCTTTTTTAAGTGTGCTTGGGCTCCTTACATCCAAAAAAATGGATTTTGCCAAATTCTGGAAAGGTGAATCGGGGGCGAGTTTCCTAAAATATTTTCACGATTGTTGGATTACCTCTGTAATAATGTTGGTAAAATTACCAACAATATTACCAGCCTTGCCCATGGCTGGGCTCCGAGAGTGGCGAGTCTCTCAAAACTCATCACCAAAGGTACGTTTAGGTAAGAGGATACAATGAGACTAATGTGACAAAGTAACATCTTGACAAAGCTCCTGGAAGCAAAATTTGCCACACTAATCATGTCCAAAAGTTGCACTTGTGTCTTTTTACCTAACGTGGAGCACTTCTGCTTGACATATCGGGAATTTCTCATTAGTGACATTGCATTTTCGTATATAATTATAGTGAAAGGAATAGGCATTGAGTCACTACAATCTGCATTTAGGAGAGGAACCTCATGAAGACATACCGGTCCATGCTGGACCATTGCCACATCTGGGGAAAGAAAAATAGAGAAGGTCTTAAGATGATACAGAAGGGGCCTTCTCTGTGTTTCTTTTCCCAAATTGTGGCTTGACAATGCTTCCAGATGGACAGAACTGCCCTCACAAATTTTCTCTCCTAAGTTCGGGTTATTTATGAATTGTTCCAGCTACGGTATTATGACTTTATATAAGCATTATTTTTAAATGTTAGTTATATTTCCAGTGTCATAACTGACGAAATTTTTGCTGTATGATTATTGAAAAAAGATATGAAACTATTTAAGTATTTTAAATGTTAATTGTCCTATGTCCCCCTAGTTGTAATTTGAAATGTTGACATAAAGGGCAGGTCATTTAAAGGGTAATTAAGACGCTATATATCAATAAGTATTCTTCCATGGGGTCGGAGAGGAAGGGTGGCTGCAACGTGATTGTGTCAGTGTCGTGTATGAAAATTGTAGATGATGGTGTGATGATTGTAATCCTGGCTCTGTATTGTATGTATATTTTCCACATTACTGGCTTTTGTTTTTCATTTTATATAGCTTGTACCTCAAAGATAAATATATTAATGCTGTAAAGTTAGACAAAAGCAATTAGTCTCAGAAATAATGCATGACATGTATTAAGATGGGTCACATGTCCTCTGATACTGTAGGTGTTAAGAGGTACCTGAGTTTCCCTGTCTCCTAATATCATATTTACTTTTACCTATCTACCTAGTCCATAATTACTATCGCATTTGCTTTGTCTGCTTTAGTAAGGTGAAGTCTAGGATCTTCAAAAATTTATTAAGTTATACCATGAATTAAGGAAAGATCTTAGACTTCACCTTACTAAAGCAGACAAAGCAAATGGGGTAATAATTATGGACAAATTACATTATAGTGGAAAAATAACATTAAAAAACAGGGGAACTGATGTGCAACTTAAATATTCTATTCTGTATTACATTCATGGGAAAGAATTAAACCCATAAGGGTCTACCACCTGGGAAATTACAATAAATCGGATTGATGGGGAATGGAATGTAGCTTCGTTCCTTGAATCAAACTTTTCACCACTCAAAGCCCGTTTCCCTAGAAAGGGAAGTTCAAAAAAACAGATATTTTTTTTCCCTTTTACAAAAAAAAAGGCCCTTTAAATTTTTCAATAATGGGGTCAAAATAAATATGAAACAATATTATGGTTTTTTTATTTTCATGGTTGCCCATTTTTATTATTAAATTAAAAAATATTTTAAAAAGTTTTATTTTTTTGGTTTGATTGCATTTCCGGGGTAAATTGTTGTAAAAAAAAAAATGGACAATATTACAAAAACCTAAAAGGGTTTTTGAGTTAAGTATTAATAATTAAACTTAATTTCTCTTTTTAATTTTCAACAAAATTATTGCATTGCTTTTTTAAAAATATGGAAATTTCCGGGTTTTACAATTATGAAAATAAACTTTTTTTTTTTTTTTACATATTATTATTTTTTAAAAATTGAAAAAATGTGAATATGTGTGTTAGTATTTTTGGTGGGGGGAAACCCTTAAAAATTTTTTAATAAAATGTTTACAATTTTTTCTTTTGTACCATCCTTCAGATTCCAAAAATGTATTGCGTTTATTTTCCCATGGGGAAGTGGGACGAATTTTTCCTCAAAAGTCAGCGTGTTGTAAAAAGGCGACTAAATGACGGAAAAAGGGGGCTAGAAAACCCCTTCTCCTTACAATTGCTGGAAAATGGTATAAAATACCGACACAATGGAAATATAAACACAAATGCATATAATGTGATCCTTTATTAAAAACTTTTCACCCACCGGGGGCTTTTTAAAATCAAACGGATCTCCCGGGGGGTTTGGGAAATCTCTCTCCCTTCCCAAACCCCCAGGTAGACCCGTGTGTGATTTAAAAAAAAGCCCACTGTGGGGGTGAAACGTTGCAATAAAGGATCCATTATACTGCATTTGTGTTTATATTTCCATTGTACATATTGCTAAATTTTAAAAAGAGAAACCTTTTTTTTTTCCTTTTTTAGGCCCTCGCCTTTGGTGGGATAGGGCTGGTTTGTTGAAAAAAAAAAAATGATTTTAAAGGGTTTTGATGAAAAAACAATGGGCAGTAAAATTTTTTATAATGTTTCCATTTTTCCCTGAAAAGTTGCACACCCATAGGCTTTTCATACTAATTTAAACTTGCAGTGCTACCCTGGAGGGTCTATCGGGAGGGCATTCTGGGGATCAATGGCCCCAGGCCTGGTCCATGCCCAGGCCTCCCAGGGGATCAAGACCGATCAACCAGGTTCTATGCTGGTCCACTACCCCAACATCATGTGGAAAATTGCATTATCTAAATGAATAATTTGTACAAACAGTAATATAAAGATAATTTTTTATTTTCATTTACATAGACAACTAAAATTTTGGGGACACCTGGGCGAAAAAATTCCCCCTTCGATCCCTCCACTGTCAAAACCACAATTTGCTTGGACCTTTAATTAAAGAAATATACATACACCAGGAATATGGTAAATAAATAAATTTTGGACTTACATTAAAAAAAATAAATAGTTATAATATACACAATTACAAACAGAGGGAAAAAAATTCTTAATATCATCACCAAATTTGACTGGAAATTATGTGTAACATATCAGAAAACCCACTCAAAATAAATCAATGAAAATAGTGGGCCAGAATTACACACAAATCTAGAGAGTTATCGGGAGGTTCCGGGAGCTGTCTTGTCCAGTGTCGTATCTAAAGTTATGCGGGAAAGCACATCCCCCCAAATTTGCCTCCTATTTGAGAGGTAACACAATTTAAACCTCTAGAGATAAAAAATTCTTCCCTTTACACCAACTTTTGTACAAAATTTTCAAAACCAAAGATGGCGAGTGTGTCTATTTTTTTTTTTTTTTTTGAAAACATACTTCTTTTAAAATAAAAATAGGGCATCTATTTATCTAAAAATTTACCGTATTTTTGGAAAATATATTACAGTATTTTCCACCTGCGGCCGGCCCGGGAGTTCGTTTTAAAGACTCAAATTACCCTTCCTTAAAGACAAATTCCACCGGGTCTGGCTTGAGTGGTTGTTCCCCCTAGTAGGTTTACCACGTTTCATTTTCCGCTCATTTGGTCAGTTTATTTTTCCTACCTCGTTCACTTTCCCCCGGTTTTCTTTCTTTTGGATTGAACACCTAATTCCCAGGGAAATCAATTTTTTTAATTTGTGCGTAAAACTTTCCTGGCCGGACACAACACTTTGACATTCCTAACACCTTGTCATCTGGGTACAATGTTAATCTTTTCCAAAGGCCACAATTTCGAGTTTTCATAAAATCAACCAATGTCCCCGGGTTAAAATTTTTCTGTCATTTACTGCCTCTGTCGCACCATAAAAGGTTCAGTAGTGGAGAAGACTTTCCCTTTACACCCACATTAGACCAAATGATAATTACTTTATTTAACATTTTAAAATTTTTATCACACAACACTGCCGCATCACTGTAATTTTTATCACTTTCTTCCGGATTATCCTATAGACGGGGGCAGTTTCCCAAATTTTTCTTCCACATTTTAGGTGAGAAGGTTTTAATACATTGCATCGGGTGTATCATCTGTATGAAGAGGCCTATTTTTTATCGATTTTCCCCTCGACTAACACTGCACGGAAATTCTTCCAAAAAAATTTCTCTTCCTGTAGACTTTGCGGAGACACCTCTTACGGGCCTACATCTTTCGAACAGCCCCCCCCCTCCAAGGGGGTCTAGGAGTAAAAATTTCCAGGTACACCCCCGCGGGGTTTAAACAAGATAAAAACATGTTTATTTTTTTAAATTTCTATCAAGTTTTCAGCACCTGCTAAAAAATTTGTGGCTTTATCCAAAACACAACCTCGGACAGGTTCCCCTGTGAAAATTTTCAAAAACGCTTTAAAAACTGTTCCGCAGACAGCCCCGGCCCACTTCTAAATGAACTGCCCTAGTAGCATACGGGTGAAAAAAAAAAAACACTTTCAGTGGAACACCTTGAAGTACCTGTTAAAATTATGGATCACTATAGTCAAAACCCCTTGTTACATCAAAGGGTTTCAAAATTTGTACACGCTCCTTTGGCAATGGTGGGGGCCCGGGGGTACATATAGGATCGGGCACCCACAGGCGACATATTAACCAAGATTTAATCCCCTTTTTTTACACTTTGCCGTCCTTGTGGAATCCAAAATTTTCCCTAATAAATTTAAGGTTCTTTACCCCCCAGCATTACATTTTTATGGGCATTTAGAACAATCAAATTTTGTTAGATGAGAGTTTTGGGCATAAGATAGGTTTTTACATAATCCCAATTCAGCATTTTGTAATCCCTCTGCCCCAAATTTACACTTTTCCCTCTAAAAACAGCCCCAATTTTCTCTTTTATGGAATTTTTCACAATTTTCCCTCATCAATTTAATCCATTTCCAAGATTTCCTCCTTACCCTCTTTATCCAAAATTCAAGAGGAGTAAAAAACCTTATAGAGATATTCATTTTGTTTAAAAATTTAAACCCCAAACTTGTTACATTGTTGTTTGGGTAAAGAAAAAATACCATTTATATAAATGGCAAGGAAGGACAAACAAACTATTGGAGTGTGGTCACATAATTTCAACAGGAGCAATATACCCTTTTGTACGGGGCCCAATTAGTTTTTATTACCACCACTGGGTCCTTTAAACCATATACAGCATTTAAAAATTAGCAAAAGGGAAAAACCTCAGACAAAAAATCAGCTGGTTCTCCTCACCGGGTAATTTTAAAATGTTAACATATGCGCCCCAAACTATTATACTTCTCTTGCTCTGTTTAAATTTTTCAGCCACTCTTTTGTACTACAAAATTTTTACTGTTTCCTTTACAATCCTTTGTAAGGATCCCTCATATAAGCCAAATTCATATCGCAATATTTATCCCCTGCAACTTTTTTTTATAAATTAGCTAATTTACACCTACATAAATGGTTTTTAAATTCCCAAAACGAGGCAAGGTACGTGTTTTTAATTGGAGACATTTTTACCCTCAGACATAAAAGAAAAATAACACTTTACATTGAAGGTAAGCAACTGCTCCAAGCCAATTTTGAACTCACAAAAAATGTGGAGTACTTTTTTTCCCCTTTTTGGGATTGATCCCCCTGGTGGGAACTCCAACATTGGAATTTTCTCAAAAACATCAAAAAATTCCCCCACTTTAATAAATTTCCTCAGGTAAAATTTTTCACCCCAGACTTTTAAGTTTCCATGCTTCCTGAATTAAAATTTCCCCTCTTATAGTAGGGGACACTACACCTAGTGGACAAAACATTTGGAAACTTCAGCAAAAAAAACTCCTTTTTTAATTTTATTGGGGCATACTGAAATTATTGGGTTTTTAACATTAAAAAAACTCATCAGTATCCCAAGAAAACCCTACTTTATTACATTTTGGCACTTCATTCTCCAGGGAAAACTTTACTTTTTTTGTCCTTTTTTTTGGGAGAATTACAATTCCTTTCCCTCAGAGGCATTTTTCACTTTGCATTATTTTATTCCCCCCGTATTTCCCGGAAAATAATACAGCTTTTCCCCACAATACAGACTACCCCGGGCTTGCAGGTACGCTTAAGGTGCCTGCCCAGCTCCCTCTTGAAGGAACAAGAGGTCTTTTTTTTCTTGCAAACAATAGCAGTAGTATAGGTAGTACAGTACAATATATAACTGCGTTTTGAAACTTTTTTTTTTTCTTTTTGGGCACCCTCCCTTTGGGTGGGATACACCATTTGCTGAGGAAAAGAAGAACTTTTATTTTTTTTAAATAAATGTGGCATTTTGCTCAGGTCCCAGCCGAAAGTAAAGAATAAACAGCCCAATGGTACCCGGTAGTCCAGGTCCCATTGGAAAGCTGGGACATAACTCTCAAATGACCTATGATGTTATTTTTCCTTTTTAACTTAAATTAATTTTAATTTTGCCCAAAATGCTCTGCAATAAAGGGGCTTTGGCATGAACCCAATTTATATTCCTTTGTATAAACATTATCATCCCCAAAAAAAAATATTTTTTATTTTACAGCTAGCTGACTTACCATTTTTTTTTGGCACAAAAGGCTCCCTTTTTTTTTTTCCAAAAAAGTCCTTGAAGTCAGCTTGCCCCTTATATGTCAAGGTCAGGGCAAGGTAACTCGGGGTTACATTTGAGTTAAAATTTATAGGAATTACTGCTGTTTACTGAT
The DNA here is from genome assembly GCF_026875155.1 of Cherax quadricarinatus. Classification (NCBI taxonomy): domain Eukaryota; kingdom Metazoa; phylum Arthropoda; class Malacostraca; order Decapoda; family Parastacidae; genus Cherax; species Cherax quadricarinatus. The sequence goes on from NC_069457.1 coordinate 1,483,468, forward strand.
CTGCCATTATGAAATTCTGTTTGCCCATATAAAAGGAAAATACAGCCCTCATGCATCTCATAGCCCCTTCCTCTTATTAAGCTGAAAAAACGGACCAACACAGCACCCATAAGCATCCGCGAAAAAAAGTGAATTCCCCCCCTTGGATTAATAAGGGGGCCCCCCAAACTTTCATGGCATCGACATTCGATAAATCCGCATTCATGCATTTTAATGCAAAATTTTCCGCCTCGACTTTTTGAGGAAACCCCGACTTTGATAGATTCGTACAAGACTGTCCAGTGGCCTAAAAGCCCCGTGGTGCCAGTGTTTACAACCCAACCAGTGTGCCCCCGCATCTAAGGTACTTTTGGGAAAACATTCCATTTTTCCATTTTATCATTTTTGGTGTTGTTTCTGCAAAAAAAAGTAACCTGGCCCCCAAAAAAGCTTCTATCCCAAACCCTTCAGAAAAAAGGTGCTAATACTTTAAAGAAGAAAAAAAATAATTGCAAAGTACGAAAGTGGAGTGCGTGTGTCGGAGGCATGATGTTTTGGTAAAAAAATTGCCTGCAACTAGTGATGTGAGTGAATTTAAGGCCAGCAAAGGTTGGTTTGAAAGATTTAAGAATTGTAGGGGATACCATGGGGTAAGGCATGGTGAGGCTCCCAGTTCAAGTCCAAGGGAAGGGGGTTTCCCCCTTTCTAAACATAAACCATCCAACACTCCCCTCCTCCCACCCCATCAATCATCACCAGATTTTCATTAAAGATAAGTGTAAAATATTCATTTTTATTAACTATTGTTTTGTTTTTGTAATTATTCTGTTGCTAAACTAAATTTCATGTGGTAAAATTTTTTTTTTTCATAATTTTGGGGTCTTGCACGGTTTAAATTTTGATTTCCCAATATTTCTTAGGGGGGAAATTTTTAATTGACTTTCGATATTTTTGACATTCGTGAGCTCTCAGGAATGGTTTAAATACAAATTTTTCCCGGGGACCACTGTACTGCATACAGGGGACCCCCCGGGGCCGGTTGATCCACCATCTCTTTTCTGATTGTCAGCCATCCTCTACGGGGCAACCACTCTCACTGTCGACTGTCTGCGTCTGGCAACCACTGCTGACTGGTAACCATCTGCACTGTCACCTCGGGTTCCCAATCCGCAAGTAGTGCACCAACCCTGTGATACTGCACCATCCTGAAACACTGGTACCAATCCTTTAACTACTGGTACCAAAACCAGTAACAGTACCAACCCTGTAAAAAATTACAAATCCTTTAAACTCTGTACCAATCCTGTAACTAGTACCAATCCTGTAACTATTCCCAGTCCTGAAAAATAGTAATTTCTAGTACCAAACCCCTGTCACATAGTAAAAAACTGTGACGGTCCCAAATACTGTAACTATTACCAATCCGAAAAACTAGTACAAGTTGTGAACTACTGTACCAATCCTGTAACAGGGTATAACCTGTAACTAGGGTAAAAAATCCTTTAACTACGGGAAAACCACCTGAAAACTACGGCCCCTAAAGTGGGGTTTCCCTTGGGCTGGTGGGGGGCTCTTGATCGGGATTGGTCGTAAACCATTTTCCTGAATTAAGCCTGAATACCCCCATTCCCCCACATGCGCGATAATTCTACGGGTTTGGCCCCCCCCCAAATAATAAATAAGAGAAGAGCAATTGGGGTATCGCCCCGTCACGGTATCATGTTTTTTTTTGTTATTTATTTGGGGGCCCTAAATGCGAAGAGGGAAACTTTGAGGGTTTTGGTTTAGGTAAGTTTGGGGGCCAGGGTAAATGAAAGAGAGCATTTGATTAACTTTGTATAAAAAGGGGGTTTTTGGTTTAGTTTAAACATATTTTAAGAAAAAAAGGAAAACAAGTATACAAGTTTATATGTAGGGCATAATGAAAATAGTTTTTGGGACTATGTTTTGGAAAAAAACCTGTTGGGTGACTTCGGGAGTACATGTTTATAAGGGGCCACAGATATATCAACATTTTTAGTTGTAGCTACAGTAAAGGAAAAGGTAATGAGATATGGGAAATAGAAGCGCAAGTAGAGAGAATGAAGGTTTAAAACTAAAGGAAGGTAGTTAGGTTAAATGTAAACAACAATTGGGGAAAGAGGGCTGTGAGATAAGCGTGGGGTCGAAGATGTGTGTTATTTTCGCAAAAGTTTGTGGTTACAGGAAAGTGGGTGGGGGAGTGAAAAGAGTGAATGGTGGATGAGAGTAAAAAGGGAGGAAAAATTACAAATAGAGGTTTCTGCATATAAAAATGAATGAAGAAAATGTAAAAAAGCAAATAAGAGTGGGTTAGATGTTATCAAAAAAATTTTGTTGAAAAAAAAAAAGTTTTTGGAGTGAGATTAAAAAAGTTGGGGAAAACCCAAAAAAAAGAAGGAATTTGATAGTTAAAAGTAGGAGAGGAGATTTATTAAATGGGAGCAGAGGTATGGGGAAGTGGAGGGAATTTTTGAGGTTTTGTTAAAGTTTGAAGATAGGGAACTGTGATTTCGTGCATAGTAAAGGAGGAATAACATCTTGTAGGAGTGGGAGACCAGTTGTGGTGGGGGGAAGTTCATGAGACAGTGAGTAGAAGAAAGGGGGAAGGCGGGGGGATGATGGGATAAAGATAAAAAATTTTTAAAGCAGGTAGTGATATAGTTTTTGGAGTGGTTGGGCTATTATTTAATAAATTAGGAAAGGGAAAGTACCTAGGGATGGGCAGAGAGCATGAATTCCTTTGTATAAAGGAAAGGGACAAAAGAGAGTGTAAAAATTATGGGGAAAAAAAATCTGTTGAGATACCGGGCAAAGTGTTGTAAGTTATTGTGAAAGAATTAAGATAAGAGAGAGAGAGCAGGATAGCAATGAAAAAGGAGGCTTTGGAAAAGGGTAGAGGGTGTGTGGCCCAAGGTTTTACAGTGAAACATGTAGGTGAATAGTATTTATTTAAAGGGAAAAGAGGTTTTTGGGCATTAGGATTTGGAAAAAGGCATATACAGGGTGGATAGGGGGGCAAGTGAATGTTGCAGGTGTAGGGAAAAGGGGGAGGTTCTAAAAGCAGTGAAGAGTTTTTTGAGGATAGTGAGGCTCTTTTAAGTACAAGGGAGAGATGGAGATTTTTTCCCAAAGAAAAAGTGGGCCTTTAAACGGTGTGTGATATCACCATGGTTTTCAATTATTTAAGATGGGGTTAAAAGGAATAAATGCTCAGGGTTGCAAAAGGTGGGGGTTTAAAGAAAAGAATCTAACAAAAGTGTTAATTGTTGCATTGCTTTTGCTGATGCCAGGTGTTTTTGGGAGATTTGAAGAGGATTTTGTTTAAAATTAGTAAAAAGGGTGGAAAATTTGGTAGGCTTTGAAAAGAAAAAAATTAAAAGTGAATACGGGAAAGAAAGGTGAGATAAAAAAAAAAATTAGATGACAAAAAGAGGCTGATTGGGGGAAAGGAGTAGGGGAGGTGAATGTTTTCAATATTAGGAGGGGACATGTCCGGATGGGTCTATGAAAGATAGGTGAACATAGAATTGATGGGGGAAAAAGGGGAGTGGGCACTTAGGGTCTGTGGAGACAAAAAACTTTTTCCATGGGAAACAAAGAATGAATGTAGAGAGATATTGTCAACACTCTTTTAAGGGTGTAAAAGGGTGGGAATGTTGAAACAAGGAGAAAAAGGGTGGGAGCAGTGGAGTGTGATGGGTTTAGGGGGAAAGGTGGTGTGAAAAAAATGTTGAGAATTCATAGTTTGGAAATTAGGAGGGTGGGATTTTTGAAAATGCTATCTGAGGGGTGAGGGAAGGGTTGTTGAGGTGGTTCAGACATTAGAGAAATGGAACAAAATAGAAGCTTTGAGAGTTAAAACTGTAGTGGAGGGGAAAACGGGGGAGGGGTCACCTAGGAAAGGTTGGAGGAGGGGGTAAAGGAGGTTTTGGTTGACGGGTTGGACTTCCAGCAAGCATGTGTGAGTGTGTTAGATAGGGGCGAATGGAGACAAAAAAGTTTTTTTGGATTTGACGTCTGTTTTAGTGTAAGCAAGGTAACATTTTTTGAAGGATTCAGGGACACTGGCGACCAACTTGAGTCCTGGAGAAGGGGGAAATTTTCAGTGTCTCACTCTTAAGGGCGGGTTTAATGTGCCCGTTTTATAAATGTAGTGTAAAGCATCGCCTGACAAAACAGTGATGGGTTTAATTGGTGAAAGTTTTTCTTTTTCGGTCCCCTGCCCCTTTTGGGAGACGGGGTGTTAAAAAAATAAATTTATATATAAACATGTATATAAAAAACAGATTATATACATTATATAAATAAAACTGAATTAATATATATATATATTAAAATTTTAATTTATATATTATAATATATAAAATATATTATGCATACATAAATACATCATATTCAATTACTACATATAACTCAGCATCTAAATTTCCATGGTTTAAAAACATTAACAACCATTAACGTTTGAAACAAGAGTAACAAGACTGGGACGCTGTCAGTACCCAGGGAAGTCAAGGTGGGAGGACGTGTTCTACACCCCCTGTGTTCGACGTCGGTAAGGTGAAATCCCATAAAACACCAGACAATACCCCTTAGAGTTTAGGGAAGTTTTATTGACTTCGTAAGTTTATTTTTGCTAAACGTAACAAAGTTATTATACAAAGGGTTATAAATGACTTTATTACTAATAAAGCCCCAAGTGTCCACAGGGGGCCTTTCCAAGTGTCCCAAAATTGCGCCTTTCCAAGTGTACCCAGGTGGCCTTTCCAATTTTACACGGTGCGCCTTTCCCAAATTACACATGGGCCCTTTCCCAAATGTACAAGGGGCGCCTTTCAAGTGTAACATGTGTCCTTTTTCCCAATGTACACATGTTGGGCCCTTTCCAAGTGTACACATGTGTGCCTTTTAAGTGTAACATGTGGCCCTTTCCAAGTGTACACGGTCGCCCCTTTCCAAGTGTACACAGGTGTCCTTTCCAATGTAACAGGTGTGCCTTTCCAAGTGTACACGGTGTGCCTTTACAGGTGTGCCTTTTCCCGGGGGTACAAGGTGTGCTTTCCCCGGTGTACACAGGGGTGCCTTTTCCCGGGGTTTCCAAAAGGTGTCCTTTCCGGGGTACAAGGTGTGCCTTTCCAGGTGACACAGGTGGCCTTTCCCGGTGTACACAGGTGTCCTTTCCAGGTGTACACAGGTGTGCCTTTCCAGTGAAAACAGGGGTGCCTTTCCCGGTGTACCAGGGGTGGCCTTTTTCCCCGGGTTTTCACGGTGTGCCTTTTTAGGTGTACACGGTGTGCCTTTCCAGGGTACCAGGTGTGCCTTTCCAGGTGTACACAGGTGCGCCTTTCCAGGTGTACCAAAGGGGCGCCTTTTCCAGGTGTCACAGTGCGCCTTTTCCCGGTGACACAGGTGCGCCTTTTCCCAAGTGACACAAGGGTTTGCGCCTTTCCAAGGTACACAGGTGCGCCCTTTTCCCAAATGTACACAGGTGGCCTTTCCCGTGCACAGGTGCGCCTTTCCAAGTGTACACAGGCGCCTTTCCAAATGTCACAGGTGCGCCTTTCCAAGTGACACTGTGGGCCTTTCCAAGGTACACATTTCGCCCCTTCCAATGTAAACAGGTGCGCCTTTCCAAATGTACAAGGTGCGCCTTTTCCCCCAAATGTACACAGGGGTTTCCTTTCCAAGTTACACAGGTGCGCCTTTCCAAGTGTTCACAGGTGCGCCTTCCAAGTGTAACAGGGGCGCCTTTTCCCAATGTACACGGCGCGCCTTTGCAAGACAACAGGCGCGCCTTTCCAAGTGCACCAGGCGGCCCTTTCCAAAGGGGGCCCCGGCGCGCCTTTGCAAGGGGGCCGGCGGCATTTGGAAGGGAAACCAGGCGGCATTTGCAAGTGTAAACAGGCACCTTTGCAAGGGACACAGGCGCGCCTTTTCAAGGGTACAAAAGGGCACCTTTCCACAGGTTTTTGCTAGACCTACCCTTTTAAAACCTTTTTTAAAAAAGCTTTTCCCCCAGGAATTCCATTAGCTTCTTTTGGGTATTTTAAACCATTTATTTCCCCCCTCCCCTCGTCTCGGGAGGTACTTTGTGCTTGGGAAATGGGTCTAATGCGGCCCGGATCAAGACCTTTGTCCCCCAATTGACATTTTCCCCGGATAAATCCTTTTGGGGTTTCACCCAAACCCCCGTGACTGCTGGTGCAAGGGTTTTGGGGCCTTAATGACCCACTTTTAAGGTAATTTTTTACAGACCTAATTAAAAATGACCACAGTTTTCTACAAAGTAAAAAGTTAAATTACCCACCTAACCCCTACTTTTCCCTTGGTCCTTTATTTCAAGTTACTTAAACCCCCCCATCCCACCATCTCTTTTTTTTTCTCCAAAAAAAAATCAAACAGGGCCCTCCCCCATTATTTTTCCTAAACCCAATTAGGGAAATTATCGTTGCCAATTAAATTTTCCCCTAAAAAAATAAGGAAACAAAATTATCCACCGAAAAACCCCAAATATGAAAAAAAAAAAATTTTTTAACCCCACAAATATTAATTTTTTAAAAACACAAACTGAAGAAGACTTACAATTACATGATACTTACCTTTTTTGAAGATTGGGGAAATTTGATGGGATGGAGGAGGGGGTGTTGGATGGTGTTAAAAGTTTTTGAAGGGGAAACCCCTTCATTAGACTTTTTATGGCTTTTCCCGGGTTAACCCCCAAACCCTTTAAAATCTTTCTTAATTTTCCCTACTAATCTACCCTTTTTACCACAGGGTTGGCATAAAGCTTTCTTGGGGGCCCATGATGACTTTGCAGTTACCGCCAAAAACACTGAAATTACCCAAAATGCAGTTTGAGGGAGGCAAAAATTTTTGTGTTCAAGATTCGTTGGCGGATTTAATGTAACGTGATGAAAATTTGTTAAATGTCTGATTTGTTTAATTTTGATCTTTCAACCCAACAATCCTTCACACATTCGTAATTTCACATTCAAAACACAACTAAATTTCAAAATTTATTTTTTGCATAAATTCTTGTTAGGAGTAGGTTGGTAGGGACAAACCCCCCAGGGGGGTACTATCGTCCTGCCCAATGAGTGTAAAACGGAAGCCCCTTTAAATTGTTTTACATGATGGTAGGGTTGCTGGTGTCTTTTTCTGTCTCATAAACATGCAAGATTTTGGGGATTTTTTGCTCTTCTATTACACTTGGTCACACTACACATAATGAAAAAACAAGCTTTGGGCTTCCCCTATATGATTTTTGGTTAAAATTTTTTTTCTTTTGTTTGCTGGGATTCATTGAAACTTGGGAATGTTTGAGGAAAAAGGGTTCTTAACGTAAACAAAAAAAAAAAAGACGGAGATAATAAGGGGTTTTCCTTCTCGCCCTTAGCCCGCCCATTTGCAAATAATTTTCAAAGGTTTTTAGGGTTTTATTTCTTTTTTTAAATCATTTGATAGAATGGAAATATATTACAGAAAAAAACAGATTTTGATTTCTTTCATGATGAAAAGTACCCTTTAATTGAGTAAAATTTGCGAAATTTTCGATTTTTGCCGATGTTCAATGAATTTGTGAAGAATAGTTATTTTATTTTAAATGTTCCCAACCTAACCCCCACTGTAAACCGGAAAATCAGTAATCCGGGACACTACGGTCCAATGAGCCCGATTTGTGAGGAGGGGCCTTATTTCTAACCCCACCACAAAATTTCATGATCTAGGAAGGTATCCTGTATTTCATAACCCCCGTCTTTTGTACTTCAATGAAAAAAAAAAATATAATCCCAGTCCCTTGTACTCTGCAATCCAAAATAAAGTATTGCGTATTGCATAAACCCCAAACCCTTGTACTTTGGGGGATCTGAAAAGATATCCTAGTTTTATTGCTTAACCTCAATTTCCCCGTACATACAAAAAATGGCAAATTGGACATACCATGCAAACACAATTTAACCCCCCCTAAGAAAAAACCGCTTGGAAACTTAATTGCATAGACATTCCTTTTTATTACAGAGAAAAACTAGTATCCCAAAATACGCTACATTTTAATTTTTAATTCTTTTTAAGTTATCAACCTTGAAAGATGAAGCACATAGAAAGACCTTAAAATCATTTTGGATGAAACTGCATTGTAATTTTTTATTGTCCCACGTGCGGGGGTTTTTTGTGTGTTTTTTCCAACACAGTATTGCGTCTTTTTGTTCCGTTTGAAGCTTATCAATAAGGGACCAAATTTATCTGTGAAAACCCTTACAGATTTTGTTTTTTTTTTACCCCGTAGTTGACCCCGGCTGGCTTGTTTGCATGCTATCCAGACAATTAATTATACAACTATGAAAATCATTTTCCCCTGGGTTAAACCCCACATTTCCTGTTTTATTGTAAAAATATATTTCAAATACAAAAAATTCCCAAAATGAGGTGTTTCAGTGTATTGTACCCCGACCCGAGGTTAAAATTTGGGCTCCGAGGGTTTCTTAGGGAAGATTTGTGGGAAACGGACAAGTGTTCCCACAGGGTCTTTTCGAAAAGTATTAGATTTTTTCTTTATAATAAAAAGGTGGAAAATTTGTGTTAAAAAAATTTTTAAATACTAAGAAACCACTAACACCTTTGGGGCTTTTGGGCATCTGATGAGGCCTTTCCCCTGGGTTTTCCCCCAAAACCACCCTTTAAAAATAATGGTTAAATTATAAGGGTTTGTAGTTAGATACTACAGTGGTCGTAATGTTTCAGTAGTTGCGGGGACCTTTTGTGACGTGTTTGGTGCATTTGTGTATAACTTGACACAATGTAACGACACTGCGTAACTTTGGGATTTCTGTAACTTGACACTGCTGTAAAATTTGACATTACTTAAAACCACAGTAAAGTCAAATTACAGCCCTCTTAGGAGGGCCCCACTTATACAGCAGGTTATGAGTAGAACAAACTTCGAGTACAGTTATTCAGGCTAAACGTTGTGTATTTTAAAAAAAGTTAGATAAATACAAGAGTGGGTGTTAGTTGGCCTGCTGCTTTTGGTGTGGTCTGGTGCCAGCTCCTTTCCCTTTATGGAGGTGGGGCCCGACTGGGTGGGTCATTGGGCTAATCGGGGGGGGGTCTTGGGTAATCTGAGGGGGGGGGGCTGGACCTGCCGCATGGGCAGTAACCTGTTTTCCGTTTTTTTCTTAGGGGTTTTTATGTTAGTTCCAGGCTACTGAGTACAGGGGGGCCCCACTTATAAAAGGTTAGGTTCCGGCAACTGCAGTACAGGAGGCCCCACTTATAAACAGGGTTTTGTTTCCCGGCTACGCGTAAAAGGAGGGGGCCCCCTTTACAAAAAGGTTTTTTTCCAGCTACTGCAGTACAGGAGGGCCCCCCTTATACAACAGGTTATGTTTTCCCGGCTACTAAAAACAGAGGCCCCCCTTAACAACAGTTATGTTCCCGGCTACTGCATACAGGAGGGCCCCCCTTTTCCAATAGGTTATGTTTCCAGCTACTGCAGTACAGGGGGGCCCCCTAACAACCCGGGTTTTGTTCCGGGTACGCAGTACGGGGGGCCCCACTTATACAACAGTTAGGTTTTCCCAAATATGCAGAAAAAGGAGGGCCCCCCCTTATACAACAGGTTTTTGTTTTTAGATACTGCGTACAGGACGCCCCACTTTCAACAGGTTTGTTCCAATACTACAGTGTACTAATTAGGTAACAGAAGAAAACATAATTTTTTGCTTTTTTTTCCCCTTTTTTTTTCCCCTTTTTTTCCCCTTTTTTTTCCACTTTTTTTTTTTTTTTTTTTTTTTTTTTTTTTTTTTTTTTTTTTTTTTTTTTTTTTTTTTTTTTTTTTTTGCAAGAGATTGGAAAATTTCCCCCTTTAGTTCATTAGTTTAAAATTGATGTATGCAAAAAAATGTTTCAACATGAGCCCCTTTGGGAAAACCCTTTTGTTTTTTTTATTATTTTTCTTCTTTAAAAACCAATCAAAAAACTGTGGGGTGGAAGAATTGCCAGAACCTGCACTTTGTGGGGGAGCTTTTGACAAAGCTTCGATTGCTTCTTTATTATTGACATGAGCAGGGTGGACCTCTAATGTTTCTCCCGTACTGACCTTTTTTTTAAAAATTTTTTTTTTTAAATTTTGGTCGGAAAATCCCCCCAAAAATTTAGAGATCTTTGAAATTTTGGGTTTCACTTGTCTTATCAAATTTTTTCATAGTGGTTATCTTCGATGCATGTGGCCCGCAAAGTGGGGAGAGAATCTATCCAAAACATTCACAGATCCCCCTTCCCACCAGGACAAGATGCTCGCATGGGGGAAACTTACAAGCCTTGTTATCCAGAGAGACTTTTATGCCCCTTTTGCTCTTACAATTTTCTGCTCTTTTTGCCTATTACTCTTATAAATTTTCGTGCTCTTTATGCTTTACGTCTCTTCATAAAAATTTACGGGGTCTTCACCTTGTACGTACTCTTCACGAAAAAACTACGTACTCTCTTGAACTACTTATCATTTTTATATTTTTATTTTTTATTATCAACGGCTGATTCCCACCAAGGGAGGGGGGCCCAAAAAAAAAAACTTTCACCATCATTCACTCCCTCATGTGTTTCCAGAAGGGGTTTACACTACAGTTTTTTTTAAAAACAACATTTAAAACCCCCCCTTCAGATGCAGGCACTGTACTTCCCTTCCAGGACTCAAGTCCGGGCCCGCCCTTTCCCTAACCCCTCATAAAAGTACTTTTCTCACACTCCAACGCAGTAAGTATTAAAAACCCTTTTTCTCCATTTACCCATGTTTTAGATATAAATTTTTTTTGTAAAGTTTAATTTCACCATCGTGTTGATACAGAAAAGGACACTGGGGTCTGGTTTAAGGCCAGGTTTCAGAGTCAGGGGAAGCCCTGTTTTGACTTTCAAGGTGGGCTTTTGCTACTGGAAAGGATGGAGATTAATCCAAAGAACCAATGCTCAAGGTTATAGATTGGTACAGCCACGAGGGAGGAGCTACCATCCGTAAACGACGAAAATAAATTCATTCATTTGTATTGGGCCCCACGGCCCGGGCTTCGTTGTCTTGTCTCTCATGGAAATTATCGGTTCGAGTCTGTCAAATTGACTAGTAATTTTAAATTTCAAAATATGAAAATTTTTTTTGGAAGTATGAGTTTGGAGTTGAGCAGGGGAAATTTTGTGAAAAGGGTTTTAGGAAACGGTTTTAAATGGACTTTAAGTCCGGAGTGGGAAAAGTGCCTGCACTTAATTTGAAGAGGGGGTTTGGATGTTGGGCCGTTCAGGTGACATATAAACGCCATATCCGAGCACCTCGGCAAAGGGAGCGATTATGCGGAACGATGGTGGGAAATATTTTTCTCTCTTGGGTCAACCCCGTCTTTGGGGGGCCTGGCTGACGTTTAAAAAAAAACAAGGCAAATTTCACCGGGGAACTTTGATAAAACGGGGAACATTTGTTCTGCCGGAGAAAACCCATGGTTATACAGAGTAGTATTTTGGGCAAACTTAAGCCTGACTTAAACTCAGTAGCAACAATTATTTTTTGCTTATATTATGGACAAAAAAAGGTATACAAAAAAAAAAATAAGGCATTTTCAGCTGAGGTTGGATTGATGTTTCTGACTTTGTCTCATGAACAGGGAAAAACAGGTGTGTCTTGCAAACCTCGCTTACATTCATATAACATCTTTTCAAACAGGAAACATGGTCTGGAAATGGCCATGGGGGGAAAGGAATAAACAAACCATTAAGAGATTTTTTTTCCCTTGGCACAGACCCATTACCCCCATTCTCTAGGTCCATAAAACCGCAGGTTGAGTAGTACTTTGCAGTGAATGAAAAAGCCCCATGGAATAATAAGACAGAATATAAGAAAAGTGCCCAAAAAAGCATAAAAAAATCTTTATCTGGAGGTGTACTGTACTGACTACCATTCTTACTTTTTTTTTTCTCTGGGAAAATTTCCTTTGTCTTAACGAATAGCATAATCATATATTTTGCCTCGGTGCAGAGGTCTTTTTCAGGAGTCTGCTGAAGAGGACCTCAGTAACACACTAAAAATATAGAGCATTTCTTATCTTTATTTTTGTGTGTGTTTCTTTGCATTGTGAACTACCCTCTAAGTGGATATCTTGAAGGACTTTTGATTTAAGGAATTGAAGCAGCCCTCCACTATTTTATATAAAGTCCCATTACATGCTGTTTGTCGGTTACTGAATAACCTCTGCAGGCTTAGTGATTCTCCATGGGAATAATACATGTAGCCAACTCCCAGTCGCAACAAGTTTTTAATTAAAAATGTAGGTGCAGAGGTTGGAGAACGAGTTTGGTAGGTCGTGTAAAAGAAGGAAATTAAAAGTGAATGTTTTGGTAGTACCATACCAATTACCAGTGTCAGTAGTGACTCACTACCAACTGTCTGTGTGAATCCCTCGTTATTCACTGTTGCGGCTGACCTTTGCGTGTTTTTGAATGCCGCTCACCCATCTCTGCTCCCTATCTTTAGACTGCCTCACGAATGACGTCTAGGAGTGAGCGGCATTCAAAAACATGCCAAGGTCAGATGCAACAGTGAATAACAAATGATTGACACAGATGGTTGGTAGTGAGTCACTACTGATACTGGTAACTGGTTACTGGTACTACTGAGAAATGTAGGAAAGAGCAAGGTGATAAGGATAACCAAAATTTAGGCAATCAATAAGTGGATATTAGATTGGAGGGAAAGAGTTTGGATGAAGAGGTGAATGTCTTCAGATATTTGGGAGTGGACTCATTATTGGAACACGATGTGAATCGTAGAACTGATGATGGGAAAAGGGCAAGGAGTGTGTGGAGACAAAGAACTTTGTACGTGGAAGCAAAGAGGGAAATGTATGAAGGTATTGTTATACCCACACTCATATACGGGTGTGAAGCATGGGTCGTGAATGCTGCAACAAGGAGAAGGGTGGAGATGTCATGTCTGAGGGCAATGTGTGGTGAATATAATGCAGAGAATCTGTAGTTTGGGGATTAAAAGGAGGTGCGGGGTTACTAAAAGTTTTATTCAGTGGTCAGAGAAGGGGTTGCTGAGGTGCCTTAGACATTTAGAGAGACTGGAAGAAAATGGAATGACTTTGAGGGCATATAAATCTACAGTGGAAGGAAGGTGGGGGTAGGGGTTGGCCTAGGAAAGGTTGGAGGGAGGGGGTTAGGAGGTTTTTGTGTGCGAGGGGCTTGGACTTGCACCAAGCATGCGCAAGCATGCTAGATAGGAGCAATTGGAGACGAATGGTTTTTATGATTTGACTCGTCGTTGGAATGTGAGGAAAGTATCATTTATGAAGGGATTCAGTAAAACCAGTTAGCTGGACTCGAGTCCTGGAGGTGGGAAATGCAGTGTCTGCACTCTGAAGGAGTGGTGCTGATATGTTGCAGGTTTTGAACTGTAGGGAAGGCATGCCTCTGGCAAGACAGACAGAGATGGAGTGAACGACGACGAGAGCGTTTCTTCGTTGTCGGGTCGCCCAGCCTTGTGGGAAACCATTTGTAGTAAACATTTCTTCTGTATATATTTGTAAATGTAAAAGGAAATGTTCTTGTTTTCTTTATATATATATATATATATGTATATATATATATATATACATTATATATATATACATTATATATATATACATATATATATACATTATATATATATACATATATATATACATTATATATATATATACATACATACATACAGTGGACCCCTGGTTAACGATATTTTTTCACTCCAGAAGTATGTTCAGGTGCCAGTACTGATGGAATTTGTTCCCATAAGGAATATTGTGAAGTAGATTAGTCCATTTCAGACCCCCAAACATACACATACCAACTCACTTACATAAATACACTTACATAATTGGTTGCATTCGGAGGTGATCGTTATGCGGGGGTCCACTGTGTGTGTATATATTATATATATATATATATATACAGTGGACCCCCGCATAACGGACGCCTTGCATAGCGGACAATCCGCATAGCGGACGCTTTGTTCGCTAAAATTTTGCCCCGCATAGTGGACAAAAACCCGCTCAGCGGTCTTCGTCTGAGACGCGTCAAATGTGCGCCCTTAGCCAGCCTCACATGTGCCGCCTGTGCCATTGTTTACCAGCCAGCCTCCGCGGTAACATTCAAGCATACAATCAGAATATTTCGTATTATTACAGTGTTTTCGGTGCTGTTTCTGGAAAATAAGTGACCATGGGCCCCAAGAAAGCTTCTAGTTCCAACCCTACAGCAATAAGGGTTAGAATTCCCATTGAAATGAAGAAAGAGATCATTGATAAGTATGAAAGTGGAGTGCGTATCACCGACCTGGTCAGGTTGTACAAGAAACCCAAATCAACCATCTCTTCTATTGTGGGCAAGAAAACGGCAATCAAGGAAGCTATTGTTGCCAAAGGTTTAACTGTGTTTTCGAAACAAAGATTGCAAGTGATGGAAGATGTTGAGAGACTCTTATTGGTGTGGATAAATGAAAAACAGCTAGCAGGAGATAGCGTCTCTGAAGCGATCATATGTGAAAAGGCTAAGAAGTTGCATGAGGATTTAATTAAAAAGATGCCTGCAACTAGTGATGATGCGAGTGAATTTAAGGCCAGCAAAGGTTGGTTTGAGAGATTTAAGAAGCGTAGTGGCATACATAGTGTAATACGGCATGGTGAGGCTGCCAGTTCGGACCACAAAGCGGCTGAAAAATATGTGCATGAATTCAAGGAGTACATAGAAACTGAAGGACTGAAACCTGAACAAGTGTTTAATTGTGATGAAACAGGCCTGTTCTGGAAGAAAATGCCAAGCAGGACCTACATTACTCAGGAGGAAAAGGCACTCCCAGGACATAAGCCTATGAAAGACAGGCTTACTTTGTTGATGTGTGCCAATGCTAGTGGTGATTGCAAAGTTAAGCCTTTATTAGTGTATCACTCTGAAACTCCCAGAGCGTTCAGGCAAAAGAATGTCCTCAAGGATAATTTGTGTGTGCTGTGGAGGGCAAACAGTAAGGCATGGGTCACTAGGGACTTTTTCTATAACTGGTTACACCATGCATTTGCCCCCAATGTGAAAGATTACCTAACTGAAAAGAAATTAGAACTTAAGTGCCTCCTGGTGTTAGACAATGCCCCTGGTCATCCTACAGACGTGGCAGAGCGACTTTATGGGGACATGAGCTTCATTAAGGTGAAGTTTTTGCCTCCTAATACCACTCCTCTCCTGCAGCCCATGGACCAGCAGGTCATTTCCAACTTCAAGAAACTGTACACAAAAGCTCTGTTTCAAAAGTGCTTTGAAGTGACCACAGACACTCGATTGACTCTAAAAGAGTTTTGGAAGGATCACTTTAATATCCTCAATTGTGTAAACCTTATAGGTAAGGCTTGGGAGGGAGTGACTAAGAGAACCTTGAACTCTGCTTGGAAGAAACTGTGGCCAGAATGTGTAGACAAAAGGGATTTTGAAGGGTTTGAGGCTAACCCTGAGAGGAGTAGTATACCAGTTGAGGAATCAATTGTGGCATTGGGGAAGTCCTTGGGTTTGGAGGTTAGTGGGGATGATGTGGAAGAGTTGGTGGAGGAGGACAATGAAGAACTAACCACTGATGAGCTGATAGATCAACTTCAAGAGGAAGAGGCCAGACCTGGGGAAACTGGTTCAAAGGAGGGGAGAGAGAAATTGAAGGAATTGCCTACTTCAAAGATTAAGGAAATGTGTGCAAAATGGCTTGAAGTGCAAACCTTTTTTGATGAAAATCACCCTCACACAGCTATTGCAAGCCGTGCTGGTGACTTTTACAATGACAATGTTGTGAACCACTTTAGACAAATCATAAAGGACCGAGAGGTACAGGCCACTATGGACAGATATGTTGTGCGAAAGAAGTCCAGTGACTCTGAAGCTGGTGCTAGTGGCATTAAAAGAAGAAGGGAAGTAACCCCAGAAAAGGACTTGCCTCCTCAAGTCTTAATGGAAGGGGATTCCCCTTCTAAACACTAACACTCTCTCTCCCCTCCTCCCATCCCATCAATCATCACCAGATCTTCAATAAAAGTAAGTGTCATGTAAGTGTGCATGCCTTTTTCAGTTTGTATGTATTAAAATTAATATTTCATGTGTTAAAAACAATATTTTTTTCATAATTTTGGGTGTCTTGCACGGATTAATTTTATTTCCATTATTTGTTATGGGGAAAATTAATTCACATAGCGAATATTTCGTACAACAGCCAGCCCTCTTGCACGGATTAAGGTCGCTATGCGGGGGTCCACTGTATATATATATATATATATATATATATATATACAGTGGACCCCGGTTAACGATTTAATCTGTGCAAGAGGGGTAATTGTTATGCGAAATAATCGTTATGTGAATGAATTTTTCCCATAAGAAATAATGGAAATAAAATTAATCCGTGCAAGACACCCAAAATTATGAAAAAAATATTGTTTTTAACACATGAAATATTAATTTTAATACACACAAACTGAAAAAGGCATGCACACTTACATGACACTTACTTTTATTGAAGATCTGGTGATGATTGATGGGCTGGGAGGAGGGGAGAGCATTATATTCTTACTGTTTAGAAGGGGAATCCCCTTCGATTAGGACTTGAGGTAGTAAGTCCTTTTCTGGGGTTACTTCCCTTCTTCTTTTAATGCCACTAGGGCCAGCTTCATAGTCACTTGACTTCTTTTGCATAAGATATCTGTCCATAGTGGCCTGTACGTCTCGTTCCTTTATGACTTCCCTAAAGTGTTTCACAACATTGTCAGTGTACAGGTTGGCAATACGGCTTGCAATAGCTGTGTGAGGGTGATTTTCATCCATGAAGGTTTGCACTTCAAGCCACTTTGCACAGATTTCCTTTATCTTTGTAGTAGGCAACTTCTTCAATTTCTCTCTCCCCTCCTCTGAACCAGTTTCCCCAGGTCTGGCCTCTTGCTCTTGAAGTTGATCTATCAGCTTATCAGTGGTTAATTCTTCATTGTCCTCGTCCACCAACTCTTCCACATCCTCCCTACTAACCTCCAACCCCAATGACTTTCCCAATGCCACAATGGATTCCTCAACTGGTATACTCCTCTCAGGGTTAGACTCAAACCCTTCAAAATCCATTTTTTGTACACATTCTGGCCACAATTTCTTCCAAGCAGAGTTCAAGGTCCTCTTAGTCACTTCCTCCCAAGCCTTACCTATAAGGTTTACACAATTGAGGATATTAAAGTGATCTCTCCAAAACTGTCTTAGAGTCAGTTGAGTTTCTGAGGTCATTACAAAGCACCTTTGAAACAGAGCTTTTGTGTACAGTTTCTTGAAGTTTGCAATAACCTGCTGGTCCATGGGCTGCAGGAGAGGAGTGGTATTAGGAGGCAAAAACTTCACCTTAATGAAGGTCATGTCCTCATAAAGTCGCTCTGCCACGTCTGTAGGATGACCAGGGGCATTGTCTAACACCAGGAGGCACTTAAGTTCTAATTTCTTTTCAGTTAGGTAATCTTTCACATTGGGGGCAAATGCATGGTGTAACGATTTATAGAAAAATTCCCTAGTGACCCATGCCTTACTGTTTGCCCTCCACAGCACACACAAATTATCCTTGAGGACATTCTTTTGCCTGAACGCTCTGGGAGTTTCAGAGTGATACACTAATAAAGGCTTAACTTTGCAATCACCACTAGCATTGGCACACATGAGAAGAGTAAGCCTGTCTTTCATAGGCTTATATCCTGGGAGTGCCTTTTCCTCCTGAGTAATGTAGGTCCTGCTTGGCATTTTCTTCCAGAACAGGCCTGTTTCATCACAATTAAACACTTGTTCAGGTTTCAGTTCTTCACTTTCTATTTACTCCTTGAATTCCTGCACATATTTTTCAGCCGCTCTGTGGTCCGAACTGGCAGCCTCACCATGCCTTATCGCACTATGGATGCCACTACGTTTCTTAAATCTCTCAAACCAACCTTTGCTGGCTTTAAATTCACTCACATCATCACTAGTTGCAGGCATTTTTTTAATTAAATCCTCATGCAACTTCCTAGCCTTTTCACATATGATCGCTTGAGAGACGCTATCTCCTGCTAGCTATTTTTCAATTATCCACACCAATAAGAGTCTCTCAACATCTTCCATCACTTGCGATCTTTGTTTCGAAAACACAGTTAAACCTTTGGCAAGAACAACTTCCTTGATTTTCTTTCTGGTGCCCATAATAGTAGTGATTGGTTGATTAGGGTTTCTTGTACAACTTGACTAGGTTGGCGATATGCACTCCACTTTCATATTTATCAATGATATCTTTCTTCATTTCAATGGGTATTCTTACCCTTATTGGTATATGGTTGGTACTAGAAGCTTTCTTGGGGCCCATGGTCACTTATTTTCCAGAAATAGCACTGAAAACAATGTAATAATACGAAATATTGCGAGTGTATGCTTGGATGTTACCGCGGAGTTTTGCTGGTAAACAATGGCACGGGCGGCACATATGAGGCTGGCTGAGGGCGCACATTGGACGCGTCTCGGACGAAAATCGGTGAGGGGGTTTTTAATCGATATGTGCGGCAAAAATTTTGCGATTAAAGTAAGCAGTATGTGGAATAATCGCTATTTGATGCCATCGTTATGCGGGGGTCCACTGTACTGCATTTTTAAAACTCATCCAACCCTCTTCAACTCCCCCCCCACTACTCATATTTGCATCAGCCTACCTTTCTACCAATAGTTGCTTATTCTTCCTCCTCTCTTAGTTTATACACTTTCACTTCCCTCTTACTTGTTGTTGCCACCTTCCTTTTGTCCCATCTACCTCTTAGTCTAACTGTAACTACAAGTAAATAATGGATCCGATATATCAGTTGCCCGTCTATAAATGTGTACAATCCTGGAGGCTACCCATCAACGTTTTATCCACCAATACATAAAAGAAACTACTTTCATTATGTGCTACATCATATCCTCTTTTTCATAAAATATGTATTACTTATACACATAGCTCAATTATTAACTCCTTCTTTATCTCTAACTCTATTTGAAACCCCTTTATTCCTCTCCACTGAAACCGTCCCACCCCCTTTAGCTTTGTTTCACTTAAAGCCAGGACATCCAACTTCTTTTCATTCACAACATCCACGCACATTCGGAGTTTCCCACTTTGACAATTTTCTTCTTCTCATTCTTTTTAGTAATCTTTAAAGGAAAGGGGGTTTGTTCCCGGCATTTTAGTTGTCTTTTACAACACGCATGGCGTGCGGAGGAAAGATTCTTATTCCACTTCACCATAGATATAAAAAGGAAAGACTAAGAATTATGAATCAAAGAAAACTCAGATGAGTGTGTATAAATAAACGTGTACATGACCTAAGTGTAAGTAGCAAGACGTACCTGTAATCTTGCATATTTATGAGACAGACAAACACCGACCTATGATGTATTTATTACCACTGAATTACTGGTAAATTTTCTAGTTCAAAAAACCCTGTTCACTTGTCAATTTTCCCTTAACTTGACCTTTCTATTCTGGCATGACCAGAGACTTTTTAATCAACGATTTTATCTGTCCAAATCCCCCTCAATTCATAAAAATTTAGAGGCTAATTGTGGTTATTATAAATGTAGCTTCAGTCGTGTTGATTACAGTGTCGAAAAATTTAGAGCATAAAAAAGTCATTAAATTTTCATATTGAATTTGTATGAAATGTTATTTTGTTTAGTGTCAAAGTTATTTTCAATATTATTTTGAGGAAAGTTTGAGTGTTGTCATTGTAAATTGTGTAAATGTTGCTGTATTTTATAATGTAAAAGGTAAATGGAACTTTAGTTTGGAGTGCATACGAGTTTTTACAGTTACGTGCAGTTTGGTCGGTAGATTTTTTGGTCTGCGGATGTGAGAGAAATTGTCAGGTGAGTGGGGTGTCAAGGGATTGCCCCCGTGGCCCGCTGTGTGACCAGTCATTCCGGTGGATCCGAGCATGACGAACGGCCTGCCGTTACCGGTGGCTGCACGCAATCCAGCGTATTTAAAACCACACAGCCCGGCACCGATTTTAGGTGCTTGCATTCCAGGGGGAGTACTCACATTCAGGAACTTGAAGCACTAATTTTTATGTTATGTGCCGTGGAGGTTCTGTGTACGTTTTGTAGGTCAGCAAATTTGACCCGCCTTGAAAGGATCTTTTGGACTCCGGAGTCTGCTTTCCCAGGGCAGACCGGGTTTGTAAATAATATTCTTACCAACTTTTAGGACAAGTGAAAATTTGTGTAATTTCGCCAAAATCGTTCTTAACGTAATGAACATAAATTAATTTCACTGTGTTTTTTATTATAATTATTATTGTAATGGATTTCAAATTTGAATAAATGAAATCGCGTTTCAACGAATAAACAGCACTTTGTATGAAAAACATTTTTAAAAAAATTGGGGGAAGTTTTATTTTTATTGTTTTGGACTGAATTGTGTGTAGAGAATATCTAATTTGAATTTGTGTTAATTTTATTTTAACAAGAATCAGGTCGTGATACGGCCACGCCACACTCTGAACATTTTTGTTGTGAATAAAAATCATAAAATGCACCAATTATGAAAGAGGGGAGTAGAAAAGGTTCACTTCCCAGGTTTTAATGTTTGATCATTTGTGTACATGTTATAAAGATTCTAATAAATTTGAGGATTTATGAATATCAGGCATTCTAAAGTTTCATATTGTTGTTGCCTCTGACGTGATCTTCGATTAACAAAAAATAAACCATAAAAGTTATTATAATAAATTTGTCACTATGATTGATGATGACGTATTTTACAACTTATTTATATTAACTTACTTTTATTTTAATAAATTGATTTGAATTATTTTACTTTCCTCATCCTTGATTGTGATAAAAGTTGTTTTCTCATATTTGAAATGTTTGTTTTTACACTTGTTCTAATTACTTAATACATTGATTTTGCTTACTGTCCCCCTAAGGAAGGGTTCCTTGATGTTGGTGAGGGTCTTGATTTAGGGAATTGGATCTGTGCTCCACTTCCCCGAATTAAGCCTGAATGCCTTCCACATCCCCCCCCCCCCCCCAAAGCGCTGTATAATTCTCCAGGTTGGGCACTTCCCCCTTCATTATAATAATTTCTTATTGTCAGTCATCATATCTATTTCAATTAAACATTCAATTCCTATTTTGATCATTTCTATCTTTTATTACAAAACATTCTCAGTATGTTTATTTGCTTCAAACATGTTATTTCAATTTATTGTCGTCATTTTTGGCCTCATTACTAAAAATCATTTGCTGTAATATTAACTTTTAATTTACCATTGCTAATACTGCACCTAATCTCAAAATTAATTTCTCTATTCACATATGACATTTCCACTTCATTATTCTCATGACATTCATTACTTTGAATACAATATTGTGCAAAAAAAAAAAAATAACAAAAAAATATATTGACTATTAAACTTATTCAATTAATTCTATCATTTTAAATATCTTTTACAAATTCTTCACATTCCATTAATGCTAATTATTTTTTTTTTCTATTTTAACAAACATTTTCATAATGTTTAATTTCAAATTTCTCTAGATAACTAAATCTAATATTTCATTGGTCAATTTCCATAACAAATAATTGACTTTTTAACATTCTCAACAATTTTCAAATACACAAAAAATACAAATATTTTTTTTTTTTTATTACAAAATTTCATTACAATATATCATATATATGCCTCATATAACGTTTCTTCATTTTGTGAATTGAATCGAAACTAAATTTCCCACAAGCTCTATAATCCTACAACTTCCCCTTCATTATAATAAACCCTACAAAACATAACTAATCTATTTATTGATATCATGTTTCACAAACAATGTTACTAACCATTTCACAGCGACAAATAAACCCATCCAGAGTACATGAATACCCGGTATTTCCAAAACACAAGCCTCAACGTAATGACTCAAACACCACAAACGTATATAAACTCCCACATTATATATACACTTGCAGTCATATTAACAATGAAAAGTCTGGGATGCGACCTTCATCATTAATTATGTTTGTAGCTATTAGTCTAAACTTGGTCTGGACACCAGCAGTATCTTCACTCCTTCAGTGATTAAAGTCAATATGGCTTTCATAATGCTCACTCCACAATTCACCAAAACCTATTATACCTCACTTACATTCAATAACTAATTATCTTCAAATAGTCTAATAATTGATTAATTCCCTCCCTCTAACATGATCTACATCAAATTGACCAACGCCGCTGTTGCTGCCGCCATCACCGCCACGCACGCTTCCAAAAACCTATAAAAATAAACTGATATTTTACATTTCAATTATAAACAATTTTCTCAGTAACTAACTAACTTTAACAAATTCAATTATTCCAGTTTACATAACCTATTCAAACTTTGACCAATACTTCATCAATTTACTAAACTACTCTTACAAATTACTCAAAAATAAGAGTTAATATTTTGAGAGACGTTCAATAATTATTAATTTCATTATATTACTTAACACTATTACACTCAATCCATAGCTACATAATAACCATATATCATCTCTTTCAAATACTTGATTCTAATTCTTAACATCTATTAAAATATTTACTGTTTATTTACTTTAACTTCATCTTAAGCCTCACCATTAATACTATGCATAAAAGGCCCTTTGGAATCTTATCTTATAAAATAACTCACTCGATTTCTTTGTACTTCTATCATCAAATTAATAATTATATTTACTTAATATCTGATTTCTTAAACTAAAATTATTAATACTTAACTTTTCACTATTAGCTCCTCAATTCTCTCCGCCTCTGCTAATCAGTACAAATCAATCACCATATCAAAAACTCTCGTCCTCCATCTCTATTAACCTGCAACAAAAAAAAAAAAAAAAAAATTACTTACTAATACTTACAAATATAAACATTCATTTAAAATACATTACTGACATTTCACTCAATAAAAACTCATTTTTTACAAATTAATATCTAATACAAATAAATTATCAGATACTACATGTATACCTGCCATTATCTCAAAAATATTTAATTTAACAAGTATTAACACCTCAAACAACAAATGTATACATAACTCCCACATTACATATACACTTGCTCTAAAATTAATAATGACAAGTCTGGGATACGACTATCATTATTTATTCAGTGTTTCAACCCTAAATGCACAAAAAGTTACTTTATTTTCCAGACGCTCATCAATAAACAATAATACTCAACTTTAAATAAAGCACTAACAGCTCCCTTCACTCAGTCAGTCTTCCCGCTAAAACATCATCACACTCTGCCTCTACACAACAATCATTGATTCAATCAGCCGCCAATTAGTCCTCACCTTCATATACCTGAAATACAAATAAATATTACTAAACATAATTATTTTCAACACTTATAAAAAATAAAACCATAAATACACACCTTACAACATTAATTCCTTCTACTCGCTGCCTCTAACAAAGTCAGTCACCCCATAACCTCAAACCTGAAAAATAAAAACATATCCATTAATAAACAATATATCAACAATTATTAACAAATATTTTATATTTAAAAGAAATGTTAATACACGCCTTTCAATAATAACTCATTATACTCACTGCCTCAACCAAACTCAATCGAATCCTCTCTACAACATTCAATAATATTGATATTTCTCTCATCAAATCCCTATAATTTTCATATACAACTCCACTACACATATTAAGACTTCAAAACACCACAAATATATACATAACTCCCACATTACATATATACTTGTTCAAAAATTAACAATGACAAGTCTAGGATGCGACCCTCATTATTTAGTCAATGTTTCAAGCTTTAATACACTCTAAACTAAATTTATTGCTCAATCCATAATTATCTTCAACTAAATCTACTCCATACATAAATAGTTAATCTTTACCAAAAAAATTTAAACAAAAAATAACTTTACTCATCTTAAACATCACAACTAATAACAACCTTTACTCAGTCTTCCATCCAATACCTCGGCAAAACCAAAACCTGCAACAAATATTTCAAATATTTTATTTACTATATTAAATAATTTATAAATAAATATCTACAAACATTTCACATTATTTCTTCAAACATTGTCACTTTAAAAATTAACAACAAATACATACAAAAAAATACAGCACATAAAAATCGGTCGGTCACTTCCTCAGACGTAAATTCTTCATAACCTTCACCAACCTGAAATATAAAATAAATTCATTAAACATATCAATTATAACACTTCAAATACATTCACACTTGCCCCATCGAACATCTTAAACTTACTTAAAATAATTATACATATTATTAAAATATATCAATACCCACCATTATAAAAAAAATATATAAACAAAAAACTCAATTACGCATATTAAGACTTCAAACACCACAAATGTATACATTACTCCCACATTATATATACACTTTTCCTAAAACTAATAATGACAAGTCTAGGATGCGACCTTCATTATTTGATCCGTGTTTCAAACCTTAATACAAAGTTATTTTTGTCTCCTCAAACAAAAACTATCTTCACCCCCGGAACACTACTCTCCCTATAACTCTCAAACAAACAATTTACACAAACATAAAACATTACTTATCTTAATACACAGCAGCAGCATAATCACCACCAACACTACCACCACCAGCAGTACTCTACACTTGCTTCCTATAACAAACTCCGTCACTCACACTTGCCCGCCAATTCATCACCAACCTGTAAAATAAACAAATAATTCAAATACATTGACATTTCTCCCAAGAAAAATTCTATAGTCGATATATAAGTAATATCTACTTTACTACCATCACCTTCCTTAAACACTATAATCATTTCTTTTTCTTTGTTAGTATTTTTTCAAACTATATATATACACCAGATATTACGTCTAAAATACCACCACCTCCTCCCCAAACATTAACACCTCAAACACCACAAATGTATACAAAACTCCCACATTACATATACACTAACTCAAAAATTAACAATGACAAGTCTGGGATGCCATCTTCATTGTTTATTCAGTTTCAAGCCTTAATGCAATCAATCAACACTGACTTCCCTAAAACAATATTACTCATCTTAAACACAATAGCCACACAGTCAGCCCTCAGTCCTCGCGCTAATAAACACCTCACCACAACCTGAAATAAGAAAAATTTATGTCAACATTTCTAATTATTTCAAATATTAATACTTACAATATTAACCACATACCACTCCACAATAGCCGCCAATCACCCACACTACCGTCAACTCACTTCAACCTGAAAAAAAAAAAAAAAATATTTACATCTCTCTACATGCCTTAAACAAAATTCAATAAACAATTTACATAATCAAATATTACTCATCTTAATACACAACCTCAACTTCCATCAACCTCTAACAAAAAAAAAATAATTTAAAAACGTCAAATTATATAAATCAAAATATTAACATTCAAACTGATCAAAAAAATACTCACTAGTAATTATAGTGGCAGACACTAACTGCCAAGCGTTTCTTCAAACTTCACCAATAACCAACATCACAGTCAACAATTTCTCAACGTAACAAATAAATTCTCTTAAACACAACTGCACTTCAGTGGATACTCTCCTTCAACTTACCACTCATTCCCATCATAATCGACTTAGTTATTTGACATTATTTTAATAACACTACATTCTCACAAACATATCAACACTCCTTTTTCTACCAAATACACAGACCATGTGTCCGCTCCATCACCTCCTCTTGGTTACTTACATTCACTCAGTCACTTAGCAACAGCTTCACTAATATTGTCCAATAATGACAAGCCCCTCTTTATGCTGGCAATAATAACATTAAGGGAAATAAATCAAATAAAACTCCTCTCAAAATATAAATCACCTAAACAAATATTTACACACGCCTAAAGGAAATATGCCATTCATACCTACCACCACCTTCAACCAAAATTTACATTATCTAATTAATGCACATCTACGCCAATTGCTAGAAATTGCTGACAAGACAAATAAAACAAACTTAAAATCCCATTCATTAATAACTCAGACATATTCTTTGAAAACAAAAATTAATTTATGAAATCCCTTCATCTCGCTGGAGATAAAATCCTTTTATTATTATTATAATCAAAAAAGAAACGCTAAGCCACAAGGACTATACAGCAATCCTTCTATTACAAAATTCAATTAACACGCTAACTCATGACTTCTAGGAATTTCAACCGATACATTATACAGCTATGACTAGTTCTGCAAAATACATAAATCAATCAATCTACTTGCAGTCTTAAAGTTATAAACAGTTATTGCTTTCTTATTACATACATACCTCAGGGATACCTTTAAAATATAATATTAAAAATATAATTTTTAATAATGCTAAATCAATTCAATAAATAAATGACAATCGTTAAAGACTAAATGACTATCTCCCTTAACGTTTACAATATAAACCATTATAAATCTAACAAGTAAAATATACCACCCAACATTAATTGCAACTTAACCTAATATACATATTAATAAAACAGACTCCTAGTTCAACCTCAAACAAAAACGCCTTTCTAATGCGACATACAACATTATAAACTATTTCACACTTAAAGCATCAACAGCAACGTTCTTGCCATACCCATCTATGCATGTCTCATTATTTTCTTCTTACACATGATATAACATTATAAACATCAAACACACATTCGGCTTCGCTACACTTTCACAACAGTCGTGACACTCATTTTCCCCTGTAATTTATAGGCATCTAAACTTTGACTGATAGATGACAGTACAGTAGACTTATGGTACTAAATTCATAAGCCATCTACATATGAAAATCCCATTATAATAAAACATTTCAACTTTAAAAAATTTATTACAACTATCATACGAAAAAACAATTCGACTAATAAACTAACTTGATTGATTTATACTCAAGATTGTTTTTTTCATTCTAATAAAAACAAAATAGACAAAACAATCTGCTTCTGCGCAATAAAGTCACCAATTCATATTCTTAATGTTAATGAATCATGACCTTGCCCAAAGTCATCACAAACCACAAGCTTTCTTTCAATGTATCATGCAATCACCCAAATAACTACTGCAATCAAATCTCCCTCGGTCCCATATTTTCACTTCACTCACTTCATCAGACTCGAAAATTACCTACGTACGTTAAATTACCCTGTCCTGAATAAGGGTAAAATACACACATACGTCGTCATCTTGTTTAATAATATCACATTTTTCAAAGCATACCACTAACGGCAAAGAAAACTTTTATTCAGAGTAATCAAATTAAATCAAACAAAATTCATCCCAAATCCATCAGCAATAAATTCAAACATCTCATTCATCAAAACACGTACAGACATATATATACTTATAAAAATAGAGAATCCACACTTTACTAAAATCTATTCAAAAAAGGAATTATCACGCTAAACTCACAAAGTATTCAAACACTAATCAAAAATATTTCTTCCACATATACAAAACTAACATTAGCAATAACATAGATAAGCACAATTAACAACATCACTGACTCATAAGTATACTTAGAAATTTCTCAATACCTACTTCCTCTCACTTTTCACCTAGGAAATTAATACCCATATTCTTGAAATAACACATTATGTACAACACGACGATAATAAATTATAAAACATTACGATAACTACAGACATGCTCCTCATACAAATAAACAAATAAATCCACACACAATCAAATATTGCTTTGCAACCTTCTTCAAAGTATGTAAAAATAAAAAAATTAACATACCTTTACCTATTCTTCAACATATCAATCAATAAAAACTGCCACACTTCCTGACAAGTCGAAAATGGCGAATGTAACACCTACTTATAATCCACGTGACAAATCATTACCTTCCAATAAACCTCATCTCCATGACAATTTATAAAATTACTCAATGTAATCAAAACAGTATGTATATTACACTATTGGAAATATCTTTCTGATCATCAACATACCGTGTCCTAAGCTTAAATTTAGATTCATGCTTATTTGTCTAGGTTCAGTGAACAATGCTATGACCATGCCTAATATGATCAAAGTTAAATAGAGGGGGGGGGGGGTAATGCGTACTTCACCTGCACAAAAATGTGCCTAATTAATGTCTATATTGGACATGGAGATGCAACGAGGCTTAATAAATTAATTTATTCCATATTTTTTTTTCTTATTTAAGCTAATGGGCATTTATAACACTGATATAACTTTTAAATAAATTTACAAAATCTGGTGATATTACGTATCAACTTCTGCATATATAAGAATATGTAATATACGAGTCCGTGATTATATCATATGTAATCCTCTCATGGATAACGGCATCCATAATTATAGAAACGGTTTTTAGTTATATAGTCATAATAACTTCAATCTCATGTTCTTTTTTCCATATATCATTTGTCATCTTGATATAATCTATGCATCTTATACTAAATATGAAATTTCTTCTCGTCAAGATAGTATGTTAAAGGTTCAAATCATTTTGATTATTCCTTCCTGCGTTCAAACAATAGTATGATCTGCAGTCAAAGAGGGAGGGGGGGGGGGGTTGTGGGTGTACTGCTCAAATATATTTTATTACATATACTTTAATAAAGTCTATATCGCTGATATGAAAACAAGTGAAATTTGTCTTTAAATACCATTGGTCTATACTTCCAAGCCAAGGACCTGTCACCAAACTTAAATACGTATTACTACAGTTGCCATTTTCCACTTATCAGGCACTATGCCAATGTGTATTGATATGTTAAAAACATTAGCCAAAGGTAGCCAAAGTTCCTCTTTACATTTCTTTAACACCTTTGCAAACACTCCAGAAGGACCTGGCGATTTCTTGCCTTTCAGCTTCTCTATTTGTCCGAGGACCATGCCACTAGTTACCGTAATCGTACATACTTTATTATCCTATTCGACATAATCCATTATTTCTGAAATTTCAATACTATTTTCCTGGGTGAAAACTGACAGCAAGTAAGTACTATTTAAAATTTCAAACATATCCTTATCAATGTCACTCATCTGACCACTTACTCTCAAGTGATCCAATCTTGTCCCTAATCTTACTTCTGTATATCTGAAACAACACTTTTGGGTTAGTCTTTGAATCTCTTGCCACATTAACCTCACATTCCCTTTTTGCCTTTCTTATTCCTTTCTTTATTTGAATATATTCATTTCTAAACTGCCCATCCCCTCTTTTCATAATACTATATATGTCTCTTTTCACAAATGACTTAATCTATTCTTCATCCATTTACCATCATTTTGGTTACATTAATTTCCCTACTCCAAACAAAATTTCTCTGGGCACCTACACTATGCTCTGAAAAATGTCATATTGATAGCCATCACCACCTACCTGACCCATACTCACATCCCAATTTATCCCACCCACTTCATTTTTTAGTCTCATCAAGTCCGCCAAACGAAAATCTAAGACATATTTGATTGCACCAGTTAGTTATTTGGGTAATTCCATGATATAGTCTAACTAAGGGATTTGTCATCACTTTCCCTAAACTCATCATTAGCCTCAACATTATTAATTACTCAATCTTTGTTGGTAAAAACAAAATCAAGCACATTATTTCCTCTAATTGCTTCTGTCACAATCTCCTCGAAAAAGTAATCCTGAACCGTGTCAAAAAAAGTCGCTAGACTCAACATTACACGTCATATTGGTAAAATCAATTTCTCTAAACTTTAAATCTCTCATTATCACAACACTTCTGTATCTAAATGCCTTATCAATTTCCTCCCATAAAAGCTTACTGCACTCCCTATCAACGTTTAGGGGGAGGGGCCTATAAATCACACAAAAAATTATTTTGTCACGTCCCTCGACAAACAGATTCAGTATTCCATCTTTCTAATCTTATATCATATCTAAGAATTTTAATTCTCTCTGACCTACATCGCCACTCCACCACCCTTCCTCTTGACCTTATCACTGTGGAATACTTTATAACTGTTGCATTCGTAAGGTATTTCTCTATCTTTCAACTTTAACTACGTCTCTTATACTACCAATAATACCTATATTGCCTACACTTACAAGTAATCTTACCTCATCCATCTAATTTCTTACACTCCTACTATTTCTATAGTAAACCTTAAAAGACCTAGTCACTCGTTGCCCTCTATCTTTCTTCATCAATTAATTTACCATTACTAGCAACTTCATTTTCAACATTGTTTTTTAAACATATCCATGAGGTATCCCCGTAATAACCGTTCTTTTTAACCAGAATGCTGCACCCCCATTGATACTTTCCCACAATTCTATAATCTATCACTTTAAATTGCTTTAATTTAAATATCATACTATTCCTAAACGCAAATACATCAAATTCCTGGCATCGAAACCCCTCCATTAATTCTAACAATTTACTCACCAAACTCCTACACTAGAAAAAACGTCAAATTTAACTCTGCTCTTATACCTACAACTAATTTACCACACCATACTTACATACCGACAAATTAAATATTCAATCTTGAAAACACAACAAAAAAATAACTTATTCCACCTGCAGAAACTGTTCTTCAACTGAATCTAACTCACCTTCACCTTCCACATTACACCTCTGACTAATGACATTAATTATCCTTCATCATATTAATGCGCTACACTGCACGTTACCTTGTTACCTAAACTAACTCGTGTCATCACCACCAGAGCTCAAATCAAACGTGTAATGGCCAACCACCAACTCACCGACGCTCACTTCAACAATTCTAGTGCTACACACAATAACAAGTGGTCCTGGTGGCTCCTTCCACCCTCCGCTCAAACTATTACTACTACTATTACTACTACTCCACTTCATACACCACCTGGCAAAATAACTTGGCGTCCAAGCTGTTAACATCAAATTAGTTATATCAAAAATCTCTCGTTAAAACCATAAATGAACTTCTTACCACCACGCCCACGCAACACCACTACTATTACCTTCTCATTAGTCTGCTTTAAGACATTTAAAATATTTTAGCCGCGATTCTGCTATTGGAAAAAAACCGTGTACGTGTGTGTGTACTCGTATATATGCGTGTGTACTCGTATATATGCGTGATGCGTGTGTACTCTTATATATGCGAGTATTTCTACTAGTGTATGTATACTCCTGTCTATATACTCGCCTATTGGTGTGTACAATATTTGTGTGAGACCCAATAATTAAAACGCTTATGAACAAGCGTATATATGTAAATGACTAGTTACTCTATAATGTGTTTGTTAGTCATTAATTTTCGACCTAGTTCAGCAATCAAAAGTTCAACACCCAGTCCCTAGACCCATTATCTAACTACGTCTGTAATCTTTTGACTAACTCACCAACTCGTCAAAATTTGTCATCCAAAGACTTCATAGATTTGTTCTACTTTCTATATAAATGCTCCTATATACCATATGTAACTATTTGTATATGCACCAATAAAATTACGCATAATCCTCCTTAAAGTTGTTTCTGTAACATTCATCAATATTCAAAATTCGTCTTAATATTTTTAAACAAATATGCAAACGTCTACATGTGCATATAAAAAGTACTTGACAGAAATACCACTTGTTACCTGGAGGTTATTCCGGGGATCAACGCCCCCGCGGCCCGGTCCATGACCAGGCCTCCCGATGGATCACGGCCTGATCAACTAGGCTATTACTGCTGGCCGCACGCAGTCCAACGTATGAGCCACAGCCCGGCTGATCCGGCACTGACTTTAGGTATCTGTCCAGCTCTCTCTTCAAGGCAGCCAGGGGTTTATTGGCAATTCCCCTAATGCTTAATGGGAGGCTCTTGAACAGTTTTGGGCCCCAGACACTTATGGTGTTTTCCCTTAATGTACCAATGGCGCCCCTACTTTTTATTAGGGGAATTATGCATCGCCTGCCCAGTCTTTTACTTTCGTAGGAAGTAATTTCTGTGTGCACATTTGGGACCATTCCTTCCAAGATTTTCAAAGTGTACATTATGATATATCTCCCTCCTGCGTTCCAACGATTACAAGTCAACTGCTTCCAAGCGTTCCCAGTAGTTAAGGTGCTTGACAGAACTTATACGTGCAGTAAAGGATCTCTGTACACACTCTAGATCTGCGATTTCACCTGCTTTGAATGGACATGTTAATGTACAGCATTATTCCAGCCTAGAGAGAAAAAGTGATTTGAAAAGGCTTGGCATCTCTCGTTTTGAAAGTTCTCATTATCCATCCTATCATTTTCTTTGCACGTGCAATCGTGGTACTGTTGTGATCCTTGAAAGTGACATTCTCAGACATTACTACTCCCAGGTCCCTTACATTATTTTTCCGCTCTATTGTATGGCCGGAGTCAGTAGTATACTGTTCTAGTTATTATCTCCTCCAGTTTTCCATAACAGAGTAGTTGGAATTTGTCCTCATTGAACATCATATTGTTTATCGTTGCCCACTGGAAAACTTTGTTTATATCTTCTTGGAGGTTAACCGCGTCCTCGGCAGATGACAACCTCATGCAGATCCTAGTATCATCCGCAAAGGATGATACGGTGCTGTGTTGTATATCTCTGTTTATTTCTGATATGAGGATAAGGAATAAGATGGGGGAGAGTACTGTGCCTTGTGGAACAGAGCTCTTCACTATGGCAGCCTCCGATTTAACTGTTAACCACTACTCTTTTGTGTTCGATTTGTTAAGAAATTGAAAATCCATCTCGCCACTTTCCCAGTTATTCCTTTAGCACGTATTTTATTGGCTATTACGCCATGATCGCATTTCTTAAATGCTTTTGCAAAGTCTGTGTATATTACATCTGCATTCTGATTTTCTTCCAGTGCATCCAAGGACATGTCATAGTGATCCAGTAGTTGAGAGGCAGGAGCGACCTGCCCTGAACCCATGTTGCCCTGGATTGTGCAGATTTTGGGAATTCAGGTGATTTGCAATCCTGCTTCTTAGCACTCTTTCAAAGATTTTTATGATGTGGGACATCAGAGCTATTGGTCTATAGATCTTAGCTATTGCTTTGCTGCCACCTTTATGGAGTGGGGCTATATCAGTTTTAAATGACTGTGGAATTTCACCCATGTCCAAGCTCCTCCTCCATAATGTACTTAGGGCACGCAAGAGGGGTTTCTTGTAGTTCTTAATGAAAACAGAGTTCCACGAGTCTGTGCCCGGGACTGAGTGCATAGGCATGTTGTCAATGGCTTTTTCGAAATCTATCGGACTTAGGCTAATGTCGGAAATCTGACATACATTTATGGAGTTTTGAGGCTCATTCATCAAGAAATCATTTGGGTCGTCGATCCTCAGACCGATTAGTGGTTCACTAAACACAGAGTCTTACTGGGATTTCAATATTTCACCCATTTCCTTGTTATCATCTAAGTCCCATCCTGTCTGAGTAAGGGCCCGATACTAGATGTGGTATTTGCCTTGTTTTTGGAATATGAAAAGAAATATTTTCAATTTCTTTCAATTTCACTAATAGCTTTAAGCTCCTCCTCCTGCCTCTCCTGCTTCCTGTAAGAGTCATTTAGCTTAAGTTCGATAGTTTCCACTTCCCTGGTCAGCGCCTCCTTTCGTGTATCAGATATTCTAGAACTCCTGAGGAGCTCAGTGACTCTTCGTTGTTGCTTGTTTCCAGACAGCTCTAATTGTAATAACACGAGAAGCATTTTGAGCCAGTAAATTAAAATTATTAATCAACAATTATCACAAACTCCCCAAAAAAATAAATCATAAAAATTGTCTCTAGTGGAATCGCTACAATACACACTTCGTATATTTCATCCTTGTACAACCCTTGTAGGTTTACCACTTTCTTTGACTATAATAACAATGTCAAACACATCTTCAAATGTATACAACTGATGATTCAGCAAAACTATATACATATACTCTTTCAAGTCCCATAATACATTACGCCCTTGGATTCTCAATTACTTAAAAATTTCAACAAACTTCAAATCGACACCATTGACTTTAGACTCGGCAACATTGACATACGACTAACAGTCACTTAGTCAGTCAATCAATCCGTCATCGTCACGCACAATAAGCCACAACTCTATAGTGCTTCCAACAAAATAAACTTTCTTTTATATCAATCAATATTACCCATCGTCTCCCGCTACGTGATAAATTATTACAAGCTGGATACCTAAATCTTCAACTACCCTGTTAATTACAATCTTGTTAAATCATCATCCAAACTGTATTAATATTCGTCCGGGACTACAATTATACACGCAATACTTTTAATCTTTACTAGTAAACTATACAATCATTATAAAAGACATCAAATTATATTCTTACTTTCATTTCTCGTAACCAAAATTATCATTTACAAAGTACCACATCACAAACTACTATCCATTACTAACATGACATAATTTACTATTATATCACAAACACTAGTATCACAACTGACACATTATCTCATTCTAACAGTTATAACACACCTCTCCTGTGTCACATTACACCCTTGTCTGACTATCTACACACACACACACACCCTACCTTCGCTACCGTGTCCACACATCCTTATCTCCATGTTATAACAAACACTTCGCGTGTGTCCACACAACTTGCATTGTCAAACACTAACAAACAAACACCCGGTGGTCTGGTGGCTAAAGCTCCCGCTTCACACACGAAGGGCCGGGGTTCGATTCCCGGCGGGTGGAAACATTCCGACACGTTTCCTTACACCTGTTGTCCTGTTCACCTAACAGCAAATAGGTACCTGGGTGTTAGTCGACTCGTGTGGGTCGCATCCTGGGGGACAAGATTAAGGACCCCAATGGAAATAAGTTAGACAGTCCACGATGACGCACTGACTTTCTTGGGTTATCCTGGGTGGCTAACCCTCCGGGGTTAAAAATCCGAACGAAATCTTATCTTATTTTATCTTACCGTTCATGCCGCCAGCCGACAACATCCAGTCGCTGCCATCACCAAACTCCGTAACCAATCAGTTAGTCACTCAGTAAGAAACAATTATTCAGTGACATCAGTAAAATTCCAATTATTCCCAGAATCAAACCAACTAAATCCAATCACTACCATCAGGAAACAATCTATGTTCCCAACAGAAAACTTTCCTTGTCAACACGAGACGTTACCTGGAGTTTACCTGGAGAGAGTTTCGGGGGTCAACGCCCCCGCGGCCCGGTCCGTGACCAGGCCTCCTGGTGGATCAGCGCCTGATCAACCAGGCTGTTGCTGCTGGCTGCACGCAAACCAACGTACGAGCCACAGCCCGGCTGATCAGGAACTGACTTTAGGTGCTTGTCCAGTGCCAGCTTGAAGACTGCCAGGGATCTGTTGGTAATCCCCCTTATGTGTGCTGGGAGGCAGTTGAACAGTCTCGGGCCCCTGACACTTAATGTATGGTCTCTTAACGTGCTAGTGACACCCCTGCTTTTCATTGGGGGGATGGTGCATCGTCTGCCAAGTCTTTTGCTTTCGTAGTGAGTGATTTTCGTGTGCAAGTTCGGTACTAGTCCCTCTAGGATTTTCCAGGTGTATATAATCATGTATCTCTCCCTCCTGCGTTCCAGGGAATACAGGTTTAGAAACCTCAAGCGCTCCCAGTAATTGAGGTGTTTTATCTCCGTTATGCGCGCCGTGAAAGTTCTCTGTACATTTTCTAGGTCGGCAATTTCCCTCAAAACTCAAGAAGTCAATTCATACTAAACTCACATTATGTATAACATCTTAACTCTCGGTGACCTTTACACAACACTTTTTAAAAAACACTGAATGTGGCCATCAGACGCGGTGAAATGTGGTAAACAAAGACGCTCGATGAGGTTGCTTCACCAGCCTCGACATCAACTAAAATGACGTCACACTGGGTATTGCTGCGTGTCTGCCTGCCAAAAATACCAGTCAGTCAGTCAACCACTTGCCAAATCGTCTCTTCTGCTTCCCTATTATATTAAAGAACAAGCGCTAAACCACAAGGGCTATACAGCACATCAAGGAAGCGTGGATATCAGGTACCAAAAAGGAATAGGATTCTGCTTTCGTAACAGTTATTATCTTAGGGGCCATGAAATCACCACCAAATGTAGGCTTTTCAATCATTATATACTACAATGGTACAAAATTAATAAATTCAAGAATAATTCCATCAAAACTACTCGACAAATGATTCATAATATACCACAGTGCTATATCATAAAAATACACTAAAGATTATATTATAATCATAAAAAGCACTAATTACGACATATAAAATATTAAAACAAATCAACAAAAACAGAATGAAAAATGTTAATAAACACGATCAGTCACCTCGTAGTGACCAGTAAAGAGCCACTGCCAACCACTCTGACTCGACCCCCTCCAAATACAACTACCAAAGTTTTCTTTCTTATATTTTATTTAAAAACTTGATGTACAATACATCAGCTACACAAAATCACAACTCCACGAGTAATACAAGTCTTCACTATACAATCCATGACGTAAGTACATATTTATAATATGGAATCATTTCCAAGTTCCTAACACTACCACGAAACAATCATTATTAAAACCCCATATTGTATCGGCCATAAGGTCGAATTGGAATAACTTCGACTCGCTAAAACCCCCCCCCCGGTCGAGATAGTATTCCTCTTCATACCATACATATAATTACCTTATCACCTATCCAGTGAAAACTTTAATTAGAAGCACATTAACAACCTTTTCAACTCTATTATATTCCAATATGCAAACTTTACTGGTATAGAACCCATGTGCCAATGTTACAATGTACACACAAAATTTACATCAATACAAAAACCACTATCAATCTAATTTTATTCTTTCATGGCCTTTTTTTTTTTTTTATTATTATTGGAGCCAAAATGTAAAAAAAGGCAGTACAAACAAAAACGTTATACCCTAACAATTAACATAAGCCATTTTACAAAACTAAAATGTATGAGCACATACATCACGATAAAATACCTGTTACCCCGACCAACCAACCCACCACATGGCTTCCAAATCAGTTATGAACCCACATGTTCATATGAGAAAAGAACTGTAAATTGCAAGACCTTGCCAGGTAGTTCAACTTGAAAGGTATAAATAAATAATGAGAAAAAACCAATTGACCAGCATAGACTATATACATTCAAAAATTATAACATTATAATGAAAATAACCCCGGTGACAGGGCTAAATATTACTCTGCAAAAGTTTGCAAGACAATGAACCTGAAAAAGGTTCAAAAATGACAAAATAGGACAAGCACGTCCCTCCCCCCCCCCCCCCCCCCCCCCCCCCCAAAAAAAAAAAAAAAATTAATATACGGTGACCACTTCAACGTTCCCTGAATAATAAGGTGTGTTCTTTCATGTACTGACATAATACAAGAAATCCCTAGATAAATGTACTTAACATGATATAATCTTGGGTACCTCAAATATTCTATATTCCAACAACAAAATTAATGACAAACCTCATGGGGTGATTGTTGTACATAAGGACAAATATAATGCAATATTTCTCTCGCACACCAATTACAATACTTAAAATAATCCCCTAAAAACGCAATGAATCACTATACTATTAGTGCTGATACCAGCACGACGTCTATATTCTACATCACAGAACAATACCTAACAAGACCCCAGGAAACACCTAACAGACTTACCACATCACAAAAATCAGCAAAAATAACAGTTACACTCCTGACCATAGTCAGGAACTAGTCCAGTTTCACAAAAGAAAAACCATATTCCAAAATATTGTTTTCTGTCTTGCTCAGATGTAATAACCACACTTAAAACAAATCAACATCTCACTCGCACAACACCATCACATCTATACACTCTCGACCGCACATAACTTACCATAACTACAAAACACGTAACTTATTAACCCACACCTTTCACCTTAACGTTCCTAACATACCTTAGGGTATTACCAAGGGACGAGTCTAACCCCTCGCTGCCTTACCTGCCTCAGTTGCAGTAACCAATGCAACTGAGTACCCCACCTCCCACCATAAAGGAGTATTTGTACAAGATGTTCTATAAATACCCACTGCAATCACCTTAACCCTAACTGCTCCCTCGGTTTCCCTCATACCCCATGAGATATATAGGAAATCACCCACCACGTACAGTATTGCTCTTCTTACCTCCCTTGACACTCCTCTAACTTCCAAAATTAAGACACCGTACACTTGAGATACTTCTCCCACTAAGAAATACTGAAACCCTCCTCAACCACGTACAAACCTCTTCCAATGTTTCACAAAAAAAAAAAAAAAAAATTCTTCTACACCGCAACGTAAATAATTCGCCTCCCTTACCAAACCCGTCCTCCTTAAAACCCATTTTTATGCTAAAATTCCCACGATAAATCTGTACAATAATTCGCAAACCCTCGGTGCCAACTTGAGCTTACAAAAACCCTCCCATATTTCCACCCAATTATACAACAGAAATACAGACACCCCCTGCACAATTTCCCTATAGCAACATATCCACACCATCTGCCACGCCCTGATCCTTTCAATATTTTTCAACTTCAACAACAAACGCAACATGTCCTCGCACTCTATTAATCCTCTGCCACACGTACGCGTGTCATGACAAATCTCCCTACTCAACCAATTATTATTATTATAATCAAGGGGGAAGCGCTAAACCCGGAGGATTATACAGTGCCTGGGGGGGGATGTGGAAGGCATTCAGGCTTAATTCGGGGAACTGGAGCACAGATCCAATTCCCTAAATCAAGAGCCCCTCACCAACATCAAGGAACCTTCCTTGAGGAGCCTACTCAACCAAGCTCTCCCGTAACCCCAAACATAATCTAAGACCCTTCTCTGCAACTCCTCAATATCCACGTCCCGTAATGGGTATACCTCACCCACTCCCCATGCCTTACTGTAATCAAGACAGTTAACCACCACTGCCCTCTGTTGAAAGGAGACATCCCCACCTCTTAATTCTCAGAGATGGTCTAAAGCCTTTTTTAACACCAATTCAAAATTTACCCTTCAACCCTCCCTCTCTTCCGCAATGTACACAATCCCACATATTTTAAGTTGCTCCACGACTGACCAACCATACATTTTGCCACCTCCCCACACCCTATCCACCTCAAATAAATTCTGATTTCAACCTGTTGACGCACATACCAGTCATGCCCCAAAAAAACTCAACAATCCCCCTACCCACAATCTGCAAATTTCCCCCTCTATTAACAAAATCGTGATATCGTCCACAATAACCGACTACACTCACTGCACAGTTACACCCCGTAGCCCACAACCAAAAACCCCCATCCACAGTTCATAAAATGGATTTTGCACACAGGCAAAAAACAGCTGAGACAAAGGCCCCCCCCTTGCCTCAAACCACATTCCATACGTGTACAAGCTGCTTAACTTACCATTCACCTGTACTCGTACCATTGCTGAGGCATACAAAATGTCAACCCATCATACTAAACCCCTCCCCAAAACACTGCCTTAATAAATACATGCCAACACTCAAAAATTTTCCAAGTAAAACCCAAGGACACCTCCCCTTTACACCCCCAAAACTCCTTTAAAACACCAATGTCCTTCCCTCATGCTCCTGCCTGGGATCCCCAGCTGTCCCCTATGAATAATTCCATAACTTTTCTCATCCTCTTACCTACGACTTTTGCAAATATTTTTGTCTGAACACATAAGAGATATAGCCCTATATGCACTCAGACCCCTCCCCTCCATGAGCATGTAATTTAATACCTCAACCAACCTTTCCTTAATGCTTCCCCAATGCGTCCTATAAAATTCATTCAATATGCCATCATACCTGGTGCTTTCCCTCTACTCGTCCTAAATATTGCCTCCTCAACCTACTCCACACGAATCCTGCCTTCTAATACCCTCCAATCCCTTTCACATATAACCTCTCTGAACCCCCCCCCCCATCAACCACCCCCATGGGCCCCCCTCCTCTCTACCAGGCTTTTCCCTCAAACCAAAACAGTATAAAATCTCATGCTGTCCATATTAAAGAGTAACTGACCGGGCAGGTATCCACCCAAACCCATGCATACTTCCAAACGCAAGAGGAATGTTGCCTGTTGTCTAACCCAAATTTTCCACAGGAAAAACCCATAGCACCTCTTCCATGCCCACCCTGATTCTAACCGCACTGAAACGATCCTTACGAATTTCGGAAAGTCCATTGCAAACGTGTTCAATGTCTTCGTACCTACTACTTCTCCCCCAAAATAATAATAGTTCAGTTGCCCCTCTAAATCATTTTGTAACCCATACCTGCACCTCACCTCCTCCTTACCCCAATTCCTATAATAACTCTCTATCCCAGGTCTGGCGTGCTTTTCTCAACCATTCCAACAAACGTTCAACCTTCCCCTCCGCTTTTCCCCAAAGATCCTTCCCCCAAATCCTAAAAGTGCACCCATCCCCCTCCCCATCCAATAACTGGGATAAATCCGTATCATTCCATCCAAGTCCAAATCCGCTAGCACTGCACGGTAGTCTCAAAACCCCACATCAAAGGTCTGTACGCACCCAACTCAAATTCCCTGTTACACAAGTTCTATCCAGACGGGCCACGTAGCCTCTGCGGACCAACGTGTGATCCCCCCCTCCCACACGTGTGGTGTGAATATAATACAAATAATTCATAGTTTACAAGTTAGTTAACAGCAAGTGCAGGATTGCTAAAACTCTTGTCCACAGGGCTCAGAAAGAGTTGTTGACATGATTTGGACATCAGAGAATGAAACAAAACTGACTTCTACAGTCTATAAATCTGTAGTGGAGGGAAAACGAGGTACGAGTCACCCTAGCAAAGGATAGAGGGACAGTATAAAGGCAGTTGTGTATGCAAGGGGCTTGGACTTCCAGCAAGTATTCGTGACCATATTTGATACGAGTGAATGGAGACAAACGTGCTGTTAGAGCATGAGCAAACTAACATTTACAAAAGGATTCAGGGAAACTGGCAGGCCAGACTCAAGTCCAGCAGATGGCAAGTATAGTGTCTGCACTCTAAAGGAGGGGTGTTAGGGGAGGGACGAGTAAAATAATTTTTTTTTTTTTTTTTTTTTTTTTTTTTGGGGGGGGGGGTCCTATTTCAATGAGATTTTAACAGTGCATTAAACAGCATAAAAAACATATAACCTGTGTTTGTTTTTACTATTACCCTTCAAGTTAGTTAAAAAAACAAATTATGGACAATTTCATGGGTACTAACACTTTCCTCTTTCTACTAAATTTTGAAAATGTACAATATTCTAGGTAACTTCAGATGAAACATAAAGGCTTAACAACAACCCAGGACAGTTTACCAACAATATCAGTACATTCCATAAAAAAAATAATGTTCAAGTTGTTCTTTCTTGGAGGTAAGAGGAAAAATTCATTAAAAAAAAAAATTCACAATATTGAAAATCCTCTCAGGTTGTTTGTAGAACCATCATTCCTCAATAACATCTGAAAAAAAGGTCATGACAATCCAATGAATACTTACCACACAAGATGAATTACAATGTCAATTTATTACCCAGTTTTTTTTTTTTGTTTTTTTTTTTACTCTAAGCAAGTGGCACGCCAACTCTGTCCCGCTACACCCCACCAACCTTGTGTACAGCCTGATACCTACTAACAGACTCACTCTGTCTGATATCTGCACACAAGTTGCCATGTACAATATTTACAATGAAATAATCATAAAAATTGTAATTTTGGGAAGAACAAACAAAAAATTGATATTTGCAAACATATATTTTTGTTGACAGCAAAAAAAAAACAAAAAAAAATAATTTAATGAAAAACATACTTAGAAATTCATACATTATTATAATAAAAAAGGGAAGCGCTAAGCCACAAGGGCTATACAGCGCTGCAGGGTAGGGAAGGAAGCAAGGGAATTGGATGGCAGAAGGGAGGGGGATGATCAGCAGGTTACAGAAAACAGCTGGGCAGGGGATAGTACGGGGGTAGAGGGTAGCAAGAGATACAAGTAGAAAGGGCTAAAAGTATCAGAATTTGTGAAGTCAGTCAGTCGTTGTCAAAAAGCAATGAGAGGGGTCCGGATGAAAGGTGGGTCCATCAGCGAGAAGGGAAGGTAAAGAGAGAGCAGCGGGGCGAAGACGACGACAGAGGAAAATTCTGCGTGCTCGTTGATAAAGGGGGCAGTCCAACAGAATGTGGCTGACTGATAATGGAGCTTGGCAATTCTCACAGAGAGGAGAAAGACGCCTCTCCATGAGATATCCATGAGTAAGACGAGTATGGCCAATGCGAAGACGGGAGAGAGTAGCCTCCCAACCTCGACACTGGTGATAAGAAGACGGCAGTAACCTATACTCGGTTTAATAGACTGAAGTTTGTTGCCGAGCATAGTAGCCCAACGTTGTTTGCCATGGGTGTGAAGGTGGGAAATTTACAGCAAAATAGTCCGTACATGGAATACCTCTATAAGAAACTGGTAGGTCATGTACTGCTGACCCGCGCAGCAGTGTCTGCCAGTTCATTGCCCTGTACGTCAACATGACCAGGACCCAACAAAAAACAATTCTTTATGCTTAGTAAAGATGCGGCGTAGCCAAAGTTGGATAGGGAAAGGACTAAGGGGTGAGGTGTATCAAATTTTTGTATAGCCTGTAAAGCACTAAGGGAGTCTGAGACAACCACAAAATGATGACACAGGCATAGATGCAATACGGATAAGTGCTGTAAGGATGGCATATAATTCAGCAGTAAAAATACTAGCGAAGATAGTAAATGCCCTTGTACGCGCTGTCCGAAACACTGCTGCAAATCCTACGCCGTCAGAAGACTTAGAGCCATCTGTGTACACAGCAATGGCATGAGAATGAGAGTAAAAGTGGTCAAGAAAAAGAGAGCGGGAAGCGACCGAAGACAGTTGGGCTTTCGAGAAAGGGGGAGGGAAAAAAACAGACTCGAACAGCTGGAACTTCCCGGGGGGGTAGGGAAAAGTGAGATTGCTACATGTACATGAAAGGTGGTAGTTGAAGAGAAGACAAGAGCGAATGAAGCGAAGAGAGAAGGGACGGAGTAAGCGGGGGCGGCGAACAAATAAAGAATGTCTACTAATATAAAGTGACCATTCTATAAATGGAAGGATTGCGGAGATCATGAGAGCGTACATAGTAGCGCAGGCAATGGGCATCACGGCGATCGGATAAGGATGGAACGTTCGCTTCTGCATAGAGGCTTTCGACAGGGGAAGAGCGAAAAGCCCCAAAGGGCATAAACGTAATCCTGGTGATGAATGGGGTTTAAAGGGCTAGAGAGAGTAGCAGGAGATGCCGCTGAATAGATCTGGTCACCATAATCAAGTTTCGATAAAATAAGGGTGGAATGTAGGTGAAGGAGGGTTCGACGATCAGCCCCCCACGAAAGATGAGC
Organism: Cherax quadricarinatus; assembly: GCF_026875155.1. Lineage (NCBI taxonomy): Eukaryota > Metazoa > Arthropoda > Malacostraca > Decapoda > Parastacidae > Cherax > Cherax quadricarinatus. The sequence goes on from NC_069457.1 coordinate 1,526,963, forward strand.
AAGGGTTTTAAGAAGGTTCAGCCGGCTGTGACAAGTTGCCTTCAGAGAGGTAATGTGAGGTTTCCAGATAACCTACGATCAAAGAGGAGGCCCAGAAACTTGACTGTATCACGTTCAGGGATACGTGAGCCATAGAGGTACAAAGGGATGATCAGAGATGACAGAGCGTCTAGTGAAAGGGGATTTGGTGGGTTTTAGTGCGGGAAAAATTTTAAAAACCCATGTGTGGGGGCCCCAAATTTGGGGAAACACGGTCGACTTGCATGCTGGAGAGAAACTGAAAGGGAGGTGACAGTCAGCGCCTGCACAGGCAATAGCGAAGTCATCAACATAGAGTGATGACCAAATATTTGATGGAAGACTAGAGGCCAAATCATTAATAGCAAGGAGAAAAAGTGTTGTGCTCAGAACACATCCCTGGGGACACCTTCAGCTTGGACAAAGTCCGGGGAAGTACATTATTAACCAGAACACGGAAATCCCTGTCAGTTAAAAAGTTCTTAGGAAGGATGGTAGATTGCCTCGAAGGCTAAGGAGTGGGCTTGGGCTAAAATATTATACCTCCAAGTTGTGTCATATGCCTTCTCAAGGTCAAAAAATATGGCAATAACTGAGTGGTTATTCGCAAAGGCATTACGAACATACGTATCCAAGCGCATTTAAGGGGTCTATGGTAGAACGCCCCCTTACGAAAGCCATATTGACAGGGGAGAGACTGTTGTGTGTCTCTAAATACCACACTAAACGTCTATTTACTAGACGTTCCATTACTTTGCAAACTCCCACTGGTAAGAGCAATGGGACGATAGTGGGGGGTTTCATGTCCCGTTTGTGCCTGGTTTGCGGAAAGGGAGAAAAATGGCGGATTTCCACAGCTGTGGAAGAACTCCTTGTGACCAAATAAGATTGTAAAGGCGTAATAGGACTGCAAGGGCTGACTGATGTAAATTGTTTAGCATACGAATATGAATGTCGTCGGGCCCAGCTGCCGATGATCGACAAGCTGAGAGTGTTGCCTCCAGTTTTTTGAAGTGTAAAAGGCACATTATACTGTTCTTCTCTGAGAGAAGAAAAAGTCCAAGGGTGCTAACTCTCTGGCAGACTTTGAGGAAGAAATGAGGGGCATAGATGGAGTCCCTGAGAAATACGGACAAAATGATTGCCAATTTTTATTGGCAACATCTAGTGGGTTTGCTATATCAACACCGGCAACCCGCAGAACAGGAGGCCGGGTCAGGAGAATATTTACCACTCAGTTTTCGTACTTTTTTCCAGACTGCACTCATAGAGGAAGCAGAGGTGATGGTGGAGACTTTAAACTCGCCACAAGTGCGTTTAGCGTCACGGATGACACGGCGAGCGATCCCCACGCTTCTGTTTAAAATCAAGGGGTCGCTCTGTGGTTCTATTGTACCGGTACCTGCCCCATGCAGCGCGCTTCAAACGTACTGCACGAGCACAAGCAGGAGACTACCAAGGCACGCATTTCTGAGAATGCCTGCCCGAAGTTTGGGGTATAGAATGAGAAGCTGCGGTGAAAACGGGGACGAGAAGAGGTGTAAAAGCTCATCGATGGAGGACGAAGAAGGAACCTCTTTAAAAACAGTAGGTGTGAGTAAAGGTTCCAATTTGCCCGATTAAATTGCCAGCGTGGGGTGCGAAGAGTGGCGAATATAAGGGGAAGTAAGAATGATTGGGAAATGATCACTGTCATGGGAAGACCGGAGAACAGACCAAGTTTAAAGTCTAATGCGGGGGAGGAAGAGCAAACTGAGAGATCGATGCAAGAGAGAGTATGAGTCCGAGGATCAAAATGGGTGTGAGTACCTGTATTTAAAACATGGAGGGGTGTGGGGCAAAAAAAGCCTCTAACTGAATTCCACGGGAATCACAGTGAGACCCTCCCAGGGAAATGGTGGGCATTAAAATCACCAAGTAACAGAATCGGTGGCGGTAATGACGAAACAAGGAAGGCAAAATCCCGGGAAAAGATAATGCCCGAGAAGGAGAGAGATATAAAGAACAGAGCGTATACCACCTATGTAAGTGGATACGGGCTGCTGTGTAATGCAGCGAAGTATGAATAAATAGCTGATGGTACGGAATATCAGTGCGGAGAAGAAGGGCACTTTCATTAAAGGTCCCATTTAGGAAAAGGATCTGAAGAATACAATTTAAAATTTTAGCCTGAGATGTGAGAAATAACAGCAGAGTGTAATTTTGGTTCCTGTAAGCAAACACCAACAGGGGCAAACTGGGAGAGTAACATCTGAAGCTCACCCCGATTACCCTGAGGCCGCGTATATTCACTGTAAAAAGGCCATGATTGGCAATGATAAAGATACTTGAAATCCGCAGGTAAGGGGTTTCCCACGGATAGAAGGGTTAAAAGTCCACATGCGGAGGGAGTGGAAAATGTTCAAGCAGCGAAGGAACGGTGCGCTGTGAAGAAAGGAGTTGCGCAGATGGAGCAGAGGAGAGAGAAAGAGCGGAAGGTGGATCAGTGTCCATTGATGGTTTGGTCTCTGCAATATATTCAGAGATTGCTTCAAGTGTTTCGGAATTCCAGAGATGTCGTATGGGAGACAATATTGGGAATGGTAAGGGGGAGGATGGTAAAAAATTGGAACTGTATTGGACTGTACCCCAAATAGGGGGGGGCGAAAGGGGGGAGGGAACTGGAGAAGCGTGGCAGGGGACAGAAGAGACAGGAACCTGGGGGGTGGCAGAAGAGGAAGAAACTTGGGGGGGAACAGGGGAGGAAGGTACATTACGAGGAGGAGGGGGAACCTCTGCACTTGTAACTGAGCCAGTGAGAGGGGGAAGAACTAGGGACAGAGAACAGGGAGGGTAAAATGAGGAGGTGGAAGATGGGTAGGAGGTGTTACCGGACCTTTTTTGACTTTGAGAAGTAGAGGGACGATTGGGAAGAGGTGTCGTACGAGGTCCCCGTCGATACTGAGGCTTGTAAGAGAGAACTCGAAGAAGCGAGATTAGACTGAGGCCCTTGAAGTAGGGACGTCTGAGCCGAGGACAGCAAAAGGATTAGATACAGGAGTGATTATGGGGGAGGTAACCACAGAGGTGGGTGTAGAAGATGGGATACCAGAAGTGGGGGACGTTTTGAAACACGGGAATAAAAAACAGTGGGAGTCTCCCTTGGAGGCGGAGATGAGAAACTGCCATGGCATAAGGGAGACCTTCTGTCTCTTTGAGGTAACGGATTTCCCGCTCGTTTTAAATAGACCTGACAACGGCGAGAGTACGAAGGGTGAGCCTCATGACAGTTTAAGGCAAGAGGGGGATCGATTGCAAGACGTATTAGAATGGTCAAACGGCACCACAGACTGGGCATTCGGCGATAGATCTGCAATATTTCGCTGGATGGCCAAATCGCCAGCAATTTCTACACTGTTTTTGGTTTTAGGGATCACCTTCGAACTTGTAACCGATGTCCTGCTATATAAACGGAGGATGGGAGTTCTCGGCTGTCAAAAGTTAAACGAGCCCATTGCTAGGGGATCGTCTCCGCCCACGGGCAGGAAGAACGTAAGTGGTCTACCTTGAGGATTGGGAGATCTTGGAGTTCCAGCTGTTTAGAATGTCGGTGCCACATGTCTGGAAATTTTTGTTGAAATATGGTATGGGGCAGAATGACGGTACCACTACAAGAATTGAGGGAATGATGTTTTTCAAGGTGACAGGAACAGTATCTATATGGGAAAGACGAGAGAGCTCACGAGCCTGGTAGCATCTGTACGGTAATGATGCCGTACCGCTCTTAAGAGCATGAAAAGAAATATCTTTACCAAAATGGCGTAGGAGTTTCCTTGCCAATACTATGGTCAGAAAGATAGGCAGTTTGAGGAAGTTGGTCGTAAAGTGAAGAATTTTTGTCCACTGTTCAGTCTGAAAAATGAGCGTGGAAAGGTAGTGAAGGACGTGTCGATCGTTTCTGAGAAGAACGAGAAGGTGAAGGGGGAGGGAAATATAAACAGCAGGTAATTTTTCGTTGACGTTTAGGCGTGGGACCAGAGTTGGTCCGACGTTTGGGAAAGGGTCGGCGATTTGAAAATTGCCGCACCGTAGAGGGAGAGGTCGGAAGCAAAAGTCAGAGGAGAGCGAAGGTCTGATAAACAAAGGAGTCAGGGCGAGGCCTCAGTAAACCCGAAGCGGGTGAAAACAGCACCGGCAATAGGTAAGCAGGGGATGAGGAATGTCTGAAGAGTGGGGCCAAAGACGAGGCGGGGTCAGAACAGGGTGCCCGGGATCAAGAAGGGGCCCGGGGGGTACCAGTTCATGGACTAGGGCTGCCATGGTTTTGGTATTCTTTCTTTTTGTTTTAAGAAAAAAAAAGAAAGAAGAAAAGAAAATAAAAATAAAAAAAAGAAAAAAAAAGGGGGGACCGGGGAGGGATAGTTCCTAGGAGGAATGAAAGGGCCAGAAATCTCCCTCCGCCCAGAGGACTCGACCCCCGCTAGTAGCGCAGATGCAGCATGGAACCCGTGCCATACCCTACCCTTCATGCCAGTAAACCAGCAATCTGGGATAGCAACCTCACATCTGCCGAGCTACCTCGGTGGACAAAAGAGAGGGCGGCCGGATATCCGCCACAAAGCATACCTCCTTCAGCCACCACCCCCGGGAAACCGAAAGGGGGGCTTCCAGAGCTACACCCGTCGCCCAAAAGACACCCAAAGCTACTCCGGGATACCGGAGAGGGATCGGGACTCCCTAGGCAATCCAGATTCCACGGCAAACTACCCACCGCCAAGAAACCTCAACGGAATGGGATGGACCCCGGTGTCCTTTCCCCTACCTAGGAACTAGCGCGCCTGCGGGAGAAATCACGAAGGCTAAAAAGAGGAAGGGCAAAAGGGAGGGGTGAGGAGGAATGGAAAAAGGGGAGGATGGGGAGGATGGGATAGGGGAGGGGAGAATGGGGGGTAATTAGGTTCGGTCTGAGGAAGAAGACCGACAGGGCTAATTCCTCAGACCAAGAGCCTCTTCACCACGCCAAGGAGCCCCCCTTGAAGAGGACAATAACACTAGCTCTGTTTGGTTTGAGGGTACCCACGATCTCATCGTCCATCTTCCACATCTTTTTAATATCTATCTCCTCGCCTTTCGGTGAATTGCAATAGTACGGCTGCTTAAACCGAGTAATTTGGCGAGGACCGACGTACTACGGTGTTTGATAAACTCTTTGAGCCCCTTCTGTATTGTCTTTTGTCATGGATCTAGCAATGCTCTTAGTAAGCCATGGGCAACTTACTTACTCTTTTGTTAGTCATCTGTTTAGTTTTTATGGGATAAAACATTTGTTATATACTCTATGGATTTTGTTTACAATATAGTGTATTGTTAATCAAGTCAGACACAGGTTGGTCATCTGTTTGTTAGGCCAAACTTGATGTTAAAATCTCCTGCTATTGGTTGGTGCTTATTCAATTGTGTACCTGTAATCAGTGTTCTTAGTTTAGCACTAACAGCTGATATATTAGTATGAGACATCCCATATATGACCTCAACAACTATAGGATTTTTTTTTTTACAGACAAATTTGCAAATATATATTATTCACCATATTCATCACTGATAGATATAGTGTTGCTACATGATAGTGCAAATGTCTATTGTGTCTTAAGCCACATTTCAGTAAGAAGACAGGAGGTTTTCTTTAATGAATCTACAAGTGCCAAGTCATCATAATAGTGTTTGCTTAGGGATGTAATAAATACATTACATGCACACAAATTAATTAAACAAAATAATATAAACTTATGTTATACTAGTCACCACATAGCACCTATTACTGAAGCAAACATATCCCAAAAAGATGCCTAACACACGGATAAATGTTTCCTGTAAGGTGTCAGCTCACAAGAAAAGGTTACTGCATGTGCAACTTGCTATGCAAGACCCCCCGTACAACCAGTTTCAGCAAGACTCGAGTGTTTCCAGAGTCGCGTACAACTTCGTCGAGGCTGCAAAACTCGTGTACTTCAATTTCCGTAAAGACCGTCGGGTACAATTTCATAAAGGCTGTAGCACCAAATTGTCTCAACTTTTCTCACCAGCTCTTGTCCTGGAACAAGTCGAGAGGTCAAATCCAGTGACTTCCGACACGAGTATTCAATAGTCGTTGACGCGACACTCGTACGTGTACGATGCAACTTCAACGTACGACCTTAATTCATTCCGGAAGGCTCTTCGAGTGCTGCTCCATTTGATTATCTGACAAGGATGTTACCCACACCACTCCACTAACACCCAGGATGTGACCCACGTCAGTTCCTCGAGGAACAATCCTCTCTGACTCGACAGATATTCTCTAGAGTTTGTCACAACAGTCATCTTTGACTAGCCCGCGCGAGACACTGCCGGACGCGTTTCTGACGTCGTCTCTACCTCCGCATCCGCTGCTCCGTGGGTAGATTGGAAAATTTAGGGAATGCCCACAACCAGGGTAGGGTTACTCGGGGCAAGAAAGGTTAGCCAACCTAGATAGCCCAGGTTGCTAAGTAAGACAGACACATATGCAACAGTTAGATACTATCTTTATTCCAAAATCTTTGGCCTCTGTAGTTTTGAGGGGGTCACTCCCTCAGCCTGGAGAAAAGTATTTATTCCATAGTATGAATTATCTTAGTATATAAACCACTGCCAGCAACTGCTATCTGGCTATTTTAATCTCCCTCATGTAAAATGCCACAACACAATGTTATACCTGAAATATCTCAGGGAAAACCACCCTGGCTCAACAGGCACAAACTGAAGCTTTGTGAAAAGTGCACAATGAACCAACAGATAAACAATCCCACCAGAAATGGATTTGATATTCACAAACAAAAAACTAATCAAAGACAATTACAATAACAATATACTCTGAGCACAACAAACAAGTATTAACTCAGGGTGTGGGAACTGCAATATCTTGAGCAAGTTCAATTTCAACAACCACAGAAATGACTGGAAAAAAATAAACCAAGAGCTATCAGACACGAATGCACTAAATCCTCACCAGTGCCCGGACAAGCTCAATACTAGGTCTGTATTAAACACGTACCGTTGAGGAAACCCAGATCAGACACAGCGTACGAGATGGTACAATAGAAAACAACTTGGGATATCACACCCGAGTACAAAAACAACAAAAGGCCATATTGCGAGACGCCCAAAATATTTCTACTAGTATGCAAAATCAAACAATTGCCTATAGAATTCGACCGTAATCGACGAGACTCGTATACGGACGATGAACATAAAATGAGTGAAATTCTAAGAGAACAATATCAGTTGCTGTTCAGCAACCCACTAAATGACAGCAAGAAACATTTTTCACTCCATCACAAGGCTGCACACACCAACTGATATTAGTACAAATCCCATAGATTAAAAAAAAATAAATTTGCCCACTCAGCACCTGGACAAAATTCAGGGAATCCTCTATTTATAAACAAGTGCAAGGTACCACTAGCACGAGCCCTCGGTATTCTTTGGAGAAAGAGCCTACATCTAGGTGAAATACCACAGACCTTAAAGAGTGCAGACAGCTCCTTCGCATAGGGCAAGTAATACATCACTAGCTAAATATTACATCAAAAAAATATTCAAAAAAAGTGATGAGACAGCAGATTACAAATTTCTTGGACCGGCATAACCCACACCACTGGTGTTTGAGCAGGACAATCATACCTGTCACAGCTCCTGAACCACTATGACAGAATTACAAACATGTTACAAGATGACCAAAGTGCAAATGTGATATGCACAGATTTTGCAAAAGTGTTTGTTTCACAAATGTCATCATGGAGTAATAGTGCGCAAAAAAGAGGGCCACAGGCACTACAAGGAAGGTAAGAAGGTGGATTTTCAAGTTCCTAACACACAACACAAAAAATAGTAGTAAACAGCATCAACAAGGTAAAAAACTCAATTCCCCAAATTACTGTTCTGGTACCTCTGCTATTTCTCATCTTCATAGCATACATAAAAACACCCGGCATAGTTTTGTTTCATTTGCAAATGACACTAAAATAAGAATGATAGTCACTGAAAAATTACAGTGAAAAACAACAATACAGTGGAACCTCAAAAATCAAACTGCTCCCAACACAACCAATTATGTAAGCATATTTTTGTAAGTGCTTTTATAAGCGTATTTTTGAGGGTCTGAAATGGACTAATCTAATTTACATTATTCCTGATGGGAATAAATTCATTCGGTAAAGGCACTCGAACAGCCTTCTGGACTGAAGAAAGTTCGATATTTGAGGTTCCACTGCATAACATTCAATGGTGGTAAGTTCCTGCTGCTTAGGTATAGAAAGAACAAAAAACTCAGGAGGATCACCAAATAGAACAAAAACAACAGGTAAAAGACTTGGAAATAATTAAGTTAGTTACCTTACTAACAATAACAACATACCTGCAGAGGTTTTAAAGGGTCAACGCCCCCTAAGGCCCAGTCTCAGACCGGGCTGTTACTGCTGGCCGCAGTAGATAACAACAGCCCGGAGGAAGAGGAGAAGGATGATGGTGTGGGTATTGAGACCTTCCAAAACAAGGGAAATAATAACAATGGTGACACTTCAAATCACTAGTGTTCAGTGCTGACGGCCCCGTTCAAAGCACGAGAAATATCCGGCCTTGAACAAATAGTTTATAGCCCACGTAGAGCCAGTAAAACATTTAAGGCAACACTGTAGTATCAACAAGACTATTCAACCTCTTACCACTGCCAGAACAAGTGTACAAGTCTTCAACACAAAATTGGACAAGTATCTTCACCAGGTCCTATATCAACCAGGCTGTCGGACAGTGGGCCTCCAACAGCAACAGCCTCGTTAACCGGACAAGCACCAGACGAGTCTGGCCCGAGGTTGTGCTCCAAGAGTACCAGAGTTCTCGAGAGGGAACGATGAGCCCTCGGTATCCCTGAGAGTGGATACCTCAAATCAGTGACCGTGGAAGTTGGAGTCTGATGGAGAGTGCGTGATGACTCACCTGCTGAAGGACCTAGCCGTTAAAATGGCACGGCGTTCGAGTCTTCTCCCGATATTCAACCGCCAGAGCACTAGTAGCCGTGCTCTCTCTCGAGAGAGAGGCAAGGTCTCCGAGGATCGTGTGGTTGCGGCCTGAGACTACCTCGTTGGTCGTTGTGATTCTTCGTGGCACTCGTACGGGTGAGAGGGTTGTGATCACTGTAGATGGCAACCACACAAGATGACTGCCCCCCCCCCCCAAAAAAAATCAAATGTTCCAGCACAAGTATCAGGGCTAACTAGGACTTCCTTTTCAATGGTGGAGCAGGCCCATCGATGGGTCCAATACTTGGCTCACTAATATGCTATAGGCTGCAAACACTGCCCTTCAGATGCTTGTAGTAACGCTGCCCCGATCGCCGACTCTCGGACGTCGATCTGGAACGCAGAATGTTTTGAAAAATCGGGAGACGGAGGAATGAGTACGGTTTGTAATGCGTGTTTTCGTTGCATTTCTGGAATTAGAAAAGCCGTATGATAGGGTGGATAGGGGAGCAATGTTACAAGCATATGGAATAGGTGGCAAGTTACAGAGTCCTACAGTTTATAGAAGCACACTAAGGCTTAGGGTGTGTACGAGAGGGGTACACTGCTTTCCGGCAAATGCTAGTGTTGGGGAAAGGGGTGGAATTAAATTATGAGAAATTAAATATAAAATGGGAGTTGACACAGTTAGTTACTTTTTGCTGGTGATACTATGCTTTTCAGAGATTCTAAAGTGGCAAAGGTTAATGGACAAGTTTCAAAGTGAACATAGATAAAGATAGGTTTATGAAACAAGAGGTGAACCACAGAACTGAACAAAAAAAAGGTATTCGTGCACTGAGGTATCTGTGGAGACAGAGACCACTATGGAGGCAAAGAAAGGAATGTAGTAGAGTATAATAGTACCAGCACTCTTATATAGGTGTAAAACATGGGTTGTAAATGGTGCAGCAAAAAGGAGGCTGAAGGCAGTGGAGATGTTATGTCTAAATAACAAAAAAAGGCACAATACCGTGACTGGAACGATACACAAATAACCCGTGACTTTGTAAATGGTCCAAGTCGGACCGAAACGTCGCCGTAAGCTTCTCTCTCTCTAAAGTACAAAGTTGAAGGTGAACAGATAAGAGTAAGGTGATGAGGGTATCAAATGATTTACACGAGGAAAAAAATGGATATCACATTGGAGGGGGTATGGAAATGGATATGTTCAGATATTTGGGAATTGATTTGTCAACAGATGGGTTTATGAACAACAAGGTTAACCCAACAATTGATGAAGGAAAAAACTTGAGTGGTGCATTGAGGTGCCTGGAAACAAAAAACATTATCCATGGAGGCAAAGAGGGAAATGTACTAGACTACAGTGGTACTAACACTCATATGGGTGAGGGAATGCTGCAGCCAAGAGAAGGCTGGATGCAGTGGACATGTCATGTTTAAGGGCAATGTGTGGTGTATCTATTATAAAGAGAATTTGTCATATTAGTCAGAGGGATGGGGGGGGTTATTGAGGTGATTTGCTCATTTAGAGAGGATGGAGCAAAATAGAATAACTTGGAGGGTGCACAAATCTGTAGGGGGAAGGATGGGTAGTGGTCATTCTAGGAAAGGGCGAAGGGGGAGAGGGAGGGAGGGAGGTAGACAGATTGTGTGTGCAATGGGAATACAGCAAAAGTGTTCAAGATAAATGGTTTTTGAGACCTGACAAGCTGTTGGAATGTGAGCAGTATAATATTTTGCAAAGGCGTTTAGGACGACCAGTTAACCGGACATAAAGGAACGGTTTGGAATATTTGTTGTTTGGAGTGTGACATCTGCAAAGACAGTGATTATGTGTGAATGATGGCAATGAAAACTTTTAATGATGAATTTGTTTCTTTTCTGGATTTTTTTCATAATTCTGGGATGTAATTGATTAGGCAGAGAGCTCCATCAAGCCTAGCATCTCTATACAGGTATGTACTAGTTTTGATGCTCATTAATACAGACTCGTAAGAGGAAAAAAACATCGTCTGAGCTCGAATCAAAATGTGCCAAAATTACGGTGGTCCCTCGTTTTTCATAATTAATCCGTTCCGGAGTGTGTGACTATTGTCGAAACTGATGATTTGCAAAACCATTTTTCCCACGAGAAATAATATAAACACAATTAATCCGTTCCAAACACCCAGAAGTATAGACAAAAAATGTTTCTGTTTACCTTAAAGATACATTTGCATGCACAAAACAATAAACATTCAACATGACAGTTACCTTCATTGAAGACTGCTGCTGTTGTTGATGGATGCAAGACACGGAGAAAGAAGAGAAGTTATTGTTTGGAAAGGGAAGGGGGTCCATAAGGACTCTAGGTACCAAGTCCTTATCAGGGGTCACTTCTCTAGCTTATAGATTTACATGCAGAAAAGAATGACAAATAAATTTAAAGCACTAATAAAATGGATAAATGAACATTTAACATCACACTTACCTTTATTCAAGACTTGTTGGTGTATGGCAGAGGGACACGAGGCGACTTAACTGTTGGAGAACGACACCGATATCAACTCGACAGCTTATTTATCTATCGCAATTCAACTAATACGACATAAGAAACAATATTAATAACATGAAAATATAGAATATACCCTAAAATGAACAAGTCATTAGGTATGTCACAACTGGTGTTGGGCATATAAGGACCACCGAGAGCATAAGCCGTACATAATGGTGGTGAAGGCTGCAACTGAGGCGGCACTGTTTTCTGTAGCCCTATACAATTCCAACAGTATTGGAGGAGTTAGTAAAATTGCTGAATCATTGAAGAAGGCACCCTCTACCACTATCACAACTGCTACCACCATCACTACCGCCCTCTACCACGATCACAACTGCTACCGCCACCACTTTCATATTTTTCTACAGACTTTTTCTTGAATTGTATTGTGTTTCTCGCATTCTTTACCAGACGGCTGGCACTAGAAGCTTTCTTTGGAGCCGTGGTACCTTATTTAGCAGTTGCAACCACTAAAACGAATGGAATATTATGAAATGTATTGTATAAACAGGCGAGATCATCCTCCCTCACTCGTAAGTAATGGCACACCGGCTGGGAATGGAGCGTGGGGCTGCTCGAGGCGTGCGTGCGTGTCTGGGACAAATGACCGCTTGCAAGTCGGACGACGATTTGCGAGTCGACGTTCCGACGAAAAACGTCTTACGAGTTTTGAAAATTACAACTTCTGGTGCTTACGAAAAACGAGGGACCACTGTGTATGATTTTTATATTCTTAATCAGTATCAATAATAGTGCCTGTATAGTGATTTTAAATATATTTTTTAAAATCCAGCCAAGTATGGCTAAAAATGCTAAACTACAAGTCTGGCGATTTTTGGGTGCCAAATATTTTTTTTTTCCTCTAAAAATGAAAAGTAGGTTCAATGGAACTTTGGCTAATCAATTATTTATCTTAATGAGCTGAACAGAAAAATCATATTACATATAAGAAAAGCAAGCTGGTGAAGAATACTGTACGCTGGGGCTGTGGTTGGAGAATACTCCAGGGTAGGGCTGTGGTTGGAGCATATTGCAGGGTGGTGCTGTGGTTGGAGAATACTGCAGGGTGGGGCTGTGGTTGGAGAATACTGCAGGGTGGGGCTGTGGTTGGAGAATACTCCAGGGTAGGGCTGTGGTTGGAGCATATTGCAGGGTGGTGCTGTGGTTGGAGAATACTGCAGGGTGGGGCTGTGGTTGGAGAATACTGCAGGGTGGGGCTGTGGTTGGAGCATATTGCAGGGTGGTGCTGTGGTTGGAACATATTGCAGGGTGGTGCTGTGGTTGGAGAATACTGCAGGGTGGGGCTGTGGTTGGAGCATATTGCAGGGTGGTGCTATGGTTGGAGAATACTGCAGGGTGGGGCTGTGGTTGGAGCATATTGCAGGGTAGGGCTGTGGTTGGAGAATACTGCAGGATAGGGCTGCAGTAGGTGGATAATACAAAATTATTATAATACAAAATCACACATTCTAACCTTTGCAAGAAATAAAAATTTGTATTTAAGAAAAGCTTTCACTGTGTTCACACTCCAGTAACTGATGGAAGCCAGGAGACAATAAACTGGACAACAATACAGTAAATGCTCAGTATCAACTTTCAAAAACACCAAACAAAATCTACTGCATAAATTGTATTTCTCACTTATACTGTATATACAATGAGCAACTTTTAAATGTTGATGAAGAGATGGAGGCAATAATTTCACGCAATGGCCAGGGACGTATAACATCTCTCACCAGTCGAGAATAGCAGCACGTGAGTGTGGGGGAGGTGCACGAGGCATTACGTTCAATGAAACGGGGTAAAGCAGCTCGAACCGACGGGATCGCGACAGAAATGTTAAAAGTGGAAGCGGTGGGATGGGGGGGTTGTACGTATGGCTGGTGGGTCTAATGCACATTCACAAATGTGCCGATATTATTTCGGTAGGCCTGCTGCAGTGTTCCTTCTTTCTTATGTTCTTGTCCTTTCTGAACCTAAATTTTTTTTCCAACTTGAAACCATTGCTGAGAGTCATGTCTTGGTTAGATATTTTTAGCATGTTGTTTGCATCCCCTATATCTGTTCCTGTTTTCCATTTAAGCACCTCCATCATATGGTGTGCCCCCCACCCCCTTAATTCTATGCCTTTCTAGATTGCAGATTTGGGGCCCTCTGTCTATCTTCTAGCCTTGCATGGGCCAGCAGGCCAACTAGTGCTTCTTTCTTTTGATCAATGACATGTTTTAATCTGTGTATCAGTTTGGATAATTTTGATCTAATTTCCCATTTTGGAACACTAGTATGTAGTTTGAGCAGCTAGAACTAGGCTCTGAGAAATATCAGAAACCATCACCAGCTACCAAGTCAGGTCATTCCAGTTCAACCCACCCAGGTAATTTGTCCTGTGAAATCTTCCAAGTGGAAGTTAGGGTCTGACTTGATTGTGGTTATTAGGGTAATTCAATGATGTCTTGAAAGAGTGATTCGAAATTGCTTTCCCCCATGTTCATAATTAAAAACACGATATTTAGAGATTCCTCGTTGGCAAGAACCAAGTCAAGCAGGTTATTTCCTCTAGTAGGTTCTGTCACTGTTTTAAAAAAGAAATTCTGACTTGTATAAAGTAGAGATTCCTGTCAAGTTGCTCTAATCAATTTTTGGTTAAATTTTCCCATTAATGCCATATTTTCAAATCTAGAAGCCTTACGAATTTCATCCCATGCCGGTTTACTGCACGTCCTATCGAGGTCTGGAGGTCTGTAAGTTACGCCCGAGTTGAGTTTTTTTCCACTACTTCTTGCCCACATCAAGGATGGAGGATGTCTAGGATATTTTTAATCTTATTCTGTGCCTCTACATTCCTCAAATACCTCAGATAAGAAAGTAGATTCGTAAGGCAGGAAAGCCTCGTTGTAAAATTGTCCAGAGATTCGTCGATATCTTTGAAGGTGGCCTCTAATTGCTTGGGCAATTTATTCCATCCATTTTCAAAACAATGCTTTAGCAAATAGGTAGCTATCTTTAAATTATAGACCAATCTCCCTTGTAAACAGGTATCACATTTGCAAATGTTGTAAGGGGAATTTAGCAAAACTTGGTCTTTTCAACATATCACTGTGAACTGGTCTGGTAACAGTCGCGGATGAATGGAACAGAATCCCGAGTACAGTTAGGGGCTAAAATGTGTAGTTTTAAAAATAGGTTTGATAAATGCACGATTGGGTGTGAGTTGGACCCGATTAGCTTGTGCTGCTATGTCAGTCGCCGTGTTCGAGTGAATGTGACCCGACCCAACTAGGTCGGGTGCGTTGGCTTAAGCCGGTAGGAGACTTGGACCTGCCTCGCATGGGCCAGTAGGCCTGTTGCAGTGTTCCTTCTTTCTTATGCTCTTAAAATGGCAAATATGATGCAAATTTATAAAGCTGGAGATAGGTCAACTTTGAATTAAGAAAATTTCTTTGTGGGGCAAATGGTTTTTTTCCAGTGTTGTGGATATAGAAAAGTTGTGAATTGTTTAATGGTTTGACTAGATTATTATACATTGGCTAATTAATTTGAAATTAAAATCTACCCATTGTATTTGAAGTAATTCCTGGTTGCTCTTGAAAGTGTCGTGATTCTTTTAATTCAATTCAAGTTAGGTTCTGTTCCAAAATTACAAAGTATCTCTTATGGAACCAGAATGATATTAAAAGTGAAGCTTGACTTAAGGATGACAGGTGATAATAACCTCGCAAAACTGAAATTATGCTGTTTTATACTAAATCTAAAAGTCTTTGTACGTAACTTATTTAAAGCATTTCTTTGGCAGGTTTTGCAGGACAGTAGATAGATAGATGTGTTAGGTCTCAAGTCAGTCAGTCAGTCAGTCAGTCAGTCAGTCAGTCAGCCAGCCAGCCAGCCAGCCAGCCAGCCAGCCAGCCAGCCAGCCAGCCAGCCAGCCAGCCAGCCAGCCACCAGCCAGTCAGCCAGCCAGTCAACCAGCCAGCCAGCCAGTCAGCCAGCCAGTCAGCCAGCCAGTCAGCCAGCCAGTCAGCCAGCCAGTCAGCCAGCCAGCCAGTCAGCCAGCCAGCCAGCCAGCCAGCCAGCCAGCCACCAGCCAGTCAGCCAGCCAGTCAACCAGCCAGCCAGCCAGCCAGTCAGCCAGCCAGTCAGCCAGCCAGTCAGCCAGCCAGTCAGCCAGCCAGTCAGCCAACCAGCCAGCCAGCCAGCCAGCCACCAGCCAGTCAGCCAGCCAGTCAGCCAGCCAGCCAGTCAACCAGCCAGCCAGCCAGTCAGCCAGCCAGTCAGCCAGCCAGTCAGCCAGCCAGTCAGCCAGCCAGTCTTAAAGATAAAAGGTAAGTTATGTGGTATATAAGAACATAAAGAAGGAACACTGTAGTAGCCCTACTGGCCCATGGTATATAGGTTTAATTAACTATTCTTTATTGGCTCTACTGACTAGACTGATTCAGAGCATTATATTGGAACACATTAACAGGCCCATTGACTTATGCTAGACAGGTTCAGCTCTAAACCCTTAAGGGTTTAGAGCTTCATTATTAGTATAGCCTTTTTTTGAATGTTGCTTGGTTCTGGCCTGTTGCCTAATGGACATAGCTCAACTAAGTTATGCTGATTGCATAGAGATTATGAGGTTAAACTTGCAAGAGAATCAAAGACTAACCCAAAAGGATTCTTTCAGGTATACAGAAGTAAGATCAGGGACAAGATAGGCTCACTCAAAAGTTACTCGGGTCAGTTCACGGACGGCGACAAGGAAATGTGTAGAATTTTTAACACGTACTTCTTCTCGGTTTTTACATGGGAAGATACTAGCGATATTCCAGAAATAATAAATTATGTAGAACAGGATGATGATAAATTATGCATGATTAGGGTCACAAGTGACATGGTCCTTAGGCAAATAGGTAAATTAAAACCTAACAAATCCCCAGGCCCTGATGAACTCTATGCAAGGGTTCTAAAGCAATGTAAAGAGGAGCTTACCAAACCTCTGGCTAATCTTTTCAACATATCACTACAGACTGCCATGCTGCCAGATAAGTGGAAAATGGCAAATGTGATGCCTATTTTCAAAGCAGGTGACAGGTCCTTAGCTTCAAACTATAGAACAATATGACTAACCTCTATAGTGGGAAAATTTATGGAATCAATAATTGCCGAGGCACTTCGTAGCCACCTTGAAAAGCATAAATTAATCGAGGAATCTCAGCACGGTTTTACAAAGGGGCGTTCCTGCCTTACGAATTTATTAACTTTTTTCGCCGAGGTGTTTGAGGAGGTACATCATGGTAATGAATGTGATATTGTGTATAAGTCAGCAAGTAAGGCTTTTGACAGGATCCCACATCAGAGACTACTGAGGAAAATTAAGGCGCATGGAACAGGAGGAGAAATTTTTTCCTGGATAGAGGCACGGTTGACAAATAGGCAGCAGAGGAGAGTTTGCATAAATGGGGAGAAATCAGAGTGGGGAAGCGTCACGAGCGGTGTTCCACGGGGGTCAGTGTTGGGCCCCCTGTTGTTCGCAATCTACATAAATGACACCGACGAGGGCATGCAGAGCGACGTAAGCAAGTCTGCCGACGACGCCAAAATAGGCTGTCGAATTCGTTCCGATGAGGACACTAGAGCGCTCCGAGATTTGAAGAGACTGATGCAGTGGTCGGATGAGTGGCAGATGCAGTTTAATATAAATGAATGCAAAGTTCTAAATGTTGGACAGGAAAATAACCATGCCACACAAACTAAACAATGTAGATCTTAATGTTACGGGTTGCGAAAAAGATTTACGAGTTCTGGTTAGCGGTAATCCGAAACCGAGACAACAGTGCATAAGTGTTTGCAATAAAGCTAACAAAATCCTTGGCTTCATATTGAGAAGCGTAAATAATACGAGTCCTCGGGTTGTTCTTCAACTCTATATATCCTTGGTTAGGCTTCATTTAGATTATGCTGCACAGTTTTGGTCACCGCATTACAGAATGCTTAAATTCCACTCGCACGACAGGAAAAGAGACTTAATTATTGCATCTATTAAAGAAAGAGGTATGCATAAACGAGTGTCTCGCCAAAAAACGTCAGAACCTCCTGTATAGAGTCGGAAAACTTGAGCGGGAGAATAATGACACAATACATCAACGCTTCACATGGGATGGGAAAATTCTACTTGGGAAAACAAATGTAGGCCAACTGTACACAATCACGGACGAGAACGATCTATCGCGATTTCTCGGGGTTGGACAGTGTCCGACCTAAAAGCCTACGTGTAGTGTATGTTTTGCTCCATTATTGTACAAATTTCACAGTACAATCTCTTAGTAATAATCAAAAAATCAACTACCTCGGTAATGTGATTTTACTAGTAAGCATAAATCACCTTATATTACATAATTTTCTTAATTACTACTATTGATTGCTTAAATATTTGCTTCATTAATACTTTCTTGTCCATATTACAACCTCATATTTCTTTAAATACTATTAATTGCTATTACTTACCAAATTTATTATCAAATACCATTTTTACTATCAGTACAATTTACTCTTAACATTTTTGACATTATTTTAACTACCATTACTTGTTTAATTACAATAACCTGTTTTAATACCACATTTACTATCTTAGAGTAGTTCCTTACTCTTAAATACCTTGTACTGCCAATTAAGCTCTAGTATAACTACCAGTCCAATATTGAGTCCAAATAACTCTTCTTAAAATTTAGTACTTAAAATAAACATTTATTTTTATTTTTATTAATATTTTTTGTAATCTTTATTACTTACTCAAATTTTATTAAACACCATATTTACTACCAGTCAATTTTACTTTTGTACATTAATCATTATTTTATACTTTTCTTTACCATTTGTTGCCAAATTTTCAAGTTTGTATATTCAACTCCAACCTTTATACAGTGGACCCCCACATAACGATTACCTCCGAATGCTACCAATTATGTAAGTGTATCTATGTTAAGTGCATTTGTACGTGTATGTTTGGGGGTCTGAAATGGACTAATCTACTTCACAATATTTCTTATGGGAACAAATTCGGTCAGTACTGGCACCTGAACATACTTCTGGAGTGAAAAAATATCGTTAACCGGGGGTCCACTGTATTATCCTTTGTACCATCTTACTATCATATTATAAACAAGTTGCCATTTTTATTTTTTTTTTATTCTTTTGGCACATTAATTTGTGCATTTTATCTTGTCAATTTCAATCTAGTTATACTCTTGTTCTTGTTAACAACTTATATTAGACCTTAGTGCAATTGCAAGTGAGAATCTTGTACCATTTTAATTTGTATTTTTATTAGTTTATACCTGGTTGTACTTTAGCTCATTCTAGCTCAATACATAGACAATACCAAATTCATTATATTAGACCTTAGTGCAATTACAAGAGTGAGTCTGGTGCTATTTGTAATTTGTATTTTTATAATATTAGTTTATACCTAGTTGTACTTTAGCTCATTCTACCACAACACACAGACAATATCAACTTCATTATGTTTATTTGTGACTATACACTATATGACCAAAGTGCTTTAGCTATATACTTGTCCAAACTTCCCACTACTACAGATACCAGTATTAGAACTCGCCGCACAATACGGGATATAAATAACCGCTATTTAAACCTAAAAGATGAACGATCGCGTCGACCCTGATCTAAACCTCCGTAATCTAACGCACAATCCAAACTTATTGGAGAGTAATTGCCTTTATTACACAGCATCACAAGCCAGAACTATCCTAAACACTGCTCAAAGTCTATCAATTCTTAACTACAACATCAGGTCCTTAAGCAAACACTATGATGACCTCCTGGCACTCCTTGAGTCACTAAAGACACCTTTCTCCTGCATTATTCTTACCGAGACCTGGCTTAAGCAGGACACAATAGATATCTAACTCCTCTCCAGGATACACAGCAATCCACAACTGCAGACCATACCAAGTTGGGGGTGGTATTGCAATCTATTACTCTAACCAACTATCTTGTATTAGCACCGCTTGCTTTAGTAATGAATGCGGGGAATACATTTTTGCTAATTTTCCTGTAAAAAACCTTAAGACGCCTATAACAATCATTGCCATTTACCGGATACCCTGCACAAACATCCCAAATTTCAGTGAGAATCTAAAGGCACTTGTAACAAACAGACAAATGAACAAGCACTGCCTTCTCTTAGCTGGAGACTTCAATATCAACCTTGGCCAACCAGATGATCAGCCTGTAACTGATTTCGTCAATAATACGAACAACACACTTCTCGTACCGACAATAACTAAACCAACCAGGCTGACTGAGATGAGTGCAACCATAATAGACCACATATGGACCAATATACTAGCCCCCCCCCTTAAATCAGGGATAATCACAGACAGCACTACAGACCACTACCCAACCTTCCTCTTAACAAACATTAGTGAGCCGCCACCGCCGCCGCCACCACTCGAATGCAACAGTTTCATTTAGACTCCGTGATGAGGCCTCAAGAAGGAATTTCACAGCAGACCTAGAGACTGTTGACTGGCCTACAGAATTCTCCAATGCCAATGGTATTGACGACTGGACAGACATTTTACTTAACAAAATACTTAGACTATACGACAAACATTGTCCTATATAAACGAAACACATCACGAATAAATGGCTTGGTTGCCCATGGCTAACCAGCAGCATTCTGAAATCCATTGATAAGAAACACAAATATGAAAAGCAATATAGACAGGGC
This sequence comes from Cherax quadricarinatus, assembly GCF_026875155.1. Lineage (NCBI taxonomy): Eukaryota > Metazoa > Arthropoda > Malacostraca > Decapoda > Parastacidae > Cherax > Cherax quadricarinatus. Next base: position 1,547,268 of record NC_069457.1, read on the forward strand.
TTATTACACAAAGATATTCTCAAACAATATTCATCAGTTCTCACCAAATTAATAAAACTCCAGAACTGCAGACACATTCATCACTTTCAAAACTACAGTTAGAAAACATCTTGTCTCCCTGATACACCCCGTCAACTAACTACATGAAAACCACCTGGTGGTTCACACTTACACTCGCTCACCCATTAACTATAAACACAGAAATACGAATCTTAATCTTAAAATAATGAATCCTAACTGACTCACGAAATCGTAATGACACGATTGCAAACAAACCATACCACGGGCGGGACTTAAACCCGCGGTCAGAGAGTCTGGAGTTTCACGACTCTCTGACCGCGGGTTCAAGTCCCGCCCATGGTATGGAATCCTAACTAGTCATAAGTTTGCCTGTGATACTCCAATATAGACACTATGTATTGTGCCAAAACAAAAGTACAGTGGACCCTCGACCAACGATGGCATCGATTAACGATAAATCCGACTAGCGATACATTTTAACGCAAAAATTTTGCCTCGACTAGCGCTAAAAAACTCGACCAACACTATTCGTTCCGTCTGAGACACGTCCACTTCTGGCCAGTGTTTACAAGCCAGCCAGCCATCGCGGTAGCTTCTAAGCATACAATCGGAACATTTCATATTATCACAGCCTTTTTAGTGATTGCACCTGCAAAATAAGTCACCATGGGCCCCAAGAAAGCTTCTAGTGCCAACCCTACACCAAAAAGGGTGAGAATTACTATGGATATGAAGAAAGAGATCATTGCTAAGTATGAAAGTGGAGTGCGTGTCTCCGAGATGGCCAGGTTGTACACAAAACCCCAATCAATCATCGCTACTATTGTGGCCAAGAAAATGGCAATCAAGGAAGCTGTTCTTGACAAAGGTGCAACTATGTTTTCGAAACTGAGATCGCAAGTGATAGAAGATGTTGAGAGACTGTTATTGGTGTGGATAAACGAAAAACAGATAGCAGGAGATAGCAACTCTCAAGCGATCATATGTGAAAAGGCTAGGAAGTTGCATGAGGATTTTTAATTAGAAAAATGTCAGCAACTAGTGATGAGTGAGCGAATTTAAAGCCAGCAAAGGTTGGTTTGAGAGATTTAAGAATCGTAGTGGCATACATAGTGTGATAAGGCATGGTGAGACTGCCAGTTTGGACCAAAAAGCAGCTGAAAAAATATGTGCAGGAATTCAAGGAGTACATAGTGAAGAATTGAAACCTGAACAAGTGTTTTAATTGTGACACTGACAATGTTGTTCAACACTTTAGGAATGTCATAAAGGAACGGGAGGTACAGGCCTCTATGGACAGATATGTTGTGCGACAGAGATCCAGTGACTCTCAAGCTGGTCCTAGTGGCATTAAAAGAACAAGGGAAGTAACCCCGAAAAAGGACTTGCCACCTCAAGTCCTAATGGAAGGGGATTCCCCTTCTAAACACTAACACCATCAACACTCTCCCCTCCTCCCATCCCATCAATCATCACCAGATCTTCAATAAAGGTAAGTGTCATGTAACTGTGCATGTCTTCTTCAGTTTGTGTGTATTAAAATTAATATTTCATGTGGTAAAATTTTTTTTTTCAATACTTTTGGGTGTCTTGCACGGATTAATTTGATTTCCATTATTTCTTATGGGGAAAATTAACTCGACCAACGATAATTTTGATTAACGATGAGCTCTCAGGAACAGATTAATATCGCTGGTCGAGGGTCCACTGCATTCACATTGCTAAACTCACAAACTATAATGTAGTCACTTAGCCTTAATACCATAATCTGTAATAATTTAAAGTTAAGAATTAATCCAAGTCTGGCCGAAATGCCTAGCCATGCTAGGTGTCCTAGTGGCCCCCTCTGTAATTAGTATTTTAAAACATGTAAATCACACAATATCCAAAATCCATAAACCCTGCTTTGTAATCCTTATAGAGAATACGCTTGATTGATTGATTGACTGAATGCATATAAATGCTCTGGAAAACATACAGAGGAGGATGACAAACTTGATCCCATGGATCAGAAATCTTCCCTATGAGGATAGACTGAGGCCCTGAATCTGCACTCTTTAGAAAGGCATAGAACCAGGGGGGGATATGATTGAGGTGTACAAATGGAAGACAGGAGTAAATAAAGGGGATGTAAATGACGTGCTCAAAGTGTCTAGCCTGGATGGGACTCGTAGCAATGGTTTTAAGTTGGATAAATTCAGATTCAGGAAGGATATAGGAAAGCACTGGTTTGGTAATAGAGTTGTGGATGAGTGGAACAAACTCCCAAGTACAGTTATAGAGGCTAAAAAGTTGTGTAATTTTAAAAATACGTTAGATGAATACACGGGTGGGTGTGAGCTGGACCTGATTAGCTTGTACTACTAGGTCAGTTGCCATGTTCCTTGGGTGAATGTGACCCGACCTGACTAGGTTGGGGCATTGGCTTAAGCCGGTAGGAGACTTGGACCTGCCTGGCATGGGCCAGTAGACCTGCTGCAGTGTTCCTTCTTTCTTATGTTCTTATTATTTAATACATTATTACAACATTGCATAAAAGTAAATACGTAATCTATTTTTGCCGTGAATAAAAATTCATTATGTGAATAAAAAATCAAAATACAATTCATTTGTAAAGCCTGAAAATGTAACTAATAAACAGAGGAAATGTTTGTTAGTTTAGTATCAGGAAAATTATTCAAAGATACTAGGAAATACTATACAAGTCACTGTTTACTTAACTCTGATTTGTAGAGATTGTGCAACAAAGCACACATGTGCAGTACATTGTGGAATGTACAACAGGTGTGCTTCGACTTCCAGATAGCGGGTTGGTAGTACTGATGATGATATCTTGGTAGAATGTCACTTTTGACTGCTGGAGCTTCTTTGGCCTCTTCTATAGTATTAAAATAATGGGAACAGCATGGAGAAGCACAAAACGATGCAGGAAACTCTGCAGATGTGGGAGATATCAGTGAAATACAGAAAAATGGTTGGTTTGTTTGCAATAGTGTCATTACAGTTGTACAGTGCACTCCAGAAAAAACTATATTCATTGATTTACTTTTGATACAGGTGTTGCTCAACATGAAATTGTCTCTATAGTATAAGAGGCAATTCCCTCAAACTACAATGTGTACACAAATGAAGCAAACTCTTCCCACACAAAAGTGTCCTTGGCCCTCTTCATTTACATAAGCAACCTATCGCAACTACTCAGAACCACACTGTTTTCTTCGGTCGTGCTAGCCAATACCAAATTACAGAAAATCTACTCTAAATATTGACAAAACCTACTTGATACAGTTTGGAAACACACATGTCCCTCTTAACATCACAAAGCTCACAGAGGGAAAATTCTTACAAATCCACCTTGATAAATAGACTCAAATTTCAAACACATTTCAAAGAAAATCTCAAAGGCATACCATCCAACATACAGTCACCCCTCTGTATCACTCACTCGTTTATCTCGCCTACGGAATTTGTGCGCGAGGCTCAACGACAATAGAGCATCTCAGACCGTTAATTACCCAACAAAATGTTCCAGTCACAATGACAACAAATTCCCACTACAGACACCAAAACTTACTCACCATACAAAACATCCATACTTATTATTGTACCTACATACAAAACTCCAATATAAACCCTACCCTCAAACTACTACTTCTCCTCCTTACCAACCTTAACACAAGGCACATCACTCTTTCATGTTCCTCATGTCCATCTCACACTGTACAAATGCAATACACACAAGAGGCCCAAAAATCCGCATTTCATTACCTGTGAATTTATTTATTTATTTATTATTAATTTGAACATGATATAGAAAAGTACAAAAGAATACAATTAAGTGCAGCATGCCAAAGCCCCTTGTATGCAGAGCATTATGGGCAGGCTTAAAATTAACTTAAGATTAACTAAGCATTCCTAAACATTATTGTAAACAGATAACAATTATGCTCTAGTGAGTATTACAAAGACAGATCATATGGTTGCATACATTGCTGTACAATCAGTAGAATGGAGTATTCTGTTAGATAATGTAATTAAAAAAATAACAAAGTTTGATTGGGTCTCAGGTTAAATATTTCTGTGATACAATTATGAGAAACATTTAAGATATACAATTTATAAGATACAATTATTCAGTATTTATTTGGTTGTGGGTGAGTAAGTGATTTTTGAGAAGAGACTTGAATTTATAAAGTGTTTCTTTTATATTCACAGGTAATGAATTCCAGATTTTAGGGCCTTTTATGTGCACTAAGTTTTTGCATAGCGTGAGATGGACACGAGGAACATCAAAGAGTGATCTGTGCCTTGTGTTATGGTCATGTGTTCTGTTGAGGTTGGTAAGAAGACATTTGAGGGGAGGGTTTATATCAGAGTTAAGTTAATCAGTTAACTTAAGTTTATCAGAGTTAAGTGTCTGTGTGCTTATCAATTCAAAACTCTTCTTAAAAACCACTTACTCACCCACAACTCAATAAATACTCATTAACTATCTTATAACCCTATCAAACTATCAATGCTCACTAACTCATCAAAAGTGCTACAAATTTGTACAACTATAAATCCTCCTATTTCAAATACTTATTTATTCTTCATGTTGTATACTGTATTTTTACCACTCAATATATATCATTGCTTACTTAAAAGTTATTTTTAACCCTGCCCACAATGCTCTGCGTACATGGAAGGGGAGCTTCGGCATGTACACTCAACCACTGTACTGTTTCTTTTGTACAACTATGTACTATCATGTCCAAATACGTGTATGTATGTATGTATGTGTGTGTGTGTGGTATATTATATATATATATATATATATATATATATATATATATATATATATATATATATATATATATTTTATATATATATATATAAAATATATTATATATATATATATATATATTATATTATATATATATATATATATATAAATATATATATATATAATATATATTATATATATATATATATATATATATATATATATAATATATATATATATATATATATATAATATATATATATATAATATATATATATATATATATAATTTTATCTTAATAGTTCTTGGTCTTATTACTTTTCCTTTTATATCCATGGGGAAGTGGAATAAGAATCTTTCGTCCGTAAGCCATGCGTGTTGTAAAAGTCTACTAAAATGCTGGGAACAATGGGCTAGTAACCCCTTTTCCTGTAAAGATTACTAAAAAGAATAAGAAGAAGAAAATTGTCAAAGTGGGAAGTCTGAATGTGCGTGGATGTTGTGCAAATGATAAGAAAGAGATGATTGTGGATGTTATGAATGAGAAGAAGCTGGATGTCCTGGCTTTAAGTGAAACAAAGCTGAAGGGGGTGGGAGAGTTTCAATGGAGCGGAATAAATGGGATTAGGTCAGGGGTTTCAAATAGAGTTAGAGCTAAAGAAGGAGTAGCAATAATGTTGAAGCTATGGCAGGAAAAGAGGGACTACAAATGCATAAATTCAAGGATTATGTGGAGTAAAATAAAGATTGGATGTGAAAAGTGGGTTATAGTAAGCGTGTATGCACCTGGAGAAGAGAGAAGTGTAGAGGAGAGAGAGAGATTCTAGGAAATGTTGAGTGAATGCGTGGGGAGTTTTGAATCAAGTGTGAGAGTAATGGTGGTTGGGGATTTCAATGCTAAAGTGGGTAAAAATGTTATGGAGGGAGTAGTAGGTAAATTTGGGGTGCCAGGGGTAAATGTAAATGGGGAGCCTTTAATTGAGCTATGTGTAGAAAGAAATTTGGTAATAAGTAATACATATTTTATGAAAAAGAGGATAAATAAATATACAAGGTATGATGTAGCACGTAATGAAAGTAGTTTGTTAGATTATGTATTGGTGGATAAAAGGTTGATGGGTAGGCTCCAGGATGTACATGTTTATAGAGGGGCAACTGATATATCAGATCATTATTTAGTTGTAGCTACAGTTAGAGTAAGAGGTAGATGGGAAAAGAGGAAGGTGGCAACAACAAGTAAGAGGGAGGTGAAAGTGTATAAACTAAGGGAGGAGGAAGTTCGGGCGAGATATAAGCGACTATTGGCAGAAAGGTGGGCTAGTGCAAAGATGAGTAGTGGGGGGGTTGAAGAGGGTTGGATTAGTTTTAAAAATGCAGTATTAGAATGTGGGGCAGAAGTTTGTGGTTATAGGAGGGTGGGGGCAGGAGGAAAGAGGAGTAATTGTTGGAATGATGAAGTAAAGGGTGTGATAAAAGAGAAAAAGGTAGCTTACGAGAGGTTTTTACAAAGCAGAAGTGTTATAAGAAGAGCAGAGTATATGGAGAGTAAAAGAAAGGTGAAGAGTGGTGAGAGAGTGCAAAAGGAGAGCAGATGAAAGAGTGGGAGAGGCACTGTCAAGAAATTTTAATGAAAATAAGAAAAAATTTTGGAGTGAGTTAAACAAGTTAAGAAAGCCTAGGGAAAGTATGGATTTGTCAGTTAAAAACAGAGTAGGGGAGTTAGTAGATGGGGAGAGGAGGTATTAGGTAGATGGCGAGAATATTTTGAGGAACTTTTAAATGTTGAGGAAGAAAGGGAGGTGGTAATTTCATGCACTGGCCAGGGAGGTATACCATCTTTTAGGAGTGAAGAAGAGCAGAATGTAAGTGTGGTGGAGGTACGCGAGGCATTACGTAGAATGAAAGGGGGTAAAGCAGCTGGAACTGATGGGATCATGACAGAAATGTTAAAAGCAGGGGGGGATATAGTGTTGGAGTGGTTGGTACTTTTGTTTAATAAATGTATGAAAGAGGGGAAGGTACCTAGGGATTGGCGGAGAGCATGTATAGTCCCTTTATATAAAGGGAAAGGGGACAAAAGAGATTGTAAAAATTATAGAGGAATAAGTTTACCGAGTATACCAGGAAAAGTATACGGTAGAGTTATAATTGAAAGAATTAGAGGTAAGAAAGAATGTAGAATTGCGGATGAGCAAGGAGGCTTCAGAGTGGGTAGGGGATGTGTAGATCAAGTGTTTACATTGAAGCATATATGTGAACAGTATTTAGATAAAGGTAGGGAAGTTTTTATCACATTTATGGATTTAGAAAAGGCATATGATATAGTGGATAGAGGAGCAATGTGGCAGATGTTGCAAGTTTATGGAATAGGTGGTAAGTTACTAAATGCTGTAAAGAGCTTTTATGAGGATAGTGAGGCTCAGGTTTGGGTGTGTAGAAGAGAGGGAGACTACTTCCCGGTAAAAGTAGGTCTTAGACAGGGATGTGTAATGTCACCATGGTTGTTTAATATATTTATAGATGGGGTTGTAAAAGAAGTAAATGCTAGGGTGTTCGGGAGAGGGGTGGGATTAAATTATGGGGAATCAAATTCAAAATGGGAACTGACACAGTTACTTTTTGCTGATGATACTGTGCTTATGGGAGATTCTATAGAAAAACTGCAAAGGTTAGTGGATGAGTTTGAGAATGTGTGTAAAGGTAGAAAGTTGAAAGTGAACATAGAAAAGAGTAAGGTGATGAGGGTATCAAATGATTTAGATAAAGAAAAATTGGATATCAAATTGGGGAGGAGGAGTATGGAAGAAGTGAATGTTTTCAGATACTTGGGAGTTGACGTGTCAGCAGATGGATTTATGAAGGATGAGATTAATCATAGAATTGATGAGGGAAAAAAGGTGAGTGGTGCATTGAGGTATATGTGGAGACAAAAAACATTATGGAGGCAAAGAAGGAAATGTATCAAAGTATAGTAGTACCAACAATCTTATATGGTTGTGAAGCTTGGGTTGTAAATGCTGCAGTGAGGAGGTGGTTGGAGGCTGTGGAGATGTCCTGTCTAAGGGCAATGTGTGGTGTAAATATTATGCAGAAAATTCGGAGTGTGAAAATTAGAAGAAGGTGTGGAGTTAATAAAAGTATTAATCAGAGGGCTGAAGAGGGTTTGTTGAGGTGTTTTGGTCATTTAGAGAGAATGGATCAAAGTAGAATGACATGGAAAGTGTATAAATCTGTAGGGAAAGGAAGGTGGGGTAGGGGTCGTCCTCAAAAAGGTTGGAGGGAGGGGGGTAAAGGAGGTTTTGTGGGCAAGGGGCTTGGACTTCCAGCAAGTGTGCGTGAGCATGTTAGATAGGAGTGGCTGGAGACGAATGGTATTTGGGACCTGACGAGCTGTTGTAGTGTAAGCAGGGTAATATTTAGTGAAGGGATTCAGGGAAACCGGTTATTTTATATAGCCGGACTTGAGTCCTGGAAATGGGAAGTACAATGCCTGCACTCTAAAGGAGGGGTTTGGGATATTGGCAGTTTGGAGGGATACATTGTGTATTTTTATAGGTATATGCTTCTAAACTGTTGTATTCTTTTATTAACTTCAGTAATGTATACAGAAGGGGTTACTAGCCCCATGCTCCCGGCATATTAATCATCTCTTATGATACACATGGCTTATGGAGGAAGAATTCTGTTCCACTTTCCCATGGAGGTAAGAGGAAATGAACAAGAACTAGAAAGAAAATAGAAGAAAACCCAGAGGTGTGTGTGTATATATATGTATGCTTGTAAGATGATGATTTGCGAGCGGATTTGTCTGCAGATGGGACTATGAAAGATGAGAACCACAGAACTGATGAGGGGGGAATAAGGTTGGTGGGGCATCTGAGACAAAAGTTATCCATGAAGGCAAAGAAAAATGTACCAGAGAATAGTGGTACAAATACTTAAAAGGGTCCAAAGCATGGGTTTTAAAACATTGCACAGAGGAGGCTGGAGACAGCATTGATGTTGTGCTTGAGAGCAGTATAAGGTGTGAATATTATGTAGATAATTCAGAGTGTTATTGATTCAAAAGGTTCAGGCCTCTCAACTCTGGCTGCAGCATTTCAGCAGTGTGTGTGAAACCCATCACATGTGATGGAATATATCAAGAAAAACAGCTTTTGTTCCATCACATAACTATAGTGTAGCAACACACTGCTGGTGTTCCTACAATATAACTATCATATAGATGCTGGTGTTCCTACAATATAACTATCATATAGAATAGCATAGCAACACAATGCTGGTGTTCCCACAATGTAATCATCACACAATAAAGTAGCAGTACACTGATGTATCAAATTTTGGTAGAGAAAAAGATAGTAACGAGGAATTATGAAAGAGGGTGGTAAAAATTGCCATGTACATATCGCAACTAGCCACAAACACCATCATCATCACACATCTTTCACTTCAGCTCCACCACTGTTGTAATGAACTAAGAAGACATTTTTGTATTGGTCATTTAACCTTTTCGGATGCTTTTATTTACGCCTCAATTAACCTTTTGAAAAAATTATTTATCTAAGTTATGATAATTTTGGTTAATGTAGTGTGTGGGGCAGTGAGCTGAATGTACCTGCCTAGCATGGGCCTGCCTGCCATGGACCACTAGCCTTATGCAGTATCCCATCCCTACGTTCTTGCAAGTGAAATTTCATTCAACAAATTTAAGTTAAAGATCAATCAATTATAGCTCGGTAAATGACTTAGATGTACTTGCCTTGTTTTATACAGGTATGTAGACAGACCAGGACTCCCACAAGATATTCCTGCACTTGGAGTATACCATTTACTTTCTGCAAAATTTCACAATAAATTAGTAGTAGTAGTAGTGACATGGGGTACAATGTGTAGGTCACTACAGTGTGTTAGTATAAAACTGTCTATTAACACTAGTGTGCTAGTAAAAAAACTAATCTCTAAACACCAGTGAGCTATCTAAAAACTGCTCTATAAACACTAGTGTGCTAGCTAAAAAAATAAGTGTACTAGGCAAAAAACCTCAACATTAACAGTGTACTAGGTAAATAAAGGTGCTACTGACAAGTAGTTAGAAATAAGACAAAACACTAGTACATTTTACTGGGAATGTTTAACGAGTTTATTTAGGGACAAGTACACCGAAGTCAAAGCGACTTATTTCCACTGGAACGACCAACATCCAGGAACAAAACTTTTCAAATATAATGTGCAAGTGTTTGTACTGTATATACCTTTTGTTTCAGCTAAAGTGTGCTATTGATACCTATTACAGCACTAATACCTATTGTATAAAATGATCATTTGAACATCATAATAATCAATTTCTACTAGTACATGATACAAATTATACAGACCATAGTTGACATCATTGCCATACTATATAGAAAGTCCCTGGTTATGTAGAGCATCTCAGTCAAATTAGGTCAGTTTTGTCCCAAGATGCAACCCACACCAGTTAGCTAACAGCGAAATCTTGTCAATCTTGGTCACTCTTTTAAGTGTTTTGCTAGGGAAGAGAAGGGAAAAGGGGCACTAACCCGTTCCAATTCACAATTAAAATTATCTTAGCTCGTCTCTCCTCTCACCCCTTCCATGTATCTCATGTCCCATAGCTGGGTTGGTAGAGCACTCAGCTCACACACTGAGGTCTGTAGTTCGATCCCCAGTACAGGTGGAAACATTAGGACTTTGTTTTCATAAAACACCTGTTGCCACTGTTCACCTAGCAGTAAAATAGGTACCTGGGTGTTTGTCAACTGGTGCGAGTTCCATCCTGGGAACAAAACCCAAGTTGCGAGAAATGTTCTGCGTAACTAGGGACTTTCTATATAGTATGTTACTCGTGTCAGCTATGGTCTGTATAAGTTGTATCATGTACTTTCAGAAATTAATAATTCTAATATTTATTAATGAATTGAAAAAGCCACTGGTTGGCAAAACAACTTTAAAATATAGACAGCCAAGTTTTGAACATACTAGAATTTCTACCTCAACATTTACCTAGCAGTTAAGCAATAAGGTAGAAATGCTACCAGTCCCAACATATGATTCAAGTGGTGGAACCTCTGGCTCACAACTGAAGCACCTGGGTTTGATCTCAGCACCAGTGCAAGCCTTCGGCAGTTTCCTTGTACCCACTGCCACTATTCATCCTGTACACCCGACTGTTTAATCTACATCCTCATTCCCTTATTCCGTTCTCTACACCTGTTTCTTCACTGTTATATCAAGACATCAACCCAGTGACATATACATACCTGTTACGCAATAATTGCAAACGAACGATAAAAGATGCAAAATAACCACAGGAGTATTTGAATGAGAGGCCTTTTATGTTTCAATCAACAAATCAGGAGTTTGAAATATTGCAGAAATGGAATATGAAATTGAGTGAAAACTCTCCATTCTGGAGAGTCATTTCCCTGAATGAATCTGCCTTGATTTCCTACACTGCAAGCTCCTGATGTGTTGATTACCACACACAAAAGGCCTAGAGCTATCATTCAACTCCCCATGTGGTTATTTCATATACATACCTATTATCTACCCTATTACTGACAACTCCAAAACTAAAGGTGATGGAATGATCACATCTCTCTGCTGTTGCCGCTTCCATATTTCGTCACCTCTGTATTTGACTGAAGAAGTTTGCTGTGTCGGCAAAACGCTTTGGACGAGGCTAATTAACTATTAGACATGGATCTTCCTTATCCTTTTGTGCTGGTGTTGAGTATGTTTATTCAGGTACATTTTTTTTTATTTATTATCACACTGGCTGATTCCCACCAAGGCAGGGTGGCCCGAAAAAGAAAAACTTTCACCATCATTCACTCCATCACTGTCTTGCCAGAAGGGTGCTTTACACTACAGTTTTTAAACTGCAACATTAACACCCGTCCTTCAGAGTGCAGGCACTGTACTTCCCATCTCCAGGACTCAAGTCCGGCCTGCCGGTTTCCCTGAACCCCTTCATAAATGTTACTTTGCTCACACTCCAACAGCACGTCAAGTATTAAAAACCATTTGTCTCCATTCACTCCTATCAAACACGCTCACGCATGCCTGCTGGAAGTCCAAGCCCCTCGCACACAAAACCTCCTTTACCCCCTCCCTCCAACCTTTCCTAGGCCGACCCCTACCCAGCCTTCCTTCCACTACAGACTGATACACTCTTGAAGTCACTCTGTTTCGCTCCATTCTCTCTACATGTCCGAACCACCTCAACAACCCTTCCTCAGCCCTCTGGACATCAGTTTTGGTAATCCCGCACCTCCTCCTAACTTCCAAACTGCGAATTTTCTGCATTATATTCACACTACACATTCCCCTCAGACATGACATCTCCACTGCCTCCAGCCTTCTCCTCGCTGCAACATTCATCACCCATGCTTCACACCCATATAAGAGCGTTGGTAATACTATACTCTCATACATTCCCCTCTTTGCCTCCAAGGACAAAGTTCTTTGTCTCCACAGACTCCTAAGTGCACCACTCACCCGTTTCCCCTCATCAATTCTATGATTCACCTCATCTTTCATAGACCCATCTGCTGACACATCCACTCCCAAATATCTGAATACATTCACCTCCTCCATACTCTCTCCCTCCAATCTGATATCCAATCTTTCATCACCTAATATTTTTGTTATCCTCATAACCTTACTCTTTCCTGTATTCACTTTTAATTTTCTTCTTTTGCACACCCTACCAAATTCATCCACCAATCTCTGCAACTTCTCTTCAGAATCTCCCAAGAGCACAGTGTCATCAGCAAAGAGCAACTGTGACAACTCCCACTTTATGTGTGATTCTTTATCTTTTAACTCCACGCCTCTTGCCAAGACCCTCGCATTTACTTCTCTTACAACCCCATCTATAAATATGTTAAACAACCACGGTGACATCACACATCCTTGTCTAAGGCCTACTTTTACTGGGAAATAATCTCCCTCTCTCCTACATACTCTAACCTGAGCCTCACTATCCTCGTAAAAACTCTTCACATAAATACAGTTACATAAATTGTCATACATAGCAGCATGTTTGTAGGTCACCCAGGATAATCCAAAAAAGTCAGTGACTTATTTCCATTGGCATGATGTAAGTGAATATTCTAATACAGTAAGTCCTCGACTTACGAACACACTGGGGACCTTCTGTATCGTGTATAATAATGTAATAATGATGTACAAATACACAATACAGATGATTCTCAATGTGTTCATAAGTCGAGATGACTTGCTGTATTCATCAAGTTTATTTAGGCACAGGTACATACAAGTACAATTATCATATGTATATATAGGGTAACAAAAAAAAAATCAGAGTGACTTATTTCCATTACCTACCTTCATATCCTGAATACCGAGAGGTCAGGTGGCTCGACCCCCCACCCTCCACAGCAGTAATTACACCACACTCACCATGCCTAAAATAAAACAATAAATTACCATCCATATGTATAATGACAAACAGTATCTGCATTATAATCATGAAGAAGAGTTAAACCCATAGGGGCATACACTACCTGTATTACATATAAAATATGAACAATTTGGTATTATCCCTTACATCAATGGTGAAGCACTAAACTCTAATGGGTTTTACAGCTCCTGAGGAATGGGTGGCAAACTTGTTTAAGTAGAGCACCTTCAATTCAGTGGATCAAGAGCCTTTAAGCAGCAAAGCAGTTCCTCCCCCCCTTGAAAGGTCATGGGAAGATTCTTAACCCTTAAATTGTCCAAACGTAGATCTACGTTTTTTCAACATTTGAAAGTATGTAAAAAAACGTAGATCTTCTTCTGTTTTTTGCTTATGAAAACGTGTAAAAAACTTTGATCTACATTTTTTTTTTATATACAGTGGACCCTCGGTTAACGATATTTTTTCATTCCAGAAGTATGTTCAGGTGCCAGTACTGACCGAATTTGTTCCCATAAGGAATATTGTGAAGTAGATTAGTCCATTTCAGACCCCCAAACATACACGTACAAACGCACTTACATAAATACACTTACATAATTGGTCGCATTGGGAGGTGATCGTTATGCGGGGGTCCACTGTATTTGAAAATATGTAAAAAAAACGTAGATCTACTTTTGGAGCATTGCGCATGTGAATGTAGATCTGGTTGGACAGTTTAAGGGTTAAACCCATATGGGTCATATAGCACCTGGAGAAATAACTGCTAGCAGCAAGTTCGATCAAGAAACTAGAGTCAAGTTTACTGCCTGATCAAGACCCCTTATTCCAGCTAGAACCTACCGATTGAAGGGCCTTGTCACTGTAACTTACCCTGGAGGGTGTTCTTTGGGCCAACCGCCCTGCAGTCCCGTCCAGACCAGCCTGGTGAGATAAGGACCTATCAACCAGCTGTTACTGCGGCTGCACCGTAAACCAACGTATGAACCACAGCCCAGCTGTCAGGTACTGACTTTAGGCGACTGTACAACTGCGTTCATGCAGACATCATGGTGTAATTGTAATCCACCTTATGTATGCTGGGGAGGCAGCTGAACAGTCTTGGGCCCCAGACACCTTATTGGTTGTCTCTTCATACTCTGGCACCCCCCTGCTTTTCATTGGAGAATTTTGCATCTCCTGCCAGTCTTTTCGCATTCATAAGGGAGTGATTTGTGTGTGCAAGTTGGGACTAGTCCCACTAGGGACTCACAAGCACACCTACCTTAAAACCCTGTCACAAGGACCGTCACAAGCCCGTCACAAGACCTTCAAAAGCCCCTGTCACAAGACCTTCAAAACCCTGGCACAAGTACCCTTCAAAAGCCCTGTCACAAGGACCATCAAAAGCCCGTCCGCAAGACCATCAAAGCCCTGTCACAAGGACCTTTCAAAAGCCTGTCCACAAGGACCTTGAAAAAGCCCTTCACAAAGACCTTGAAATGTCCTTCACAAGGACCTAAAGGTCCAGTCCACAGGGAACTTACGCTAAAAATAGCACAAAGCAGATTTTCATCCATGAAGTGAGATAACCCCAACTCCCTGATTCAAGATCCTTACAATCAAAGCTCCACCCTTGAAGGATTTAGTTCACATGGAAAACAATATGGGCCATAATAAAGCAATACCTTATTGGTTTAATGGGTTTAAAGTTGCAAGGTTAATGGTTCACGTTCACGGGACACCATCAAAAATACTTTAATACGTCCAATAGTATACTCTCTGGTCAGACAAAGGGAAATATAGATAGGAAGACAGAAGAGGTAATATGGATATGATAAAGAGGGAATCCATAGAATGATATAAGAGCAAATAGATATAATTCGATATAAAATAGATTATAGAATATAGATAGAATACAGATAGACTACAGAAGAATATACAGGATCAATAGATGATATAGGTCAATAAATATTAGTAATAGGATTTATAGAACCGATAGGATATATAGATCAATATGATATTAGGATCACTAGGATAACACTTAGGATATATAGGAAAAATCAATACACATTAGGATCAATAGGATAAATAGAATTGATAGATATTAGGATCATTAGGATATTAGATCGATAGGATACATACGATCAATAGTATATTAGGTCAATAAGACAGTAGGATTGGATAGGATAGTAGGATCAATAGGATATTAGATCGACAGCTATTAATCGACAGATATAGATCGATAGATATAGGATCGATGGATATGTATTGATCAAAGGATATTAGGATATAATACGATAATTATAAAGAGGATATAGTGTAGATGGTAGATATACAGATCAAAGTTACATGGAGACAGTTGCCAGGGTCAATGCCCCTTGGCCCGTTGGTGACCCTTTGAGTGTTCTGGAATATACAAATTAAAACCAGCCAATTTATGCACTCTAACACTGCAAAACTTTCTTGCCACAAGAGATGTTAGACAAATGTTTACGAACTACTACTAAGCATCCAGCCTAGTAGCTTTCGTCCCTGGGAACAGAACCCTGGGGTACAATACCAGCCTGGGGTAAAATACCCACCGGGGTATAATACCCTCCTGGGTAAAATGCCCACCGGGGTAAAAACCCACCTGGGGGTAAACATCCCACCCTGGGTAAAATACCCACCAGGGTAAACTAAAAAACGCCACCTGGGGTAAAAAATACCCACCTGGGGTAAAATACCCACCTGGGGTAAAATACACACCTATAATTGTTTGGTTTGTAGAATCGGGTCATAGCTCCTGGTCCCTCCTATAGTCCTGGCCCCCCCGTGTAGATAACTCAGGCGCTCGTACTGGATAAAGAAATAAATATTACAACCATTACAAGACCCCAGTGTCTTCACGTACCCCAGTGGGAAATTCACGACCCAGTGCATTCACGGACCCCATGAAATTCACGACCCCGTGAAATTCACGGACCCCCACTGGAAATTCATGGACCCCAGTGAAATTTCACGGACTCCAGTGGAAATTCACGGACCCCAGTGGAAATTCACGGACCCCAGTGAAAATTCACGGACCCCAGTGGAAATTCACGGACCCCAGTGAAAGTCAACGACCCCAGTGGAAATTCAGGACCCCCCAGTGGGAAATTCCTGGACCCCAGTGGAAATTCATGGACCCCAGTGAAATTCATTCACACCCATGGTCATTCACGGACCCCAGTGGAAATTCACGGACCCCAGTGGTCATTCACGGACCCCAGTGGAAATTCATGGACCCCAGTGGCAATTCATGGACCCCAGTTAAATTCACGGACTCCCATGGTCAGTCACGACCCCAGTGAATTCATGGAGGGCGCGCGCCATAAATTGCACGGACCCCATGTAAAATTCACGTGGGACCCCATGGACATTCACGGACCCCATGAAATTGCAACGGACCCCATGGAAATTCTGGAACCCAGTGAAAATTTCACGAACCCCAGTGAAATTCACGACTCCCCCACGAATTCACAGAACCCCAGTAAAATTCACGTACCAGAGGAAATTCACGGACCCCATGAAAATTCACGACCCCAGGAAAATTCACGGCCCGTTAAAATTCACGGACCCCAGTGAAAATTCACGGACCCCAGTGGAAATTCACGGACCCGTGAATTAACGGACCCCAGTGAAAATTCACGGACCCCATGAAAAATCCACGACCCCATGGCAATTCACGGACCCCATGGAAATGTCACGGACCCCAGTGAAAATTCACGGACCCCAGTGGAAATTCACGGACCCGTGGAAATTTCCGGAACCCCATGAAATTCAAAGGACCCCATGATAATTCACAGGACTCCTGGGAATTTTCACGGACCCCAGGAAATTCACACCCCAACAACACAATTAATATAATTTTTGTTATGGTTGAAGGTAATTTACAGCTATATAAGATAACTAATTATGTGACTGTACTTGTGGCTAACTAAACTTAATCATGGATCAGTATATCTAGTAGCAGACGACCCAGAGCTGTTAAGCTCAACCCTAACATCCATCGGCCTACTAATGGTCCTACTGACTACTTTTTTTGACTGAGAACGCTACACTAACTCACTAACTTAACTATATACGAACGGTAACTTATAGTAAGGTACATTTCTTCCCACTAGATGGCAGTGAAGTTACCTATCCTGTAATACCATCAAGATGGAATTGTTTTAGATAATAGGTAAAGTAAGTAGGTAGGTGAAGTACGTAAGTAGTAGTAATAGGTATGAGTACGTAAGTAGGTAAGAAAGTAGTAGGGTGAGTACATAATAGGTAAGTAATTAGGTAAAGTAGGGAAGAGTAGTAGGTAAGTACGTAAGTAGGTAAGTAGGTAGGTGAGTACTATGTAAGTAGTAAGTAAGTAGGTAAATAAGTAGGTCGGTGAGTAACGGAAGTAGGTAAGTACTAAGTAGGTAAGTACTAAGTAGGTAATTAGGTAAGTACAAATAAGGTAAGTAAGTAGATAATAGGTAAGTAGGTAGTAGTGGTAATATGTAAGTAAGTATAAGAAGTAGTAAGTACGTAAGTAGTAAGTACATAATAGGTAAGTAAGTAGGAAAGTACGTAAGTAACGTAGTAATTAGTATGTAAGATATAAGTACGTAATAGGTAAGTAATAATTAGTAAGTAGTAAGTAGGTAAGTATTAGTAAAATAGGTAAGTAGGTAAGTATTAGTAGGTAATAATTGTAAGTATTAAGTAGGGGGGAGTATGCTAGCAAGTAAGTTACATAATAATCATCATACACATCCAACATAAACTATGATCAGATTTTATAGCCATAAAGTATCTGTAAAGCATAAGTAGTCTTAAGTCATTAAGTAGTCCCTGTAAGTCATTAAGTAGTCTGTAAGTCTTAAGTGTGTGTAAGTCAAAAGTAGTGGTAAGTCCATTAAGTAGTCTTGTAAGTCATTAAAGTAGTCTGTAATCATAAGTAGTCTGTAAGAACATTAAGTAGTCTGTAAGTCATTAATTGTGTTAAGTCGTTTATAAGTAGTCTGTAAGTCATTAATAGTCTGTAAGTCATTAATATCAGTACGTCATTAAGTATTTGTAATCATTAATAGTGGTAAGTCCAATAGTAGTGTGTAAGTCATTTAGTAATCTGTAAGTCATTAAGGAGTCTGTAAATGGTCATTAAGTAGTCTGTAAGTCATTTCAGTAGTCTGTAAGTCATAAGTAGTCCTGTAAGTCATTAAGTAATTATAAGTCATTAAGTAGTCTGTAAAGGCATTTGATAAGTCTGTAAGACATTAAGTAGTCCTGTAAGTCATTAAGTATCTTAATCATTTAGTAGTTCTGTCATCATTAATTAGTTGTAAGTCATTAATAGTCCTGTAAGTCATTAATATCTGTAAGTACCATTAATAGTCCCTGAAGTCTTACGTAGTCTGTAAGGCATTAAGTAGTCTGTAAGTCATTTAATATCTGTTAAGTCATTATAGTCTGGTAATCATTAGTAGTCAGGTAAGTCATTTAGGTAGTCGGTAATCATAATAGTCCTTAAGTCATTAAGTAGTCTGTAAGTCAATAGGAGTCGTAGTCAATAAGTAGTCCTGTAAGACTATTAAGTAAGTCGTAAGTCATTAAGTAGTCTGTAAGTCATTAGTAGTCTGTAAGTCATTAAGTAATCCTCTAGTCATTAAGTAGTCCTGTAAGTCATTAAGTAGTCCTGCAAGTCATTTCGTATCTGTAAGTCATTTAGTATGTTTGTGTAAGTCATTAGAGTCTGTAAGTCATTAATATCTGTAAGTCATTAAGTAGTCTGTAAGTCATTAAGTATGTGTAAGTCATTTAGTAGTCTGTAATCATTTAGTTGTGTTAAGGTCAGTTAGTAAGTCTGTAATCATTTAGTAGTGTGTAACATTTAGTAGTCTGTAAGCGTCTTTGTATCGTAAGTCAGTAAGATGTAAAGTCATTAGTATTCCTGTAAGTCATTAAGTAGTGTGAAAGTCATTAATAAGCTGTTAAGTTCATTAAGTAGGTGTGTAAGTCATGTAGAAGTCTGTAAGTTCATTAATAGTCTGTAAGTCCTAAGTAGTCCTGTAAGTCATTAAGTAGTCTGTAAGTCATTCAAGGAGGTGTAAGTCATTAAGTAGTAGTGAAAGTCATTAAGTAGTGTGTAATTCATTAATAGTCTGTAAGTCATTAAGTATCTGGTAAAGTCATTTAGTGTCTGTAAGTCGAGTAAGTATCAGTAAGTCATTAAGTAGTCTGTAATCATTAATAGTCTTGTAAGTCATTAAGTAGTCTGTAAGTCATTAAGTGTCCTGTAATCATTAAGTAATCTGTAAGTCATTAAGTAGTCTAAGTCCATTAAGTAGCTGTAAGTCATTAAGTATGTGAATCTTTAAGTAGTGTGTAAGTCATTTAGTAGTCAGTAATCATTAAGTAGTCTGTAAGTCATTAAGTAGTCGGTAAGTCATTTAGTAGCTGTAAGTCATTAAGGTGTCTATCATTTAAGTAGTCTGTAATCGATTAAGTAGGGTGTAAGTTCATTAATATGTGAAGTCATGAAGTAGTCTGTAAGTCATTAAGTATCTGTAAGTCATTAAGTGTCTGTAAGTCATTAAGTAGTCTGTAATTCATAATAGTGTGTAATCTTTAGAGCTGTAAGTCATTCAGTAGTTGTAAGTCCTTAAGTAGTGTGAAAGTCATTAGTATGTGTAAGTCTTTAAGTAGTCCAGTAAGTCCATAAGTAGCTGTAAGTCAATTAAGTAGTCTTAATCATTAAGTAGTGTGTAAGTCATTAAGTATGTGAATGTCATTAAGTATGTGGTAATCATTAAGTAGTCTGTAAGTCATTAGTATCTGTAAGTCATTAAGTAAGGCTGTTAATCATTAAGTAGTATTAAGTCATTAAGTAGTCTGTAAGTCATTAAGTAGTCTGTAATCATTAATAGTCTGTAAGTCCAGTTATAGTCCTGTAAGTCATTAAGTATGTGTAAGTCATTAAGTAGTGTGTAAGTCATTAAGTAGTTGTAAGTCATAAGTAGTCTGTACGTCTATTAAGTATCGTAAGTCCATTAAGCATCTGTAAGTCATTAAGCATGTGTAAGTCATTAAGTAGTGTGTAAGTCAAAAAGTTGTCTGTAAGTCATTAATAGTCCTGTAAGTCATTAGTAGTCTTAAGTCATTAAGTAGTCGTAAGTCATTAAGTAGTCTGTAAGTCATTAAGTATATCAGTAAGTCATTAAGTTTAGTCTGTAAGTCATTAAGTATCTGTAATCATTAAGTAGTGTGTAAGTCATTTAGTAGTCTGTAAGTCATTAAGAATGTGTATAAGTCATTAATAGTGTGTAAGTCTTAAAGTAGGTGTGTAAGTCATTAGCGTATCTGAATCATTAAAGTAGTGTGTAATCATTAAGTAGTGTGTAAGTCAATAGTATAAGTCAATAAGTAGTCTGTAGTCATTAAGAATGAGGTAATCAGTAAGTATGTTAAGTCATTAGTAGTCCTGTAAGTCCATTTAATAGTCTGAATCATTAAGTAGTCTGTAGTCATTAAGTAGTCTGTAAGTCTGAAGTATCTTAAGCATTAATAGTCTGTAATCATTAAGTCGTCAAGTATCATTAATAGTCTGGTAAGTCATTAAGTAGTCTGTAAGTCATTAAGTAGTCTGTAAGTCATTAAGTAGTCTGTAAGTCATTAAGTAGTCTGTAAGTCATTAAGTAGTCTGTAAGTCATTAAGTAGTCTTGTAAGTCATTAAGTAGTCCTGTAAGTCATTAAGTAGTCTGTAATCAATAAGTCCTGGTCATAATTCCTAGGCATGATAGTGCTATGTACTGCAAACTCATTAGGGTAATTTCATAATCTCAAAGTTAATCCGTAAATGTAATCTCAAATGTAATCTCAAAAGTAATCTCAATGTAATCTAAAATGTAATCCTAAATGTAATCTCAATGAATATCTTGCAAGGAAATCAAAATTAATTAATTGACCTGAGTGATGATTCGTGTAGAGAACCTGTATAACCCACAAGTCATCCTGTGACTTATTTCCACTTGGGTCCGGAGCAACTGCTTCAAGGCCTATTGCCATCTAGAGGTTTACCTCACAACACTACTGTTTAACCTGGCATAATTATTTGCTAAATTAGACAGCTCATGTAGGAATTTGCTAGAACCGGTCCTGGTCTATGGTTTGGTCTGGTACTGGCCCACTATTCTGGTCTGGTTCAGCATGTCCTGGTCTGGGTACTGCTGGGTCTTGGCGTGAAATCCTAGCCCGGGTCCTGGCTTGGATCCTGGACAGGTGTCTAGCTCAGTCCTAGACAGACTTCTAGCCCAGGTCCTGGCCTGGATCCTGCCCTGGTTCCTGGACTGGTCCTAACCCGGTCCTGTCCCTGGGGCTAGCCCAAAAGTCCTGGCCTGGGTTCTAGCCCAGTCCCCTGGACTGAGTTCTAGCCCAGCCAGACCTGGGTCCTAGCCCAGTCCTGGCTGGGTTCTAGCCCAGGTCCTGTCCTGGGGTCCTACCTAGGTCCTAACCCAGGGCCCTGGACTAGTTCTAGCCCAGTCCGACCGACATCTAGCCCAGCTCCTGGCCTGGGTCCTAGCCCATGTTCCTGGCCTGGGGGCCTAGTCCCAGGTCCCTGGCCTGGGTGTCTAGCCCAGGCTCCTAACCTGGTCCTAACCCAGGTCCTGGCTGGGTTCTAAGCCAGTGCTGGCATGGGGTCCTAGCTCAGATGGTCCCTGAGCTGATCCTAGCCCAGTCCCTGGACAGATTCATCCCAGTCCTTACTGGGTCCAACCCAAGTACTGGCCCTGGGTTCTATCTCAGGTTCCTGCCTGGGTCCGTAGCCCATGTCCTGGCCTGGGTCCTAGCCCAAGTACTGGCCTGAGTCCAGCCCAGGTCCTGCCTGAGCCTTAAGCCCAAGTCGTGCCTGGGTCCTAGCCAATGTCCTGGCCTGGGTTCTTAGCCTCAGGTCCTGTCCTGAGTCCTACCCCAGGCCGTGCCTGGGTCCTAGCCAAGGTCCTGGCCGGTCCCAGCTCAGGTCCCTGGCCCTGTCCTAGCTCAGTCCTGGCCTGGGTTCTAGCCCAGGTTCTGGCCTGGTCCTACCCATGTTCAGTCGCCTGGGTCTTAGCTCCAGGTCATGGCTGGGTCCTAGGCCAAGGTCCTGGCCTGATCTAACTCAGGTCCTGGCCTGGGTTCCTAGCTCAGTCCTGGCCTGGGTTATAGCCCAGGTACTGGCCTGGGTTCTTTAGCCCAGTCGTGTCCCTGGGTCAAAGCCATGGTCCCTGGCCTGGGTCCTAGCTCAGTCCTGCCTGGTCATAGCCCAGTCGTGGCCTTGGTCCTACCCAGGTTCTGGCCGGTCCTAGCCCAGGTCATGCCTGGGTCCTACCACAGGTCGTGGCCTGGGTCCTGCCTGGGTCTACCTCCGTGTGTGACCCGCCAGTGACTCCCGAAACAGTGTTGGAGTTTTGTACACAAAAGTGAAGTACATTATTATTGATATTTATTATTAATTATATTATTATTATTATTATTATTATTATTACAGCACTAAGATAAGGATACATTTCCAGAGATGGGACACAGCAACTAGGGTCACAAACTGCAACTTGAAACTCGGATGAGTCAAATGGATTGTTAGGAAGTAATTTCTTCAGTCATAGAAGTGTTAGTAAGTGGAAAAAATCTGAAAGTGATTTAGTGGAGGCAGGATCCACACATAAGAATAATAAGAAAAGAAGGAACACTGCAGTAGGCCAACTGGCTCGTGCGAGGCGGGTTCCAATCCTCCACCACCGCTAAATCAACGACCCAACCTAGCCAGTCAGGTCTCATCTGCATAAGGAAAGACACGGCAAAATCAGCTACTAGTAGCAAAAGCAAGTCAGCGGAGGTCCACATACACCCACCCACACTCACTCATGTATTTATCCGAACCTTATTTTTAAAAACTACCCAAACGTTTAAGCTTCTTAACTACTCGGGTTGCTTGTTCACTCATCCCACAACCTATTACTAAACCAGTGCTTTCCTATATCCTTCCTGAATCTGAAATTTTCCAACCTTTAAACCATGCAGCCGCGTTCTGTTCTTGCTAGATATTTTTAGAGAACACTATTTACATCCCTTTTATTAATTCCTGTTCTCCATTTATACACCGCTCGATCATATCCCCCCCCTAATTCTAACGCCTTTCTAGAGAGTGCAGATTCAGAGCCTCAGTCTAATCCTCATAGGAAGATTTCGATACTGGGATCAACTTTGTCATCCTCCTTTGTACGTTTTCCAATGCATTTATATTCCATTTGTAATACTGTGACCAGAACTGAGGCAGCATAGTCGCAATGAGGGCCTAACCAAGGATATATAAGTAGAAGCAACAACTGAGGATTTCTATTACTTACACTTCTTGCGCTGATACCTTAGATTTGCCACTGAAGTGCTAGTTTATTGTGCACCCCATATCCATCCTTGGACGTAGCGCAAGAGCATATGGATACACAAAGCCTAAGAACTAGGCCCCAAATGGTTAACAGAAGACATATGGGATTTTATATCTACAATTCTACAGTTCACTTAGCTTTTACAAGCAAATTTAGGAAATTTTGCTTAGTATATCTGGTATCTTATTTTCATTAATAATATATCTTGACAGTGTATGGGCCCCCCCCCACAAGGTTTATTATACTGTCTTCTCTGTATTCCTCAATAAGTGGACAATTAAGCACATAGTGTTCAAGACATGACCATATCCATGATCACATAATTTACAATTTAGTTTTGATCATATGGATGTGTCGCCCAATCTGCCAGAATACTTGTAACCCAGCCTAAGCCTGCCACTACACATCAGTTCATACCTTGTAACCAAGCCTAAGCCAGTGGCCACTACAACATCAGTCAGAACTTGTAACCAAGCCAAAGCCTGCCACTACAAACATCAGTCCAGTAACTTGTAACCAAGCCATAAGCCGGGCCACTACAACAACAGTCATACTTGTAACCAAGCCTAAGCCTGGCCACTACAAACATCATCAGTACATTTACCAAGCCTAAGCCTGGCCACTACAACATCATCCAGTACTTGTAACCATGCCTAAGCCTGGCCAACTACGAACATCAGTCAGTACTTGTAACCAAGCCAAAGCCTGCCCACTACAACATCATCATACTTGTAACCAAGCCTAAGCCTGGCCACTACAACATCAATCATAACTGTAACCAGACTAACCTGGCCACTACAACAACCATTCAGTACTTGTAACCAACCTAAGCCTGGCCACTACAACATCGTCCAGTGTCACATTGCACTGCACCATAAACATACTTACTCCGTTCATTTTATCATTAGTGGGTTTATAGATCCTACACATAGGCTTCTAACTGCATTCTATAACAATCATTTTTCATTAATTACTTCTCTTCTCCTAATATATTCCTAATGCTAGACACAGTTTTTATACCAAATTAATCTCATTCTCCTTCTTGGGTACTCTTCCTGGCTAACATATCAACTTATCATGAAGAGTAATCCCAATGTTATGGATCCATAGCAATTGAACATAAATTCCTTTGTCCCTGATTTTATTGAGTAATCTATACTGGCTTCTCCAATGAGCATGTTGGTTGGAGTCATTATATGAGTCAGAGCCTTCACTGATGAACTTAGAATCAGTATGATGATCGAGCCTAAGCTCATGTCATAAGGTTAGCTTTAGCACCATTAGGGTTGCTAACAAGTCAGTAGCAATTGAGATCCCAATGAAGCCAAGATTTTCTGTACTTTATTGCGAACACTCATGCACGTTGTCTTGGTTTCAGAGTACTCTGCGAACCAGATGAACTCCTAATCCTTTTCGCAATCATAATATCAAGATCTACATTATTTACTTTATATTGTGCATTCTTATTTACGTTCCGAAAAATAACACTTAGAACTTTGTATTTGTCTATATTGAACTGCCTCTGTGCCACTTCTTCCGACCACTGCATCATTCCTATCAAATCATCTGGAGTACTCTAATGTCCTTCAATAGAATGCATGGACGGCCTATTTTGGGACATCACAAATTTTGCTTATAGTCGCATTTAATTCCCTCATCTATGTTGTTTGTGTGTACTCACCTAATGGTGGTTCAGAGTCGAACTCACCTCCCTGGCCACCACCTCTTCACTGAGTCTTACTAGATCCTCTCATCCCCCGGCTCCACGAGCTTTAATTATCATACCTCCTCTTAAAGCTATGTATGATTCCTCTCCACTACCACACTTGCTTAGGCTATTCCACTTCCTGACTACTCCATGACTGAAGAAAATACTCCCTCCATCCCTTCGACTCACTGGGTCTTCAACTTCCAATTGTGACCCCTTGTTACTGTGCCCCTCCTGGAACAGCCTGGTCTCTTTCCTCCTTGTCTATTCACGCAATATTTTTGTATGTTGTTAATCCATCCTCCCCTAACCCTCCTGCCTCCGTGTCATCAGCCTGATTTTCATTTCCTTTAACCTTTCTCGTATACATTCCCCCTTAGCTCTGGAACTAACTTGTTGCAAACCTTTACACTTTCTCTAATTTTTACATGCTTGTCAGGTGTGGTTCCAACGGTACTGCATACTCCCAGTACGGGCCTGACATACACAGTGTACAGGTGTCCTTGCAACATTCTTATAAGTAATGGAACGCTGTTCTCAGGTTTCCAGGCGCCTATATGCTGCAGCAGTTATCTGGTAGATGAGTGCTTCAGGAAGACAACATGTGTGTATGTTGTGTGTGTGTTCTGTTTATGTGGGCTTGTGTGTATGTTTGCCTGTGTATTTGTGTACTCGTGTGTGATGCTTGTATTCGTGTGGTGTATGTATACCGTGTGTTTGTGTGAGTGTACTCGCCTATTTGTGTTGGTGTGTGTGTGTACTCCCTATTTGTGAGATGGGGTGTGTGTGGTGTACTCGCCTATTTTGTGTGTGGGTGTGTGTGTGTACATCGCCTAGTTTGTGTTGGGTGTGTGCCCCAACAATTAATATTTTGCACCAATTAACTAATTACATTGTGACCTGTATGGACGTGTAATTATTCATTACTCGATAATTTGTTCATGATTGTAGCCATGTAATCAACGTAAGTACATTAACATTATTATTACATTGATTCATTTACCTTTTGTAACTTGTACAGCAATCAAAACTTGGGCCCAGTCACTGACCCATTATGCACCTCTGTAATTTTTTGACTACCACCCACAGATGGGTATGGGTGCATAATAAACAGTTAAACTAAAACTATGTCATTTATGTAAATGTTAACAACAAAGGGCATAACACTGACCTTTGTGGAAACACCACTTGTGACGTGCCCTCCCACGCTGATTTCTCCCTATTTACGCAACGCCTGCTGCCTATTTGTCACCATACCTCTAACCAGAAAAAATTTCCCAGCCTATTCCAAAAAGGAATAGACCTAAACACTATATCCAGGGATGAATGTTCAACCAAACCATGGACATGGAAAACTTTATGGCCTGTAAGTATGGGTACATTAGGAAATGATAAAAAGCCCATTTGGTACAGTTGTAACCCAAATTCCTAACAGAATGGCAATATGTTGTGGTACTTGCAACAATTTATGCATTCCTGGTGTCCCATTTAACGTGGCATCACAAATTCATAACCTTAAGCCCTTATTCCTGAACTATATGAAGGTATAGCCTTTAGTTCTTTAAGTTGTGGTTCTGGAATAAATGGTAGTGCCTGGAGAAATGAGCAGCTTCTTCCTGACTGTAGCAGAGTTGCACTCATACATATAAAGCACGGTGCATACACCCCTAGAATGCTGTGTATCAGTAAAACGATCAAATAGTTTCTACCCACTCTAAAACCAAACTATACCAAACGTGGGTGTATACAATGTAACAGAGACACCTCTATCAAGACAACCTCACTGAAGATGACTGAAGCATATATCTCTGACTTAATCATATATTGAAATCTTAAAAAAAGAACAAAATCACTGTTAACACAACAGCAGCTCACTGCCCATACATTAGCTAAATTAATTCAAGAGGTTTTGTGCTTATTACAGTATTATATTATATCACAGTATTATTATTATTATTAATCTACAAGGATTGTTAGATTTTTTATATTTCTCAAAGATTTCTGAGCCATAGATTGTGATACCTCTTCAGATCGACATCAGACTTTTAATTCTGGTGTTTATTACATTTTTCTTTTTTGAAACACGTTTCAAAACATCTCCAGTATATACACACTGATAAACATACATCTGTATATAAAGAGAAACATATGGTACATACTTGGTATATAAAGAAACATACACCTGGTATATACACTGAGAAATATATGCCATTACAAGGACTCCAATAGAAATTCATGGCCCCAATATAAATACAAGGATCCCAATGGAATACAAGGGCCACAATGGAAATTTACAGACCCGAGTGAAATTCATGGACCTCAATGTAAAATTCATGGACCCCAATGGAATTCACAGTTTCCTAATGAAAATCACAGACCCTAATGGAAATTCACAGACCCCAGTGAAATACATGGACCCCAATAGCAATAAATTTGATTTTTTGTGTTATCCTGGAGGGTAATTTATATTATGTATGTTGTTTGAATTATGTACCTGTGCCTAAATAAACTTACTCATGGAGCAGGGGGAGAGTGGACCTATAGTAGCAGCCAGTGTGCCTGTGGTATGGTTTGTTTGTAATCGTATCGTTATGATTTCGTGAGTCAAGGGTTAACTTAATTAAACATGAATAAACACAAAGTTTATGCAACATCAAAAATTTAATGGAGTTTCTTTATACAAATTTAATAAAGATACACTTTTTTTTTACTAGTTTACATTTGTGAAATAATTTTGATATTGTTTGTAATTAAAGATAATTTGGCCTAGATTGGAGATGGTAGTATCTAATCCAGTGTATGATGATATCTGGCAGGTGATGAAGCATTCCACAGAGTAACGTTACTGAGATATTTCACTTGTGGACAGGCTATGGAAGACCTCCATAGCCAACAGATTAGGTTGCAAGAACACCAGCATGCTTGCAGGACTCTAACATGAATAATTGAGTGAGTAATACACAGGAACCAGATGGGTATTTTGGAAGGACGTCCAGCTGGTCATAAAAGAAGTGGACAAAACACGATGCAGGTGCCATGAAGCTGCACTGATCTGAACACAAAATATAATCGAACAAGTTCCTCTCTTGAATTGTCTTTTCACACCTTGTGGCTTTGCCATTTGTCTACCTCTGATCCCCAGGTTGTTGGTGACCTCTGATCACACTGGCATCCTCATGTATTGTCAGTGTGAATGATGAGAATGTCCAAGTGCTACTTCACCTTGATTTTTGTTTATGTATGGGAAAGTCACCTTACACCTGCTGTCCCGGTGTACCTAGCACTAAATAGCTACATAAGCGTTAGTCTTTTGTGGGGGCATCCTGGACAAAATGATGCATAGGCAGTTCTCTTTACATTTGCTGTCCCTGTTCACTTAGCAGTAAGCAGGTAGAGGAAAGAAAAGGCACAATACTGACTGGAACAATTCACATATAACCCTCACATAGAGAAGGAAATTTACAATGACATTTCAGTTCAACTTGGACTGAAACATCGTCACAAGTTTCATTCTCCCATGTGTGAATAGTAACTAGGTACCTGGGTATTAGTTAACTGTTGTGGGTTAACCTGTTAGTTAAACTGTTGTGGTTCCATTATATTAAAAAATGCTAAAAATAGTAAGAATATTAATTTTCAAATAATAAGAGTGCTAAACCTGTATAGATCACATACAGTAGTAGCAAATTATTATCATTATTGTTATTTAGTCGATACTGAACATAGCTGCTTGGTATAACTCACCCATTTACTCATTTTTAAACAAAGAAGTAAGAATCCAAACCAAGGTAAACATTTTTTGCACAAATTATTATTTTGGAAGATATCAAAAACTTTAATGAATGTTAGAATGTTTATGGTGAAATGTATTTCTGGGCCAATCAGCATCAGCTAGGTTAATTTGGTTTCTAGTGCAGTATATAAAAATGAATCTAAGCTAAGCTGGAGTATACCTGGAGAAAGTTTCAGGGGTCAACGCCCCCACAGCCGGGTCTGTGACCAGGCCCCATGGTGGATCAGGGTCTGATCACCCAGGCTGTTACTGCTGGCCGCATGCAAACTGACATACGAACCATAGCTCGGCTGGTCAGGTACTGACTTTAGGTGCCTGTCCAGTGCCTTCTTGAAGACAGCCAGGCGTCTATTGGTAATCCCCCTTATGTATGCTGGGAGGCAGTTGAACAGTCTTGGGCCTCTGACACTCATTGTGTTGTCTCTTCTCGTACTAGTGGCACCCCTGGTTTTCATTGGGGGGATGTTGCATCGCCTGCCGAGTGTTTTGCTTTCATAGGGAATGATTTTCGTGTGCAAGTTTGGTACTAATCCCTTTAGGATTTTCCAAGTGTATATAATCATGTATCTCTCCCGTCTGTATTCCTAACCTAAAAAATAAAAAGGCACAATACAGTGGACCCCCGCTTTACGATCAGCTCCCAATGCGACCAATTATGTAAGTGTATTTATGTAAGTGCAAATTTTTACGTGTATGTTTGGGGATCTGAAAT
>NC_069457.1:1577610-1599122 GCF_026875155.1 Cherax quadricarinatus
ATCCGAAATGGCAATGATTGTTATAGGCGTCTTAAGTTTTTTACAGAAAATTAGCAAAAATGTATTCCCCGCATTCATTACTAAAGCAAGCGGTGCTAATACAAGATAGTTGGTTAGAGTAATAGATTGCAATACCACCCCCAACTTGGTATGGTCTGCAGTTGTGGTTTGGGCTGTGTATCCTGGTAGAGGGAAAGATATCTATTGTGTCCTGCTTAAAGCCAGGTCTCGGTAAGAATAATGCAGGAGAAAGGTGTCTTTAGTGACTCAAGGAGTGCCAGGAGGCATCATAGTGTTTGCTTAAGGACCTGATTTGTAGTTAAGAATTGATAGACTTTGAGCAGTGTTTAGGATATTTTCTGGCTTGTGATGCTGTGTAATAAAGGAAATTTACTCTCCAATAAGTTTGGATTGTGCGTTAGATTACGGAGGTTTAGATCAGGGTCGACGCATCGTTCATCTTTTAGGTTTAAATAGCGGTTATTTATATCCCGTTTTGTGCGGCGAGTTCTAATACTGGTATCTGTAGTAGTGGGAAGTTTGGACAAGTATATAGCTAAAGCAACTTTGGTCAATTTTGTTATAGTCCACAAATAAACATATAAGTTGTTTATTGTCTGTGTGTTGTGGTAGAATGAGCTAAAGTACAACTAGGTATAAACTAATATTATAAAAATACAAATTACAAATAGCACCAAAACTCACTCTTGTAATTGCACTAAGGTCTAATATAATGAATTGGTATGCTATGTATTGAGCTAGAATGAGCTAAAGTACAACCAGGTATAAACTAATAAAAATACAAATTAAAATGGTACAAGATTCTCACTTGCAATTGCACTAAGGTCTAATATAAGTTGTTAACAAGAACAAGAGTATAACTAGATTGAAATTGACAAGATAAAATGCACAAATTAATGTGCCAAAAGAATAAAAAAAAAATAAAAATGGCAACTTGTTTATAATATGATAGTAAGATGGTACAAAGGATAATATAAAGGTTGGAGTTGAATATACAAACTTGAAAATTTGGCAACAAATGGTAAAGAAAAGTATAAAATAATGATTAATGTACAAAAGTAAAATTGACTGGTAGTAAATATGGTGTTTAATAAAATTTGAGTAAGTAATAAAGATTACAAAAAATATTAATAAAAATAAAAATAAATGTTTATTTCAAGTACTAAATTTTAAGAAGAGTTATTTGGATTCAATATTGGACTGGTAGTTATACTAGAAACTTTAAATTGGGGAGTACAAGTATTTAAGAGTAAGGAACTACTGTAAGATAGTAAATGTGGTATTAAAACAGGTTATGGTAATTAAACAAGTAATGGTAGTTAAAATAATGTCAAAAGTGTTAAGAGTAAATTGTACTGATAGTAAAAATGGTATTTGATAATAAATTTGGTAAGTAATAGCAATTAATAATATTTAAAGAAATATGAGGTTATAATATGGACAAGAAAGTATTAATGAAGCAAATATTTAAGCAATCAATAGTAGTAATTAAGAAAATTATGTAATATAGGGTGACTTATGCTTACTAGTAAAAATCACATTAACCGAGGTAGTTGATTTTTTGATTATACTAAGAGATTGTACTGTGAAATTTGTACAATAATGGAGCAAAACATACACTACACGTAGGCTTTTAGGTCGGACACTGTCCAACCCCGAGAAATCGCGATAGATCATTCTCGTCTGTGATTGTATACAGTTGGCCTACATTTGTTTTCCCAAGTAAAATTTTTCCCATCCCATGTGAAAGCGTTGGTGTTTTGTGTCATTATTCTCCCGCTCAAGTTTTCCGACTCTATACAGGAGGTTCTGACGTTTTTGGCGAGACACTCGTTTATGTTACCTCTTTCTTTAATAGATGCAATAATTAAGTCTTTTTTCCTGTCGTGCGAGTGGAATCAAGCATTCCGGGAATACGGTGACCAAAACTGTGCAGCATAATCTAAATGAGGCCTAACCAAGGATATATAGATTGAAGAACAACCCGAGGACTCGTAAAATTTACGCTTCTCGATATGAAGCCAAGATTCTGTTAGCTTTTTTGCAAACACTTGTTTCACTGTTGTCTCGGTTTTAGATTACCGCAACCAAAACTCGTAAATCTTTTTCGCAATCCGTAACATTAAGATCTACATTGTTTATTTTGTGTGGCATGGTTATTTTCCTGTCCAACATTTAGAACTTAGTATTCATCTATATTAAATTGCATCTGCCACTCGTCCGACCACTGCATCAGTCTATTCAAATCTCGGAGTGCTTTAGTGTCCTCATCGGAACGAATTCGAGGGCCTATTTTGGCATCGTCGGCAGACTTGCTTACGTCGCTCTGCATGCCCTCGTTGGTGTCATTTATGTAGATTGCAAACAACAGGGGGCCCCCCAACACTGACCCCCGTGGAACACCGCTCATGACGCTTCCTCACTCTGATTTCTCCCCATTTATGCAAACTTTCCTCTGCTACCTATTTGTCAACTGTGCCTCTATCCAGGAAAAAATTTCTCCCCGTTCCATGTTGCCTTAATTTTCCTCAGTAGTCTCTGATGGGGATCCTGTCAAAAGCCTTACTTGCTGACTTATACACAATATCATATTCATTACCGTGATGTACCTCCCAAACACCTGGGTGAAAAAAGTTAATAAATTCGTAAGGCAGGAATGCCCCTTTGTAAAACCGTGCTGAGATTCCTCGTTTAAATTTTTGTGTTTTTCAAGGTGGCTACGAACTGCCTGGGCAATTATTGATTCCATAAATTTTCCCACTATAGAGGTTAGTCTTATTGGTCTATAGTTTTAAGTAAGGACCTGCTAAACCCGCTTTGAAAATAGGTATCACATTTTCCTTTTCCACTTATCTGACAGCATGGCAGTCTGTATTGATATGTTTTAAAAGATTAGCCAGAGGTTTGCTAAGCTCCTCTTTACATTTGGGTTTAGAAAAACCCCTTTCTAGAGTCATCAGGGCCTGGGGATTTGTTAAGTTTTAAATTACCTATTTGCCTAAGACCACGTCACTTGAGACCCTAATTGTGCATAATTTATCATCATCCTGTTCTACATAATTTATTATTCTGGAATATTGCTAGTATCTTCCCATGTAAAAACCGAGAAGAAGTACGTGTTAAAATTCTACACATTTCCTTGTCGCCGTTCGTGAGCTGACCCGAGTAACTTTTGAGTGGGCCTGTCTTGTCCCCGATGTTACTTTTGTATACCTGAAAGAATCCTTTTGGGTTAGTCTTTGATTCTCTTGCAAGTTTAACCTCATAATCTCTATGCAATCAGCATAACTTAGTTGAGCTATGAGCTAGCTGGCTGGCTGGCTGGCTGGCTGGCTGGCTGGCTGGCTGGCTGGCTGGCTGGCTGGCTGACTGGCTGACTGGCTGACTGGCTGACTGACTGACTGACTGACTGACTGACTGACTGGCTGGCTGGCTGGCTGGCTGGCTGGCTGGCTGGCTGGCTGGCTGACTGGCTGACTGGCTGGCTGGCTGACTGGCTGACTGACTGACTGACTGACTGACTGACACTGACTGACTGACTGACACTGACTGACACTGACTGACACTGACTGACACTGACTGACACTGACTGACACTGACTGACACTGACTGACTGACTGACCTGACCTGACCTGACCTGACCTGACCTGACCTGACCTGACTGACTGACTGAGACTGAGACTGAGACTGACTGGAGACCTAACACATCTATCTATCTACTGTCCTGCAAAAACCTGCCAAAGAAATGCTTTAAATAAGTTACGTACAAAGACTTCTAGATTTATTATAAAACAGCATAATTTCAGTTTTGCGAGGTTATTATCACCTGTCATCCTTAAGTCAAGCTTCACTTTTAATATCATTCCGGTTCCATAAGAGATACTTTGTAATTTTGGAACAGAACCTAACTTTAATTGAATTAAAAGAATCACGACACCTTCAAGAGCAACCAGGAATTACTTCAAATACAATGGGTAGATTTTAATTTCAAATTAATTAGCCAATGTATAATAATCTAGTCAAACCATTAAACAATTCACAACTTTTCTATATCCACAACACTGGAAAAAAACCATTTGCCCCACAAAGAAATTTTCTTAATTCAAAGTTGACCTATCTCCAGCTTTATAAATTTGCATCGTATTTGCCATTTTAAGAGCATAAGAAAGAAGGAACACTGCAACAGGCCTACTGGCCCATGCGAGGCAGGTGCAAGTCTCCTACCGGCTTAAGCCAACGCACCCGACCTAGTTGGGTTGGGTCACACTCACTCGAACACGGCGACTGACATAGCAGCACAAGCTAATTGGGTCCAACTCACACCCACTCGTGCATTTATCAAACCTATTTTTAAAACTACACATTTTAGCCCCTAACTGTACTCGGGATTCTGTTCCGTTCATCCGCGACTGTTACCAGACCAGTTCACAGTGATATGTTGAAAAGACCAAGTTTTGCTAAATTCCCCTTACAACATTTGCAAATGTGATACCTGTTTACAAGGGAGATTGGTCTATAATTTAAAGATAGCTACCTATTTGCTTAACCATTGTTTTGAAAATGGATGGAATAAATTGCCAAAGCAATTAGAGGCCACCTTCAAAGATATCGACGAATCTCTGGACAATTTTACGACGAGGCTTTCCTGCCTTACGAATCTACTTTCTTATCTGAGGTATTTGAGGAATGTAGAGGCACAGAATAAGATTAAAAATATCCTAGACATCCTCCATCCCTGATGTGGGCAAGAAGTAGTGGAAAAAAACTCAACTGGCCCGGTGGCCTGGTGGCTAAAGCTCCCGCTTCACACACGGAGGGCCCGGGTTCGATTCCCGGCGGGTGGAAACATTCGACACGTTTCCTTACACCTGTTGTCCTGTTCACCTAGCAGCAAATAGGTACCTGGGTGTTAGTCGACTGGTGTGGGTCGCATCCTGGGGGACAAGATTAAGGACCCCAATGGAAATAAGTTAGACAGTCCTCGATGACGCACTGACTTTCTTGGGTTATCCTGGGTGGCTAACCCTCCGGGGTTAAAAATCCGAACGAAATCTTATCTTATCTTATCTTAACTTGGGCGTAACTTACAGACCTCCAGACCTCGATAGGATGTGCAGTAAACCGGCATGGGATGAAATTCGTAAGACTTCTAGATTTGAAAATATGGCATTAATGGGAAAATTTAACCAAAAATTGATTAGAGCAACTTGACAGGAATCTCTACTTTATACAAGTCAGAATTTCTTTTTTAAAACAGTGACAGAACCTACTAGAGGAAATAACCTGCTTGACTTGGTTCTTGCCAACGAGGAATCTCTAAATATCGTGTTTTTAATTATGAACATGGGGGAAAGCAATTTCGAATCACTCTTTCAAGACATCATTGAATTACCCTAATAACCACAATCAAGTCAGACCCTAACTTCCACTTGGAAGATTTCACAGGACAAATTACCTGGGTGGGTTGAACTGGAATGACCTGACTTGGGTAGCTGGTGATGGTTTCTGATATTTCTCAGAGCCTAGTTCTAGCTGCTCAAACTACATACTAGTGCTCCAAAATGGGAAATTAGATCAAAATTATCCAAACTGATACACAGATTAAAACATGTCATTAATCAAAAGAAAGAAGCACTAGCTGGCCTGCTGGCCCATGCAAGGCTAGAAGATAGACAGAGGGCCCCAAATCTGCAGTCTAGAAAGGCATAGAATTAAGGGGGTGGGGGGCACACCATATGATGGAGGTGCTTAAATGGAAAACAGGAACAGATATAGGGGATGCAAACAACATGCTAAAAATATCTAACCAAGACATGACTCTCAGTAATGGTTTCAAGTTGGAAAAAAAATTTAGGTTCAGAAAGGACAAGAACATAAGAAAGAAGGAACACTGCATCAGGCCTACCGAAATAATATCGGCACATTTGTGAACGTACGTTAGACCCGCCAGCCGTACGTACAACCCCCCTCCCACCTCTTCCGCTTTTAACATTTCTGTCGCGATCCCGTCGGTTCGAGCTGCTTTACCCCGTTTCATTGAGCGTAATGCCTCGTGCACCTCCCCCACATTCACGTGCTGCTATTCTCGACTGGCGAGAGATGTTATACATCCCTGGCCATTGCGTGAAATTATTGCCTCCATCTCTTCATCAACATTTAAAAGTTGCTCATTGTATATACAGTATAAGTGAGAAATGCAATTTATGCAGTAGGTTTTGTTTGGTGTTTTTGAAAGTTGATGATACTGAGCATTTACTGTATTATTGTCCAGTTTATTGTCTCCTGGCTTCCATCAGTTACTGGAGTGTGAACACAGTGAAAGCTTTCCTTAAATACAAATTTTTATTTCTTGCAAAGGTTAGAATGTGTGATTTTGTATTATAATAATTTTGTATTATCCACCTACCGCAGCCCCATCCTGCAGTATTCTCCAACCACAGCCCTACCCTGCAATATGCTCCAACCACAGCCCCACCCTGCAGTATTCTCCAACCACAGCACCACCCTGCAATATGCTCCTACCACAGCCCCACCCTGCAGTATTCTCCAACCACAGCCCTACCCTGGAGTATTCTCCAACCACAGCCCCAACGTACAGTATTCTTCACCAGCTTGCCTTTCTTATATGTAATATGATTTTTTCTGTTCATGCTCATTAAGATAAATAATTGATTAGCCAAAGTTCCATTGAACCTACTTTTCATTTTTAGAGGAAAAAAAAAATATTTGGCACCCAAAAATCGCCAGACTTGTAGTTTAGCATTTTTAGCCATACTTGGCTGGATTTTAAAAAAAATATTTAAAATCACTATACAGGCACTATTATTGATACTGATTAAGAATATAAAAATCATACACAGTGGTCCCTCGTTTTTTTGTAAGCACCAGAAGTTGTAATTTTCAAAACTCGTAAGACGTTTTTCGTCGGAACGTCGACTCGCGAATCGTCGTCCGACTTGCAAGCGGTCGTTTGTCCCAGACACGCACGCACGCCTCGAGCGGCCCCACGCTCCATTCCCAGCCGGTGTGCCATTACTTACGAGTGAGGGAGGATGATCTCGCCTGTTTATACAATACATTTCATAATATTCCATTCGTTTTAGTGGTTGCAACTGCTAAATAAGGTACCACGGCTCCAAAGAAAGCTTCTAGTGCCAGCCCTCTGGTAAAGAATGTGAGAAACACAATACAATTCAAGAAAAAGTCTGTAGAAAAATAGGAAAGTGGTGGCGGTAGCAGTTGTGATCGTGGTAGAGGGCGGTAGTGATGGTGGTAGCAGTTGTGATAGTGGTAGAGGGTGCCTTCTTCAGTGATTCAGCAATTTTACTAACTCCTCCAATACTGTTGGAGTTGTATAGGGCTACAGAAAACAGCGCCGCCTCAGTTGCAGCCTTCACCACCATTATGTACGGCTTATGCTCTCGGTGGTCCTTATATGCCCAACACCAGTTGTGACATACCTAATGACTTGTTCATTTTAGGGTATATTCCATGTTTTTATGTTATTAATATTGTTTCTTATGTCGTATTAGTTGAATTGCGATAGATAAATAAGCTGTCGAGTTGATATCGGTGTCGTTCTCCAACATTTAAGTCGCCTCGTGTCCCTCTGCCATACACCAACAGTTAAGTCGCCTCGTGTCCCTCTGCCATACACCAACAAGTCTTGAATAAAGGTAAGTGTGATGTTAAATGTTCATTTATCCATTTTATTAGTGCTTTAAATTTATTTGTGATTCTTTTCTGCATGTAAATCTATAAGCTAGAGAAGTGACCCCTGATAAGGACTTGGTACCTAGAGTCCTTATGGACCCCCTTCCCTTTCCAAACAATAACTTCTCTTCTTTCTCCGTGTCTTGCATCCATCAACAACAGCAGCATTCTTCAATGAAGGTAACTGTCATGTTGAATGTTTGTTTTGTGCATGCAAATGTATCTTTAAGGTAAACAGAAATATTTTTTGTTGATACTTCTGGGTGTTTGGAACGGATTAATTGTGTTTATATTATTTCTCGTGGGAAAAATGGTTTTGCAAATCATCAGTTTCGACAATAGTCACACACTCCGGAACGGATTAATTATGAAAAACGAGGGACCACCATAATTTTGGCACATTTTGATTCGAGCTCAGACGATGTTTTTTTCTTCTTACGAGTCTGTATTAATGGGCATCAAAACTAGTACATACCTGTATAGAGATGCTAGGCTTGATGGAGCTCTCTGCCTAATCAATTACATCCCAGAATTATGAAAAAAATCCAGAAAAGAAACAAATTCATCATTAAAAATTTTCATTGCCATCATTCACACATAATCACTGTCTTTGCAGATGTCACTCCAAACAACAAATATTCCAAACCGTTCCTTTATGTCCGGTTAACTGGTCGTCCTAAACGCCTTTGCAAAATATTATACTGCTCACATTCCAACAGCTTGTCAGGTCTCAAAAACCATTTATCTTGAACACTTTTGCTGTATTCCCATTGCACACACAATCTGTCTACCTCCCTCCCTCCCTCCCTCCCTCCCTCCCTCCCTCTCCCCCTTCGCCCTTTCCTAGAATGACCACTACCCATCCTTCCCCCTACAGATTTGTGCACCCTCCAAGTTATTCTATTTTGCTCCATCCTCTCTAAATGAGCAAATCACCTCAATAACCCCCCCATCCCTCTGACTAATATGACAAATTCTCTGTATAATAGATACACCACACATTGCCCTTAAACATGACATGTCCACTGCATCCAGCCTCCTCTTGGCTGCAGCATTCCCACACCCATATGAGTTTTAGTACCACTGTAGTCTAGTACATTTCCCTCTTTGCCTCCATGGATAATGGTTTTTGTTTCCAGGCACCTCAATGCACCACTCAAGTTTTTTCCTTCATCAATTGTTGGGTTAACCTTATTGTTCATAAACCCATCTGTTGACAAATCAATTCCCAAATATCTGAACATATCCATTTCCATACCCCCTCCAATGTGATATCCATTTTTTTCCTCGTGTAAATCATTTGATACCCTCATCACCTTACTCTTATCTGTTCACATTCAACTTTGTACTTTAGAGAGAGAGAAGCTTATGGCGACGTTTCGGTCCGACTTGGACCATTTACAAAGTCACGGGTTATTTGTGTATCGTTCCAGTCACGGTATTGTGCCTTTTTTTGTTATTTAGACAGACATAACATCTTCACTGCCTTCGCCCCCTTTTTTGCTGCACCATTTACAACCATGTTTTACACCTATATAAGAGTGCTGGTACTAATTATACTCTACTACATTCCTTTCTTTGCCTCCATAGTGGTCTCTGTCTCCACAGATACCTCAGTGCACGAATACCTTTTTTTTGTTCAGTTCTGTGGTTCACCTCTTGTTTCATAAACCTATCTTATCTATGTTCACTTTGAAACTTGTCCATTAACCTTTGCCACTTTAGAATCTCTGAAAAGCATAGTATCACCAGCAAAAAGTACTAACTGTGTTTACTCCCATTTTATATTTAATTTCTCAAATTAATTTAATCCACCCCTTTCCCCAACACTACATTTGCCGGAAAGCAGTGTACCCCTCTCGTACACACCTAACCTTAGTGTGCTTCTATAAACTGTAGGATCTGTAACTTGCCACCTATTCCATATGCTTGTAACATTGCTCCCCTATCCACCCTATCATACGGCTTTTCTAATTCCAGAAATGCAACGAAAAAAAACGCATTACGAACCGTACTCATTCCTCCGTCTCCCGATTTTTCAAAACATTCTGCGTTCCAGATCGACGTCCGAGAGTCGGCGATCGGGGCAGCGTTACTACAAGCATCTGAAGGGCAGTGTTTGCAGCCTACAGCATATTAGTGAGCCAAGTATTGGACCCACGATAGGCCTGCTCCACCATTGAAAAGGAAGTCCTAGTTAGCCCTGATACTTGTGCTGGAGCATTTGATTTTTTTTTTTTGGGGGGGGGGGGGGGGCAGTCATCTTGTGTGGTTGCCATCTACAGTGATCACAAAACCCCCTCACCCGTACGAGTGCCACGAAGAATCACAACGACCCAACGAGGTAGTCTCAGGCCGCAACCACACGATTCCTCCGAGACCTTGCCTCCCCTCGAGGAGAGAGCAAAGGCTACTAGTGCTCTGGGCGGTTGAATATCGGGAGAAGACTCGAACGCCGTTGCCATTTTTAAGTTTTAGGTCCTTCAGCAGGTGAGTCATCACGCACTCCCCATCAGACTCCAACTTCCACGGTCACTGATTTGAGGTATCCACTCTCAAGGATACCGAGAGCCTCATTGTTCCCCTTCGAGAAACTCGGGTTTACTCTCGGAGCACATCCTCGGGCCAGACTCGTTGGTTCTTGTCCGGTTAACGGGGGCTGTTGCTGTTGGGGGCCCACTGTCCGACGCCTGGTTGATATAGGACCTGGTGAAGATACTTGTCCAATTTTGTGTTAAAAGACTAGTGCACTTGTTCTGGCGGGTGGTAAGAGGTTGAATAGTCTTGTTGATACTACAGTGTTGCCTTAAATGTTTTACTGGCTCTATGTGGGCTATAAACTATTTGTTCAAGGCCGGATTTTTCTCGTGCTTTGAACGGGGCCGTCAGCACTGAACACTAGTGATTTGAAGTGTCACCATTGTTATTATTTCCCTTGTTTTTGGAAGTCTCAATACCCACACCCCTCATCCTTCTCCTCTTCCTCCGGGCTGTTGTTATCTACTGCGGCCAGCAGTAACAGCCCAGTCTGAGACTGGGCCTTAGGGGGCGTTGACCCTTTAAAACCTCTGCAGGTATGTTTGTTTTTGTTAGTAAGGTAACTAACTTAATTATTTCCAAGTCTTTTACCTGTTGTTTTTGTTTTTATTTGGTGATCCTCCTGATTTTTTGTTCTTTCTATACCTAAAACAGCAGGAACTTACCACCATTTAATGTTATGCAGTGGAAACTCAAATATCGAACTTTCTTCAGTCCAGAAGGCTGTTCGAGTGCCTTTACCGAATGAATTTATTCCCATCAGGAATGATGTAAATTAGATTAGTCCATTCAGACCCCAAAAATAGCTTATAAAAGCACTTACAAAAATATACTTACATAATTGGTTGTGTTTGGGAGCAGTTTCGATTTTTGAGGTTCCACTGTATTGTTGTTTTTTTTACTGTAATTTTTCAGTGACTATCATTCTTATTTTTTGGTCATTTGCAAATGAAAAAAAACTATGCCGGGTGTTTTTATATATGCTATGAGGATGAGAACAGCAGCGGTACCAGAACAGTAATTTGGGGAATTGAGTTTTTTACCTTGTTTATGCTGTTTACTACTATTTTTTGTGTTGTGTGTTAGGAACTTGAAAATCCACCTTCTTACCTTCCTTGTAAAGTCTGTGGCCCTCTTTTTGTGCACTATTACTCTATGATGACATTTGTGAAACAAACACTTTTGCAATTCTGTGCATATCACATTTGCACTTTGGTCATCTTGTAACATGTTTGTAATTTCGCCTATCATAGTGGTTCAGGGCTGTGGCACAGGTATGATTGTCCTGCTCCAAACTCCAGTGGTGTGGGTTATGCCGGTCCAGAAATTTGTAATTCTGCTTGTCTCATCACTTTGTTGAATATTTTTTTGATGTAATATTTTAGCTAGTGTTGTTTTACTTGCCTTTATGCGAAGTAGCTGTCAGCTCACTCTTTAAGGTTCTGTGGTATTTCACCTAGATGTAGGCTCTTTCTCCAATGAATACCGAGGGCTAGTTGCTAGTGGGTACCTTGCACTTGTTTATAAATAGTGGTTTCCCTGAATTTTGTCCAGGTGCTGAGTGGCATTTTTTTTTTTTAATCTATGGGCTTTGTTCTTTTATCAGTTGTGTGTGTGCAGCCTTGTGATGGAGCTGAAAAAATGTTTCTTGCCTGTATTTAGTGGGGTTGCTGACACCGATGATATTGTTCTTTGAATTCACTCATTTTATGTTCATCGGTCCGTATCGAGTCTACCCTCCCCCCTCTTCCCCCCTTT
Organism: Cherax quadricarinatus; assembly: GCF_026875155.1. NCBI lineage: Eukaryota > Metazoa > Arthropoda > Malacostraca > Decapoda > Parastacidae > Cherax > Cherax quadricarinatus. Next base: position 1,589,641 of record NC_069457.1, read on the forward strand.
TTCTTTTTTCCTTTTTTTATTTCCTTGCCCCCCATATTGTCAATTACGGTCGAAATTCTTAGGCAATTGTTTGTTTTTTGCATAATAGTAGAAATATTTTTGCGTTCGCAATATGGCCTTTTGTTGTTTTTGTACTCGGGTGTGATATCCAAGTTGTTTTCTATTGTACCATCTCGTACGCTGTGTTCTGATCTGGGTTTCCTCAACGGTACGTGTTTAATACAGGAACTAGTATTGAGCTTGTCTGGGCACTGGTGAGGATTTAGTGCATTAATGTCTGATAGCTCTTGGTTTATTTTTTTTCCAGTTCATTTCTGTGGTTGTTGAAATTGAACTTTGCGCATGATATTGCAGTTTTCCCACACCCTGAGTTAATACTTGTTTGTTGTGCTCAGAGTATATTGTTTTTGTAATTGGTCTTTGATTAGTTTTGGTGTTTCGGAAATATCAATCCTTTATGGTGGATTGGTTTCTGTTGGTTCATTGTGCACTTTACCAATGCTTCCAGTTTTGTGCCTGTTGAGCTGGGTGGTTTTCCTGAGCTATTTCTGGTAATAAACATTGTGTTGTGGCATTTTACTGAGGGAGATTAAATTAGCCAGATAGCAGGTTGATGGAGTGGTGTATATACTAAGATAATTCTTACTATGGAATAAATACTTTTCTCCATAGGCTGGGGTGTGACCCCCTCAAAACTACAGAGGCCAACATTTTGGAATTAAAGATAGTATCTAACTGTTGATTGTGTCTGTCTTATTTTGCAAACCTGGGCTATCTAGGTTGGCTAACCGTTCTTGCCCCGAGTAACCCTACCCTGGTTGTGGGCCTTCCATATATTTTCCAATCTACCCACGGAGCAAGCGGATGCGGAGGTAGAGACGACGTCGGAAAACGCGTCCTTTCTTTGGTCTCCCCAGGCAGTGTCCTCGCAGCGGCGCTAGTCAAAGTTGAACTGGCGTGACAAACTCTAGTGAAATATCTGTCGAGTCAGAGAGGATTGTTCCTCGGATAGGAAACTGCGTGGGTCACATTCCTGCGGTGTTAGTTAGTGGTGTGGGGGGGGTAGACATCCTTGTCAGTTAATCAAAGGAGCAGCACTCGAAGAGCCTTCGGAATGGAATAAAGGTCGACGGTTGAAGTTGCTATCGTACACGTACGAGTGCGCGTCAAAGACTATTGAATACTCGTGTCGGAAGTCACTGGATTGACCTCTCGAATGTTCCAGGTCAAGAAGCTGGTGAGAAAATTGAGGACAATTTGGTGGCTACAGCCTTATGAATTGTACCCGTCGGTCGGAAAACCACTTTAATTCTTTACGGAATTGAAGTCACGCGTTTGCAGCCTCGACGAAGTTGTACGCGACTTCTGGAAACACTCGAGTTTGCTGAAATGGTTGTACGGGGGGTTTGATAGCAAGTTGCAATGCCAGTTACCTTTTCTGTGAGCTGACCCCTTACAGGAAACATTTATCCGGTGTGTTAGGCATCTTTTGAGGCTATGTTGCTTCAGTAATAGGATGCTATGTGGTGACTAGTATAAAACAAAGTTTATATTATTTTGTTTAATTAATTTGTGGGTTGTTTATGTAATTATTACATCCCTAAGCAAAAACTATTTTGTTGACTTGGCACTTGTGTTTCATTACAAGAAACCTCCTGTCTTTCTTACTTGAAATGTGGCTTAAGAGACAATAGACTTTTTCACTATCATGTAGCAAACACTATATCTATCAGTGATGAATATGGTGAATAGTATATATTTGCAAATTTGGTCTGTAAAAAAAAAAATCCTACAGCTGTGAGTTCAGTATGGGAGTCTCGTACTATTATATCAGCTGTTAGGTGCTAAACTAAGAAACACTGTATTACAGGTTAACAATTGAATAAGCACCAACCAAAAATAGCAGGAGATTTTATCATCAAGTTTGGCCTAAAACAAACAGATGACCACCTGTGTCTGACTTGTTTAACAATACATTATATTTTAAAACAAAAATTCATAGGGATATAAAAACAAATGTTTTATCCCATAAATAACAAACAGATGACTAAACATAATGTGTATGTAAGTTGCCCAAGGCTTACTAAAGATGCATTGCTTAGATCCTTGACGAAAGACAATACAGAAGGGCTCAATGAGTTTTAAAAAACACGTTGTACGTTGGTCCTCGCCAAATTACTCGGTCTAAGCAGCCGTACTATTGCAGTTCACCGAAAGGCGAGGAGATAGATATTAAAAAGATGTGGAAGATGTACGATGAGATCGTGGGTACCCTCAAACCAAACAGAGCTAGTGTTATTGTACTAATTAAGCGAATTTAACTGAAACTCGAGCCTATTGATACAGCTAACAATATACGTAAATGATTTGTTCCCAACTATAACCTCTTCAAGGGGGGCTCCTTGGCGTGGTGAAGAGGCTCTTGGTCTGAGGAATTTGACCTATCGGTCTTCTTCCTCAGACCGAACCTAATTACCCCCCAATCTCCCCTCCCCTATCCCATCCTCCCCTTTTTCCTTTCCTCCTCCTCCTCCCCACTCCTCCCTTTTGCCCTTCCTCTTTGTCCTTTGGGATTTATCCCACAGGCGGCGCTAGTTCCTGGGTGGAGAAAGGATACCGGGGTCCCATCCCTTTCCGTTGAGGTTCTTAGCGGTGGCGTAGTTTGCACGTGGATCTGGATCGCCCTGGGGATGTCAGATCCCTCTCCGGTATCCGGAGTGTTTGGGTTCTTGCGGGCGTCGAGGTGTATCTGGAAGCCTCCTTCGGATTCCGGGGGTGGTGGCCGGAAGGGAGTATGCTTTGTGGCAGTTATCGGCCGCCCTCTCTTTTGTCACCGAGGTAGCTCGGCAGATGGTGAGGTTGTATCCCAGATTGTTAGTTTACTAGCATGTTGGGTAGGGTATGGCACGGGTTCATGCTGTCTGCGCTACTTGCGGTGCTGAGTCCTCTTGGGCCAGGAGGAGATTATCGGCCCTTTCATTCCTCCTAGGAACTTATCCCTCCCCCGGTCCCCATTTTTTTTTTCTTTTTTATATTTTTATTTTATTTTCTTCTTTCTTTTTTTTCTTAAAAATACAAAAGAAAGATGTAAATATCCATGGCAGCCTTGTCCATGAACCATGGTACCCGGGCCCCTTCTTGATACCGCACCCCGTTCTGACCCGCCTCGTCTTTGGGACCACTATTCAGGACATTCCTCATGCCTCTTTACTATGCCGGTGCTGTTTCCTCCCCCCGCTTCAGGTACTGAGGCCCTCGACTGACTCCATTTGTTTTATCAGACCTTCGCTGCTCCTCTGACTATGCTTCCGGCCTCTTCCTCTTCTACGGAGCGGCAATTTTCAAATCGCCGACCCGTTCCACGTCGGACCAACTCTGGTCCCACGCCTAAAAGTCAACCCGACAATTAACACTGCTGATGATACTTCTCCCCCTTCACCTTCTCGTTCTTCTCAAACGATCGTAACGTCCTTCCACTAACCGTCCACGCTCAGTTTCAGACTGAAACAGTGGACTAAATTCTTCACTTTACGACCAATTTTCTCTATGCCTATCTTTCTGACCATAGTATTGGCAATGGGCACTCCTATGCATGTTGGTAAAGTTATTTCTTTTCATGCTCTTAAGAGCGGTACGGCATCTTGACCGTACAGATGCTACCATGGCTCATGAGCTCTCTCGTCTTTCCCATATAGTACTGTTCTGTCACCTTGACAAACATCATTCCTCAATTCTTGTAGTGGTCCGTCATTCTGCCCATACCTAGTTCACAAAAATTTCCAGGGACATGTGGCACTGACATTCTAGACTGTGGAACTCAAAGATCTCCAATCTCAAGGTAGTCACGTACTTCTTCCTGCCGTGGGCGGAGACGATACCCTAGCATGTGGCTCGTTTAACTTTTGGACAGCCGAAACTCCCATCCTCAGTTTATATAGCAGGACATCGGTTACAAGTTGAAAGGTGATCCTACACCAAATAGTGTAGAAATTGCTGGCGATTTGGCCATCCAGCGAAATATTGCAGATTATCGCCGAATGCCCAGTATGTGGTGCCGATGACATTCTAATACGTCTTGCAATCGATATCCCTCTTGCCTTAACTGTCATGAGGCTCACCCTTCGTACCTCTCGCCGTGGTCAGGTCTATTTTAAACGAGCGGTATTCCGATACTCCTCAAAGAGACAGAAGGTCTCCCTTATGCCATGGCAGTTTCTCATCTCCGCCTCAAGGGAGGACTCCCACGTGTTTTCTTATTTCCCGTGTTTCAAAACGTCCCCCACTTCTGGTATCCCATCTTCTTCTACCCACCCTCTGTGGTTACCTCTCCTTTATCACTCCTGTATCTATTCCTTTTTGCTGTCCTCGGCTCAGACGTCACTACTTCACGCCAAGTCTAATCTCTCTTCTTCGAGTTCTCTACTTACAAGCATCAGTATAGACGAGAACCTCGTACGACACCTCCTCCCAACTCGTCCACTCTACTTCTCAAAAGTCAAAAAAAGGTCGGGTAAACACCTCCTTCCCAATCTTCCACTCTCATTTATACCCTCCTGTCTACTGTCCCTAGTTCTTCCCTCTCACTGGCTCAGTTACAAGTGCAGAGGTTCACCCTCCTCCTCGTACTGTACCTTCCTCCCCTGTTCCCTCCCAAGTTTCTTCCTCTTCTGCTCACTCCCAGGTTCGGCTCTTCTGTCCCCTGCCACGCTTCTCAGTTCCCTCCACCTTTCGCCCCCACTACCTTGGTACAGTCCAATTCAGTTCCAATAGTTACTCATTCCTCCCCCTACCTTTCCCAATATGTCTCCCATCGCATCTCTGATTCCGAAAACACTTGAGCAATCTCTGAAGATATTCAGAGACCAAACCATCCATTGGACACTGACCACCCTTCCGCTCGTTCTCTCTCCTCTGCTCCATTGCGCATATGATACTCGTATGTCTTTTATCACAGCGCACAGTTTCTTCGCTGCTTGAACATTTTCCACTGCCTCCGATGTGGACTTTTCTTAACCCCTTCTAGTCGTAGGAACCTTTCCTGCGGATTTCAAAGTATCTTTATCATTACAATCATGGCCTTTTTAACAGTGGAATGGAGGGGGTATATATGCGGCCTCGGGGTATAACTCGGCTGTTATTTCTCATATCAGGCTATTATTTTATTGTTCATTCAGATCATTTTCTGATGGGACCTTTAAATGTAAGTGCCCTTCTTCTCCGCACTGATATTACGTACCATCAGCTATTTGTTCATTACTTCGCTGATTTACACAGCAGCACCGTATCACTTACTTAGGTGGTATACGCTCTGTTCTTTATATTCTCTCTTCTTGGGCTTTATCTATTCGGATTTTGCCTTCCTTGTTTCGTCATTACCGCCACCGATTCTGTACTTGGTGATTTTAATGCCCACCATTTCCTCTGGGGGGTCTCACTGTGATTCTCGTGGAATTCAGTTAGTGGCTTTTTCTTGCCAACCCACCCCCTCCCATGTTTTAAATACAGGTACTCTCACACCCATTTTGATCCTCGGTCATACTCTCTCTGCATGATCTCTTCAGTTTGCTCTTCATCTGCCGCATAGACTTCGCTTGGTCTGTTTTCCCGGGACTAATGCCAGTGTATTTCCCAAATCATTCTTACTTACCCTTCATTTCGCCACCTCTTCGCACCCCACGCTGGCAAATTTAATCGGGCAAATTGGAAACCTTTATCTCACCTGACTGTTCTTTAAAGAGGTTCCTTCTTAGTCCTCCTTTGCTGAGTTTTACACCTCTTCTCGTCCTCCGTTTTCACGCTGCTTCTCATTCTGACCCCCAATCTTCGGGCATGACATTCTCAGAATGATGCCTTTGGTGGTCTCTGCTTTGTGTGTGCAGTACGTTTGAAACGCGCTGCCTTGGGGCAGGTCCCGGTACAATAGAACCACTGAGCGCTCCATTGATTTTAAAAAGAAGCGGCGATCGCTCGCCGTGTACATCCGTGACGCTAATCGCACTTGCTGGCGAGATTGTCTCCACCATCACCACTGCTTCCTCTATGAGGCTGCAGGATGGAAAAAAGTACGAAAAACTGAGTGGTAAATAGTCTCCTGACCGGCTTCCTGTTCTGCGGTGTTGCCGGTGTTGTTATAGCAAAACCACATAGATGTTTGCCAATGAAATTGGCAATCATCTGGTCAGTATTTCTCAGGGGACTCAATCTATGCCCCTCATTTTTTCCTCAAAGTCTGCCAGAGAGTTAGCTCCCTTGGGACATTTTCTTTCTCTCAGGAGAAGATCAGTATATTGGCCTTTTACATTCAAGAACTGGATGCACAACTCTCAGCTTGTCGATTCATCGGGCAGGCTGGGCCCGACGGACAGTCATATTCGTAGGCTACAAACTTGTACATCAGTCAGCCCTTGCAGTCCATATTACGCCTTACAATCTTTTTTGGTCACAAGGAGTCTTCCACAGCTGTGAAATCCGCCATTGTTCTCCCTTTTCCGCAAACCAGGCACTACGGGACATGAAACCTCCCACTATCGTCCATTGCTCTTACCAGTGCAGTTTGCAAAGTAATGGAAACGTCTAGTAAATAGACGTTTAGTGTGGTATTTAGAGACACACAACAGTCTCTCCACTCGTCAATATGGCTTTCGTAAGGGACGTTCTACCATAGACCCCTTACTGCGCTTGGATACGTATGTTCGTAATGCCTTTGCGAATAACCACTCAGTTATTGCCATATTTTTTGACCTTGAGAAGGCATATGACACAACTTGGAGGTATAATATTTTAGCCCAAGCCCACTCCTTAGGCCTTCGAGGCAATCTACCATCCTTCCTTAAGAACTTTTTAACTGACAGGCATTTCCGTGTTCTGGTTAATAATGTACTCTCCCCGGACTTTGTCCAAGCTGAAGGTGTCCCCCAGGGATGTGTTCTGAGCACAACACTTTTTCTCCTTGCTATTAATGATTTGGCCTCTAGTCTTCCATCAAATATTTGGTCATCACTCTATGTTGATGACTTCGCTATTGCCTGTGCAGGCGCTGACTGTCACCTCCTTACATTTTTCTCTCCAGCATGCAGTCGACCGTGTTTCCAATTGGGCCACCACACATGGGTTTAAATTTTCCAGCACTAAAACCACCAAATCACTTTCACTAGACGCTCTGTCATCTCTGATCATCCTTTGTACCTCTATGGCTCACGTATCCCTGAACGTGATACAGTCAAGTTTCTGGGCCTCCTCTTTGATCGTAGGTTATCTGGAAACCTCACATTACCTCTCTGAAGGCAACTTGTCACAGCCGGCTGAACCTTCTTAAAACCCTTGCTCATCTTTCGTGGGGAGCTGATCGTCGAACCCTCCTTCACCTACATTCCACCCTTATTTTATCGAAACTTGATTATGGTGACCAGATCTATTCAGCGGCATCTCCTGCTACTCTCTCTAGCCTTAACCCCATTCATCACCAGGATTACGTTTATGCCTTGGTGCTTTTCGCTCTTCCCCTGTCGAAAGCCTCTATGCAGAAGCGAACGTTCCATCCTTATCCGATCGCCGTGATGCCCATTGCCTGCGCTACTATGTACGCTCTCATGATCTCCGCAATCCTTCCATTTATAGAATGGTCACTGATATTAGTAGACATTCTTTATTTGTTCGCCGCCCTGCTTACTCCGTCCCTTCTCTCTTCGCCTTCATTCGCTCTTGTCTTCTCTTCAACTACCACCTTTCTATGTACATGTAGCATCTCACTTTTCCCTACCCCCCTGGGAAGTTCCAGCTGGTTCGAGTCTGTTCTTTCTCCCTCCCTTGCTCGAAAGCCCAACTGTCTACGGTCGCTTCCCGCTCTCTTTTTCTTGACCACTTTCACTCTCATTCTCATGCCATTGCTGTGTACACAGATGGCTCTAAGTCTTCTGACGGCGTAGGATTTGCAGCAGTGTTTCGGACAGCGTAGTACAAGGGCATTTACTATCTTCAGCTAGTATTTTTACTGCTGAATTATATGCCATCCTTACAGCACTTATCCGTATTGCATCTATGCCTGTGTCATCATTTGTGGTTGTCTCAGACTCCCTTAGTGCTTTACAGGCTATACAAAAATTGATACACCTCACCCCTTAGTCCTCCGTATCCAACTTTGGCTACGCCGCATCTTTACTAAGCATAAAGATATTGTTTTTTGTTGGGTCCTGGTCATGTTGACGTACAGGGCAATGAACTGGCAGACACTGCTGCGCGGTCAGCAGTACATGACCTACCAGTTTCTTATAGAGGTATTCCATGTACGGACTATTTTGCTGTAATATCTTCCCACCTTCACACCCGTTGGCAAACAACGTTGGTCTACTATGCTCGGCAACAAACTTCAGTCTATTAAACCGAGTATAGGTTACTGGCCGTCTTCTTATCACCAGTGTCGAGGTTGGGAGACTACTCTCTCCCGTCTTCGCATTGGCCATACTCGTCTTACTCATGGATATCTCATGGAGAGGCGTCTTGCTCCTCTCTGTGAGAATTGCCAAGCTCCATTATCAGTCAGCCACATTCTGTTGGACTGCCCACTTTTCAAAAGAGCACGCAGAATTTACCTCTGTCGTCGTCTTCGCCCCGCTGCTCTCTCTTTACCTTCCCTTCTCGCTGATGGACCCACCTTTCATCCGGACTCTCTCATTGACTTTTTGACAACGACTGACTGACTTCACAAATTCTGATACTTTCAGCCCTTTCTACTTGTATCTCTTGCTACCCTCTACCCCCGTACTATCCCCTGCCCAGCTGTTTTCTGTAACCTGCTGATCATCCCCCTCCCTTCTGCCATCCAATTCCCTTGCTTCCTTCCCTACCTGCAGCGCTGTATAGCCCTTGTGGCTTAGCGCTTCTTTTTGATTATAATAATGTATGATATTTCTAAGTATGTTTTTCATTAAATGTATTTTTTTTTGTTTTTTTTTTGCTGTCAACAAAAATATATGTTTGCAAATATCAATTTTTTGTTTGTTCTTCCCAAAATTACAATTTTTATGATTATTTCATTGTAAATATTGTACATGGCAACTTGTGTGCAGATATCAGACAGAGTGAGTCTGTTAGTAGGTATCAGGCTGTACACAAGGTTGGTGGGGTGTAGCGCACAGAGTTGGCGTGCCACTTGCTTAGAGTAAAAAAAAAAACAAAAAAAAAAAACTGGGTAATAAATTGACATTGTAATTCATCTTGTGTGGTAAGTATTCATTGGATTGTCATGACCTTTTTTTCAGATGTTATTGAGGAATGATGGTTCTACAAACAACCTGAGAGGATTTTCAATATTGTGAATTTTTTTTTTTAATGAATTTTTCCTCTTACCTCCAAGAAAGAACAACTTGACATTATTTTTTTTATGGAATGTACTGATATGTTGGTAAACTGTCCTGGTGTGTTAAGCCTTTATGTTTCATCTGAAGTTACCTAGTTTTACATTTTTAAAATTTTTGGGAAGAGGG
>NC_069457.1:1599622-1640680 GCF_026875155.1 Cherax quadricarinatus
AAGGACCATCTTGAGAGTCACTGGAACCTCTGTCGCAGCAACAAATCTTTCCATAGAGCCTGTACCTCCCTTCCTCAAGACTTTCCTAAAAATGGGCCAGACATGGCCATTGAAAGAGGAACAAGCACGCTTTGCAACAGCAGTGTCAGGGTGATTTTTCATTCTATAAAGGGTTTTGCAGTACAACCCACTCTGCACACGAGTAATTTCTCTTAATCTTTGAAGTAGCACAATGGATTCCACAACTGGCATAGCTTCTCATGGTTAGCCCAAAAACCCTTCAAATCTTTCTTAATTTTCCATACTAATTCTTATTCTCCACTTCTCCCACCCTTTTTACCACAGGGTCAAAAAAGGGTTTTGTCACTAAAGCTTAACTTGGGGCCCATGTTCACTTATTTTCCAGAAACAAGCACCGAAAAAAAAAACTGTAATAATACGAAATATTCCCGAGTGTTGCTTGGATGTTACCAGCGGAGGCTGGCAGGGTAAACAAATGGGACGGACGGCACATGTGAGGGCTGGCTGAGGGCACATTGGACTCTGGTCTCGGACGAAAATCGGGTATGGCGGGTTTTTAATTCGGTATGGCGCCGCAAAAATTTTGCCTAAAAGTAATCGTTATGCGTAAAAATCGCAATTGCTATGCCATCGTTTTCTGCGGGGGTCCACTGTATTATAACTAACCTATTTTAAAAACACATCAATCGTTTAAGCTTCTATAAACGGTACTCCGGGTGCTTGATTCCACTTCATCCACATACTCTATAACTAAACCAGTGCTTCCCTAAATCCTTCCATAATCTAATTTTTTTCCAACTTGAAAACCATTGCGCGAGTTTCTGCTTGGCTGATATTTTTAGCACCCACTATTTACAGATCCCATTTATTTATCCCTGTTCTCCATTTATACACTCGATCAAATCCCACTCTAATTCTACGCCCTTTCTAGAGAGTGCAGTGATTCAGAGCCTCCGTCTATCCTCATAGGGAAGAGTTCTGATAAATCATGGGATCAACCATGTCATCTTCTCCTTTTTTTTTACTTTTTCCAATGCATTATATATCCATTCTGTAATACGGTGCCCAAACTGAGCTTCATAGTCTAAATGATGCCTAACCAAGGATATATAGAGTTGAAGAACAACCTGAGGATTTCTATTACTACACCAACTTCCTTGCTCTGATAGACTTTAGATTTTGCCACTGAAGTGGCTATATTATTAATGATGCACCCATATCCATCCTGTGGGACGGTATAGCGCAAGAGCAATGGAAACAAAAAGGCCTAGGAACTAGGGCCCCAAAGGGTTAACAGGAATACATATGGAGTTATATCTAAAATCTACATGTTTTTCACATTATCTGTTACAAGCACAATTTAGGAAATATGCTTAGTATATCTGGTAATCTTATATTCATAATAAGATTCTTGACATGCCACATAGGTTATTAGACTTCTGTCTCTGTATTCCTCAATAATGGACAATTAAGTACATATGTTCAAGAAAGTGACCATAGCAGATCACATAATTTACATTAGTTGATCATTATCTTGTTCTCCCAAACGGGCCAGAAGTACCTGTTAAACCAAGCCTAAGTCTGGCCACTACAAACAATCAGTCAAGTACTTGTAACCCAGTCCTAAGGGGCCTGGCCCACTACAAACCAATTCATTCAGTACTTGTAACCAAGCCTAAGCCGGCCCCACCAACATCGTCAGAACTTGTACCAAGCCAAAGCCTGGGCCAATACAACACATCAGTCAGTACTTTGGTATCCCCCAGCCTAATCCTGGCCACACAACATCAGTCGTAACCATGTAAACCCCCAGTCCTAAGCCTGGCCACTACAACAATCGTCGGTACATGTTAACCAAGCCTAATCCTGGCCACTACAACATCAGTCAGTACTTGTAACCAAGCCTAAAGGCCGGCCACAACAAACATCAGTCAGTACTTGTAACCACGCCTAAGCCTGGGCCAACTACAACATCAGTCCAGCACTTGTAACCCAGCTAAGCCTGGCCACTACAACATCATAAGTACATTGTAACCAAGCCTAAGCCTGGGCCACTACAACATCCAGTCAGTACTTGTAAACCAAGCCTAAGCCTGGCCACACAACATCAGTCAGTACTGTAAACCAAGCCTAAAGCCTGGCCCCACTACAACATCAGTCAGTACTTGTAACCCCAGCCTAAGCCTGTGGCCACTACAACATCATCAGTACTTGTAACCAATGCTTAACCTGGCCACTATAACATCAGTCATACTTGTAACCCAAGCCTAAGCCTGGCCACTACAACATCAGTCAGTGTTCACATTGCAAGTTGCTCCATAAACATACTTCTCTACGTTCATGTTTATCATAGTTGGTTATAGAATCTACTCAGGGCTTCCTAACTGCATTCCCTATAAAAATCATTTTCATTAATTTACTTCTCCTCCAAATATTAATTACCTATTGCTAACACAGTTATACCAAAGTTATATACCACCTTCCTCCTTCTCGATACTCCTTTTCTTTTGGCTTAACATATCAACTTTATCATGAAGGAATAATCCAATGTGTGATGGGATCCATAGCAATTGTAATTAATTCCTTTGTTTCCCCTGATTTTAGTGAGTTATCTATACCAGGCATCTCCAATGACATTGTTGTTGGAGTCATTATATGAGTCAAGAGCATCCTTCAATGATACATAGAATCAGTAAATGATATAGGGCCAAGCTCAGTGTCATAAGTTAGCCTTTAAGCAACCATTAGGGTGCAAACAATTCATTTTTTTTTTGCAATGTATGATGCCAATGAAGGCCCAGGATTCTGTTAGCTTTATAGCAAACACTTTATGCACTGTTGTCTTGGTTCAGATTAACGCTAACCAGAACTCCGAAATCTTTTACGCAATCAGTAATATCAAGGATCTGACATTAATTTACCTTTATATGTGGCATTCTTATTTACGAAAAAATAAAGAATGCCACATATAAAGTAAATAATGTTAATCTTGATAATACTGATTGCAAAACGATCTTTAGGAGTTCTGGTTAGCAGTAATTGAAACCAAGACAACAGGGCATAAGTTTTGCATAAAGCAAACAGAATCCTTGGCTTCATTGGGCATCTACAGTGCAAACTGAATTGTTTGCACCTAATGGTGCTAAATCTACTTATGACACCTGAGCTTGGCTCTATCATCATTACTGATTCTATGTCATCATTGAAGGCTCTTGCCTCATTAATGACTCCCAACAACTGCACATTGAGAACCAGGTATAGATACTCAAAAATCAGGGACAAAGGATTAATGTACAATTGCTATGGAACCCCATCACACATTGGTTTATTCCTTCATGATAAAGGGTTGATATGTAAGCCAAGAAGATATCGAGAAGAGAAAGTAGATATAACATTGGTAAACTGTGTCCCTAGCAATTAGAATAATATTAGGAGAGAAATAAATAATAAAATGATTGTATATAGATGAGTTAGAATCCTGATTGGAATCTATAACCCACTATGAATAACATGAACGTAGATAAGTATGTTTATGAGCAACTTGCAAGTGAAACTGACTGATGTGTATGGCCAGTCTTAGGCTTGGTTACAAGTACGATCTGATGTTATAGTGGCCGAGCTTAAGTTGGTTATTTAGCTCAAGTACTGACTGATGTGTAGGCCCAGGCTAGGCTGGGTTATCAGAGTACGGACTGATGTTTTAGTGTCTCAGGCTAGGCTTGGTTTACAAGTACTGACTGATGTAGTAGTGCCAGGCTTAGCTTGGTTACAAGTACTTGACTGATGTTTAGTGGCAAGGCTTAGGCTTGGTTACAATACTTACAGATGTTGTAGTGGCCAGCTTAGGCTGGGTTACAAGTGCTGACTGATGTTGTAGTGGCCATTATAGGCTTGGTTACAAGTATGACAGATGATGTAGTGGGCCAGGCCTTAGGCCTTGTTACAAGTACTGACCTTGATGTGTAGTGGCCAGGCTTAGGCTTGGTTACAATTACCGCTGAAGTTGTAGTGGCATCTTAGGCAGGGTTACAATTACTGACTGATGTTTTAGTGGCCAGGCTTAGGCTGGGTTACTAGTACTGGACAGAGTTGTAGTGGCCAGGCTTAGGCTTGGTTACAAGTACTGACTGATGTTGTAGGGCCAGCTTAGGCTTGGTTACAATACTGACTGATGTTGTAAGTGGCCAGGCTTAGCTGGGTTACAAGTACTGATGATTTGTTAGTGGCCAGACTTAGGCTTGGTTACAAGTACTATCTGGCATTTGGGAGACATCACAGAATAATGTTTCAAACAAAATGTAAATTATGATCAGCATATGGGTCACTGTCCTTAACACTATGAACTTAATTGTCCCACTTATAGAGGAATACAGAACAGACATTATAAAACCTATGTGGCATGGACAGATATCTTATTAATGAACATAAGCCACCAGATATACTAAGCAAATTTCCTAAATTTGCGTGTAACAGATAAGTGAACTGTAGATATGAAGATATAAATCCAATGTATTCCTGTTAACCCTTTGGGGCCATTTTCCTAGGCCTTTTGTGTACCAAACGCTCTTGCGCTACCGTCCCCAGGATGGATAAGGGGTTGCACAATAAACTAGCCACTTCAGTGGCAAAATCTAAAGTCTAATCAAGCATGAAGTGTAAGTAATAGAAACCCTCAGTTGTTCTTCAACTCTCTATATCCTGTTATGCCGCATTTAGACTATGCTGCTCATTCTGTCACCGAATTACAGAAATGGATATAAAATGCAAGGAAAACGACAAAGGGAGGATGCAAAGTTGATCCCATGTATCAGAAATCTACCCTATGAGGAAAACTGAGGCTCTGATCTGCACTCTCTAGAAAGGCGTAGAATTAGGAAGGGGATATATCGAGGTGTATAATGGAGAACAGGAATAAATACAAGGGATGTAAATAGATGCTAAAAATATCTAGCCAAGACAGAAATCGCAGCCATGGTTTCAAGTTGGAAAAATTCAGATTTCAGGAAGGATAAAGGAAAGCACTGTTTAGTAATAGAGTTGTGGATGAGTGGAACAAGCACCCGAGTACCGTTATAGAAGCTTAAACGTTGTGTAGTTTTAAAAATAGGTTAGATAAATACAGTGGACCCCCGCATAACGATGGCATCGCATAGCGAATTATTTCCTCATACGATTACTTTTAATTCGCAAAAATATTTTGCCGCGACATACCATTAAAAAACCCCATACCGATTTTTTTTTTTCGTCCGAGACTGCGTCAATGTGCCCTCAGCCAGCCTCACATGTGCCGCTCCGTCCCATTGTTTACCAGCCAGCCTCCGCGGTAACATCCAAGCATACACTCAATATTCGTATTTTACAGTAATTTCGGTGCTGTTTCTGGAAAATAATTGACCATGGCCCAAAGAAAGCTTTCTATGCCAACCTGTGGTAAAAAGGTGAGATTAGTATGGAAAATAAGAAAGATTTTGAGGGTTTGGGGCTAACCCTGAGAAGGCCTGATGCCTTTGTTGGAATCCATGTGCCTACTTCAAAGATTAAGGAAATGTGTGGCAGATTGGGTTTGAACTGCAAACCTTTATAGATGAAAATCACCCTTGACACACTGTTGCAAGCCGAGCATGTGAATATTTCAGATGACAAGTTCTGGTCCCTTTTAGGAAGTCTTGAAGGAACGGGAGGTTACAGAGCTCTATGACATATTTGTTGTGCGACAGAGGTCCATGACTCTCAAGCTGAGTCCGATGGCATTAAAAAGAAGAAGGGAATTAACCCCAGAAAAGGACTGCCTACCTCAAGTCCTAATGGAGGGTATTCCCCTTCTAAACATAAAAGTATAATGCTCTCCCTCCTCCCATCCCATCAAACATCAACAGATCTTCAATAAAAGTAAGTGTCATGTAATTGTGTATGCCTTTTTCAGTTTGTGTGTATTAAAATTAACATTTCATGTGGTAAAAAAAAATTTTATTTTCATACTTTTTGGCGTCTTGCCGTATATACTTTTTAATTTCCATTATTTCTTATGGTGAAAAATCATTCGCATAACGATTATTTCGCATAACGATGAGCCCTCTTGCACGGATTAAAATCGTTAACCGGGGGTCCACTGTACATGAGTGAGTGTGGGTGGGTGTATGCTGGACCTGACTTGCTTATGCTACTAGAGCTGATGCCGTGCACTTTCTTAACAGATGTACCTGACCTGGCTAGGTTGGGTCGTTGGTTTAAGCCGGTGGGAGACTTGGACCCGCCTCGCACGAGCCAGTAGGCCTACTGCAGTGTTCCTTCTTTCTTATATTCTTATGTGTGGATCCTGCCTCCACTAAATCACTTTCCAGATTTTTCCACTTACTAACATTCTATGACAGAAGAAATACTTCCTAACAACCATTTGAACTCATCCAGTCTTCAAGTTGCAGTTGTGGACCCATGTTGCTGTGTCCCAACTCAGGAACTGTATCCTTATCTTAGTTGCTGTAATAATAATAATAATATATAATAATAATAATAACTTACTTCACTTTGTACAAACACCCAACACTGATTCGGGAGTCAACTGGGCGGATCACCACAACGGAAAGACCCATTGCCGGACCAGGGCTAGGACCCAGGCCACGACCTGGGATAGGACCCAGGCCAAGACCTGGCTAGGACCCCAGGCCAGCACCTGGGCTAGGACCCAGGCCCCACGACCTGGGCTAGGACCCAGGCCAGGACCTGAGCTAGGACCCCAGCCAGGACCCATGGCAGGACCCCTAGTCCACGACCGGGCTAAGCCCCAGGCCAGTACCTGGGCTAGAAAACCCAGGCCAGAACCTGAGCTAGGACCCAGGGCCAGACCTGAGTTCAGAAACCGGCCAGTACCTTGGCTAGGACCCCCCCCCCCCCAGGCCATGACCTGGCTAAGACCCCAGCCAGAACCTGGGCTAGGACCCAGGCAGTACCTGGGCTAGAAACCATGCCAACCTGAGCTAGGACCCAGGCCAGGACACCTGAGCTAGCCCCATGGCCCAGACCTTGGCAGGACCCAGGCCTACGCCTGGCTAGGACTCAGACAGACCTGAGCTAAAGAACCCAGGCCATGACATGGCTAGGACCCAGGCCCACGACTTGGGGGCTGGACGCCAGGCCAGACCTTGCCTAGGTACACTCAGGCCATACTTGGGCAAGGACCCAGGCCAGACCTGGCTTAGGACCCAGGCCAGGACCTGAGCTAGAACCCCAGGCCATTACCTGGGTTAGGACCCAGTGCCAGGACCTGGGATAGAGCTCAGTCCTTTTAGGACCCAGGGGTAAGTACCATATCAGTACCTTAGCTAGGGACCCCAGGCCAGGACCTGCGCTAGAAACCCCCAGGCCAGGACCAGGGTTAGGACCCAGGTTATGGAACCTGGGCTATAACCCAGGCAGGACCCCAGCCAGGACCCTGGATAGGACCAGGCCATGACAGGGCTATAATCGGTCCAGGACCTGGGCCTATAACTCAGTCCAGGAACCAGGTTAGTAGGACCCTAGGCTATGACCCCAGAACAGGACCTGGGCTAAGAACCCAGGCCAGGGACCTGGGCTTAGGCCCCAGGTCTGGACCTGGGCAAGAACTCAGTCCAGGACCCTGGGCTAGAACCACAGGCAGGACCTGGGCTAGAACCCAGGCCAGGACCTGGGCGAGAACCCAGGCCAGGACCTGGGTTAAGGACCCAGTCCAGGACCCAGGCCAGGATCCAGGCCAGGACCTGGGCTAGAAGTCAGTCTAGGACCTGAGCTAGAACCCAGTCCAGGACCCAAGCCAGGACCTGGGCTAGGATTCACGCCAAGACCCAGGCCAGTACCCAGACCAGGACCCATGCCAGAACCAGACCAGAACGTGGGCCAGTACCCGGACCAAAACCTAGACCAGGACCGGTTCTAGCAATCCTACATGAGCCTGTATATTTAGCAAATAATTATGCCAGTTATACAGTAGTGTGTGAGAGGTAAACCCTCCTAGCATGGGCCAATAGGCCTTGAGCAGTGCTCCAGACCCAAGTGGAAATAAGTCACAGGATGACACTTTTGGGTTATCCCAGGTTCTCTACACATATCAATCAATCAGTCAATTAATTAATTTTGATTTCCTTGCAAGATTCCATTGAGATTACATTTAAGATTCTATTGAGATTACATTTAAGATTCCATTGAGATTACATTTAAGGATTACATATGAGATAACAATTAAGAAAACATTGAATTACCTTTAAAGATTACATTTGAGTACAGTTAAGATTCCATTGAAATATAATTTTAGTACATTTAAGATTACATTTAAGATTACATTGTAGAATACCATTTAAGATTCCATTGAGATTACATTTAAGATTCATTGAGATTACATTTAAGATTACATTGAGATTACATTTAAGATTACATTGAGATTACATTTAAGATTCATTGAGATTACATTTAAGATTACATTGAGATTACATTTAAGATTCCATTGAGATTACATTTAAGATTCATTGAGATTACATTTAAGATACCATTGAGATTACATTAAGAATCCATTTGAGATTACATTTAGATTCAAGAGATTACATTTAAGATAACATGATATTACATTAAATTCATTGAGATTAATTTAGAATATCATGAGATTACATTTAAGATTACATTGAGATTACATTTAAGATTACATTGAGATTACATTTAAGATTCATTGAGATTACATTTAAGATTACATTGAGATTACATTTAAGATTACATTGAGATTACATTTAAGATACATTGATAATTACGATTTAATATTACATTTAGATTACAATAATATTACATTGAGATTACATTTAAGATTACATTGAGATTACATTTAAGATTACATTGAGATTATGAAATTACAATAAAGAGTTGCAGTACAAAAAGCCACTATCATGCCTAGGAATTATGACCAGACTTAATGACTTACACACTACTTAATGACTTACACACTACTTAATGACTTACAGACTACTTAATGACTTACACACTACTTAATGACTTACAGACTACTTAATGACTTACACCCTACTTAATGACTTACAACACAACTTAAAGACTAACACACTACATAATTATTACACACAACTTAATGACTTACAACACTACTTTAATGACTTTCACAAACTTAATGACTACACACTCGTACATGACTTAGCAGGACTACTTAATTGACTTACAGACTACTTAATACTACAGACTACTAAAGACTTACATACTATTTATTGACTTACAGACTACTTAATGACTTTCATACTACTAAAGCCTTACCAGACTACTTAATGGACTTAACAGACTACATATGACTACAACTACTTATTGACTTACAGACTACTTAATGACTTACAGACTACTTTAAGACTTACAGACAACTAATGACTTACAGACAACTTAAAGACTTACAGAGCTACTTAATGACTTACACACAACTATAAGACTTACAGACTACTTAATACTTACAGACAACTTAATGACATACAGACTACTTAATGCCTTACACACTACTTAATGACTTACAGAACTACTTAATGACTTACAGACTACTTAATGACTTACAGACAACTTAATGACTTAACACCACTACTTAAAGACTTACACAATACTTAATGACTACAGACTACTTAATGGACTTACAGACTACTAATGACCTTACACAACTACTAATGACTTACAGACTAACTAATGACCTAAACAGTACTACTTAATGACATACAGACTACTAATGACTTACACACTACTAAGCTTACAGACTACTTAATGACTTACAGACTACTTAATTACTTACAGACTACATAATGACTTACACACTAACTTAAGACTTACATACGACTTAATGACCTTACAGACACTTAATGACTTACAACCAACTTAAAGACATACAGACTACTTAATGACTTACAGACTACTTAATACTACAGACTACTTAATGACTTACAGCTACTTAATTTACGTTACACACTACTTAATGACTTACAGACTAATTAATGACTTACAGACTACTAATGACTACAGACTACTTAATGACTTACACACTACTTTTAATGAACATTACACACTACTTAATGAACGTACAGACTACTTATTGACTTACAGCTACTTAATGACTTACACCCTTCTTAATGACTTACACAACTACTTAATACTCTTACAGACAACTTAAAGACTTAACACACTACTTAATTACTACCACACTACTATTGACTTACAGCCTACTTAATGAACTTACGAGACTACTTAATGACTTACCATTTAATGACTTACAGACTACTTAATGAACTACCTAACTACTTAATGATTACCGATACTTAATGGACTTACAGACTACTTAAAGACTTACACACAACATATTGACTTACAGACTACTAATGACTTACAGACAACTTAATGACTTACACACTACTTAATGACTTACAGACTACTTAATGACTTACAGACTACTTAATGACTTACAGACTACTTAATGACTTACAGACTACTTAATGACTTACACACTACTTAATGACTTACACACTACTTAATGACTTACAGACTACTTAATGACTTACAGACTACTTAATGACTTACACACTACTTAATGACTTACACACTACTTAAAGTACTAACACACTACTTAATGACTTACAGACACTTATTGACTTACACACTACTTAATGACTACAGACAACTTAATGAATTACGAAACTTAATGACTTACACACTACGTGATTAATGACCTTACAGACTACTTAATGACTTACAGTACTACTTAATACTTACAGACTAACTTAATGACATACACACTACTTAGGTAATGACTTACACACTACTTAAAGACTACAGACTACTTAATGACTTACACACTACTTAATGACTTACAGACTACTTAATGACTTACACACTACTTAATGACTTACAGACTACTTAATGCTAAAAAATCTGATCATAGTTTAAGTTGCTGCTATGTATGATGATCTATGTAACTTACTTGCCTACTTACTTACCTACTTACTTTTCTACTTACTTACCTAATTACTTACTTACCTACTTATGTACTTACCTACTTACCTATTTACCTAATTACTTACCTACTTACATACCTACTTACATACCTAACTTTCTTACTTACCTACCTACGTACTTACCTACTTATTTACCTAATTACTTACGTACTTACTTACCTACTTACTTACCTGCTTATCTACTTACGTACTTACCTACTTACCTACTTAGTTAATTTACCTACTTAACTTATTTATACTTATTACTTACTTAGTTCCTTGACATGACTAATTACTTACACTACTAGTTTAATTACCTACTAACTTACGTATTTACGTACTTACCTACTTACTTATCTACTTACCTACCTACTTACTTATCTGCTTACTTACCTACTTACTTACCTACTTACTTACGTGCTTACCACTTACGTCCTTACCTACTTACATACCTACTTACTTACCTACATACCCACATACCTACTTATCTACTTAACTTACCGATTTACTTTCGTACTTACCTACTTACTTACCTACTTACGTACTTACCTACTTACGTACTTACCTACTTACGTACTCACCTACCTACTTACCTACCTACTTACTTACCTACTTACTTACCTACTTACGTACTCACCTACCTCTTTACTTTCCTACTTACTACGTACTTACCTACTTACCTACTTACTTACCTACCTACTTACCTAATTATTTACCTACATACGTACTCACCAACTACTTAGGTACTACTTACGTAATCACCACCTACTGTACTTACTACTTAGGCAGTCCACGCACACACCACTACCACTTACTTTACCTACTTACGTACGTTACCTACCTACTTACTTACCTACTTACGTACTCACCTACCTACTTACTTACGTACTCACCTACCTACTTACTTACCTACTTACTTAACAATTCCCACTCTTGATGGTATTACAGGACTAGGTAACATTACACTGCCATCTAGTGGGAAGAAATGTAACTACTGTAAGTTACCAGTTCGTTATATAAGGTAAGTTAGTGTAGCGTCTCAGTACAAAAAAGTGTCAGTAGACCCTAGTAGGCCGTGGATGTTGGGGTTGAGATACAGCTCCTGGTCCAGTCTGCTACTAGATCTACTGATCCATGAGTAAGTTTATTTAGCCACAGTTACATAATTACAGTTATCATATATAGTGTAA
Organism: Cherax quadricarinatus; assembly: GCF_026875155.1. NCBI lineage: Eukaryota > Metazoa > Arthropoda > Malacostraca > Decapoda > Parastacidae > Cherax > Cherax quadricarinatus. The sequence continues at coordinate 1,611,822 of NC_069457.1, forward strand.
ATTACCTTCAACCATAACACAAAAATTATATTTATTGGTGTTGGGGTCCGTGAATTTCCACTGGGGTCCGTGAATTTCCACTGGGGTCCGTGAATTTCCACTGGGGTCCGTGAAATTTCACTGGGGTCCATGAATTTCCACTGGGGTCCGTGAATTTTCACTGGGGTCCGTGAATTTTCACTGGGGTCCGTGAATGACCACTGGGGTCCGTGAATTTCCACTGGGGTCCATGAATTTCCACCGGGGTCCGTGAATGACCACTGGGGTCCGTGAATTTCCACGGGTCCGTGAATTTCCACTGGGGTCCATGAATTTCCACTGGGGTCCGTGAATTTCCACTGGGGTCCGTGAATGACCACTGGGGTCCATGAATTTCCACTGGGGTCCGTGAATTTCCACTGGGGTCCGTGAATTTCCACTGGGGTCCGTGAATGACCACTGGGGTCCTTGTAATGGTTGTAAATATTTATTTTCTTTATCAGTACGAGCGCTGAGTTATCTACACGGGTGGGCCAGGACTCTAGGAGGGACCAGGAACTAATGACACGACTCCCTAAACCAAATTAATAGGTGGTTATTTACCGCACATGGTGGGTATTTTACCCCAGGTGGGTGTGTTACACCAGGTGGATTGTTACCCCCAGGTGGGTTTGTTACCCCCAGGTGGGGTATTTTAACCCTCAGGAGTGGGTATTTACCCCCGGTGGTGTGTATTTTACCCCCAGGTGGGTATTTATACCCCCAGGTGGGTATTTGACCTCAGGTGGGTATTTACCCCAGGTGGGTATTTTTACCCCAGTGGGTATTTTACCCCCCAGGTGGTATTTTTAACCCCCAGGTAGGGTTTTGTACCCCCAGGTGGTATTTTAATCCCCAGGTGGGTATTTTACCCCCCAGGTGGGTATTTTACCCCCTGGTGGGTATTTGACGCCCATGTGGGTATTTTAAACCCAGAGTGGGTTTGTTTTACTACCCCAGGTGGGTATTTACCCCCAGTGGGTATTTGACCCCTAGTGGGTATTTGACGCCCAGGTGGGTAATTATTACCCCCAGGTGGGCATTTAACCGCCCAGGTGGGTAATTTTTACCCCCCCAGAGGGTATTTTACCCCAGGTGGGTATATTACCCCAGTGGTTTGTTTACCCCCAGGGGTGGGTATTTTTTACCCCAGGTGGGCATTTGACCCCTCCAGGTGGATATTTTTTACCCTGAGGTGGTATTTTACCCCCCCAGAGGGTATTTTAAACACCCAGGTAGGGCATTTTTACCCTCAGGTGGTTATTTTACCCCCAGGTTGGCATTTTTACCCCAGTCGTGTATTTGACCCCAGGAGTGAATTTTACCCCCAGATGGTATTTTTATTCCCCCAGGAAGGGTATTTTAACCACCCATGATGTATTTATACCCCCCAGGTGTGTGGTATTTTCCCCCCAGGAGGGTATTTTACCCCCAGAGGGTATTATACCCCCAGGAGGGTAATTTTACCCCCCCCAGTTGGGTATTGTTACCCCCAGGTGGTATTATACCCCAGTAGGGCATTTTTAACCACCCCCCAGTGGTTATTTTAACCCCCAGGTGGGATTTTAAAACAACCCCAGTAGGGTATTTTCTTAACCCCAGCCGGGATTTTAAAACTTATAAACCCACCCCTCCCCAGGAGGGTTATTATACAACCCAATACACAAACCCCAGAGGGTATTTACCCCCAGGAAAGGGGATTTTAACTACCTAACCCATCACCCCCGAGGGTAATTTACACCCCCATGAGGGCATTTTAAAAAAATAACCCCCCGAGGGTTTTTACGCCACCCAGAGGGTATTTTACCCAGGTGGGTATTTTACCCCAGGTGGGTATTTTACCCCCAGGTGGGTATTTTACCCCCAGTGGGTATTTTCCCAGGTTCAGTTCCAGACGAACCTACTAGGCTGGATGCTTAAGTAGCTAGTTCGTAAACATCCATCTCGACTAACATCATTTGTGACAAGAAAGTTTGCAGCTGTCCAGAGTGCATAACATTTTGCCTGTAGCTAATTTGTATTTTTCCACAGAACACTGAAGGTCAACAACCGGGCCAAGGGGGCATTGACCCCTAGAACTCTCTCCAGGTAACTTTGTCTGTATATCTAACATCTATGCTATATCCATCTTTATTAATTATCGTATGATCCAAATCCTGTCGATCCTAATATCCTGTTGATCCTAATATCCTTTTGATCCTAATATCCTATCAATCCTAATGTCTTATTGACCCTAATATCCTATTGATCGTATGTATCCTATCGATCCTAATATCCTATTGATCCTATATATCCTATCGGTTCTATACATCCTATCACTAATATTCTATTGAACCTATATCATCCTATTGATCCTGTATATCTCTTCTGTAGTCTATCTGTATCTGATCTATATTCTATATCTATATTCTATAATCTATATTCTATCTAATTATATCCTATCTGCTCTTATATCCTATCTTTGTATATCCCCTCTTTATCCTATCCATCTTACCTCTTCTGTCTCTCCTATCTATATCTCCCTTTATCCTGTCCAGAGAGTTTACTATAGGACGTTAAAAGTATTTTGACATGATGTCCGCGTGACACTAATACCATTAACCTTATCAACTTTAAACCCTAATTAACCAATAAGGTTATAGCTTTATTGATGGCCCTCATATGTTTTCCCTTGTGAACTAATTCCTTCATGGGTGGTGCTTTGATGTTAAAGGCTCTTGATTCAGGGAGGTGGGGTTATCCTCCACTTCCATGGATGAAATCTGCTTTGTGCTAATCTTTTAAGGTAAGTTCCCTGTGACTGGACCTTAAAGGTCCTTGTGACAGGACTTTTCAAGGTCCTTGTGACAGGGCTTTTGAAGGTCCCTTGTGACAGGCTTTTGGAAGGTCCTTGCTGAACAGGCTTTTGAAGGTCCTTGTGACAGGGCTTTTGAAGGTCCTTGTGACAGGGCTTTTGAAGGTCCTTGTGACAGGGCTTTTGAAGGTCCTTGTGACAGGGCTTTTGAAGGTCCTTGTGACAGGGCTTTTGAAGGTCCTTGTGACAGGGCTTATTCAAGGTCCTTGGACAGGCTTTTCAAGGTCCTTGGACCGTGCTTTTCAAGGTCCTTGTGACATGGCTTTTCAAGGTCCTTGGACAGGGCTTTTGAAAGGTCCTTGTGACAGGGCTATCAAGGTCCTGTGACAGAAGCTTTTGAGGTCATGTGACAGGACTTTTCACGGTCCTTGTTGACAGGACTTTTCAAGGTCCATGTGACAGACTATTCAAGTCCTTGTGACAGGACTTTTCAAGTCCTTGTGACAGGGCTTTGAAGGTCCTTGTGACAGGGCTTTTGAAGTCCATGTGACAGGGCTTTTGAAGGTCCTTGTGACAGGGCTTTTGAAGGTCCTTGTGACAGGGCTTTTGAAGGTCCTTGTGACAGGGCTTTTGAAGGTCCTTGTGACAGGGCCTTTGAAGGTCCTTGGACAGGGTTTTCAAGGTAGGTTCTTGTGATCCCTAGAGGGACTAGTCAAATCTGCACACACAAAATCCACACCCAATGGAAATCGAAAGACTGGGCAGGAGATGCAAAATTCTCACCAAAGAAAAGCACAGGGGAGGTGCCACGAGTATGCCAAGAGACAACACAAAAAGTGTCTGGAGGCCCAAGAACGTTCAGCTGCCTCCCACAGTAATAAAAGGTGGATTACCACAACACCCCTGACTGTCTTCAAGAAAGCACTGAAGATCGCCTAAAGTCAGTACCTGACCATCTGGGCTGTGGTTCTACGATGTTTTACGAGCCCCAGACAGTAACAACCTGTTGATCAGTCCTTATACCTCCACCACTGGTCATGGACCGGATTTGCAGGGCGTTTCGCACCAAAGAAACACCCTCCAGGTAAGTTCCCAGTGACCAGGCCCTTCAAGGAGGTTCCTAGATGGCAATAAGGGATCTTGATCCCAGGAAGTAAATTGACCTCTAGTTTCTTTGATCGACTTGATAGCCAGTTATTTCCTCCAGGTGCTATATGACCCAATGGGTGTAAAACCCCTAAAACACAGTCCCAATCCAGATCTACAATCACATGCGCAAATGCTTCCAAAATTAGATCTACGTTTTTTACTAATTTCAAATACAGTTACCCCCGCATAACGATCACTCCCACAATGCGACCAAATATGTAAAGGACCATCTTGAGAGTCACTGGAACCTCTGTCGCAGCAACAAATCTTTCCATAGAGCCTGTACCTCCCTTCCTCAAGACTTTCCTAAAAATGGGCCAGACATGGCCATTGAAAGAGGAACAAGCACGCTTTGCAACAGCAGTGTCAGGGTGATTTTTCATTCTATAAAGGGTTTTGCAGTACAACCCACTCTGCACACGAGTAATTTCTCTTAATCTTTGAAGTAGCACAATGGATTCCACAACTGGCATAGCTTCTCATGGTTAGCCCAAAAACCCTTCAAATCTTTCTTAATTTTCCATACTAATTCTTATTCTCCACTTCTCCCACCCTTTTTACCACAGGGTCAAAAAAGGGTTTTGTCACTAAAGCTTAACTTGGGGCCCATGTTCACTTATTTTCCAGAAACAAGCACCGAAAAAAAAAACTGTAATAATACGAAATATTCCCGAGTGTTGCTTGGATGTTACCAGCGGAGGCTGGCAGGGTAAACAAATGGGACGGACGGCACATGTGAGGGCTGGCTGAGGGCACATTGGACTCTGGTCTCGGACGAAAATCGGGTATGGCGGGTTTTTAATTCGGTATGGCGCCGCAAAAATTTTGCCTAAAAGTAATCGTTATGCGTAAAAATCGCAATTGCTATGCCATCGTTTTCTGCGGGGGTCCACTGTATTATAACTAACCTATTTTAAAAACACATCAATCGTTTAAGCTTCTATAAACGGTACTCCGGGTGCTTGATTCCACTTCATCCACATACTCTATAACTAAACCAGTGCTTCCCTAAATCCTTCCATAATCTAATTTTTTTCCAACTTGAAAACCATTGCGCGAGTTTCTGCTTGGCTGATATTTTTAGCACCCACTATTTACAGATCCCATTTATTTATCCCTGTTCTCCATTTATACACTCGATCAAATCCCACTCTAATTCTACGCCCTTTCTAGAGAGTGCAGTGATTCAGAGCCTCCGTCTATCCTCATAGGGAAGAGTTCTGATAAATCATGGGATCAACCATGTCATCTTCTCCTTTTTTTTTACTTTTTCCAATGCATTATATATCCATTCTGTAATACGGTGCCCAAACTGAGCTTCATAGTCTAAATGATGCCTAACCAAGGATATATAGAGTTGAAGAACAACCTGAGGATTTCTATTACTACACCAACTTCCTTGCTCTGATAGACTTTAGATTTTGCCACTGAAGTGGCTATATTATTAATGATGCACCCATATCCATCCTGTGGGACGGTATAGCGCAAGAGCAATGGAAAGGGTGCTTACTTAAACAAGTTTCCCCACCCATTCCTCAGGAGCTGTTAAAACCCCATTAGAGTTTAGTGCTTCACCCATTGATGTAAGGGATAATGCCAAATTGTTCATATTTTATATGTAATACTAGGTAGTGTATGCCCCTATGGGTTTAACTCTTCTTCATGATTATAATGCAGATACTGTTTGTCATTATGCATATGGATGGTAATTTATTGTTTTATTTTAGGCATGGTGAGTGTGGTGTAATTACTGCTGTGGAGGGTGGGGGGTCGAGCCACCTGACCTCTGGGTATTCAGGATATGAAGGTAGGTATGGAAATAAGTCACTCTGATTTTGTTTTTTTTCCCCTATATATACATATGATAATTGTACTTATATGTACCTGTGCCTAAATAAACTTGATGAATACAGCAAGTCATCTCGACTTAGAACACATTGAAAATCATCTGTATTGTGTATTTGTACATCATTATTACATTATTATACACGATACAGAAGGTCCCCATGTGTTCGTAAGTCGAGGACTTACTGTATTATAATATTCACTTACATCATGCCAATGGAAATAAGTCACTGACTTTTTTGGTTTATCCTGGGTGACCTACAAACTTTGCTGCTATTTTGACAATTTATGTAACTGTATTTATGTGAAGAGTTTTTACGAGGATAGTGAGGCTCAAGTTAGAGTATGTAGGAAAGAGGGAAATTATTTCCCGTAAAAGTAGGGCCTTAGACAAGGATGTGTGATGTCACCGTGGTTGTTTAACATATTTATAGATGGGGTTGTAAGAGAAGTAAATGCGAGGTCTTGGCAAAAGGTGTGGAGTTAAAAGATAAAGAATCACACATAAAGTGGGAGTTGTCACAGCTGCTCTTTGCTGATGACACTGTTTCTCTTTGGGGATTCTAAGAGGGAAATTGCAGAGATTGGTGGATGAATTTGGTAGGGTTGCAAAAGAAGAAAATTAAAAGTGAATACAGGAAAGAGTAAGGTTTTGAGGATAACAAAAATATTAGGTGATGAAAGATTGGATATCAGCATTGGAGGAGAGAGTATGGAGGACGAGTGAACGTATTCAGTATTTGGGACCCTTGGGACGTTGTCAGCAGATGGGTCTATGAGAATATGAGGTGAGATCATAGAATTGATGTTGAGGGGGAAACGGAGGGTGAGGTGGTGCCACTTAGGAGTCTGTGGAGACATATTAGAACTTTGTCCTTGGAGGCAAAGAGGGGAATGTATGAGGAGTATAGTTTTAACCAACGCTATTATAGGGTTGTGACTGAAGCATGGGTGGATGATGTTGCAGCGAGGAGAAGGCTGCGACGGCAGTGGATGATGTCATGTCTGAGGGCTATGGTGTGTGTGAATTAATGCAGAAAATTCGGCAGTTTGGAAGTTAGGAGGGAGGGTGGGGATTACCAAAAACTGATGTCCAGTGCTGAGGAAGGGTTGTTGAGGTGAGTTCGCGACATGTAGAGAGAATGGTGCGAAAACTGAGAGTGACTTCAAGAGTGTATCCTGTCTGTGTGAAGGGAAGGCTGGTAGGGGCTCGGCCTAGGAAGGTTGGGGGAGGGGGGGGTGTAAAGGAGGTTTTGTCGTGCGAGCGGGCTTGGACTTCCTGCAGGCAATGCGTGAGCATGTTTGATAGGAGTGGAAGACAAATGGTTTTTTAATACTTGACGTGTGGTGGATGTGTGAGCCATAAGTAACAATTATGAGGTGTTTCCAGGGAAACCGGCAGGCCGGACTTTGAGTCCTGGAGATAGGGAAGTAGCAGTGCCTGCACTTTAGAAGGACGGGTGTTAATGTTGCAGTTAAAAACTGTAGTTTAAAGGCACCCTTCTGGCAAGGACAGTGGGGAGTGAATTGGTTGTGAAAGTTTTTCTGTTTTCGGGCAACCCTGCCTTGTGGGAATCAGCCAGTGTGATAATAAATAAAAAAGAAAAAATTTGTACTCTGAATAAACATACTCAACACCAGCACAAAAGGGATAAGGAAGCTCCATGTCTAATAGTTAATTAGCCTCGTCCAAGCGTTTTGCCGACACAGCAGACTTTATTCAGTCACAAATTCAGAGGAGACGAAATATGGAAGCAGGCAGACAGCAGAGATATGTGATCATTCCATCACCTTTAGTTTTGGACGTTGCTCTCAGTATAGGGAAGATAATAGGTTTGTCATATGCAAAATAACCACAGGGGAGTTGAATATGATAGCTCTAGGCCTTTTGTGTGTGGATAATTCAACACAATCAGGAGCTTGCTCAGAGTAGAAATGCAAGCGCAATTCGCATTCAGGGAAATGACCTCTCAAGAATGGAGAGTTTTCCACTCAATTTCATATTCCATTTCTGCAATATTTCTCACAAACTCCTGATTTGTTGGATTGAACCATAAATGAGGTCCTCTCATTCAAATATCTGTGGTTATTTTGCATCTTTTTATCGTTTCGTTTGCAATTATTGCGTTAACAGGTATCGTATTTGTCACCTGGGTTGATGTCTTGATATAACAGTGAGAAAAATGTGTAGAGAACGGAATAAGGGAATGAGGATGTAGATTAAACTGTCGGGTGGTACAGGTTGACATAGTGGCAGTGAGGCTTACAGGTTAAACTGACCAAGGCTTGCACCCGTGCTGAGATCAAACCCAGGGAGCTTCAGTTGTGAGCAGAGGGTTCCTACCACTTGAATCATATGATTTGGAGACTGGTAGTGTTTCTAACTTATTGCTTAAACGGCTAGGTATAAATGTTGAGGTTAGAAAATCTAGTATGTTCAAAACTTGGCGGTCTATATTTTAAAGTTGTTTTGCCAACAGTGGGCTTTTTCAATTCATTTAATAAATATTAGAATTATTATTTTCTGAAAGTACATGATACATCTTTACAGACATAGCGCGACACGAGTAACCTCATACATATAGAATGTGCCCTAGTTACGCAGAACATTTCTCGCAACTTGGGTTTTGTTCCCAGGATGGAACTCGCACCAGTTGACAAACACCCCAGGTTACCTATTTTATGCTAGGTGAACTGTGGCAACAGGTGGTTTATGGTAAACAAAGTTCCTAATGTTCCACCTGTAATGGAGGACGAACTACAGACCTCAGTGTTGTGAGTGAGTGCTCTACCAACCCAGCTATGTGACATGAGATCATGGATAGGGGGTGAGAGGAGAGAGACAAGCTAAGCTAATTTTAAGTTGTGAAATTGGAAGGGGTTAGTGCCCTTTTCTTCTCTTCCCTAGCAAAACACTTAAAGAGCGACCTCAAGATTGACAAGATTTCGCTGTTTGCTAACTGGTGCTGGGTTGCATCTTGGGGGAACCCCCAAAACTGACCTAATTTGACTGAGGATGTTACATAACCAGGGGACTTTCTAATATAGTATGGCAATGGATGTCACTATGGTCTGTATAATTTGTATCATGTAGACTAGTAGAAATTGATTATTATTGATGTTCAAATGCATATTTTATAAAATAGGTATTAGTGCTGATAATAGGTATCAATAGCCACACTTTTGCTGGAAACAAAGTATATACAGGTACAAACACTTGCACATTATATTTGAAAGTTTTGTTGCCTGGATGTTGGTAATCGCCTTCCTAGGAAATAAGGCGCCTTTGACTTCTCGGATGTACTTGTCCCTAATATTAAACTCTTAAACATTCCCAGTAAAATTGTAATAAGTGTTTTGTCTTATTTCTAACTACTTGTTAGTAGCACCTTTATTTTACCTAGTACACGGTTAATGTTGAGGTTTTTTGCTAGTAACACATTTTATTTTTTTTGCTAGCACACTAGTGTTTATAGAGCTGTTTTTTAGATAGCTAACTAGTGTTTAGGGTTAGTTTTTTTTTACTAGCAACACTAGTTTGTTTAATAGACAGTTTTATAATAACACACTTGTAGAGAATGAACTACACATTGTACCCCATGTCACTACACTATAATTGTATTTGTGAATTTTGCAGAGGCAAATGGTATACTCCAGGTGTAGATTACCATTTACTCCAAGTGCAGGAATATTTTGTGGGAAGAGTCCTGGTTGTCTACATACCTGTATAAATACAAGCGCAAGTAATTTAAGTATTTAACAAGATATAATTGATTGATCTTTTACTTAAATTTGGTTTGAATGAAATTTCATTGCAAGATCGTAGGGATGGATACTGCATAAGGACGCTAGTGGTTCCATTGTGCCAGGGAAGGACCATGCACTAGGGCAGGTACTATTCAGTCACTCCACCAACACACTTCATTAACCAAATTATCATAACTTAGATAAATAATTTTTTCAAAAGGTTAATTGAGGCGTAAATAATAGCATCCGAAAAGGTTAAATGACCAATAATTAACACTGTCTTCTTTGTTCTTTACAACAGTGGTGGAGCTGAGTGGAAAGATGTGTGATGATGATGGTGTTTGTGGTAGTTGCGTTATGTACATGGCAATTTTTACCACCCTCATTTCATCAATCTCCTCGTTACTATCTTTTTCTCTACACAAAATTTGATACATCAGTGTACTGCCTACTTTATTGTGTGATGGATACATTGTGGGAAACACCAGCATTGTTTGCTATGCTTTTACTATATGTATAGGTATATTGTAGGAACACTCAGCATTCTATATGATAGTTTATTGTAGGAACACCAGCAGTGTGTTGCACACTATAGTTATGTGATGGAACAAAAGCTGTTTTTCTTGATATATTCCATCACACGGTGATGGTGTTTCACACACACTGCTGAAATGCTGCAGCCAGAGTTGAGAGGCCTGAACCTTTTGAATCAAATTACACTTCTGAATTTCCTACATAATATTCACACTCTTACTCTGCTCTCACTAGCACAACATCAATGCTGCTCAGCCTCCTCTGTGCCAATGTTTAAAAACCCATGCTTTCGGCGGTGAAGCATTTTAAGTATTGTAACACTATTCTCTGGTACATTATTTTCTTTGCCTTCATGGGATACTTTTGTCTCAGATGCCCCACTCAACCTTATTCCCCCCTCATCAGTTCTGTGGTTCTCATCTTTCATAGTCCCATCTGCAGACAAATCCGCTCGCAAATCATCATCTTTACAAGATACATATATATTACACACTCCGCCTCTGGGTTTCCTTCTATTTTTCTTTTAGTTCTTGGTTCATTTCTTTACCTCCATGGGAAAAGTGGAACAGATTCTTCCCTCCATAAGCCAGGTGTTATAATAGAGATGATTAATATGCCGGGAGCATGGGGCTAGTAACCCCTTCTGTATACATTACTGATCAGTTAATAAAGAATACACACGTTTAGAAGCAGATTACCTATTAAAATTTACACAATGTAATCCCTCCAAACTGCCAATATCCCAAACCCCTCACTTTAGAGTGCAGGCATTGTACTTCCCATTTCCAGGACTCAAGTCCCGGCATATATAAATAACCGTTTCCATGAATCCCTTCACATATATATTTACCCCTGCTTACACTACATACAGCTCGGTCAGGTCCCAAATAACCATTCGTCTCCAGCCACTCCTATCTAAACATGCTCACGCATCACTTGCTGGAAGTCCAAGCCCTTGCCCACCACAAAACACTCCTTTACCCCCCTCCCTCCACCTTTTTAGAGGGACGACCCTACCACCACATTTCCTTGCCCTACAGATTTTACACTATTCATGTCATTCTACTTTGATCCATTCTCTTCTAATGACCAAAAGACACCTCAACAAACCCTCTTCCAGCCCTCTGATTAATACTTTTATTATATCCACTCCTTCTTCTAATTTTCACACTCTGAATTTTCTGCATAATATTTACACCACACCATTGCTCCCTTAGACAGGGCATCTCCACAGCCCTCCAACCACCTCCTCACTGAAGCATTTACAACCCAAGCTTCACAACTATATAAGATTGTTGGTACTACTATACTTTGATACATTTCCTTCTTTGCCTACATAACTGTTTTTTGTCTCCACATATACCTCATGCACCCCATCTTCACCTTTTTCCCTCTATCAATTATGACTAAGATTAACTCATCCTTCATAAAACCATCTGCTGACAAACGTCAACTCCCAAGTTTCTGAAATCATTCACTTCTCTTCCTTAACTCCTCCTCCCCATTTGATATCCAATTTTTTCTTTTTTTAATTGCTAAATCATATTTGATACCCTCTCACCTTAACTCTTTTCTATGTTCACTTTCAAACTTTCTACCTTTACACACATTCTCAAAAATCATCACTAACCTTTGCAGTTTTTCTATAGAATCTCCAATAAGCTCACAGTCATCATCTCAGCAAAAAGTAACTGTTGTCAGTTCCCATTTTGAATTGATTCCCCATAATTTAATCCCACCTCCCTCTACCCGAACAACCTAGCCATTTATTCTTTTACAAACCCCATCTATAAATTATTAAAACAACCATGGTGACATTTACCCAATCCCTGTCTAAGACCTACTTTTACCGGGAAGGTTAGTCTCCCTGCTCTTCTTACACACCAAACCTGAGCCTCACTTCCTCATATAAGCTCTTTACAGCATTTAGTAACTTACCACCTATTCATGAAATTGAAACAATCTGCACATTGCTCCTCTATCCACTATATCCATATGCCTTTTCTAAATCCATAAATGTGAATTTAAAACTTCACTACCTTTATCTAATTATGTTCACATATATGCTTCAATGTAAACACTTGATCTATCACATCCCCTACCCACTCTGAAGCCTCCTCTGGCTCATCCGAAATTCTACATTACTTATTACCTCTATTCTTTCATTTATAACTCTACCGCTCCTCCCACCCCCCCCCCCCGATACTTTTCCTGGGTATACTCGGCTAACTTATTCCTCTATAATTTTTTACAATCTCTTTTGTCCCCTTTCCATTTATACTAAAGGGATATACTTGCTCTCCGCCAATCCATAGGTACTTCCCTCTCTTTCATACATTTATTAAACAAAAGTACAAACCACTCCAACACTAATCCCCCCCTGCTTTGAAATTTCTGTCATGATCCCATCAGTTTCCAGCTGCCTTTACCCCCTTTCATTCTACGATTGCCTCGCCGTACCTCCACCACAATTACATTCTGCTCTTCTTCACTCATATAGATGGTTTTTACCTCCTGGCCAGGCATGAATTTACCAACCTCCCTTTCTTCCTCAACATTTAAAAGTTCCTCAAAATATTCTCGCCATCTACACTAAATACCTTCCCTCTCCCCTATCTTCTAACTCCCCTACTCTGTTTTTAACTGACAAATCCATACTTTACCTAGGCTTTCTTAACACTTGTTTAACCTCACTCCAAATTTTTTCTTACTTTTCATTAAAATTTCTTGACAGTGCCTCTCCCACTCTTTATCTGCTCTTCCTTGTTTGCCCACTTCTCACCACTCTTCACCCTTTTTATTTACTCTACATATACTACTGCTCTTCTTTATAACACTTCTTCTTTGTAAAAATACCTCTCGTAAGCTACCTTTTTCTCTTTTATCACCACCCTTTATTCATCATTCCTAAACAATTATCCTCTTTCCTCTGCCCTCACCCTCCTTAACACAAACTTCTGCCCCACATTTCTAATTAATGCATTTTTAAAACTAAATCCAAACCCTCTTCAACCACCCCAGCTATCATCTTTGCACTAGCCCACACCATTTCTGCCAATAAGCTTATTATTCTCGCCGAACTTTCCTCTACTTAGTTTATACACTTTCACCTCCCTTTACTTGTTGTTGCCACCTTCTCGTCATTTTCCCATTTACCTCATACTCTAACTGTAGCTACAAACTAAATAATGATCTGATATATCAGTTGCCCCTCTATAAAACATGTACATCCTGGAGACCTACCATCACCTTTTATCCACCATACAATGCTGAACAAATCTACATTTCGCATTAAGTGCTACATCATTCCTTGTATATTTATTTATCACTCTTTTTCATAAATATGTATTCTATCTTATTACCAAATTTCTTTATACACTTCATTAGCTCAATTAAAGGCTCCCCATTTACATTTACCCTGGCACCCCAAATTTACTACTACTCCCTCCACTAACTCATTTTTACCAACTTTAGCATTGAATCCCCAACCACAGATTACTCTCACACTTGATTCGCAAACTCCCCATGGATTTCACTCAATGACTCATTTCCTAGAATCCTCTCCTCTCTCCTCTAACACTTCTACTCTTCTCAGGTGCATACACGCTTACTTTAACCACTTTTCCCACCACTCTTTATTTTACTACAGCATAATCATTGAATTTATGCATTCTGTAGTCCCTCTTTTCCTGCATAGCTTCAAATTATATGCTACTCCTTCTTTAGCTCTAACTCTATTTGATAAACCCTGACCTAATCCCATTTATTCCGCTCCATTGAAACTCATCCCACACCCTTCAGCTTTGTTTACTCTTAATAGCCAGGGACATCCAGCTTTTCTCATTCATAACATCACAATCATCTCTTTCTTATCATTTGCACAAACATCACACGCACCTTCAGACTTCCCACTTTGACAATTTTCTTCTTCTTATTCTTTTTTAGTATAAGCTTTACCAGGGAAAAGGGTTTACTAGCCCATTGTTACCCGGCATTTTAGAAAGACCTTGTTACAACACGCATGGCTTACGGTCGAAAGATTTCTTATTCCATTCCCCATGGATGTAAAAGGAAAAGTAATAAGACCAAGAACTATTAAGATAAATTAGTATATATTTACTATATATATATATATATATATATATATATATATATATTATATTTATATAGTATTATTATTATATATATATAATATATATATATTTATTATATATATATAGTAATATATATATATATATATATATATAAATATATATATATATATATATATATATATATGTATATATATATATATATTATTACTCTATATATATATATATATATTATTAATATATATATATATATATCATATATATATATATTATATATATATATTTATCAACATCACACACACTCATCTCAACATACATACAATACATAACTACAATCATACATAACTTACATACATACACGTTATTTGGACATGTAGTACATAGTGTACAAAAGAAACAGTACATGTGGTTGAGTGTACATGCCGAAGCTCCCCTTCCATGTGTACGCAAGAGCATGTGGGGCAGGGTATAAATAACTTTTAAAGTAAGCAATGATATATATTGGAGTGGTAAAATACAGTATACAACATGAAGAATAAATAAGTATTTGAAATAGGTGGATTTATATTGTACAGAAATTTGATAGCCTTTATGATGGAGTAGTGATGCATTGTTGATAGTTTGATTTGGGTTTAAGATAGTTTAATGGAGTATTTATTGCAGTTGTGAGGTGAGTAAGTGGTTTTAGAGATGTTTGAATTGAATAACGCACACAGACACTTAACTCCGAATAAACTTTAAGTTAACTGATTCAACTTAACTTGATATAAAACCCTCCCCCTCAAAGTCTTCTTACAACCTCACAGAACACATGACCAAAACACAAGGCACGATCACTCCTTTGATGTTCATCGTGTCCTATTCACGCTATGCAAAAACTTAGTGCCACATAAAAGGCAGTCTAAAATTCTGGAATTCATTACCTGTGAATATAAATACAAAGAAACACTTTATAAATTCAAGTTCTTCTAAAAATCACTTAACTCACCCACAAACAATAATAAATACTGAATAATTCTATCTTATAAATTTATATCCTTAAATGTTTCTCATAATTTGTATCACAGAAATATTTACCTGAGACCCAATCAAAACTTTGTTATTTTTTAATCTCACATTATCTACAGAATACTCATTCTACTGATTGTACAGCATGTATGCACCATATGATCTTGTCTTTGTAATAATCACTAGAGATAATTGTTATCTGTTTACAATAATGTTTAGGAATGCTTAGTTAATCTTAAGTTAATTTATTAAGCCTAGCCTTAATGTACTGCATACAAGGGGCTCTTTGGCATGCTTGCACTTAATTGTATTCTTTTAGTACTTTTTATATTATTGCTTTGTTCAAATTAATTAATAAATAAATAAAATTCACATTCACAGTGAGAATGAAATGGCGGATTTTTGCGGCCTCTTGTGTTTATTGCATTTGTACCAGTGTGAGATGGAGATAGAGGACATTGAAAGAGTGATGTGCCTGTCGTTAAGGTTGGTAAGGAGGAGAAGTAGTAGTTTGAGGGTAGGGTTTATATTGGATTTTGTATGTACGTACATAATAAGTATGGATGTTTTGTATGGTGAGTAAGTTTTGGTGTCTGTAGTGGAAATTTGTTGTCATTGTGACTGGAACATTTGTTGGGTAATTAACGGTCTGAGATGCTCTATTGTCGTTGAGCCTCGCGCACAAATTCCGTAGGCGAGATAAACGAGTGAGTGATACAGAGGGGTGACTGTATGTTGGATGGTATGCCTTGAGATTTTCTTTGAAATGTGTTTGAAATTTGAGTCTATTTATCAAGGTGGATTTGTAAGAATTTTCCCTCTGTGAGCTTTGTGATTTAAGAGGGACATGTGTGTTTCCCAAACGTATCAAGTAGGTTTTGTCAATATTTTTAGAGTAGATTTTCTGTAATTTGGTATTGGGTAGCAAGACCGAAGAAAACAGTGTGGTTCTGAGTAGTTGCGATAGGTTTTCTTATGTAAATGAAGAGGGCCAAGGACACTTTTGTGTGGGAAGAGTTTGCTTCATTTGTGTACACATTGTAGTTTGAGGAATTGCCTCTTATACTATAGAGACAATTTCATGTTGAGCAACACCTGTATCAAAAGTTTAAAAACAATGAATATAGTTTTTCTGGAGTGCACTGTACAACTGTAATGACATATTTTCAAACAAACCAACCACTTTTTCTTGTTTCACTGATATCTCCCACATCTGCAGAGTTTCCTGCATCGTTTTGTGCTTCTCCATGCTGTTCCCCATTATTTTAATACTATAGAAAGGCCAAAGAAGCTCCAGCAGTCAAAAGTGCCATTCTACCAAGATATCATCATCAGTACTACCAACCGCTATCTGGAAGTCGAAGCACGCCTGTTTTACATTCCACAATGTACTGCCACATGTGTGCTTTGTTGCACAATCTCTACAAATCAGAGTTAAGTAAACAGTGACTTGTATAGTATTTCCTAGTATCTTTGAATAATTTTCCTGATACTAAATAACAAACATTTCCTCTTGTTTAAATTTTTACATTTTTTAGGTTTACAAAAGAATTTTATTTTTATTTTTTATTCAAAATAATGAATTTTTATTCACGGAAAAAAAATAGATTACGTATTTACTTTATGCAATGTTGTAATAATTGTATAAAATAAAAAAGAAACATAAGAAAGAAGGAACACTGCAGCAGGTCTACTGGCCCAAATGCCAGGCAGGTCCAAGTCTCCTACCGGCTTAAGCCAATGCCCCAACCTAGTCAGGTCGGGTCACATTCACCCAAGGAACATGGCAACTGACCTAGTAGTACAAGCTACATCAGGTCCAGCTCACTCCCACCCGTGTATTCATCTAACGTATTTTTAAAAATTTCACAACTTTTTAGCCTCTATAACTGTACTTGGGAGTTTGTTCCACTCATCCACAACTCTATTACCAAACCAGTGCTTTCTTATATCCTTCCTGAATCTGAATTTATCCAACTTAAAACCATTGCTACGAGTCCCATCCAGGTTAGACAAATTTGAGCACGTCATTTACATCCCTTTATTTACTCCCGTCTTCCATTTGTACACCTCAATCATATCCCCCCCTGGTTCTATGCCTTTCTAAAGGTCCAGATTCGGGGCCTCATCTATCCTCATGGGGAAGTTTTCGATCCATGGGATCAATTTGTCATCCTCCTCTGTATGTTTCCAGAGCATTTATACATTCCCCAATCAATCAATCAAGCTATTCTCTATAAGGATTCAAGCAGGGTTTATGGATTTGGATATTGTGTGTTTTAACATTTTTTAAAAATACAAAATACAGAGGGGGCCACAGGACCCCTAGCATGGCTAGGCATTTGGGCCAATTTTGTTAATCTTAAACTTTAAATTATTACAGATTATGGTTTTAAAGGCAAAGTGACTCATTATAGTTTTGGTTTAGCAATGTGAATGCAGGGGACCCTCGACCACGATTTTAATCTTTTTCCTGAGAGCTCATCGTTAATCAAAATTATCGTTGGGTCGAGTTAATTTTTCCCCATAAAAAATAATGGAAACAATAATCCTGCAAGACACCCAAAAGTATTGAAAAAAAAAATTTTACCACAGAATATTAAATTTTAATACCACAAACTGAAGAAGACATGCACAGTTACATGACCTTACCTTTTTAAAATCTGGTGATGATTGAGGGGATGGGAGGGGGGGGAATGTTATGGTTTAGTGTTTAAAAGGGGAATCCCCTTCCATTAGGACTTGGGGTGGAAAAGTTTTTTTTCGGGGTTACTTCCCTTGTTTTTTTAATCCCACTAGGACCAGCTTGAGAGTCACTGGATCTCTGCGCACAACATATCTTCCATGAGGCCTGTACCTCCCGTTCCTTTTGACATTCCTAAAGTGTTAAAAAACATTTGTCGTGGTCAAAATTTAAACACTTGTTCGGGTTTCAATTCTTACTATGTACTCCTTGTTTCCCTGCACATTTTTTTTCAGCTGTTTTTTGGGGCCCAAACGGCAGTCTCACCATGCCTTATCAAACTATTATGCCACTACGATTTTTTAAATCTCTCAAACCAACCTTTGCTGCTTTAAATTCGCTCACATCACCTAGTTGTGCATTTTTCTAATTAAATCCTCTGCAATTTCCCTACCCTTTTTCACATATGATCGCTTGAGAGTTGCTACCCCTCTTCTTTTTTCGTTTTTTCCACCCCAATAACACTCTCAACATCTTCTATCACTTGCGATCTCAGTTTCGAAAACATGTTGCACCTTTGTCAAGAAAACTTCCTTTATTGCCATTTTCTTGGCCACAAAAGTAGCGAATTGATTGGGGTTTTGTGTAAACCTGGGCCCTCTCGGGGGACAAAGCACCCACTTTCATACTTAGCAATGATCTCTTTCTTTATTCCATATAACTCACCCTTTTTTGGGGTAGGTTGGCACTAGAAGCTTTCTTGGGGCCCATGGGGACTTATTTTGCAGGGGGCAATCACTAAAAAAACTGTGATAATATGAAATTTCCGATTGTTGCTTAGAAGCACCGCGATGGGGGTGGCTTGTAAACACTGGCCAAATGGACGTTCCAGACGGAACAATAGTTTGGTCAGTTTTTTTGCGCTAGTCGAGGCAAAATTTTTGCTTAAAATATTGCTAGTCGGGTTTAGTTAATCGATGCCTCGTTGGGCGAGGGTCCACGTACTTTTTTTTTGGCACAAACATGTGCCCATATTGGGGTATCACAGGCAAAATGACTAGTTAGGATTCCATACCCTGGGCGGGACTTGACCCGCGGTCAGAGGTCGTGAAAATCCAGACTCTCTGACCCCCGGGGTTTTAATCCCGCCCGTGGTATGGTTTGTTTTTCAAACGTGTATTACGATTTCGTGAGTAGTTAGGATTCATTATTTTAAAATTAAAATTCGTATTTCGTGTTTATGTTAAGGGTGACGAGTGTAAGTGGAACCACCAGGTGTTTTTTATGTGTTTTGACGGGGGGACAGGGAGACAAATGTTTTTTTTAATGTAGTTTTGAAAGTGATGAATGTGCTGCAGTTCTGGAGTTTTATTAATTGGGGAGAACTGATAATATTGTTTGAGAATATCTTTGTGTAAAAACCCTGTCTATATTGCTTTTCATATTTTTGTTTTTTATCAAAGGATTTCAGAATGCTGCTGGTTAGCCATGGGCAACCAAGCCATTTATTCGTGATGTGTTTCGTTTATATAGGACAATGTTTGTCGTATAGTCTAAGTATTTTGTTAAGTAAAATGTCTGTCCAGTCGTCAATACCATTGGCATTGGAGAATTCTGTAGGCCAGTCAACAGTCTCTAGGTCTGCTGTGAAATTCCTTCTTGAGGCCTCATCACGGAGTCTAAATGAAACTGTTGCATTCGAGTGGTGGCGGCGGCGGTGGCGGCTCACTAATGTTTGTTAAGAGGAAGGTTGGGTAGTGGTCTGTAGTGCTGTCTGTGATTATCCCTGATTTAAGGGGGGGGGGCTAGTATATTGGTCCATATGTGGTCTATTAGGGTTGCACTCTCTCAGTCAGCCTGGTTTGGTTTAGTTAATTGTCGGTACGAGAAGTGTGTTGTTCGTATTATTTGACGAAATCAGTTACAGGCTGATCATCTGGTTGGCCAAGGTTGATATTGAAGTCTCCAGCTAAGAGAAGGCAGTGCTTGTTCATTTGTCTGTTTGTTACAAGTGCCTTTAGATTCTCACTGAAATTTGGGATGTTTGTGCAGGGTATCGGTAAATGGCAATGATTGTTATAGGCGTCTTAAGGTTTTTTTACAGGAAAATTAGCAAAAATGTATTCCCCGCATTCATTACTAAAGCAAGCGGTGCTAATACAAGATAGTTGGTTAGAGTAATAGATTGCTATTACACCCCCAACTTGGTATGGTTCTGCAGTTGTGGATTGCTGGTGTATCCTTGGTAGAGGGTAGATATCTATTGTGTCCTGCTTAAGCAGGTCTCGGTAAGAATAATGCAGGAGAAAGGTGTTCATATAGTGACTCAAGGAGTTGCCAGGAGGTCAATCATAGTGTTTGATTAAGGACCTGGATGTTGTAGTTAAGAATTGATTAGACTTTGAGCAGTGTTTAGGATAGTTCTGGCTTTGATGGCTGTGTATTAAAGGCAATTACTCTCCAATAAGTTTGGATTGTTGCGTTAGATTACGGAGGTTTTTAGATCAGGGTCGACTGCATGATCGTACATCCTTTTTAGGTTAAAATAGCGGTTATTTATATCCCGTATTGTGCGGCAGAGTTCTAATACTGGTATCTGTAGTAGTGGGAAGTTGGACAAGTATATAGCTAAAAGCACTCTTTGGTCATATAGTGTATTGTCACAAATAAACATAATGAAGTTGATTATTGTCTGTGTGTTGTGGTAGAATTGAGCTAAAAGTACAACTAGTATAAACTTATATTATAAAAATTACAAATTACAATAGCACCAGACTCACTCTTGTATTGCACTATGGTCTATTATAATGAATTGGTATTGTCTAGTATTGAGCTAGAATGAGTAAAAGTACAAAACCAGGTATAAAACTAATAAAAATACAAATTAAAATGGTACAAGATTCTCATTGCAATTGCACTAAGGTCTAATATAGTTGTTAACAAGATACAAGAGTATAACTAGATTGAAATTGACAAGATAAAATGCACAAATTTAATGTGCCAAAAGATAAAAAAAAAAATAAAATGGCAAACTTGTTTCTAATATGATAGTAAGATGGTACAAGGATAATATAAAGGTTGGAGTTGAATATTACAAACTTGAAAAATTTGGCAACAAATGGTAAAGAAAAGTCATAAAATAATGATTAATGTACAAAAGTTAAAATTGGACTGGAAGTAAATATGGTGTTTAATAAAATTTGATTAAGTAATAAAGATTACAAAAAATTATTAATAAAATAAAAATAAATGTTTATTTCAAGTACTAAATTTAAGAAGAGTTATTTGGAGGATCAATATTGGACTTGTAGTTATACTAGAGCTTATTGGCAGTACAGGTATTTAAGAGTAAGGAACTACTTTAAGATAGTAAATGTGGTATTTTAAAAACAGGTTATGGTAATTAACAAGTATGGTAGTGAAAAATAATGTCAAAAGTGGTAAGAGTAGTAAATTGTTACTGATAGTTTAAAAATGGTATTTGATAATAAATTTGGTAAGTAATAGCAATTAATAATTATTTAAAAGGAAATATGAGGTTATAATATGGACAAGCAAAGTATTAATGAAGCAAATATTTAAGCAATCAATAGTAGTAATTAAGGAAATTATGTATATAGGGTGACTTATGCCTTAACTAGTAAATCACATTACCGAGGTGTTGATTTTTTGTTTATTTTAAGAGATTGTAACTGTGAAAATTGTACAATATGGAGCAAAACATACACTACACGTGGCTTTTAGGTCGGACACTGTCCAACCCCTCGAGAAATCGCGATAGATCATTCTCGTCTGTGATTGTTGCAGTTGGCCTAATTAGTTTTCCCAAGTAGATTTTCCCATCCCAGTGAGCGTTGGTGTATTGTGTCCATTATTCTCCCGCCTCAAGTTTTTCCGGCTCTTATACAGATGGTTCTGACGTTTTTTGGCGAGACACTCGTATATGTATACCTCTTTTCTTTAATAGATGCAATAATTAAGTCTTTTTTTCCTGTTTTCGGTTTCGCGAGTGGATCTAAGCATTCCGTTAATACGGTGACAAAAACTGTAGCAGCATAATCTCAAATGAGGCCTAACCAGGTTATATAGAGTTGAAGAACAACCCGAGGACTCGTATTATTACGCTTCTCGATTGAAGCCAAGGATTCTGTTAGCTTTCTTGCAAACACTTGTGCACTGTTGTTATCGGTTTTAGATTAAGCTTACCAAAACTCGTAAATCTTTTTCGCAATCCGTAACATTAAGATCTACATTGTTTATTTTGTGTGGCATGGTTAATTTCCTGTCCAACATTTAGAACTTAGTATTCATCTATATTAAATTGCATCTGCACTCGTCCGACCACTGCATCAGTCTATTCAAATCTCGGAGTGCTTTAGTGTCCTCATCGGAACGAATTCGAGGGCCTATTTTGGCATCGTCGGCAGACTTGCTTACGTCGCTCTGCATGCCCTCGTTGGTGTCATTTATGTAGATTGCAAACAACAGGGGGCCCCCAACATGACCCCGTGGAACACCGCTCATGACGCTTCCTCACTCTGATTTCTCCCCATTTATGCAACTTTCCTCTGCTACCTATTTGTCAACTGTGCCTCTATCCAGGAAAAAAATTTCTCTCTGTTCCATGTGCCTTAATTTTCCTCAGTAGTCTCTGATGTGGGTTCCTGTCAAAAGCCTTACTTGCTGACTTATACACAATATCATATTCATTACCGTGATGTACTCCTCAAACACCTCGGTGAAAAAAGTTAATAAATTCGTAAGGCAGGAATGCCCCTTTGTAAAAACCGTGCTGGAGATTCCTCGATTAATTTGTGTTTTTCAAGGTGGCTACGAACTGCCTCGGCAATTATTGATTCCATAAATTTTCCCACTATAGAGGTTAGTCTTATTGGTCTATAGTTTGAAGCTAAGGACCTGCTACCTGCTTTGAAAATAGGTATCACATTTGCCATTTTCCACTTATCTGACAGCATGGCAGTCTGTATGATATGTTGAAAAGATTAGCCAGAGGTTTGCTAAGCTCCTCTTTACATTGCTTTAGAACCCTTGCATAGAGTTCATCAGGGCCTGGGGATTTGTTAGGTTTTAATTTACCTATTTGCCTAAGGACCACGTCACTTGAGACCCTAATTGTGCATAATTTATCATCATCCTGTTCTACATAATTTATTATTTCTGGAATATTGCTAGTATCTTCCCATGTAAAAACCGAGAAGAAGTACGTGTTAAAAATTCTACACATTTCCTTGTCGCCGTTCGTGAGCTGACCCGAGTAACTTTTGAGTGGGCCTGTCTTGTCCCCGATGTTACTTTTGTATACCTGAAAGAATCCTTTTGGGTTAGTCTTTGATTCTCTTGCAAGTTTAACCTCATAATCTCTATGCAATCAGCATAACTTAGTTGAGCTATGAGCTAGCTGGCTGGCTGGCTGGCTGGCTGGCTGGCTGGCTGGTGGCTGGCTGGCTGGCTGGCTGATGGCTGACTGGCTGACTGGCTGACTGACTGACTGACTGACTGACTGACTGACTGGCTGGCTGGCTGGCTGGCTGGTGGGCTGGCTGGCTGGCTGGCTGACTGGCTGACTGGCTGGCTGGCTGACTGGCTGACTGACTGACTGACTGACTGACTGACACTGACTGACTGACTGACACTGACTGACACTGACTGACACTGACTGGACACTGACTGACACTGACTGACACTGCTGACACTGACTGACTGGATGACCTGACCTGACCTGACCTGACCTGACCTGACCTGACCTGACTGACTGACTGAGACTGAGACTGAGACTGACTGGAGACCTAACACATCTATCTATCTACTGTCCGCAAAAACCTGCAAAGAAATGCTTTAAATAAGTTACGTCAAAGACTTCTAGATTTATTATAAAGCATTAATTTCAGTTTTGCGAGGTTATTATCACCTGTCATCCTTAGTCAAGCTTCACTTTTAATTATTCATTCCGGTTCCATAAGGATACTTTGTAATTTTGGAACAGAACCTAACTTTAATTGAATTAAAGAATCACGCACTTCAAGAGCAACCAGGAATTTACTTCAAATCAATGGTAGATTTTAATTTCAAATTTTAATTAGCCAATGTATAATAATCTAGTAAAACCCATTAAACAATTCAAAAAATTTTCTATATCCACAAAAAGGAAAAAAAACCATTTGCCCACAAAGAAATTTTTCTTAATTAAAAGTTGCCCTATCCCCAGTTTTATAAATTTGATCGTATTTCCCTTTTAAAGGAAAATAAGAAAGAAGGACACTGAAACCCGGGCCCTATGGCCCATGCGAGGCAGGTGAAAAGTCCCCTACCGGCTTAAGCCAACGACCCGACCTAGTTGGGTTGGGTCACCCCCTGAACACGGGATGACTAGCAGACAAGAAATTGGGTCAATCACACCCACTCGTGCATTTATAAACCTTTTTTAAAAACTACACATTTTTACCCCCTAACTTATCGGGATTCTTTTCCCCCCGTTCATCCGGATGTTACCAGACCAGTTACAGTGATATGTTAAAAAGCCCAAGTTTTGTAAATTCCCCCTTAAAAACATTTGAAAATGTGTACCCGTTTACAAGGGGAAATTGGGCTATATTTAAAAATAGTAACCTATTTGCTTAAACCCTTGTTTGAAAAAAGGATGAATAAAAGCCAAAGCAATTAGGGCCACTTCAAAGATATCGCGAATTCTGGCAATTTTACGAGAGGCTTTCCCGCCCTTAGAATCTATTTTTTATTTAGGTTTTGAGGAATGTAGAGGAAGAAAAAGATTAAAAATTCCCAGACTTTTTCATCCGATGTGGGCAAGAAGTGTGGAAAAAAAAAAACTCAAATGGCCCGGGGGCTGGTGGCTAAAGTCCCTTCACACACGGAGGGCCCCGGGGCGATTCCCGGGGGTGGAAACATTGGCACGTTTCCCTTCCCGTTGTCTGTCCCCAGCCCAAAATAGGTACCTGGGTGAGTCGATGGTGTGGGTCGCATCCCGGGGGACAAGTTTAAAGGACCCCCAAAGGAAATAAGTTAGACAGTCCTCGTGAGCATGACTTTTTGGGTTATCCTGGGTGGCTAACCCCCGGGGTTTTAAAAACCCGAAGAAATTATTTTATCTTATTTTAACTTGGGGAAACTTACGCCTCCAGCCCGATAGGATGTGCAGAAACCCGGCATGGGTTAAATTTGAAGACTTCTGGGTTTTGAAAATATGGCTTTAAAGGGAAAAAATTTTAAACCCAAAAAATTTGTTGGAAAATTAAAGGAATCTCTACTTTATACAAGTCAAAATTTTTTTTTTTAAAACAGTGACAGAACCTACTAGGGAAAAAACTGTTTGACTTGGTTTTTCCCCAAGGGAATCTCTAAAATTTTTGTTTTTATTTGAACATGGGGGGAAAGCAATTTCGAATCACTTTTCAAGACATCATTGAAATTCCTAATAACCACACAAGTCAGACCCTAATTCCCTTGGAAGATTTCACAGGACAAATTACCGGGTGGGTTGAATGGAAGCCCGACTTGGGTGTGGTGAGGGTTTTTTGAATTTCTAGAGTGTTCTAGCTGCTAAAAATCATACTGTGCTCCAAAGGGGAAAATTAGATCAAAATTTTCCAAAATGATACACAGATTAAAAAATGTCATTAATCAAAAGAAGAAAACTAGCTGGCCTGTGGCCCATGCAAGGGTAGAAGATAGAAGAGGGCCCCAAATCTGCAGTCTAGAAAAAGGCAAGAATTAAGGGGGTGGGGGGCACACCATTGATGGAGGTGCTTAAATGGAAAACAGGAACAGATATAGGGGTGCAAAAAAACTGCTAAAAATATCTAAAAAAACCAAAACATGACTCTAGTAATGGTTTCAAGTTGGAAAAAAAATTTAGGTTCAAAAAGGAAAAGAACTTTTGAAAGAAGGAAACTGCATCAGGCTCCCGAAATAATACGGCACATTTGTGAACGTGTTAGACCCCCCACCCCCGTACGTCAACCCCCCCCCCCCTCTTCCGCTTTTAACTTTCTGTCGCGTCCCGCTTTTTTCGAGCTGTTTTCCCCGTTTCATTGAGCGAAAGTCGTGCACCCCCCCCACATTCAGTGCTGCTATTCTCGACTGGCGAGAGTGTTTACATCCCTGGCCTTTGCGTGAAAATTTTATTGCCCCCATTTTTCTCAACTTTAAAAGTTGTCATTGTATATACAGTATAAGTGGGGAAATGAAAATTTTTATGCAGTGGGTTTTTTTTGGGTGTTTTTTGAAATTTGTGATAGGGCATTTTATGTATTTTTGTCCAGTTTTTGTCCCCTGGCTTCCATCAGTTACTGGAGTGTGAACACAGTGAAAGCTTTCCCTTAAATACAAATTTTTTTTTCTTGCAAAGGTTGAAGTGTGTTTTTTATTATAATAATTTTGTTTTTTCCCCCTACCGCAGCCCCTCCTGCAGTTTTTCAAAAACCCCACAGCCCTACCTGCAATATGCTCCAACCCACCCCCCACCCTGCAGTATTCTCCAAACCACAGCCCCCCTGCATAGCTCCTACCACAGCCCCCCCCCTGCGTTTTCCCAAAACCACAACCTCCCCTGGTATTTAAACCCACAGCCCCAACGTACGTATTCTTCCCCGGGGTTGCCTTTCTTAATGTAATATGTTTTTTTCTGTTCATCATTAAGATAAAAAAAATGATTACCCAAAGTTCCATTAAACCTATTTTCTTTTTAAAGGGGAAAAAAAAAAAATATTTGGCACCAAAAATCCCCCGACTTGTAGTTTAGCATTTTTAGCATATTTGGGCTGGATTTTAAAAAAATATTTAAAATCACTATACGGGGCAATTATTGATACTGTTTAAAGAATTAAAAAATATACACAGTGGCCCCTGTTTTTCGTAAGCACCAGAATTGAAATTTTTTCAAAACTGTAAGACTTTTTTCGTCGGAACGTGACCGCGAATCGTCGCCCGTTGCAAGCGGTCGTTTGTCCCAGCCCGCACGCACCCCTGAGCGGGCCCCAGTCCATTCCAGCGGTTGCCATTCTTACGAGTGAGGGAGGATGACTCGCCTGTTTATACAATACATTTCAAATTTCCATTCGTTTAGGGGTTGAAACTGCTAAATAAGTCCCGGCTCAAAAAAAGTTCTAGTCCCAGCCCTTGGTAAAAGAATGTGAGAAAACAATAAATTCAAGAAAAGTTGTGAAAAAAGGAAGTGGTGGGGGTAGAGTTGTGTCGTGGTAGGGGGGGGTTAGGATGGTGGTGCGTTGTGATAGTGGTAGAGGGTGCCTTCTTCAGTGATTCAGCAATTTTATAATCCCCAAATTGTTGGAGTTGTATGGGCTACAGAAAACAGCGCCGCCTCAGTTGCAGCCTTCACCCCTTATGTAGGTTATCCCTTCGGTGGCCTTTATGCCAACCCCAGTTGTGACTCCCAATGCTTGTTCATTTTAGGGATATTTAGTTTTTTTGTTTTTAATATTGTTTCTTATGTCGTATTAGTTTAAATTGCATGATAAATAAGCTGTGAGTTTTATCGGTGTCGTCTCCCAAAATTTAAGTCGCCTCGTGTCCCTTCCCTACCCAACGTTAAGTGCCTCGTTTTTCCCTCTGCCCTACACCAACAAGTTTGAATAAAGGTAAATGTGATGTTAAAAGTTCATTTTCCCCTTTTTTTAGTGCTTTAAAAATTTTTTGTGATTCTTTTTTGCATGTAAATTATAAATAGGAAATGACCCCCGTAAGGGGCTTGGTCCTAGAGTTTATGGACCCCCTTCCCCTTTCCCAAAAAATAATTTCTTCTTTCTCCCTGTTTGCATCCATCAAAAACAGCAGCATTTTCAATGAAGGTAACTGTCATGTTTAATGTTTGTTTTGTGCATGCAAAAGTATCTTTAAGGTAAACAGAAATTTTTTTTTTGATACTTTGGGTGTTTGGAACGGTTAAATTTTGTTTTTTATATTTCTCGTGGGAAAAATGGTTTTTTCAAATCATAGTTTCGACAATGTCACACTCCGGAAAAAATTAATTAAAAAAAAGAGGGGCCAATAATTTTTCACATTTTACACTCAACATTTTTTTTTTAAAAACTTTATTAATATAAAAAATGACACCTTTTTGAATGTTGGTTGATTGGAGCTCTCTTTTCCTAAATTTTAAATTTCTCCCCGAAAAATGAAAAAAAACCGAAAAAGAAAACAAATTCATCATTAAAAATTTTCATTGCATCTTCAACATAATCACGTTTTGAGATGCATCCAAACAAAAAAATATTCCAAACGTTCCCTTTTTGTCCGGTTTAAATGGTGTCCCAAAAGCCTTTCAAAATATTATATGCTCACATTCCCAAAATTGCAGGTCTCAAAAACATTTATCTTGAAACCTTTTTTCTGTATTCCTTTAACACAAACTGTTACCTCCCTCCCTCCCCCCCTCCCTCCCCCCCCCCCCTCTCCCCTTCGCCCCTTTTCCCAGAAAGACCACTACCCATCCTTCCCCCCACGTTTGTGCCCCTCCCAAATTATTTTTTTTGTTCCCCTCTAAAGAGCAAATCACCTCAATCCCCCATCCCCGCTAATATGACAAATTTCTGTATAAAGAACACCACCATTTCCTTAACATGCATGTCCACTGCAACCCGCCTCTCTTGGCTGCGATTCCCCCACCCATTGGTTTTAGTACCCCTTTTGTCTAGACATTTCCTCTTTTCCTCCTGGTAATGGTTTTTGTTTCCCGGCACTAAAAGCACACTCAAGTTTTTTTCCTTCATCAATTGTTGGGTTAACCCTTTTGTTATAAAACCCCCTCTGTTTAAAATCAAATTCCAAATATTGAACATATCCTTTCCATACCCCCTCCAATGGATTCCATTTTTTTCCTGTGTAATCTTTGTACCTCTACCTTATCTTATTGTTCCATTTAACTTTTTATTTAGAGAGAGAGAAGCCCTTTTGGCGACGTTTTGGCCCACTTGGACCTTTACAAAGTCCGGGTAAT
>NC_069457.1:1641180-1783430 GCF_026875155.1 Cherax quadricarinatus
TTATTATTTTTATATTATTTCAGCCTAAGTAAGGATACAGTTCCATGGGACACAGCCAAGCGGGCAACCACTGGACTCGGATGAGTCAAATGGATGTTAGAAGATTTTTCATAGAATTGTTGTAAGTGGAAATCTGGAATGATTTAGTGGAGCAGGATCCACTAGCAGTCTGAAGAAAGAAGCATCCCGCTGAGTCAGGCCAGGCCGGACTGGTCCAGTCCCCACGGCTTAAACCAACGACCAACCTAGCCAGGTCAGGCTCACCTGTAGGAAGGCCGGATCAGCTCTAGTACATAGCAAGTCAGGTCCCGGCCCACCCCCTACCTTCATGCGGGCCCCCCGGGACGATTTAATCCGTGCAAGAGGCTCTGTTAGTCGAAATAATCTTATGCGAATGATTTTCCTCAAAAATAATGGAATAAATTACCGTGCAAGGCCAAGTATGAAAAAATTTTTTTTACCACATGAAATGTAATTTTAATACACCAACCCAAAAGTCACATTTGACCTTATATGCTGGGTTGATGCCCGGTATGGGGGTGTAGCTCCGTACTGGCTGGGTTCCCGTCTGGCCTGGGTCCTAGCCAAGTCCTTCTGGTACTCTCTCTTATCCATAACGCAGGTCCTGGCCTGGGTCCTAGCTCAGTCCTGTCCAGGGTACTCGTTCTAGCCCGGTAACTGGCCTGGGTCTTAGCCCCAAGGGTACGTGGCCTGGGTCCTAGCCCAGGTCCTGGCCTGGGTCCTAGCTCAGGTCCTGGCCTGGGTCCTAGCCCAGGTCGTGGCCTGGGTCCTAGCCCAGGTTCTGGCCTGGGTCCTAGCCAGGTCATGGCCTGGGTCCAGCCCAGGTCGTGGCCTGGGTCCTGGCCTGGGTCTTCTCCGTGTGGTGACCCGCCAGTGACTCCCGAAACAGTGTTGGAGTTTGTACAAAGTGAAGTACAGTTATTATTATTATTATTATTATTATTATTATTATTATTATTATTATTATTATTACAGCACTAAGATAAGGATACAGTTCCAGAGATGGGACACAGCAACAAGGGGTCACAACTGCAACTTGAAGACTCGGATGAGTCAAATGGATGTTAGGAAGTATTTCTTCAGTCATAGAATTGTTAGTAAGTGGAAAAATCTGGAAAGTGATTTAGTGGAGGCAGGATCCACACATAAGAATATAAGAAAGAAGGAACACTGCAGTAGGCCTACTGGCTCGTGCGAGGCGGGTCCAAGTCTCCCACCGGCTTAAATCAACGACCCAACCTAGCCAGGTCAGGTCACATCTGCTTAAGGAAAGAGCACGGCATCAGCTCTAGTAGCATAAGCAAGTCAGGTCCAGCATACACCCACCCACACTCACTCATGTATTTATCTAACCTATTTTTAAAACTACACAACGTTTAAGCTTCTATAACGGTACTCGGGTGCTTGTTCCACTCATCCACAACTCTATTACTAAACCAGTGCTTTCCTATATCCTTCCTGAATCTGAATTTTTCCAACTTGAAACCATTGCTGCGAGTTCTGTCTTGGCTAGATATTTTTAGCACACTATTTACATCCCTTTTATTTATTCCTGTTCTCCATTTATACACCTCGATCATATCCCCCCTAATTCTACGCCTTTCTAGAGAGTGCAGATTCAGAGCCTCAGTCTATCCTCATAGGGAAGATTTCTGATACATGGGATCAACTTTGTCATCCTCCTTTGTACGTTTTCCAATGCATTTATATCCATTCTGTAATACGGTGACCAGAACTGAGCAGCATAGTCTAAATGAGGCCTAACCAAGGATATATAGAGTTGAAGAACAACCTGAGGATTTCTATTACTTACACTTCTTGCTCTGATTAGACTTTAGATTTTGCCACTGAAGTGGCTAGTTTATTGTGCACCCCATATCCATCCTGTGGACGGTAGCGCAAGAGCATATGGATACACAAAAGGCCTAAGAACTAGGCCCCAAAGGGTTAACAGGAATACATATGGATTTATATCTACATATCTACAGTTCACTTATCTGTTACAAGCAAATTTAGGAAATTTGCTTAGTATATCTGGTATCTTATTTTCATTAATAAGATATCTTGACATGCCACATAGGTTATTATACTGTCTGTCTCTGTATTCCTCAATTTAAATGGACAATTAAGCACATAGTGTTCAAGACAGTGACCATATGCCTGATCACATAATTTACATTTAGTTTGATCATTATGTGTGTGTCGCCCAAACTGCCAGAAGTACTTGTAACCCAGCCTAAGCCTGGCCACTACAACATCAGTCAGTACTTGTAACCAAGCCTAAGCCTGGCCACTACAACATCAGTCAGTACTTGTAACCAAGCCTAAGCCTGGCCACTACAACATCAGTCAGTACTTGTAACCAAGCTTAAGCCTGGCCACTACAACATCAGTCAGTACTTGTAACCAAGCCTAAGCCTGGCCACTACAACATCAGTCAGTACTTGTAACCAAGCCTAAGCCTGGCCACTACAACATCAGTCAGTACTTGTAACCAAGCCTAAGCCTGGCCACTACAACATCAGTCAGTACTTGTAACCAAGCCTAAGCCTGGCCACTACAACATCAGTCAGTACTTGTAACCAAGCCTAAGCCTGGCCACTACAACATCAATCAGTACTTGTAACCAAGCCTAAGCCTGGCCACTACAACATCAGTCAGTACTTGTAACCAAGCCTAAGCCTGGCCACTACAACATCAGTCAGTGTTCACATTGCACGTTGCTCCATAAACATACTTATCTACGTTCATGTTATCATAGTGGGTTATAGATCTACTCAGGCTTCTAACTGCATTCCTATAACAATCATTTTCATTATTTACTTCTCTCCTAATATTATTCCTAATGCTAGACACAGTTATACCAAAGTTATATTCTACATTCTCCTTCTGGGTACTCTTCCTGGCTAACATATCAACTTTATCATGAAGGAGTAATCCAATGTGTGATGGGATCCATAGCAATTGTACATAAATTCCTTTGTCCCTGATTTTTGAGTATCTATACCTGGCTTCTCCAATGAGCATGTTGTTGGAGTCATTATATGAGTCAAGAGCCTTCAATGATGACATAGAATCAGTAATGATGATAGAGCCAAGCTCAGTGTCATAAGTTAGCTTTAGCACCATTAGGGTTGCAAACAATTCAGTTTGCAATGAAGATGCCCAATGAAGCCAAGGATTCTGTTAGCTTTATTGCGAACACTTATGCACTGTTGTCTTGGTTTCAGAGTACTGCTGACCAAAACTCCTAAATCCTTTTCGCAATCAGTAATATCAAGATCTACATTATTTACTTTATATGTGGCATTCTTATTTACGTGTCCAACATTTAGAACTTTGTATTTGTCTATATTGAACTGCATCTGCCACTTCTCCGACCACTGCATCATTCTATTCAAATCATCCTGGAGTACTCTAATGTCCTCATTAGAATGCATTGGACGGCCTATTTTGGTGTCATCAGCAAATTTGCTTATGTCGCTATTTAATCCCTCATCTATGTTGTTTGTGTGTACTCACCTAATTGTGGTTGCAGAGGTCGAGACTCACCTCCTGGCCCCACCTCTTCACTGAGTGCTACTAGATCCTCTCTCCCCCTGCTCCACGAGCTTTATCATACCTCATCTTAAAGCTATGTATGATTCCTGCCTCCACTACCTCACTTGCTAGGCTATTCCACTTCCTGACTACTCCATGACTGAAGAAATACTTCCCTACATCCCTTCGACTCATCTGGGTCTTCAACTTCCAATTGTGACCCCTTGTTTCTGTGTCCCCTCTCTGGAACATCCTGTCTCTGTCCACCTTGTCTATTCCACGCAATATTTTGTATGTTGTTATCATGCCTCCCCTAACCCTCCTGTCCTCCAGTGTCATCAGGCTGATTTTCCTTAACCTTTCTTCGTAGGACATTCCCCTTAGCTCTGGAACTAACTTTGTTGCAAACCTTTACACTTTCTCTAATTTTTTGACATGCTTGATCAGGTGTGGGTTCCAAACAGGTACTGCATACTCCAGTATGGGCCTGACATACACAGTGTACAGTGTCTTGAACAATTCCTTACTAAGGTAATGGAACGCTGTTCTCAGGTTTGCCAGGCGCCTATATGCTGCAGCAGTTATCTGGTTGATGTGTGCTTCTGGAGACACATGTGTGTATGTGTGTGTGTGTGTCTGTTTATGTGTGTGCTTGTGTGTATGTTTGCATGTGTATTTGTGTACTCATGTGTGTGAGTGCTTGTATTCGTGTGTGTATGTATACTCGTGTGTGTGTGTGTGTGTACTCGCCTATTTGTGTGTGGGTGTGTGTGTGTACTCGCCTATTTGTGTGTGGGTGTGTGTGTGTACTCGCCTATTTGTGTGTGGGTGTGTGTGTGTACTCGCCTATTTGTGTGTGGGTGTGTGACCCAACAATTAATATTTGCACCAATAACTAATTACAGTTGTGACCAGGTATGGACGTGTGAATTATTCATTACTCGATAATTTGTTCATGATTGTAGCCATGTATAAACGTAAGTAAATTTACTTATTTACATGATTCATTACCTTTGTAACTTGTTCAGCTATCAAAACTTTGGGGCCCAGTCCCTGGACCCATTATGCACCTCTGTAATTTTTTGACTACCACCCACAGGATGGGTATGGGGTGCATAATAAACATATTAAACTAAAACTATGTCATTTATGTAAATTGTTAACAACAAAGGGCCTAACACTGACCTTTGTGGAACACCACTTGTGACGTGCCCCCACTCTGATTTCTCCCTATTTACGCAAACTCTCTGCTGCCTATTTGTCAGCCATACCTCTACCCAGGAAAAAATTTCTCCTATTCCAAAAAGAGATAGACCTATAACACGTATATCCAGGGATGATGTTCAACCAAAGCCATGGAAATGGAAAAATTTATGGCCTGTAAGTATGGGTACATTAGGAAATGATAAAAAGCCCATTTTGGTACAGTTGTACCCAATTTCCTAACAGGAATGCAATATGTTGTGGTACTTGCAACAATTTAGCATTCCTGGTGTCCCAGTTATGCTTGGCATCACAAATTCAGAACCTTAAGCCCTTATTCTGAAACTATATGAAGGTAAAGCCTTTAGTTCTTTAAGTTGTGGGTTCTGGAATAAATGGTAGTGCCTGGAGGAAATGAGGCAGCTCTGCCTGACTGTAGCAGAGTTGCACTCAATAAATATTAAGCACGGTGCAATACACCCCTAGAATGCTGTGGTATCAGTAAACGATCAAATAGTTTCTACCACACTAACCAACTATACCAAACGTGTGGAGGTATACAATGTGAACAGAGACGACCTCTATCAAGACATAACTCAGCTGAAGATGACTGACAGTATATCTCTGACTTAACATTATATTGAAAACTTTAAAAAAGGAACAAAATCACTGTTAAAACAACAGCAGCTCACTGCCCATACATTAGCTAAATTAATTCAAGAGGTTTTGTGCTTATTACAGTATTATTATTATTATTATCACAGTATTATTATTATTATTATCACAGTATTATTATTATTATTAATCTACAAGGATTGTTAGATTTTTTATTTCTCAAAGATTTCTGAGCCATAGATTGTGAATACCTCTTCGGATCGACATCAGACTTTTAATTCTGGTGTTTATTACATTTTTCTTTTTTGAAACACGTTTCAAAACATCTCTCAGTATATACACACTGAAAAACATACATCTGTATATAAAGAGAAACATATGGTACATACTTGGTATATAAAGAAACATACACCTGGTATATACACTGAGAAATATATGCCATTACAAGGACTCCAATAGAAATTCATGGGCCCCAATATAAATACAAGGATCCTAATGGAAATACAAGGGCCACAATGGAAATTTACAGACCCGAGTGGAAATTCATGGACCTCAATGTAAATTCATGGACCCCAATGGAAATTCACAGTCCATAATGGAAAATCACAGACCCTAATGGAAATTCACAGACCCCAGTGGAAATACATGGACCCCAATAGCAATAAATTTGATTTTTTGTGTTATCCTGGAGGGTAATTTATATTATGTATGTTGTTTGTAATTATGTACCTGTGCCTAAATAAACTTACTCATGGAGCAGGGGGAGAGTGGACCTATAGTAGCAGCCAGTGTGCCTGTGGTATGGTTTGTTTGTAATCGTATCGTTATGATTTCGTGAGTCAAGGGTTAACTTAATTAAACATGAATAAACACGAAGTTTATGCAACATCAAAAATTTAATGGAGTTTCTTTATTACACATTTAATAAAGATACACTTTTTTTTACTAGTTTACATTTGTGAAATAATTTTGATATTGTTTGTAATTAAAGATAATTTGGCCTAGATTGGAGATGGTAGTATATCTGGCAGGTGATGAAGCATTCCACAGAGTAACGTTACTGAGATATTTCACTTGTGGACAGGCTATGGAAGACCTCCATAGCCAACAGATTAGGTTGCAAGAACACCAGCATGCTTGCAGGACTCTAACATGAATAATTGAGTGAGTAATACACAGGAACCAGATGGGTATTTTGGAAGGACGTCCAGCTGGTCATAAAAGAAGTGGACAAAACACGATGCAGGTGCCATGAAGCTGCACTGATCTGAACACAAAATATAATCGAACAAGTTCCTCTCTTGAATTGTCTTTTTCACACCTTGTGGCTTTGCCATTTGTCTACCTCTGATCCCCAGGTTGTTGGTGACCTCTGATCACACTGGCATCCTCATGTATTGTCAGTGTGAATGATGAGAATGTCCAAGTGCTACTTCACCTTGATTTTTGTTTATGTATGGGAAAGTCACCTTACACCTGCTGTCCCGGTGTACCTAGCACTAAATAGCTACATAAGCGTTAGTCTTTTGTGGGTGGCATCCTGGGCAAAATGATGCATAGGCAGTTCTCTTTACATTTGCTGTCCCTGTTCACTTAGCAGTAAGCAGGTAGAGGAAAGAAAAGGCACAATACTGAGCCTGGAACAATTCACATATAACCCTCACATAGGAGAAGGAAATTTACGATGACATTTCAGTTCAACTTGGACTGAAACATCGTCACAAGTTTCATTCTCCCATGTGTGAGTAGTAACTAGGTACCTGGGTATTAATTAACTGTTGTGGGTTAACCTGTTAGTTAAACTGTTGTGGTTCCATTATATTAAAAAATGCTAAAAATAGTAAGAATATTAATTTTCAAATAATAAGAGTGCTAAACCTGTATAGATCACATACAGTAGTAGCAAATTATTATCATTATTGTTATTTAGTCAATACTGAACATAGCTGCTTGGTATAACTCACCCATTTACTCATTTTTAAACAAAGAAGTAAGAATCCAAACCAAAATAAAAATTTTTTGCACAAATTATTATTTTGGAAGATATCAAAAACTTTAATGAGTGTTAGAATGTTTATGGTGAAATGTATTTCTGGGCCAATCACGGTATAAGAGGCCATGCGCTTGCTTATTTCAAATCTTACCTTACTAATAGGTATCAGTATGTTACCATTAAAGACACAGCATCAGCAACACGGCCACTTGATACTGGAGTTCCGCAGGGAAGTGTCCTTGGTCCCCTGCTCTTCCTCATATACATCAATGACCTTCCAAATGTATCCCAACACCTGAAACCCATTCTCTTTGCTGACGACACGACTTATGTCATCTCTCACCCTAATCTTGCCACCCTCAACACCATTGTTAACGAGGAGCTGATCAAAATATCGACTTGGATGACAGCCAATAAACTTACGCTTAACACTGACAAAACCTACTATATTATGTTTGGTAGCAGAGCAGGAGATGCACAAATTAACATTAAGATCGACAATACTCTAATTAAACCAGACATAATGAGGGCAAATTCCTAGGCCTATACCTTGACAACAACCTGAATTTCAGCACCCATATCCAACACATAACCAAAAAAGTATCCAAAACAGTTGGGATCCTCTCCAAGATACGATACTACGTGCCGCAAAATGCCCTTCTCACATATACCACTCACTTATTTATCCATACCTCACCTATGCTATTTGTGCTTGGGGATCAACTGCAGCAACACACCTAATGCCAATAATAACCCAACAAAAAGCTGCAGTAAAAAATAATCACTAAATCCCATCCCTGGCAACACACCCCTCCACTCTTCATAGATCTAAACTTACTCCCTGTTCAGTACATCCACACTTACTACTGTGCAATCTACATCTACAGGACCTTAAACTCCAATATCAACCTTGACCTAAAATGCTTTCTTGATAGTTGTGACAGAACCCACAGGCATAACACCAGACACAAACATCTCTACGACATTCCCATGTCCGACTAAAACCTTTACAAAAATTCAATGTATGTCAAAGGCCCTAAAATCTGGAACACCCTACCTGAGAACTCTAGAACTGCAGACACATTCATCACCTTCAAAACTACCATTAGAAAACATCTTATCTCCCTGATAAACCCCATCAACTAACTACACGAATACCACCTGGTGGTTCACACTTACACTCACTCACCCATTTGACCATAAAGAGAAATATTAATCTCAATCTTAAAATAATGAATCCTATGATACTCCAATACTGAAACTATGTACTGTGCCAAAACAAAAGCATTCACATTGCTAAACTCACAAACTAGTATTTAGTCACTTAGCCATAATACCAACTTACCTCATAATTTGTAATATTTTAAAATAAAGAATTAAACTAAGTCTGCCCGAAATGCCTAGCCATGCTAGGCGTTCTAGTGGTACACTCTGTAATCATTATTTAACTACATGTAAACCACACAACAACCAAATTCTGTAAATTCAACATTGTAATCTTTATAGAGAATAAACTTTGAATTTGAATTTGAATTTGAATCAGCATCAGCTATATTAATTTGGTTTCTAGTTCAGTATATAAAAATGAATCTAAGCTAAGCTGGAGTATACCTGGAGAAAGTTTCAGGGGTTAACGCCCCCACAGCCGGGTCTGTGACCAGGCCCCATGGTGGATCAGGGTCTGATCACCCAGGCTGTTACTGCTGGCCGCATGCATACTGACATACGAACCATAGCCCGGCTGGTCAGGTACTGACTTTAAGTGCCTGTCCAGTGCCTTCTTGAAGACAGCCAGGCGTCTATTGGTAATCCCCCTTATGTATGCTGGGAGGCAGTTGAACAGTCTTGGGCCTCTGACACTCATTGTGTTGTCTCTTCTCGTACTAGTGGCACCCCTGGTTTTCATTGGGGGGATGTTGCATCGCCTGCCGAGTGTTTTGCTTTCATAGGGAGTGATTTTCGTGTGCAAGTTTGGTACTAAATCCCTTTAGGATTTTCCAAGTGTATATAATCATGTATCTCTCCCGTCTGTATTCCTAACCTAAAAAATAAAAAGGCACAATACAGTGGACCCCCGCTTTACGATCAGCTCCCAATGCGACCAATTATGTAAGTGTATTTATGTAAGTGCATTTGTACATGTATGTTTGGGGGTCTGAAATGGACTAATCTAATTCACAATATTCCTTATGGGAACAAATTCGGTCAGTACTGGCACCTGAACATACTTCTGGAATGAAATAATATCGTAAACCGGGGGTCCACTGTACTACTACTGACTGGAACAATACACAAATAATCTGCACATTAGTGTCTAGCTTTTGAACTGAGCAGTTGGTTCTCTTAAAAAGCTCTTTAATATAATTTTTTTTATAAATGTGAATGAAAACGTATGTCTAAAATGAAATAGCATGTATTATTAATGTCTGTATGTGCATTATGCAATTTTGGATCTACCTTTTTAATCATGTTCAGAAAATATTACACTAGAGAAGCATTACAAGAAAATATTACACTAGAATAACTGTAGTGTAAAGCACCCTTCTGGCAAGACAGTGATGGAGTGAATGATGGTGAAAGTTTTTCTTTTTTGGGCCACCCTACCTTGGTGGGCCACCCTGCCTTGGTGGCCACCCTGCCTTGGTGGGTCACCCTGCCTTGGTGGGCCACCCTGCCTTGGTGGCCACCCTGCCTTGGTGGGCCACCCTGCCTTGGTGGGCCACCCTGCCTTGGTGGGCCACCCTGCCTTGGTGGCAACCCTGCCTTGGTGGGCCACCCTGCCTTGGTGGGCCACCCTGCCTTGGTGGGCCACCCTGCCTTGGTGGGCCACCCTGCCTTGGTGGGCCACCCTGCCTTGGTGGGCCACCCTGCCTTGGTGACCACCCTGCCTTGGTGGGCCACCCTGCCTTGGTGGCCACCCTGCCTTGGTGGGAATCGGCCAGTGTGATAATAATAATAAAAAAAAAAATTACAAGAAAATTGTATATTATTGGGACTCCAGTGGTGCATTTTATCACACATATTCTGATTCCTTAAAAATTTTTGTGACCAAAATCTTCCAAAATAAAAATTTGACCGAGGAATAACAGCTTTTGCCTTGTATGTTAAAAATAAATAGACTGCAGCCAAGTAATTACATTCAACACTGACCTATTATTTCACTCCCGGGGAGGAGCGTTTAATCCATAGGGATCCTGTGGCTGGATTGGTAGTGCACTCAGCTCACACATTTGAGGCCCATGGTTTGATCTCTGGTATGGGTGGAAACAATGGAGCATTTCCTCAAGACACCTGTTGTCCCTGTTCACCTTGCAGTAAGTAGGTACCTGGGTGTTAGTAGACTGATGTGGGTTGCATAACCAGGGGCTTCCTATATAGTATGTAACTGATGTCAGCTATGGTCTGTATAAGTTGTATCATGTACTGGTAGTAAATAAAAATAAAGATTATTATTATAGTATTATTATTATTATGATGATGATGATACAGTGGCTCAGGGAATAGAAGGCAATCAAGCTCAATCCAAGAAAGGATTGGACAGATTCAATTTTTAGGATTGAGAGGAACTTACTACAGTACCATGAAGACTCACTTGAAGGGAAGGGGAGAGTGGCAGCAGCTCCTGCTCCTGCTAATAACAATAATAATGTAAATAATAATTGAACTTCAAGTAATTCAATAAAACTATCCCCATTAACTTTGGTTTTTATTTTAATTTGTACATTTATGAAATCTTGGCTAGAACAATACTATCCTTTTGTGGGAAGTTACATATAAATAATAAACCAAAGACAGTGAATCATAAAAGAAGAATCAAGATAGTGTGTCTTAGAGAAGATTCAAGATAGTGTATCTTAGAGAAGATTTAAGATAGTGTATAACAACAAGGGTTGAACATTAAAATGGTATAAAATACCGACAGGTTGTTAGGTAAGACACATATGCAACAGTTAGGTATCTTTATTTCGAAACGTTTCGCCTACACAGTAGGCTTCTTCAGTCGAGTACAGAAAAGTTGATAGAAGCAGAAGAGACTTGAAGACGATGTAATCAGTCCATCATCCTTAAAGTTTTGAGGTGGTCAGTCCCTCAGTCTGGAGAAGAGCATTGTTCCATAATGTTTCAGAATATGGAACAATACTCTTCTCCAGACTGAGGGACTGACCACCTCAAAACTTTAAGGGTGATGGACTGATTACATCGTCTTCAAGTATCTTCTGCTTCTATCAACTTTTCTGTACTCGACTGAAGAAGCCTACTGTGTAGGCGAAACGTTTCGAAATAAAGATACCTAACTGTTGCATATGTGTCTTACCTAACAACAACAAGGGTGCATTCTGCAATACAGTATTACTGTAATATAGATACAACATTACTGTATTACATAAATACTGTAATGCAAATATAATGTTTTATCAAATTTATATATCATATAAAAGTCAAATAGCTTTAGCCAAGATAATCTTATCTTACATGTAGTTGTGTTAGCCTCTCTATCTTACACCTTGTAGATACTTGAACTTAATGATGTGAATTATCTCTTTACCAGCTCACAGATAACACAATATACATATTATCATTTACCGAAAGTAACCTATGAGAGAGTAAAGTAACAATGCCGTGGCTGGAATAAATCATAAATAACCCCTCTTAGGTTACATGATGGTGACATGACAATGGTCCAGGATGGGCCAAAATGCATGGTGACAGTTCTGGCCCAATTGGTCCATTGTAGTTGTGACTCAGCAGTGATCCAGGATGACCCAAAATGCATGGTGATGTTCTGGTCCAACTTGGTCCATTGTAGTTATGACTTAACAATGGTCCAGAATGACCCAAAATGCATGATCTTCTGGTCAAACTTGGTCCAATGTAGTTGTGATTCAACAATGGTCCAAGATGAACCAAAATGCATGATGATGTTCTGGTCCAACTTGGTCCATTGTGGTTGTGAGATGACATTGGTCCAGAATGGATTGAAATATCATGATAAACATCTTCTCTCCTACATGTGGGTTATTTGTAAAGTGTGGGAATCAAGACTGTCCCCACAAGTCTGGTAGAGAATATGTGTGTACAGTAAACCTTTCATTTAAAGTCTATGTTGCACTCTAAACACCCAACAACTAGGCAAGGGCAGCTAGGTAACGTTTCTGCACATGGAGGATCGAGCCCTCATTACAAGTGGCTTTTAATGACCCACACAGGTCTAGCACTTGAAATACAATAATAATCTAAAAGAGTTGTATCAATTCATTCAATACAGTTGTATCAATTGCAACTGAGTATATGTATAAAGTTCTGTCGGAGTGTGAGCAAAGTGTCACTTATAAAGGTTAGCCAGACTTGAATCCTGAAGGTGGGAAGTATTAGCATATGGAGAAATTTATCTTGAAATCCCCCACATAGTGCCTGCACTCTGGAGGATGGGTGAGGATGCTACAGTATGGAGGGTCATCTGAGCTGTGATGTTAGCACACTTCTGGCAGGACAGTAGCTGACTGAATGATAATGAGTGTTTTTTCTTTTCTTGTGGGCCACCCTGCCTTGATGGAATTTGAACTAAAAAGACAAAGTTTACTCTGATGTGCCACTTACTACCAACTCAATAAGTTACTCAAAATTTCAGAACAAAATAACAGGTTAGAAGGCACATGCTGAAAGATATGGCCCAAGACAAGTAGACAAAAGTTTTAATTGAGATAATGTTTTCCTCTAGAGCTTTTATTGTAAATTTTTCCCACTAGGTAGAGCCTTTCAAGTCAAAATTTGACAAAACTCTACTCACAGTCAGAGCCGGATTAAGATTCGTAGGCCTGGGCAACGGGTTTACTGTGAGGTCCTGGCTAACAGGTACGTGAAGCCTGGCACAGTACTAAGACCTGGGCTACAGGGTCTGTGAGGCCCTGGCTACAGAGTACTGTGAGGCCCTGGCTACAGTATGTGAGGCCTAGTACAGCACTGTGAGTTCCCTGGCTATGGTACTGTAGCCCTGGCTACAGTACTAAAGCCCTTTGGGCACAGGGTAACTGTGAGCCCTGCTACAGATCTGTGGGGCCCTGGGATACAGATTACTAGGCCCCTGGGCTACAGGGTACTGTGAGGCCCCTGGGCTACAGGTACTGTGAGGCCCCTGGGCTACAGGGTACTGTGAGGCCCCTGGGCTACAGGGTACTGTGAGGCCCCTGGGCTACGGGGTACTGTTAAGCCCCAAATGATATTTTCAAAAGGAAAAAACTAATCACACCAGTGAAGAGTTCATTATATACATGATGAAATAACATACTGAAGTTATAAACTTGACTTTCGTTTTTCTTTTTAGGTCAACCTGCCTTGGTGGGGAAAAAAAATATATAAATTTACAGCAATAGCTGTGAACACTTGTCACTTAATCTCTGGAGGCCCTCCAGCTGGAGGACCCTGGAGGCCCTCCAGCTGGTAGAGGACCCTGGAGGCCCTCCAGCTGGTAGAGGACCCTGGAGGCCCTCCAGCTGGTAGAGAGGACCCTGGAGGCCCTCCAGCTGGTAGAGGACCCTGGAGGCCCTCCAGCTGGTAGAGGACCCTGGAGGCCCTCCAGCTGGTAGAGGACCCTGGAGGCCCTCCAGCTGGAGGACCCTGGGCTGCAGGCCATAAACTCCAGGCCTTAATCCAGCCCTGCTTAGAGTAACAGTGTTATTATTATTATTATTATTACATTCATGGGGAAGCAGTGCACTGGTGAAAGTTGAACCGAACCTTGGAAATGAGAAGCAATAGGTTCCAGCCAAGAAAAAGGAAGATAGATCTGTTTCCTTGGATTTAGATCTCCACCTTCATCAAGAAAGGAAACATTATCCAAATAAAGGTTTGTTTTCCATACTTCCAAACTTTGAACATAAATAAAATGCTGGTTTACCATATCCTTTGATTTCTTTGATAGTTCATTATATATAAATTTTTACTTTTTAACGTCTTCCTTTAGCATTGTAAAGCCCAATACAGGGACCAGCTCTAGGGTAGCTTTTTAAAGTTTAAGTCCAATTAGGTCACATAAAATGGTGACATTGCTCTAGCCAATAGGGTAACTCTAATTCATCTTCTAATAACCAATCAGAGAGCCTAACTCCATCCCAAGGAAAGAGAGTCGAGGTGTGAGAAGTGTAATTCGAGATTTGGATGAGGGTGGTTCCTAATCATTCACAGTTGTTCATATGTAGGAATAACAATACCGAAGCCGTTCAGAAGAGTCGAACTGATATTTAACGTTATTTAACTTTAACCCGTAAACGGACCAAGCAGGATCTACGTTCACATGCGTAGTGTTACAAAAGTAGATCTACGTTTTTTTAACATATTTTCAAATATAACAAAAAAAAAAAGATCTACTTTTTTACATACTTTCAAATGTTGAAAAAACGTATATATACGTTTGGACCGTTTACGGGTTAAACTATCCAAACGTAGATCTACGCTCACATGCGTAGTGCTCCGAATGTAGATCTACAATTGATTTTACATTGTTTCTTATGTAAAAAAAAGTAGATCTACGTTTGGACAGTTTAAGGGTTGATGGGAATAAAAATTGGATATTAACTGTTTGGAATGACATCTAAATTGTCGTATCTGAGCGCCTCTACAAAGTAAGTGGTTGTGTGAATGATGGTGAAAGTGTTTTTCTTTCTTTTTTGGGTCATCCTGCCTCAGCAGGAGACAGCTGACATGTTAAAAAAATCCATATGATTTTACACAAAATGGTCAAATTTTTACCTATACACTTATGCCTCACTCTCCGCCATTGTTGGATTTGGGGGCACCTTTATTTTCAAGGCTGTTTGGACTCTCAAAATTTCATTAATGTAACATTATGGCAAAAGTTACAAGAGTTAAAAAGGTCTTAGAAAGAACCAATCAATAGCATACTAAAAACACATCCAAATCCCTCCATTATTTCTACGATTCAATGCTGTTGGGTTAACTACATCTCGATGGAAGTTTATTGGTATTTTCCAACTGCACTTTCAGCACAAATCCCACACATCTTCAGTCGTGTTATAAACTTTCCAAGATTTACAATCACCGATAAGGTATGTTATGACAACCTTCAAAAGGGGTAGTCTTGATGCTGTGGAAGGGCTCTTGATTCAAGAAACTGGAGCTAACTTGAGTTTGTCAAATGTTATGACAAAAAGTGCAGCACTACTTAAAACTAAGCCTTATAAATTTTAATTTTTATTCTTTGGCTGCAGTAATAATGAAATATATAAATAGAGACTGATCGGATATTAGTAATTAGTCTTAAAATACTCCAGATTGCAAATCTAACTAGAAACAAATAAATTATAATAATGTCCTGTGCAATGGTTTTAAATCCTGTTCACTTCTTGAGCTTCAGAGCGATCTGAGGCATCTTCTGACATTCAAAATTTTAGTAACAATA
The DNA here is from genome assembly GCF_026875155.1 of Cherax quadricarinatus. Lineage (NCBI taxonomy): Eukaryota > Metazoa > Arthropoda > Malacostraca > Decapoda > Parastacidae > Cherax > Cherax quadricarinatus. The sequence goes on from NC_069457.1 coordinate 1,656,969, forward strand.
TCCATATAAATAAACTAGCTGATATTACATTGTGTAGACACACACATTTAATCAAAAGATTAATTACAATATTTAACACAAATACTTTCGTTTTTCCTTTTGGGCCGCCCCGCCTCGGTGGGATACGGCCGGTGTGTTGAAAGAAAGATTTAACACAAATGCAACATCTAAGACGTATTAGAACAGACTCTTGCATGAGCTTGGTGGTACATTTGCCGAGTATAGACACGACCACAACCGCATGTAAAACTGGCCTTACTAGGATGCCTGACTCTTAAGTGAGTAACCAAGGTGTCCATCTCTCTGTGATGTTCCTGACAATGTGGACAAGTGAAGGGATGTGGATCTTCCGCAATAACATTAATATCTGCTGTCACATCTGGGTCAGATTTGACAGGTAATGCTGGACTGGTATCGTGTACTGAACTCGTCGAGGTTGTTGGGTGGTCAAGGGGGTCGTAGGAAGGTGAAAATGTTGACAAATTCTGCTGGAAAGTTGGATCTAGCTTCCCTGGAGGCTGGGAAGATGAATCTTTTGTAATTTGTTCTTCATTTTCCTCTTCATCTGCACTTTGAACTTCCTGCAAAACAAAATACCATAATATTCACTTTGAACTTCCTGCATTGCAAAATACCATAACATTCAATTTGAACTTCTTGCAATACAAAAAAAAAATCCTTAAACTTCTTGCATTGCAAAATACCATAACATTCAATTTGAACTTCTTGCAATACAAAAAAAAAAAATCTTTTTTAAGTTGTTTGAATTCCTGGGATTCTTCTACTAATGCCATTCTATGGAAGAGGTACTACAATAATACAAGAAAATATTTCTCTTAATGATGCAGCAGCACGAGACAGTAAGTACTGTATTTTTTAGTACATATATAAGGTGTACTTTTTTCCTCTCAGAAGAGTCTTGGAAAAATCATCCTGTGCCTTATATGCTCAAGGTTAAACTTTAGCAGTTGCTTACTAACGTTATGTTATAACTGCTTGGAAACATGGTACCACAAGCACCCTTGTAAGTCAAAAAATACAGCAAGTGTAATGTCTCAAACTGTCATGCTTTTTGTGCTCAATGGTTAATGTAATATAGTGAAAAATCAACCATTAACTGAAAAAAAGCATCTGCATCTGCAGGGCTTTAATTAAGTTCATTAGCCTCCTCTTCCCTCACACTGGAGGCTGCACCACTGGTCTAGACACTCTAAAAATGACTTATGAAATTGTAATATTACAACTGAAAACTAGTCATAGAACAGGTGGGGTTTAAACCCATGGCGAGTGAATCATAAAACTCAGTGCTTAACCCCTTAACAGTCCAAATGTAGATCTATGTTCTCTTGCCCAGCACTCTGAATATTTTGAAGGAAAAAAAAAAGTTTTTTAAATTAAAGAGGGCAATTTTCTGTGTGTAATAAGACCAAAAATAAATTTTACGGTCAGTACTTACCGGGATATAAAACCGCAAAGTTGGCGCTGGATGCTCACCTGATGGCAACATGGAATCCTGCCGCTTGCAGAAGTGTTCCCGATATACCTTTTTTTCCTCTTTTTTTTTTTTAATTTATATAATTTTTATGTACTGATATTACAATTTGTAGTAGTTCTTGTGATTTCATAGCCAATGTTTGTTCTGACACTAATATTAGGTACTGAAATAGTACTCAAATAGTCACAAACACACTGACAGGTGAACATTTTCACCTGCCTTGGTCACCTACTATTGTCTAGAAATACACTATATATGTACAAAGTATTTTTAGGTCCCAGCAATATTTTAGACATGCTGGAGTATATATGAAACTCCTTGAAGCACGGTGTAAGACGAGGGTAACTCCAGTGCTGACAGTGCGGCAGTGGAGTGACACTTGATGATCCTGCACTGCCTTGGCTTTATTTGTTGTCACTTACATATAAACACATCTATCTGTTTGTCTGTCTATCTGTCTAGCTCTGTCTCTGTTTATCTGTCTTTCTGTCTGCCTATGTGACTGTCTTCCTGTCTCTATCTGCTTGTCTTTCTTTCTGTCTCAGAGGGCCACTCATGAACTAACAGATATTACACACAATGCAGAGTCGTCACGTCTGATTCCTAAACAAGTGAAAATGCGTATTACTTGCCAGTCATACTTATTATGCCTTATATCTACAAGCAAAGTACAGCACTTTGTCTGGATTTTTTGGGTTATCCTAGGTAATTTACACTATGTATAATAATTATATATTTGTACCTGTTATAGGTAGTAGGTTGGTAGACAGCAACAACCCAGGGAGGTACTACCGTCCTGCCAAGTGAGTGTAAAACGAAAGCCTGTAATTGTTTTACTTGATGGTAGGATTGCTGGTATCTTTTTTCTGTCTCATAAACATGCAAGATTTCAGGTATGTCTTGCTACTTCTACTTACACTTAGGTCACACTACACATACATATACAAGCACATATATACACACCCCTCTGGGTTTTCTTCTATTTTCTTGCTGATTCTTTTTTTTTTTTTATTTTTTTTTTTATTATCACACCGGCCGATTCCCACCAAGGCAGGGTGGCCCGAAAAAGAAAAACTTTCACCATCATTCACTCCATCACTGTCTTGCCAGAAGGGTGCTTTACACTACAGTTTTTAAACTGCAACATTAACACCCCTCCTTCAGAGTGCAGGCACTGTACTTCCCATCTCCAGGACTCAAGTCCGGCCTGCCGGTTTCCCTGAATCCCTTCATAAATGTTACTTTGCTCACACTCCAACAGCACGTCAAGTATTAAAAACCATTTGTCTCCATTCACTCCTATCAAACACGCTCACGCATGCCTGCTGGAAGTCCAAGCCCCTCGCACACAAAACCTCCTTTACCCCCTCCCTCCAACCCTTCCTAGGCCGACCCCTACCCCGCCTTCCTTCCACTACAGACTGATACACTCTTGAAGTCATTCTGTTTCGCTCCATTCTCTCTACATGTCCGAACCACCTCAACAACCCTTCCTCAGCCCTCTGGACAACAGTTTTGGTAATCCCGCACCTCCTCCTAACTTCCAAACTACGAATTCTCTGCATTATATTCACACCACACATTGCCCTCAGACATGACATCTCCACTGCCTCCAGCCTTCTCCTCACTGCAACATTCATCACCCACGCTTCACACCCATATAAGAGCGTTGGTAAAACTATACTCTCATACATTCCCCTCTTTGCCTCCAAGGACAAAGTTCTTTGTCTCCACAGACTCCTAAGTGCACCACTCACTCTTTTTCCCTCATCAATTCTATGATTCACCTCATCTTTCATAGACCCATCCGCTGACACGTCCACTCCCAAATATCTGAATACGTTCACCTCCTCCATACTCTCTCCCTCCAATCTGATATTCAATCTTTCATCACCTAATCTTTTTGTTATCCTCATACCTTACTCTTTCCTGTATTCACCTTTAATTTTCTCTTTTGCACACCCTACAAATTCATCCACCAATCTCTGCAACTTCTCTTCAGAATCTCCCAAGAGCACAGTGTCATCAGCAAAGAGCAGCTGTGACAACTCCCACTTTGTGTGTGATTCTTTATCTTTTAACCTCCACGCCTCTTGCCAAGACCCTCGCATTTACTTCTCTTACAACCCCATCTATAAATATATTAAACAACCACGGTGACATCACAACATCCTTGTCTAAGGCCTACTTTTACTGGGAAAAAATTTCCCTCTTTCCTACATACTCTAACTTGAGCCTCACTATCCTCGTAAAAACTCTTCACTGCTTTCAGTAACCTAACCTCCTACACCATACACTTGCAACATCTGCCACATTGCCCCCTATTCCACCCTGTCATACGCCTTTTCCAAATCCATAAATGCCACAAAGACCTCTTTAGCCTTATCTAAATACTGTTCACTTATATGTTTCACTGTAAACACCTGGTCCACACACCCCCTACCTTTCCTAAAGCCTCCTTGTTCATCTGCTATCCTATTCTCCGTCTTACTCTTAATTCTTTCAATTATAACTCTACCATACACTTTACCAGGTACACTCAACAGACTTATCCCCCTATAATTTTTGCACTCTCTTTTATCCCCTTTGCCTTTATACAAAGGAACTATGCATGCTCTCTGCCAATCCCTAGGTACCTTACCCTCTTCCATACATTTATTAAATAATTGCACCAACCACTCCAAAAACTATATCCCCACCTGCTTTAACATTTCTATCTTTATCCATCAATCCCGGCTGCCTTACCCCCTTTCATTTTACCTACTGCCTCACGAACTTCCCCCACACTCACAACTGGCTCTTCCTCACTCCTACAAGATGTTATTCCTCCTTGCCCTATACACGAAATCACAGCTTCCCTATCTTCAATCAACATTTAACAATTCCTCAAAATATTCCCTCCATCTTCCCAATACTCTAACTCTCCATTTAATAACTCTCCTCTCCTATTTTTTAACTGACAAATCCATTTGTTCTCTAGGCTTTCTTAACTTGTTAATCTCACTCCAAAACTTTTTCTTATTTTCAACAAAATTTGTTGATAACATCTCACCCACTCTCTCATTTGCTCTCTTTTTACATTGCTTCACCACTCTCTTAACTTCTCTCTTTTTTCCCATATACTCTTCCCTCCTTGCATCACTTCTACTTTGTAAAAACTTCTCATATGCTAACTTTTTCTCCCTTACTACTCTCTTTACATCATCATTCCACCAATCGCTCCTCTTCCCTCCTGCACCCACTTTCCTGTAACCACAAACTTCTGCTGAACACTCTAACACTACATTTTTAAACCTACCCCATACCTCTTCGACCCCATTGCCTATGCTCTCATTAGCCCATCTATCCTCCAATAGCTGTTTATATCTTACCCTAACTGCCTCCTCTTTTAGTTTATAAACCTTCACCTCTCTCTTCCCTGATGCTTCTATTCTCCTTGTATCCCATCTACCTTTTACTCTCAGTGTAGCTACAACTAGAAAGTGATCTGATATATCTGTGGCCCCTCTATAAACATGTACATCCTGAAGTCTACTCAACAGTCTTTTATCTACCAATACATAATCCAACAAACTACTGTCATTTCGCCCTATAATCATATCGTGTATACTTATTTATCCTCTTTTTCTTAAAATATGTATTACCTATAACTAAACCCCTTTCTATACAAAGTTCAATCAAAGGGCTCCCATTATCATTTACACCTGGCACCCCAAACTTACCTACCACACCCTCTCTAAAAGTTTCTCCTACTTTAGCATTCAAGTCCCCTACCACAATTACTCTCTCACTTGGTTCAAAGGCTCCTATACATTCACTTAACATCTCCCAAAATCTCTCTCTCTCCTCTGCATTCCTCTCTTCTCCAGGTGCATACACGCTTATTATGACCCACTTCTCGCATCCAACCTTTACTTTAATCCACATAATTCTTGAATTTACACATTCATATTCTCTTTTCTCCTTCCATAACTGATCATTTAACATTACTGCTACCCCTTCCTTTGCTCTAACTCTCTCAGATACTCCAGATTTAATCCCATTTATTTCCCCCCACTGAAACTCTCCTACCCCCTTCAGCTTTGTTTCGCTTAGGGCCAGGACATCCAACTTCTTTTCATTCATAACATCAGCAATCATCTGTTTCTTGTCATCCGCACTACATCCACGCACATTTAAGCAACCCAGTTTTATAAAGTTTTTCTTCTTCTCTTTTTTAGTAATTGTATACAGGAGAAGGGGTTACTAGCCCATTGCTCCCGGCATTTTAGTCGCCTCATACGACACGCATGGCTTACAGAGGAAAGATTCTTTTCCACTTCCCCATGGACAATAGAAGAAATAAAAAAGAACAAGAGCTATTTAGAAAAAGGAGAAAAACCTAGATGTATGTATATATATATATGCATGTGCGTGTCTGTGAAGTGTGACCAAAGTGTAAGTAGGAGTAGCAAGATATCCCTGTTATCTTGGCGTGTTTATGAGACAGAAAAAGAAACCAGCAATCCTACCATCATGCAAAACAGTTACAGGTTTTTGTTTCACAGTCATCTGGCAGGACGGTAGTACTTCCCTGGGTGGTTGCTGTCTACCTACCTTATTCTTGTTTATTTCCTCTTATCTCCGTGGGGAAGTGGAACAAAATTCTTCCTTCATAAGCCATGCGTGTCGTAAGAGGTGACTAAAATGCCAGGAGCAGGGGACTAGTAACCTCTTCTCCTGTACATATTACTAAATGTAAAAGGAGAAACTTTCGTTTTTCCTTTTGAGCCGCCCCACCTCGGTGGGATACGGCCGGTGTGTTGAAAGAAAGAAGAAAGATTTGTACCTGTGAGTCAGAGATAGACAGAGATACAGAAACAGGCAGAGATAGATACAGACAGACAGACAGGCAGAGATAGATGTAGACAGACAGACAGGCAGAGATAGATATAGACAGACAGACAGACAAAGACAGAGACAACCAAAATCAATCAACCACCCAACCAGCCAGCCACCGCCCAGCCAGCCAGCCAGCCGGCCTGCCAAACACATATTACACATGTTCCAGAATTGTTTCTTTTTACTTAGGACAGGTTATAGGACATTCTGGCAGGATGACACTACCAGTGGTATCAAAATTGAAAAGATGTTGCAGAAATGTTGCACATGGGTGATTATTGAGGTTTTTGATATTTCCTCAAACACTTGTGGCCACATCCATCTCAAAGCCACTAAACTCAGGGTCAACATCACTTTCCTCTTAAAAGGGAAGTGTTAATATGACACGAAATCAATGAATCCCTCGTGTTTGCCATGCTGTTTGCTCTAGTTTACACTCAACTGAACTGGTGTTCCTACAAGGTACTAAGGGGTCCCAGATTTTTTTAATACTGTACACACTGAGTGTTCAGACCCATTCTATACTGACCATGCATCTCAGACCAATTGTCCCAAATTTGGAGGCAGGAAAAATAAAACATTGATCTACATTTGGAGTGCTAGCGGTAAGAATGTAGATCTATGTTTGGACAGCAAGGGGTTAATGCACCGGCCTAGAATTTTAAGACTCACTTGCCATGGCTTCAAACCCCACCCAGTCCCTGATTTGATTACACTTTGTAAATCAATGTTTCACAACCTGGAATGCATGTACAACGTAAAACAATGGACACCTGTACTAAATATGCAAGAATGAGGTAAATTATGTACAGCAGAACTCCTGTTTCACCAATTCGTTATCCGCAGTTTCAGTTATCCATGGTTTACTGTGGCCCAAAAATACCTCTTAATTTTGCATAATAACAACCCCAAAGCCACAAAAGTAGAGAAGCTGGACATGTGTCTTCACCAAGTGCTGGAACAACCAGGCTGTGATGGATACGTGGGGCAGCAGGCCTCCAGCAGCAACAGCCTGGTTGACCAGGCAAGCACCAGATGAGCCTGGCCCATGGCCAGACTCTGAGAGTAGGTAAGCCAGCAGCTGTTCAAAGCCTAAGAGAAGTTGCGAAGAGCTTCCCATCAGTTAAAAAGTGATATGTCTCCATATATTGTGCATAATTTATCAATTAATCTTTATACAGTGGACCCCCGCATAACGATTACCTCCAAATGTGACCAATTATGTAAGTATATTTATGTAAGTGCGTTTGTACGTGTATGTTTGGGGGTCTGAAATGGACTAATCTACTTCACAATATTTCTTATGGGAACAAATTCGGTCAGTACTGGCACCTGAACATACAGTGGACCCCCGCATAACGATGGCATCGCATAGCGATTTTTCCGCATAACGATTACTTTTATCGCAAAATTTTTGCCCCGCATACCGATTAAAAACCCGCATACCGATTTTCGTCCGAGACGCGTCCAATGTGCCCTCACATGTGCCGGCCGTCCCATTGTTTACCAGCCAGCCTCCGCGGTAACATCCAAGCATACACTCGGAATATTTCGTATTATTACAGTGTTTTCGGTGGTGTTTCTGGAAAATAAGTGACCATGGGCCCAAGAAAGCTTCTAGTGCCAACCCTGTGGTAAAAAGGGTGAGAATTATTATGGAAATTAAGAAAGATTTTGAAGGGTTTGGGGCTAACCCTGAGAAGCCTATGCCAGTTGTGGAATCCATTGTGCCTACTTCAAAGATTAAGGAAATGTGTGCAGAGTGGTTTGAACTGCAAACCTTTATAGATGAAAATCACCCTGACACAGCTGTTGCAAGCCGTGCTGGTGACTATTTCAATGACAATGTTATGGCCCATTTTAGGAAAGTCTTGAAGAAAACGGGAGGTACAGAGCTCTATGGACAGATTTGTTGTGCGACAGAGGTCCAGTGACTCTGAAGCTGGTCCTAGTGGCATTAAAAGAAGAAGGGAAGTAACCCCAGAAAAGGACTTGCTACCTCAAGTCCTAATGGAAGGGGATTCCCCTTCTAAACAGTAAGAAGATAATGCTCTCCCCTCCTCCCATCCCATCAATCATCACCAGATCTTCAATAAAAGTAAGTGTCATGTAATTGTGCATGCCTTTTTCAGTTTGTGTGTATTAAAATTAACATTTCATGTGGTAAAAAAAAATTTTTTTTTCATACTTTTGGGCGTCTTGCACGGATTAATTTTATTTCCATTATTTCTTATGGGGAAAATTAATTCGCATAACGATTATTTCGCATAACGATGAGCCCTCTTGCACGGATTAAAATCGTTAACCGGGGGTCCACTGTACTTCTGGAGTGAAAAAATATCGTTAACCGGGGGTCCACTGTAATAGGTATGTACAGGACTTATATATAGGGTTTGCTACCATCCACAGTTTCGGTGTCCACGGCAGGTCCTTGGAGCATATACCCTGTGGATACGAGGGTCCTACTGTATAAACATTAGATCCTTTTAAATTAAGTGACTACTAACCTCTTTTACACAGGTCATATCAACATCCATAAAGTCTGTGGGATTGATCATGCTGTCTCTGGATTTGGGTCTAGCAGGCGGAGTTGAGGTTTGATGAGATGATGTTTTAACTGTTCTTGAAGGCCTGGATGCTGAGGCAAGGTTAGAAGATGATGATGATGAGGAAGCAGATGAAGATCGAACATTTCCTGCCGTTGAACAATCAGTGTGGGGATTGACAGTAGCGGAGGAATCAGACGGAGCTAAGCCCGAGACCTGGAGAATCTCTGCCGTCTTCAGAAGTGAAGTTAAATCTTCAGCTGCCACTGTCATTTCACCTCTGAAAAAATTAAGGAAATGTAAGTGTATTTTTTCTCTATGGGAAAGTGAAAAAGAATCTTATGTCCATAAGCTGTGTGTGTCATAAGAAGTGACCGAAAGATAGGGAGCAAGAAGACAGTAACTCCTTTTCCAGTATAAATTACTAAATGTAAAAGGAAGGAAAGTTTTTGTCTCTCCTTTTCCGAGTCACCTTGGGAGGGGAGACAGCCAGTGTCTTAAAGAAAAAAAAAAAAGCATTTTTTAACTCACTAGCTGTCTCCCACACAAGGTACGGTGACTTGAAAAAAGAGGAAACACTTTCACCATCATTCATTCAATCACTGTCTTGCCAGATACATCCTGACATAATTCAGATGACCCTCTGAACTATATTTTCACCTCTCTTTCAGAGTGCAGGTACTCTGAAAGAGGGATAACTGGTTTCAAACCACGGAACGGGTGGGGTTTGAACCCATGGTTCAACAACCCTACCCATTCCCTGGTTTGTTCACAATTGTGTTATCAGGATTTTGTGAGTCGTAACTGGTTTCCCCTGAATTCCTTCATAAATGTTACCTTGCTCACACTCCAACAGCACATCAAATCAGAAAAACCACTCATCATGACTCACTAACGCATATAAGCCTCTACGTGCAATGTATATTTTGTAATTAGATTTTTATAATATTTACGGAGAAACAAAATCCTCAAGGAGTCGTGCATCATCACTGGAATAGATGATTATTATGATATTCTTGAGGAAGAGCTAAACATGTAGGGTTTATAAAATGCCTAGAAATGGGGGAAAATAAGGCTTGATCCATAGCCAGATTCAATATAATTTTATTCCTTAACTTTGTAAATGGTCCAAGTCGGACCGAAACGTCGTCGTAAGCTCCTCTCTTCTATGTGCGGGTTATTTGTGTATTTGCTCTTATTACTAAATTTAAAAAGAAAAACTTGGGGTTTTCTTTGTAAGTCGCCCCAAGGCAGGGTGCCTTGCGGGTACGGCCAGTATGTTGAAAAAAAATGATGGCCAGTTTGTTGGGTACATCACTTTGCAGTGATTTTTACCCAAGACCTGTTTTAAGAGTTTTCCTGCTCTCACAGCTTGGCTCTGAGCCAGGCCTCCTTATTGATTGCCTGGTCAACCAAGCTATTGTTGTTGGCAGTCCAGTCATCCATCAGTCTGGTTTATCTGGTACACCCCAGAGTAGTGATCCAGTTTCCCCTTGAAGACTTTTACAATGGTTCCACCTTAGTACAGGGGACTCTACAGTACAGTGCAGCACAGTATGCTACAGTGCAGCACAGTATGCTACAGTGCAGCACAGTATGCTACAGTGCAGCACAGTATGCTACAGTACAGCACAGTATGCTACAGTGCAGCACAGTATGCTACAGTACAGCACAGTATGCTACAGTACAGCACAGTATGCTACAGTACAGCACAGTATGCTACCGTACAGCACAGTATGCTACAGTACAGCACAGTATGCTACAGTACAGCACAGTATGCTACCGTACAGCACAGTATGCTACAGTACAGCACAGTATGCTACAGTACAGCACAGTACGCTACAGTACAGCACAGTATGCTACAGTACAGCACAGTATGCTACCGTACAGCACAGTATGCTACCATACAGCACAGTATGCTACAGTACAGCACAGTATGCTACTGTACAGCACAGTATGCTAGAGTACAGCACAGTATGCTACAGTACAGCACAGTATGCTACAGTACAGCACAGTATGCTACAGTACAGCACAGTATGCTACAGTACAGCACAGTATGCTACAGTGCAGCACAGTATGCTACAGTACAACACAGTATGCTACAGTACAGCACAGTATGCTACAGTACAGCACAGTATGCTACAGTACAGCACAGTATGCTACAGTACAGCACAGTATGCTACAGTGCAGCACAGTATGCTACAGTACAACACAGTATGCTACAGTACAGCACAGTATGCTACAGTACAACACAGTATGCTACAGTACAGCACAGTCTGCTACAGTACAGCACAGTATGCTACAGTACAGCACAGTATGCTACAGTGCAGCACAGTATGCTACAGTACAGCACAGTATGCTACAGTACAGCACAGTATGCTACCGTACAGCACAGTACAGCACAGTATGCTACAGTGCAGCACAGTATGCTACAGTACAGCACAGTATGCTACAGTACAGCACAGTATGCTACAGTACAGCACAGTATGCTACAGTACAGCACAGTATGCTACAGTGCAGCACAGTATGCTACCGTACAGCACAGTATGCTACCGTACAGCACAGTATGCTACAGTACAGCACAGTATGCTACAGTACAGCACAGTATGCTACAGTGCAGCACAGTATGCTACAGTGCAGCACAGTATGCTACAGTGCAGCACAGTATGCTACAATACAGGACAGTACAGCACAGTATGCTACAGTACAGCACAGTATGCTACAGTACAACACAGTATGCTACAGTGCAGCACAGTATGCTACAATACAGCACAGTACAACACAGTATGCTACAGTACAGCACAGTATGCTACAGTACAACACAGTATGCTACAGTACAACACAGTATGCTACAGTACAGCACAGTATGCTACAGTACAGCACAGTATGCTACAGTACAGCACAGTATGCTACAGTACAACACAGTATGCTGCTACAATACACTACAATACAGCATAATACAGTACACTACAGTATACACTACAGTACACTACAGTACACTACACTACACTACAGTACAGTACAGTATACTACAGTACATTACAATACACTACAGTACAGTACACTACAGTACACTACACTACAGCACACTACAGTACACTACAGTACAGTATACTACAGTACAGTACACTACAGTACACTACACTACAGCACACTACAGTATACTACAGTACAGTATACTACAGTACAGTACACTACAGTACAGTACACTACAGTATACTACAGTACAGTATACTACAGTACAGTACACTACAGTACAGTACACTACAGTACAGTACACTACAGTATACTACAGTACAGTATACTACAGTACAGTACACTACAGTACAGTACACTACAGTATACTACAGTACAGTATACTACAGTACAGTACACTACAGTACAGTACACTACAGTATACTACAGTACAGTATACTACAGTACAGTACACTACAGTACAGTACACTACAGTATACTACAGTACAGTACACTACAGTACAGTACACTACAGTGCAGTACAGTACACTACAGTGCAGTACAGTACACTACAGTGCAGTACAGTACACTACAGTACATACACTACAGTACATTATGGTACTTACACTGCAGTACACAATGGTACATACACTACAGTACATTATGGTACTTACACTACAGTACATACACTACAGTACATTATGGTACTTACACTGCAGTACACAATGGTACATACACTACAGTACATTATGGTACTTACACTGCAGTACACTACAGTACATACACTACAGTACATTATGGTACTTACACTGCAGTACACAATGGTACATACACTACAGTACATTATGGTACTTACACTGCAGTACACTACAGTACATACACTACAGTACATTATGGTACTTACACTGCAGTACACAATGGTACATACACTACAGTACATTATGGTACTTACACTGCAGTACACTACAGTACATACACTACAGTACATTATGGTACTTACACTGCAGTACACAATGGTACATACACTACAGTACATTATGGTACTTACACTGCAGTACACTACAGTACATACACTACAGTACATTATGGTACTTACACTGCAGTACACAATGGTACATACACTACAGTACATTATGGTACTTACACTGCAGTACACAATGGTACATACACTACAGTACATTATGGTACTTACACTGCAGTACACAATGGTACATACACTACAGTACATTATGGTACTTACACTGCAGTACACAATGGTACATACACTACAGTACATTATGGTACTTACACTGCAGTACACAATGGTACATACACTACAGTACATTATGGTACTTACACTGCAGTACACAATGGTACATACACTACAGTACATTATGGTACTTACACTGCAGTACACAATGGTACATACACTACAGTACATTATGGTACTTACACTGCAGTACACAATGGTACATACACTACAGTACATTATGGTACTTACACTGCAGTACACAATGGTACATACACAACAGTACATTATGGTACTTACACTGCAGTACACAATGGTACATACACTACAGTACATTATGGTACTTACACTGCAGTACACAATGGTACATACACTACAGTACATTATGGTACTTACACTGCAGTACACAATGGTACATACACTACAGTACATTATGGTACTTACACTGCAGTACACAATGGTACATACACTACAGTATAGTACACTAAGGTACAGTACCCACTCTCTTTTAGACTTGCAACAGAATATTTTTTTCAAGACATGATCACTGACTCTCCTACTCAGTAATCCCTCTCTCTGTTTGCCACACATCTTTTATAATGACTATCAACATTAAGTAAGTAGTCCACAACAATGTTTCAAGATATATTGTCTAACACACCGGTCATCTTCCAAATATGTACGGCATTTCAGAAAAGGGAAAATGCTTTCACCGTCACTCATTTAATCACTGTCTTGCCAGAGATAAAGTGACATTATGGTTCAGAAGACCCTCAAAACTGCAACATCACTACTCCTCCTTCAGAGTGCAGGCTATGTACTTCCCACCTCCAGGACTCAAGTCCTGCTAACCAGTTTTTCTGAATTGCTTCATAAATGTTACCTTGCTCACACTCCAACAGAACATCAAATCATAAAAACCACTTGCCTCCACTTGCTCCTACCTAAAACACTCACATAACCAACCTGTTGGATGCCCAAGCCCCTCGCACTTAATACCTCCTTAACTCCCTCCCTCCAACGTTACCTAGGATGACCCCTAATCCTAGTTCCCATCACCCCAGATTTATACACTCCTAGTCATCCTATTTTTCATCATACTCCTTATATGACCAAACCACCTCAACAACCCTTCCTCAGCCCTCTGAACAGTACTTTTAGTAACTCCGTATCTCTTCCTAATCTCCAAATTCTCTGCATAATATTCACAACACATTGCCCTCAAACATGACAGCTGCACTGTTTCCAGCCTCCTCCTCGCTGCTGCAACATTTATAACATAAGAACATAAGAAAGGAGGAACACTGCAGAAGGCCTACCAATACTTCACAGCCATACAATAGTACTGTACCACTATACTTATTTATATTTTCCTTTTAGTCTCATGGATAAGGGTCACTGTCTCCACAGATACCTCAATGCACCATTCACCTTTTTCCCCCTCTTATCAACTGTATTCTATGATTCAAATCATCTCTTGTAGAATCATCCACTGACAAGTCCACTCCCAAATATCAAAACACAAATGGTTCCTCCATACTCCCTCCCTCCAATCTGATATACAATCTCTCATTGCTTATATTTTTTGATATTTTCATCACCTTGTTCCAGTTATTTTAAAACATCTGTGCTTTTTTCTATTCAACGTGATATTGAGGGAGTGAATTTTTCAAATAACTTGTTGAGAGGCAGGGCCAGGAGCTAGGATTTAATCAGAGTGAATCTGGTAAGTGGTATGTTGAGAGGCAGGGCCAGGAGCTAGGATTTGATCAGGGAGTGAATTTGGCAAGTGGTATGTTGAGAGGCAGGGCCAGGAGCTAGGATTTGATCAGGGAGTGAATTTGGCAAGTGGTATGTTGAGAGGCAGGGCCAGGAGCTAGGATTTGATCAGGGAGTGAATTTGGCAAGTGGTATGTTGAGAGGCAGGGCCAGGAGCTAGGATTTGATCAGGGAGTGAATTTGGCAAGTGGTATGTTGAGAGGCAGGGCCAGGAGCTAGGATTTGATCAATGTAACCACATATAGATGAGTACAGCTACTTAATGAATGATGGTGAATGCATTTCTTCCTTTGGGTCGCCCTGCCTTCGTAGGAGACGGCTACTTAGGTAAACCAAAAAATTTTTTTTGACTGTAGCATGCACAGAATATAAAGATCTTTTGGGACAATGTTGCACTCTATGATAGAGCTCTATATAGAGAGAAACGTTATGACTTTCATTCTGTTAGTACTGTTTCACTCTGTGATAAAGCTCTATACAGAGGAAAATAGTCATTATTTCACTCTACGAAAGCTTTAGAGCAAAATATTATGACCTTTAATCCATAATAAAGTTCTATAGAGAGTTAAACATTATAACAATGTTTCACTGTAATAAAACTCTATATAGAGTAAAACAACAACTTGCTCTGTGTATATATATTTTTCACTCTCTGCAACAAGAGCGTGCCATCGCAAGACAAGATGCAACATTCAAGCAGCCATCAGATAAGATCAAGCAATGAATGACAGTCTGGGGAACTTACTTGTATATATAATTAACAATACTGAAGAGTTCTTCGAAGCGCACATCTCGAGGCATGATGATAATGGGGTGCTGACAGGGGTTGTCTCGCAACACTCCTCGGAAGTATGGGCTGACAGCTGACAACACAGACTGCAATACAAAGTGGCATTAGGAACAAAATGGCACAATATCACAACTGGAACAATGCACAAATTCCTTATCCAAGTGGCTATGGGACCTACATATGACGTAGGCAAGTAGCAGCAACAGTACACAAATAACCAACACAGAGAATGAAAGACCAGTTAATGGTCCAAGTCAGACCAAAGCATCGTTGTAGACCAAATTATTATTATAATCAAGGGGGAAGCGCTAAACCCGGAGGATTATACAGCGCCTGGGGGGGGATGTGGAAGACATTCAGGCTTAATTCGGGGAACTGGAGCACAGATCCAATTCCCTAAATCAAGAGCCCCTCACCAACATCAAGGAACCTTCCTTGAGGGGTTGTAGACCAAAGCATCGTTGTAGACCAAAGCATCGTTGTAGACCAAAGCATCGTTGTAGTTTCATTCTACTTCGTGCAGTTTTTTTTGTGCGTTGTTCCAGTCATGGTATTGTGACTTTGTTCTCTAGAGCAACGGTGTAAGCCAGATTACCAGTACAGGCTGTGTACCATAAACTCTCTTATAAAACTCTTCTATATAGTAAACTATTTGTAAATGTGATTGAACAAATATATCCAAAAGTGAAGAGTGGATGGCAGAGCCTTCATAGTGTGTTATTCAATTTCAGATGCACTTTTTTAATTGCATTTAAAACAACCACATTGTATGTCAAAATTTTTACAAGAATTTACGCTATATTTTTTTTGTGTTAATGTGAGTGAAAGAATGGTTCCAGAACTGTACAGCTTGTGGAAAAATACTGATAGTACTCTACAACAAATCATGGAACTGGTGGTACTTGAACCCATGGCAAGAGAGTCTTAAAACTCACAGGCCAGTGTGTTAACCACTGGGCCAGCTGGTTCTAATAAGTTATCCAACTAGGTATATTTCTATATACCATAGGGAGGTTAGCATGGGCCACCACTGTAACCACAAATGAATCTGTGAAAATTTGCATTTGTGGTCACAGTGGTGGCCCATGCTAACTGGTGTACAGAACTATACCTAGTTGGATGAATCTTATCAGAGCCAACTGGCCCAGTGGTTAACACACTGGCCTAGAATTTTAGAAGCCACTTGCCATGGGTTCAAGCCCCACCCATTCCATTATTTTTTTACAATCTTGTTATTACTGTACAGCACTACACTCCATAAATGTGAAAAAAGCAAGTATTGAGCAAAACTAAAGTTGAATACAGTGGACCCCCGCATAACGATCACCTCTGAATGCGACCAATTATGTAAGTGTATTTATGTAAGTGCGTTTGTACGTGTAAGTTTGGGGGTCTGAAATGGACTAATCTATTTCACAATATTCCTTATGGGAACAAATTCGGTCAGTACTGGCACCTGAACATACTTCTGGAGTGAAAAAATATCGTTAACCGGGGGTCCACTGTATATACTACCACTGTGTGTACAATCATGTTTAAATTTGCTAAATAAAACATAAGCTATTTTAACTATGCTGTTTTATAAGATAGAACCTCCTATATAAACAAGGGTAAGAAATTACGCCGGCAAACCTTATGAGCTTTGAGTGAACGTCCTTGTGCCGTTAAGGTGACGTCCATGAAGGACTCGTCGCGAGCCAGAGCCTCCAGGACGATGGTCAGGTGGTTGTTGTGTCGTAACTGGTAACTCTCTGGTGAGGAAAAATAAGATATCACTACAGGTAAACTCCAGGTTTCCAGGTAAACATGTGCTCCTCAAGTTACAATGGGGTTACATTCAGACAAACCCATCGTAAGTCGAAAATATCATAAGTCGAATATGAATATGACATGATAAGTAAATAACTGCTGCCAATGAATAAGTAAATAAACACATAATTACTGTAACTAAATACCAAAATTGAAAAGTAAATAATTACAAGTTAAAGACTTGCCACCTTCATGCTGGGTAATTATCTTAAGTTTCATCTCCAAAGTAATTGCCCCACCATCGAAGTCTAAATATGTAAAGTTTTAAGGCTATTGTAAGTTTTGGGGGAAAGGAAAACTACTTCAAATTTTTTGGAACAAAGGGCAGTAAAAATACCGGAAGCAACGGGGCCAGTAACCCCTTCCGTCATAAATATACATAAATTGTAAGGAGAGAAAATTTTTTTATTTTTTTTCTTTATTTTTTAGGTCACCCTGCCTTGGTGGGATACAGCCGGTATGTTGAAAAACTCACTACTGTTTTACGTTCTCAGGTACACTCGATTTCCTTATAAAGCAATTCTATAAAACGTGAATTTTTTGTAATTTTTTTCAACACATTCGCTGTTTCCCGTCGAGGCACGGTGACCCGAAAAAGAAGAAAAAGTCTCATCATCACTCACTCCATCACTGTCTGGTCAGAGGCATACCAATACTACAGTTTAAAAACTGCAATATCCTCAACCCTGCCTTCAGAGTGAGTGCAGACACTGTACTTCCCACCTCCAGGACTCAAGTCCAGCTAAGTGGTTTCCCTGAATCCCTTCATAAATTTTACCTCTTCACACTCCAACAGCATCAAAAACTGAATAGCACATACTGTACTATGAAGGTTTTTTCTATGTGCTATTTAATTTTGAATTTGACTTTGTAAATGCATTTAAAAAACTCGCACTATATAGAGGGGCTTTAAAAAACAGCTGACTGGTTAACTTTTTTTTTAACAATCATTACAGTGTTAAAACTGACACACTGAAGCCTATACGTGTTTAGTGCCTTTTCCGTGGGGGGATATAACCCTTCAAATGCCTTGGGGCTGGTGAAAAAGCTCTTCATCCAAGGAGATGGAGCTACTCTCTTCTTGGCTCATATCAGACTACCACCCATTCCCCAGGTGATGTATGACCCCTATGGGTTTAGCACTTCCCCTCGAATATAATAATCTGGAAGTATCGAAGGTAAGGAGACTCAAAACGGGATAGTCATTGGTTCTGACAACACGATACAATGATAGCGTACTAACTATCCACTATTCTAATGCCAAATAAATGTAGGAACTTCACCTGCTACTGCAGCATGGGCCAGCAGGACCTGCCTAGCATGGACCAGTAGAACATGTCTATTGGTGGTATTAAATACTGACAAGATGATGAATTAGACATTTGCAACATCTGGGTATCTTTACTTGTAGACGTTTTACCATCCAGCAACTATCAATACAATACATGGGCATAATGTGAAGACTGCAGAAAACTGCACAGCCAACTAGTGGAATATGAGGTAATCAGTCCCTCAGTCTAGGAGCAAGTGATGTGTATCATAGTCTTCAAGACTCTGAAGAACAGGCTGAAAAATTGGTGCTTATATACTGGTGTCAGAGGATGTACAGAATGTCTATGTACTGTACTGATAAAGTCACTGGATGGTGAAACATCTACAAGTAAAGATACCCAGATGTTGCATATGTGTCTAATTCATCTTGTCGGTGCTGAATACTACCGATGTTCAACTTGTTAGATACAGCAACATCGTGGAATCTTAATGAAGGGGACATGACCACAACATACTTGCTAACAACTGGTCCAACTCTTGGACATGACCCACTTCAACTGGGAAATCCCGCCTACCAGCGACAGTGTCTTTGTCTGCTACACGACCTCTGACACCAGTATATAAGCAGCAGTCTTCCTGCCTGTGCTTTAGAATGTTGAAGACTAGGGTGCTCATCACCTGCTCCGAGGCTGAGGGACTGATTACCTTATCTTCCACTAGTTTGCTGTATATATTTCTACAGTCTTCATGTTATGTCCATGTAATATAATGATAAAGCCACTGGATGGTGAAACATCTACAAGTAATAATATGTACCCAGATGTTGCACATGTATCTAATTCATCTCCAGTAGAACGTGTCTAGCATGGACCAACAAAAACCTGCCTAATATGAACCAGTAGGCCTACTTCAGAGCTCCTCTAGTCACATGATATGTGGCAGTAAGAAAAAATAACAGACCTGTAGATCTAGTGCAATCTTACACACTGTACCTGGTTTCTGTGGTGTGGGTGTTGGAGGTGGAGGTGTAGGTTCTCTCTCGCTCTGTTCTGCCAGGTACTGTTCAGGAGACACAGCAACAGGTACATCCTCACCATTGTTGTGGCTGAACTCCCCGCTACCGTGGATGTCTTGTGACGGCAATCCTGAAACAAAATAACTACTGTAATACAGACTAAATATCTTCACGGAAAAGTGTTAAAACTGAAGAGGAATGGGAGTTAATTGAGTTTGAAATATGGACTGGGAGGGCAGTTCCAATTCCTTCAATCAAAAGACTTTAACTAGCCTCATGGCACCACCATTGAAGGAGTTATACATAGTATGTTATTTAATATATATATCTTAGTAACCTGGTTGATCAGCCAACAAGAAAGTCTGTTCTTGGGTCAGACTGTGAGACTAAGATTATAATTATTATTATTACTGTTGTTGTTGGGGTTGTTAATCCTTTGTTATTCTTATAACCTGAATGGGACTCACTCACTGATAATTTATAAAGCCCTATCATAGAACATGAAGTATGGTGCCTATAGCCAACAGAAGAGGTCTTTGTCTCTCTCAGGGAACCAATCAGAGCGTCATAACTCCTTCCTGGGGAGAGTGAGAAAGCCAGGCATGAACACTGTAGTTCTTGACCTGGGAATAAGGTGGTTCCAAATCACTTTTAAACAGCAATAATGGCTGTTTAGATTAACTTCAGAAAGGAATAATCTATAACATATTAGAATCACATTTAAATTCCTCCATTATTTCAATGATAAATTTTAGTTCAACTTGTAATAAGATATTACAAGGATGCCAATGGAAATAAGTCACTGACTTTTTTTTGGGGGTTATCCTGGGTAATTTATGTGTTACCATATACAGTGGTACCTCGGGATACCAACACCTCGAAACTTGAACAATTATGCAAGTGAATTTATGTAAGTGCTTTTGTAAGTGTATTTTTGTGGGTCTGAAACAGATTCATCTAATTTACATTATTCCTTATGGGAACAAATTTGTTCGGTATCGGCACTCGAACAGCCTTCTGGAACGAATTAAGTTCGTATCTCGAGGTACCACATTATACCTTATGGGAACAAATTTGCTCGTAACGGCACTCGAACAGCCTTCTGGAACGAATTAAGTTCGTATCCCGAGGTACCACATTATACCTTATGGGAACAAATTTGCTCGGTATCGGCACTCGAACAGCCTTCTGGAACGAATTAAGTTCGTATCCCGAGGTACCACTGTATATGATAATTTGTGTAACTGTATTTATGTGTACCTGTATCTAAATAAACTTAAAGGCCACAAAGGCACAAACTGTACTGAGCTCTACCTCTTGGTTCCTGGTGATTAGGAGAGTTATCCACCATGGAAGAAAAGATATAATAACACGTGTTGGGATTTTTAACCCAGAGGGTTAGCTACCCAGGATAACCCAAGAAAATCAGTGCACCATCAAGGACTGTGTCTTATTTCTATTGTGATCCTTCAATCTTGTTCCCCAGGATGCCACCCACACCAGTCCACTAACACCCAGGTACCTACTTACTGCTAGGTGAACAGGACAGCAAGTTTAAGGAGATATTGTAACCCTATATAAGATAGAAGTTCAGAGAAGCCTGGTTAGAGATTGTGCAGGCAAGAAGTCAGCAAGAATGTAGTTGGGGGCAGCAATGAAGCTGACTAACTAGTCCCACAGTGTTGAGGAAGGTGTAAGTAAGAGAGAGAATCTCAAGAGGGCGCTGTGATGGATATATGTGGGGCAGCGGGCCTCCAGCAGCAACAGCCTGGTTGACCAGGTGAGCACCAGACGAGCCTGGCCCATGGCCGGGCTCAGAGAGTAGATATACTCTCGAAATTCTTTAAAGGTGTATCAAAGGCCAGGGGTATCATGGCCAGTTCCATCCAGAAGAGGCTATAAGAGGCATCTCATGCCCAATAGGGAAAGGTGTTCAGAGAGATGCTTGTGAGAAGAATGAACCAGGACGAGAAAGAATATAGTATATTCTCCATTATATCCAACCGGCTGAAAGCTATTATTTAATTTTTATTTAAAAAAATAGATACATCAGCAGTGTGGTGCTACCTTATTGTATATGATAGGTACACCGTGGGAACAAATTATTATTATTATAATCAAGGGGGAAGCGCTAAACCCAGAGGATTATACAGCGCCTGGGGGGGGATGTGGAAGGCATTCAGGCTTAATTCGGGGAACTGGAGCACAGTTCCAATTCCCTAAATCAAGAGCCCCTCACCAACATCAAGGAACCTTCCTTGAGGGGCCGTGGGAACAAAAAGATAGCTATGTTTGCCTGTCACATTCCATCAAGCAGGATGATGCTCGGATGAGGTACTGAAATAAGTCAGCTTGAGCTGGCTGATACACCGCTTACTGGTGGGGAAGCCAACCATCCTGAGACTGTGGTGAGGAACCATAAGTCTGGAGTGACCCAAAAGAAAACCCATCAGGGCTGCCTTCAGTGCCCGAGAGGGCTGTCATACCCAAGAACAAGGACCCTAAATTAAAGACCTTTACTTTTGATATACCTCTGATAAGTTGTGAGTTTTTCTACTCCTGGAGCCTGGCCATGGACCAGGCTCGTCTGGAGCCAAACACAAGAGTTTTATTATTATATACTATTATTATTATTATTATTATTTACAATGGAAGGCATGCAGAAGCAGGTATCATATTTCTTGTGCAGTATTTAATACTGAGCTGTCAGCAGTAAACTGGTGTGAACGGTGACCCACTCCTGTGGAGACATGTACAAATTAAGGCATTATATAAGGAAATATTTCACCGTGTGCGAGACTTGGGAGTAATAATGTCAGAAAATCTCACAGTCAAGGATCCAACAATGTTGTCATTCCCACCACAAGGAAACTAATAAACTAGATAACTCGTACTTTCAAGACAAGAGATGCTGAGCCAATGACGATATCTAAGTCATTTGTTCTCTCCAGGCTGGAATACTGCTGCATAATAACAGCTACCTTCAAGTCAGGTGAGATTGCTGAGCTGGAAAAAGTAAACAGAAGTTTCTCTGCCTGTATACCCTCAACATGTAAACTACTGGTGTCAGTAATGTCAGTGTCACATAGCCAGTATGAATACCATTAGTACTGTGTATGCAATATTCGCTCTTATAGTGAGACACTGTTACGGTTCTCAGTTGTCTGGTTGATCAGATCTTGAACCTCCAGGCAGCCTCTGGTCTGGACTAACCCACCAGAAATATCCTTCAAATGTGGCTTCTTTAACCCTCATAGTCAGCCAGATGCTACCCAGGGTAAAACATGCCCCTGTTGTCTTCAACTGTACATACAAGACAGTACCCACAGCTTGTGGGTGAGTTTACTCACAGCTTGTGGGTGAGTTTACTCACAGCTTGTGGGTGAGTTTACTCACAGCTTGTGGGTGAGTTTACCCACAGCTTGTGGGTGAGTTTACCCACAGCTTGTGGGTGAGTTTACCCACAGCTTGTGGGTGAGTTCACCCACAGCTTGTGGGTGAGTTTACTCACAGCTTGTGGGTGAGTTTACTCACAGCTTGTGGGTGAGTTCACCCACAGCTTGTGGGTGAGTTTACTCACAGCTTGTGGGTGAGTTTACTCACAGCTTGTGGGTGAGTTCACCCACAGCTTGTGGGTGAGTTTACTCACAGCTTGTGGGTGAGTTTACTCACAGCTTGTGGGTGAGTTTACCCACAGCTTGTAGGGGAGTTTACTCACAGCTTGTGGGTGAGTTTACTCACAGCTTGTGGGTGAGTTTACCCACAGCTTGTGGGTGAGTTTACCCACAGCTTGTGGGTGAGTTTACCCACAGCTTGTGGGTGAGTTCACCCACAGCTTGTGGGTGAGTTTACTCACAGCTTGTGGGTGAGTTTACTCACAGCTTGTGGGTGAGTTCACCCACAGCTTGTGGGTGAGTTTACTCACAGCTTGTGGGTGAGTTTACTCACAGCTTGTGTTGAGTTCACCCACAGCTTGTGGTGAGTTTACTCACAGCTTGTGGGTGAGTTTACTCACAGCTTGTGGGTGAGTTTACTCACAGCTTGTGGGTGAGTTTACCCACAGCTTGTGGGGGAGTTTACTCACAGCTTGTGGGTGAGTTTACCCACAGCTTGTGGGTATTACCATACAAGAGTCAACCCTGACCTCAGATGCAGTATGATCCCTATGGGTTTACCTCTCTCCATGAATTAAAAATAACCAAGCCTCACCCTCCCCCTCCTCTTCCGAGAGAAACATTAGTGTGACCCCATGCAGGACCATTGTCAAGCCACAACTGAGGCGAGAAAGTAGAGAAGGTCAGAACACACTAGGGAAGAGGTGAAGGGGCAAGAAGGGAATGTTAATGATGAATGATGATGAAGTTGACCACGGTGATGATGATTTATTATAATTATTGGAGGAGGAGGAGGAGGAGGAGGAGGAGGAGGAGGTGGAGGTGGAGGAGGAGGAGGAGGAGGAGGAGGAGGAGGAGGTGGAGGTGGAGGTGGAGGTGGTGGAGGTGGTGGAGGTGGTGGTGGTGGTGGTGGTGGTGGTGAATGAATGAATTTGCGGATGAGAAGAGACAGGCAAGGGCAAGGAGAAGGTGTTGCTGTGTGCTTCTCTAAAAGTGTTCATGCCCAGCACATTGATGTTGCCACCCCTACACATCTTGAAATGATGTTCTTCAAGCTCTGTATAAACACTAGTACCTCTGTACTAGCATGTGCAATGTACAGACCTCAGTGGCAACATAAACACTAGTACCTCTGTACTAGCATGTGCAATGTACAGACCTCAGTGGCAACATAAACACTAGTACCTCTGTACTAGCATGTGCAATGTACAGACCTCAGTGGCAACATGCAGACCCCATCAACTTCCTAATGGAAAATATTGACTCCCTTCTGCTACAACATAACTGTCAACATATCATAATTGTTGGTGACCTCAACCAGCACCTTATACAGAGGGACTTTGATGACCTTCTTGCAGTGTTTGACATGAGAAACTTTGTTGATTTCCCTACTCACATCTCTGGCTCCTCCCTTGACCCAGTAGTGAGTGATCTGGCAGAAGGCATAGTCACTTGTCAACCCCTCGGCTACGTTGGATCGTCTGACCACAAGGCTGTTTTTACCACACTTAAGATCCCAACAGAACGAGGTGAGGAGTCCACACGCACAACCTGGCTATGGGAAAGAGGTAATTGGCCAACCCTTTGCTCTGAGCTCGCCACCACCGATTGGAATGCTCTTCTCCAAGGGGATGTTGACAACCAAGTGAATGCTTTCACTGGACACATCCTTAAGCTACAACAAGAACACATTCCTCACCGGCAATATGTGACGAAGCCTACAGATCAGCCTTGGTTTGGCTTTCGTTGTAGAGAGGCTGCTACTGCTAAGTACAAAGCATGGCGAAGGTATAAGAAACATCCTACCACCTATAACAGGAACTTGCACAGGCAAGCCTGTAGGCATATGGGTGACGTTCAAAAGTGGGCCATTGCTAAATGGGAGGTGGACACTAAAAGAAAGCTAGCATCAGGCAGGGTAGGCTCCAAAACCTGGTGGTCCCTGGTCAAGGACAGACAAGGTTATCTGCCTGATGAACTTATTCCACCTCTAAATCGACAGGATGGGACCACCTCTACTAGTAGTCAAGAGAAGGCGGACCTATTTGCCGAACACTTTGCTACCAAAATGCAAGTTCCTGATCCAGCAAGGGACCCTCCTTGGCTAGCTGCAAGAACTGTGTCAAAACTGTCAGTGGTGACAATAATGCAGGAGGAGGTGCATTTCCTTCTTAAATCGCTTGACCAAGAAAAGGCTGTGGGCCCAGACAAGTTGAGCCCAAGATTGTTGAGAAGATGTGCAGACCAGCTAGCAGCACCTCTAACTCGCATCTTTCAGCACTGCCTAGTACAGTTGTAAATGGCCCTCTCTATGGAAAGAGGCAAATGTAGTCCCTGTTCACAAAAAGAAGAGCAGAGCAGAAATCAGCAACTACAGACCAGTGTCACTCCTGTCAATCACTGGTAAGATCCTTGATACAATAATCTCAAGACAAATGGCAGAGTTTTTTGACTACCACTCACTACTTTGTGATCGTCAATATGGCTTCAGGAAAGGTTACTCTGCTGCTGATCTGTTGTTAAACCTCTCCACTAAGTGGCACCAGTCGCTGGATGAATCCAAAGTCAGCTGTGTGGTAGCACTGGACATTGCTGGCGCTTTCGACCGGGTGTGGCACCAGGGCCTCTTAGCAAAACTTCAAGCACTGGGAATTGCAGGCTCTACGCTATGTCTCCTCAGTGATTACCTTCATGGTAGATCTCTAAGGGTAGTTCTCAATGGAACGGAATCAGCAAGACTCCTATTGGGGCAAGTGTTCCACAAGGAAGCGTGCTGGGACCATTGTTATGGAATGTCTACTTCAACGACCTTCTTCATCTCATCCCAGAATCCCATGCATATGCAGACGACTGTACACTGACATTCACTTATCCAAGAGAAGAAATGCCAGCTGCTCTAAGCTACATCAATCACCAGCTGAGAGCTATATCAGCTTGGGGAAATAGATGGCAAGTAACATTTGCACCTGAGGAAACGCAAATGATGATGATCTCTAGGCACCATGATGGTAATGCTGGTGCAGTAGTAAGGATGAATGGGAGGGTGTTGGCACCTGGAGAAGAAGTTGGTATCTTTGGGGTGAAATTTGACTCCAAACTAACCATGAAGAACCATGTTGTAAATCTTGCAAACAAGGCAGCCAGGAAGCTTACAGCACTTCGCCGTATCTCGCATCTGCTTGACAGTAGGGGTTGCAAGATCCTGTACGAGGCACAAGTACGCTCACACCTTGAGTATGCTCCACTTTCTTGGTTTGCCTGCCCCCCCCCCTCTCATCTGCGACTGCTTGACAAAGTAGAGAACAGAGCAAGACGTCTCATCTCTCGCCTGGACCCATCCTGGATAGATCTGTCATTTCAGCAGAGCCTTCAACATAGGAGGGATGTGGGTGGCCTTACTGTTATGTACAAGGCCAATACTGTCAAAATACCACACTTGGATCCACTTCGAGGACAGCGTGAAACAAGCTTCTATACCACAAGACGGGCAGCCAGCAACAACTTCACTCTGGCTGTGCCCTTCTCCAGAACATCACTCCATCTGAGATCATACATACCCAGGATGACTCGAGTATGGAACACATTCGTACAGCATAATGATGTCAACGAGATAAAGTCAGTTGATCAAATGAAAATGTTGGCCCACAGATGGCTCCAACTTCATCCTGTTCCCTACTTGTATGTCTCATAACAATAAAAATGCTTTCAAATGAGCTGATGTAGGTAACAGCTCTTAGCTTGCCAATAAAGTTAGGAATCCTTAACCTGTAAATAGCTGTCAATAAAGCTAGGGATCCTTAACCTTGTCAAACCTTGTGTAAAGAGAGAGAGAGAGAGAGAGAGAGAGAGAGAGAGAGAGAGAGAGAGAGAGAGAGAGAGAGAGAGAGAGAGAGAGAGAGAGAGAGAGAGAGAGAGAGAGAGAGATATCAGCGTTTCAGACTGGGAGATCTTGTCTCACCACGATTACTACCACCACTACTACTACTACCACCACTACTGCTACTACTACTACTACTACTACTACTACTACCACCCACGCGACCTGCCACCTGACTCCTGCCACTTGTCTTAGTTTTCTCTGTATTAGTACTGAAGAAGTCACTCGTGGCGAAACGTTGTCTTTAATAAATGTCCTGAACTGTACATAATGTATTTTTCCCACACTCATTTTCTTAAACTACAGTACAATATACACTGTCTTACTTTATTGTATTATCCTAGATAATTTACACATGTTAAACCATGTATAATAACTATACCTATGTGCACCTGTACCTAATAAACTTAGTTATTTTCCCACAAACGCCCATACATCTTAACTCTCTCGCTTAGAGTCAGTGAAACTAGAGAAACCAGTTTATCACACATCTAGTCAAACCTACAGCAGTGCATTTTACAACTAGTGCTGGAGAGAACCATGTAACAAGACAGCACTAACAGAGGTACTAACCAAGTCCAGAAACCCAAATATCCCAAGTGGTGGTTTAGAAAGACACGTAAGCAAACACTATAACATATTTATTAGAAAACGTTTCGGTCCCAGGACCGAAACGTTTTCTAATACATATGTTATAGTGTTTGCTTACGTGTCTTTCTAAACCAACTTGTCGGTATTTATTACCAAGGTTTATACCATCCCAAGTGGTAAATTCTCCTAATTTTTTGCCTGTTTGCTAACATTCTGGGCTTAATAACATATGAAATAAATTGGTTCCTCACAGAGGCAATGTTTGGAGCCTCACCAGAGATATTCCAGACAGTGAGATGCGAGTAAAAAAATGACGATGTTGTATAAACACGACAGTAAATGCTGTATATGGGAGGTGTACTGTACCGACAAATGGAGATTTAAGACACATACCTGGAGTTTACCTGGAGAGAGTTCCGGGGGTCAACGCCCCCGCGGCCCGGTCTGTGACCAGGCCTCCTTAGGTCAGTGTCCCAGGATGCGACCCACACCAGTCGACTAACACCCAGGTACCCATTTTACTGATGGGGAACATAGACAACAGGTGGAAAGAAACACGTCCAATGTTTCTACTCTGACGTCCAATGTTTTACTCTGGCTGGGAATCGAATCCAGGCCCTCACCGTGTGAAGCGAGAGCGTTAACCACCAGGCCACCAGAGCCCATCTGGGTATTTCTATTTGTAGACATTTCTCCCACCACTGGCTTTATCAGTACCGATATAATGTGAAGACTGTAGAAGTATATATACAAAAGATGAGGTAATCGGTCCCTCAGTCTTGGAGTTAGTGAAGATCACCGTGGTCTTGAAGACTGTGAAGCGCAGACAGGAAGATGGGTGCTTATATAGTGGCACCAACCACAAGACTGAGGGACTGATTACCTCATCTTTTGTATATATAGTTCTACTGTCTTCACATTATGTCCTTGAAATTGTATTGATAAAGATACTGGATGGTGAAACGTCTACAAATATTCAGATGTTGCACACGTGTCTAATTCTTCTTGACAGTAAATAAATCATAGTTAGAAATAAAACTATTTAACGAGCTCATTTTTGTACAGAACTGTCGCAATTATTAAAAGTTACCAGTAAAAATTAAAAAACCCCACACCATAAAAAACTAACCAACCCTAACATAAATCACACCCTAAAAAATCCCAAAAAAACCCGGTTAACATCAAAAATCACCACCATAAAAATCTAAACCCCAATAAAAATCAACAAAACACACCCATAAAAATCTACCAACCCGTAACAACAACATCACACACCATAAAAAAACTTTCCAAACCCCGTAACATTAACATCACCCCATCATAAAAAACAAAAAAACCATTTAAAATTAACATCACACATCATAAAAATCTACCAACCAGTAACATTAACACAAAACCAAAAAAAATCTTAAACCCAAACCCGTAAAATTTTAAAATCACAAAATCAAAAAAATAACCAACCGAAAAAAATTAAAAAATCACACATCAAAAAAATCTACCAAAAAACCCGTAAAAATTAACATCCCACATCATAAAAATCTACCAACCAGTAACATTAACATCACACATCATAAAAAAACTACCAACCAAATAACATTAACTTTACACATCATAAAAATCTTCCCCCAACCCCGTAACATTAAAATCACACATCCTAAAAATTTTTACCCAAACCCGAAACATTAACATCAAAACATCATTAAAAAAACCCACCAACCCCGTAACTCAAAAATCCAAAACACCAAAAAAAATCTACCCAAACCGTAACACAAATCACAAAAAACCTTTAAAAATCTGAGAAAAAGGGGGTTGAAAGACCAAAACTGTTATTAATTCCAAACCCAACCTGTACAACCCAAGTCAAACATTAATTTTAAAACGAGAAGAACCGGGGCCTCTCATACTGCTAGACTATCAATGACAAAAAATTCCCGGGACTAGGTTAGGGAAGGTTCGTCATGGAAAAAAGGACAAATGTTTTTTGCGGGGGGCTTAGTTTGATGAAAGACCCGCCCCCTTTTTAGTTTTTGGGCATTTTGGGCCGAGGCCTTCCGCTGGCTTAAAAGGTCCACCCCCTTTAAAAATTAAGGGCATTTAAAAACCAGGGCTGTCTTTTTTCGGAGGCTGTTTTGGGAAAAAAAACCCAACAGGCGAAAGTGGGCCAAAACTTAAAAACAACTGACAAATTTTAACGGTCAGTGTTCAAGGGGGCCCCCCCGACTGTTCAACATCCCCCCAAAATATAAAAGGGGGGATTGCCAACAGATCCCTGGCTGTCCTTTTAAAGGGAGTTTGGGCAAAAACCTAAAGCAGTACCCGACCGCGGGCTGTAGTTCCTACGTTGGTTTTTCGAAAAAAGCCCCCACTTAACAGCCTGGTTGAACAGACCCTGAACCCCACCACCAGGCCCCGGTCATGGACCGACCTCGGGGGGGTTGAAACCCCCCAAAAAACCCCCGAAAATAAAAACCCGGGTGGAGTGATAAACTCAGAATAAAAACTATAAAGGGATAACAGGAAAGTGAAAAATCCAACTTCGTAAATATAACACAAAGATTTTAACACAAAGATTTGTAGAAAACACAAAAAAATTTGTAGACACCAAGATTAAAAAAAAAAAAATAGTAGGGCACCCAAAAATTAAATAGAAAACAAAGATTTGTAGGAGAAAACAAAATTTAAATAGCACAAAGAAATTTGTTTGTAGACCACAAAGTTTTAGTAGAACCCCAAAAATTAATTTGAAAACAAAAAGAAATTTGTAAAAAGGGAAAAAAAATTAGTAGTAGACAAAAAAAATTTGTAGAAAAAAGATTAGAAATAGACAAAAAGATTAGTAGACAAAAAAAATTAAAATTTTTAGACAAAAAGAATTTGTAGAAACAAAAAAAATTAGAGTAGACCAAAAAAAAATTAGTAGAAGGCAAAAAAATTTTGTAGTAGGAAAAAAAAGATTTTGTAGGGCAAAAAGATTAGGGAGAAAACCAAAAAATTTTTGAATAGAAGACAAAAAGGGTTAAATAAAAGGGCAAAAAGATTAAATAGTAAGACAAAAAGATTAGTAGACAAAAAATTACAAATAGACCCAAAAAAATTAGTAGAAAGGGCAAAAAAAATTGTAGAAGGCAAAAAAAAATTTGTTTAAAACAAAAGGGTTTGTAGACAAAAAGATTAGTAGTAGACAAAAAGAATTTGTAGGGCAAAAAAATTAAAAATTTGACAAAAAGTTTTAAAATTTGACCAAAAAAAAGTATAGAAAGGGAAGATTAGTAACAAAAAGATTATAGACAAAAAAATTAGTAAGACAAAAAAGGGTTTTGGAGTAGCAAAAAAAATTAGTAGACAAAAAGAATTTGTAGACAAAAAATTAGAAAAAAATTAGTTTTAAAAAAAAAGATTAAAGACAAAAAAAGGGTTAGAAAACAAAAAGATTTGTAGTAGACACAAAACTTTAGTAGTAGACAAGATTAGAAATAGGGCAAAAAGATTAATTTGACAAAAAGATTGTAGTAGCACAAACTTTTGTAGTAGACAAGGGTTAAATAGTAACAAAAAAGATTAAAAAGAAAAAGAAATTTGTAGAAAAACAAAAAGATTGTAGACAAAAAAAATTTTTAGTAACACAAAAAATTAGTATTTTGACAAGAAAAAGTATTTGACAAAAAGAATTTGTAGAAAAAAGATTTTGTAGACAAAAAGAATTTGTAGACAAAAAATTAGTAGACAAAAAAATTAGTAGAAAACAAAAAATTAGTATTAAAAAACCCAAAAAAAATTTGACCAAAAAAAATTTTAATTAGACAAAAAATTAGTAGTAGACAAAAAAAATTTTGTAAAAAAAAAGATTAGTTTGACAAAAAGTTTTGTTGTTTGAACCCCAAAAAAAAATTTGTAGTACAAAAAATTAGACAAAAAGATTAGTAGTAACAAAAAAGAATTAGTAGTAGACAAAAAGATTAGTAGACAAAAAGATTTTGTAGTAGACAAAAAGATTAAATAGACAAAAAGATTATTTTGACAAAAAAAATTATTAAAAGAAAAAAGATTAGACAAAAAGATTAGTAGTAGACAAAAAAGGGTTAGACAAAAAGATTATAGGTAAACAAAAAATTGTAGTGAAAAAAAAGATTAGACAAAAAAATTTGTAGTAACAAAAAGAAATTTGTATTAACAAAAAAATTAGTAGTGGGCAAAAAGGGTTAGGGCAAAAAAATTAGTTTGTAGACAAAAAGAAATTTTTAGTAGACAAAAAAAATTAGGGAGACAAAAATTAGTAGTAGAAAAAAAGTTATAGACAAAAAGGGTTAGTAGAAACAAAAGATTAGACAAAAAAAATTGTAACAAAAAAAATTAGTAGTTAAAGAAAAGAATTTGTAAAAACAAAAAGATTAGTAGTAGAAAAAAAGATTAGAAGACAAAAAGGGTTAGTAAATAACAAAAAAATTTTGGACAAAAAAAATTTTGTAGACAAAAAGATTTAAAAAATTAGTAGACAAAAAAATTAGTAGTAGCCCAAAAAAATTTAAAAACAAAAAGATTAGTAAATAGACAAAAAGATTTGTAGTAGGGCAAAAAAATTGTAGACAAAAAGATTAGTATAGACAAAAAGATTAGTAGACAAAAAGATTAGACAAAAAGATAGTAAAAAAAAGATTAGTATAGACAAAAAGATTATAAAGACAAAAGATTATAAAGAAAAAAAATTTTAGTAGTAGACAAAAAGATTAGACAAAAAGATTAGTAGACAAAAAGATTAGTAGTAGACAAAAAGATTAGTAGAAACAAAAAGATTAGTAGTAGACAAAAAGATTAGTAGTAGACAAAAAGATTAGTAGAAAACAAAAAGATTAGTAGTAGACAAAAAGATTAGTAGTAACAAAAATTAGTAGAAGACAAAAAGATTAGTAGAAAACAAAAAGATTAGTAGTAGACAAAAAGATTAGTAGTAGACAAAAAGATTAGTAGAAGACAAAAAGATTAGTAGAAAACAAAAAGATTAGAAGACAAAAAAAGAAAAAAACCAAAAAAAAGGAGACAAAAAGATTAGTGTAACAAAAAATTAGTAGTAACAAAAAAATAGTAGTAAGACAAAAGATTAGTAAAGACAAAAAGTTAGTAGAAACAAAAATTAGTAGAAACAAAAGATTAGAAAAGGCAAAAGATGTAAAGACAAAAAGATTGGAAAACAAAAGATTGTAACAAAAAGATTAGTAGTAGACAAAAAGATTAGTAGAAGACAAAAAGATTAGTAGACAAAAAGATTAGTAGAAGACAAAAAGATTAGTAGACAAAAAGATTAGTAGACAAAAAGATTAGTAGAAAACAAAAAGATTAGTAGACAAAAATTTAGTAGACAAAAAGATTAGTAGACAAAAAGATTAGTAGACAAAAGATAAAGACAAAAAGTTAGTAACAAAAGATTAGTAAAAAAAGATAGTAACAAAAAGATATAGAAAAAAAATTAGTAGTAGACAAAAAATTAGAGTAGACAAAAAGTTTAGAAAAACAAAAAGTTTAGTAGTAGACAAAAGATTAGTAGTAGACAAAAAGATTAGTATAGACAAAAGATTATAGACAAAAAGATTAGAAGACAAAAAGATTAGAGACAAAAGATTGTAACAAAAGTTTAGTAACAAAAGATTAGTAGAAAACAAAAAGATTAGTGTAACAAAAAGATTAGTAGTAGCCCAAAAAATTGTAGAAACAAAAAATTAGTAGAGACAAAAAGATTAGTAGTAGACAAAAGATTAAAGACAAAAAGATTATGACAAAAGATTATAGACAAAAAGATTATTAACAAAAATTTAGTAGACAAAAAGATTAGTAGACAAAACATACCTTTTTAAAGTGAAACCCTTGAGTGGTGTATGGTACGGTCCTGAGCTGGATTGTTCACCACACAAATAACCCCGCACATAGAAGAGAGGAGCTAACAACGACTTTTTCGGTCCGACTTGGACTTTTTTACAAAGCACACGTTTCCATCCCATACACAGAAAAAAACCCAACACGGGCTTATCATTTGCGAACGTACCAGAATAAGCAGGGTATTCCCCTCGCCATAATACAGTATTTAATGAAGGTTCGGGGGAACCGACCTTTATAAATTAACACATGTGCAACTCTTGGGGAAATTTTTATTAGGAACGTTTCGCCACACATGACTTCACAGCCCTAAAAAGGAAAATTTTTTTAAGAACGGGGGAAATGAGGAAATCATCCCTAAACCCTTTGAGTCGATTGGTCAGCCCCAAAATTTTTTTTGAATAGAATCGGCATATGAGGGGGAGAAGCAGCTTTATACGTAGGCGGGGAAGGTGCAGCAGTCATAGGGGTGTCACAGGGTTTTAAAAGTGCTTCTCGCTCATATGCCATTCACTCAAGATTAATGGACTGACCACATCACTAAAGGGCGGGGGACTGTTTACCCACTCCCCTTTCTTCAAGATTTCCTTTTAGGGGACTGATGAACCACTGGTGGCAAAACGTTTCCTAATAAAGATACCCAAGAGGGTTTCACCTTCTAATGATCAAAACATGAAAAATGCAAGCAAAACCAACCACTCATAAGACGCCACCCCAGAGCCCCTTTGAGGCGGGGTAGATGGCAGACCAGAGGCCTAGCTTCTCCCTACGAGCCCCGTGAGGGCGGGGAATGTGGCTAGGCCTGGGGACACTTGGTCCCAAAGATGAGGAGGTACTTGTACCTCCTCCCATGGGAGACTTAAGTCTCGAGACACTCCCCAGATAGGGAGCCAAGGCCGGGTCACCACTACTTGGAAAAGACCCGGACCGGGAGAATACCGGCGAATAAAAAAAAAAAAAAAAAAAAAATCTCAACAGTCTTGCAGGGTCAGTGGACAATAATACGATATTCAATGGTGACAATTTCCATTTGCTCAGTTATGGAAAGTGAAAAACTAGAAAGGAACGTGTACTGTATACAAAACACAAGAGAAACACGCAGAACAATACGAACGTGTACCAGACTTGAGTACCAAGACAAATACATGAGTAGTTGTGAGTTGGAGTACACTAGCCTGGGCCAGTAAATGACTTGGACCTGCCTAGCACTGGCCAGTAGGCCTGCAGCAGTGCTGCTTCTTTCTTATGTTCTTGTGCCAGATGGTCCGACAAATTTCCACACGAGAGAAACATTGACAATGGTGGCGCTGTTCAAATTATGTGTTCTCTCGTCTTGAATACTATTTACTGTTAACGGTTCCGTTAAAGGAGACGGCAGGTGGGTGTGGAGAGGGTATGGTGCACAGTGGGCATGGTGCACAGTGGGCATGGTGCACAGTGGGCATGGTGCACAGTGGGCATGGTGCACGGTGGGCAAGATTTCTTGATATAAGGCACCTTTGTGTTGAGAAAGTCTACGGGATGGTAACCCGGGAGTGTGCAGATGCATTTATACTACTACGTACTGTGTGACCCCTACGGATTTAAAGCTTCCCATGAATAATAATAATAATATAATAATAATAATAATAATAATAATGTAATAAATAATTATAATGCGTCTGAAATCGACACAACGAAAACGAGCCTAGGCAAAGATATTAATTATTTCGGCCACTGTTAAGTCCATGTCAATAACATAACCCTGGCAGGCTAACCGCCTGGTCAACCAGGCTGTTGGGCTATCGGGGCCAGCTGGCCCTCAAAGCCATCACAATTCAGTGGACCAGAACTCTTGAGAACTTTACACCTGCACAACTTGCAGCTGTGTACCATACAATCATTATCGAGTATCAACATCAATACCGTTGACTATTGCATATTGGTGGCCAAGTCGATACCCCGATATCCATTGTCGATACTCTAATATCTGCTAGGACAGCAGGTCCCAGTGTGAGCCTAGCAGGCTGGACTTATACACAGGCAACACTGTACGGTGTTCACTAGCCTTATAATCTGGTACATCAGCAGGTGTAAGAAACATTACAAACGTCTCTATCTGTCTGATCAAAGATCGAACCCATGTCCAGCAGTTGTGAGTCGAATGCACTACCACTGAGCCAAGAGCCACTACCTTGCATTAATAGTAAACATTACTGACAAGTTGATAATGATACTGACTTGCAACACACTGGTACCTTTATTAAGGAAATGTTTCAATAACAATGATACCAGAATGTTGCCCATGTGTCTTATTCATCAGAAATAAAGTCCAGAATGGTGTTAACATACAACAACACAACGACTCCTATGAGAGGTTTCCAGGCCTTAGCTATGGCCAGACTTCCTTCAGTGTCTGTTAAACCCTT
Organism: Cherax quadricarinatus; assembly: GCF_026875155.1. Lineage (NCBI taxonomy): Eukaryota > Metazoa > Arthropoda > Malacostraca > Decapoda > Parastacidae > Cherax > Cherax quadricarinatus. The sequence continues at coordinate 1,693,094 of NC_069457.1, forward strand.
TAACAGTTATCTCCCTTTACTTGATCATTACCTTTTTACCCCCTGCCCTAACATTCCTTGAACACTGGCATTTTATGCTAAATGGCTTATTTATCATCAAATAAAGCGTAATTATGTCCATATTGTGACGTTCCTCCAGCCGAACCGTACACATGAAATGGAATGTAAGGGTTATGGGAGGGGAGTTCCTTGGTCCTTCATTAAGGACCCCAATGGAAATAAGTCAGTGTCTGACTTTTTTGTGTTATCCCAGGTTCTCTACACATATGCTGCTATGTATGATAATTCTATGTAACTGTATTTGTGTATACCTGAATAAACTTACTTGCTTACTAATTATGGGGAGACTGGTATTAGCTGAACTTTGGCTACGAGAGAACCTACCATCGAGGCCGAGCCTTACTCATGGATGGACAAACAGATGAGGTGGAGGGTTACATAGGAACTAGTGGAACAATGTCCCTTCGTCAGTATTTGCATTCCCCATTACAATAATTGTGTAATAAACAACTTTAATAACCCCCCTTATTATTACCCTCCCAATAACCCTATGCAGGTGGTATATACTGGTAATTCTGTATCACCTTGTAACTCTTACCAGCCTGATTATTATAATCAGAAAGAAGCGCTAAACCACAAGGGTTATACAGCTTACCAGCCTGATAAATTGTATGCTCTCATACACCTGTTATAATTTTTCCCGGAACTACAATGGTCTGATTAAGGTTATTACTACAATCAGAATTAAGCGCTGATTAAGGTTACTACAAACAGAATTAAGCGCTAAACCCACAAGGTTCAAACAGCAAGACATAAGCTACCATTCTCGTCCCCCCACGACAAGGTAATGTGGTAAGTGCTAGATGTTTTGGTACGGAGACCAATACTTGGAGAATAAGTGGCTATACCATGGCTTTGACAATTTACAACTAACCCACAATTAAGATTAGATCCTCTGAAAGATGTTTCGCTCTGTCTTCGACCGTTATCAAGTTAGGTAAGAGGACACAAGTGTCACTAATTCGACATTTTATTGTGGCAACGTTTCGCTCTCCAGGAAGTGCAAGGCACTTAACTAACACCTATATATACCCTCTGTGTCCATGTATTGTTTGTAACGGCTTGATAAAGTTCCTGGAGAGCGAAACGTCGCCACTATAAAATGTCGAATTAGTTGCACTTGTGTCCTCTTACCTAACATATTATCGGTAATTCTACCAACATTAATACACTTTATCAAGTTGTGGCTTGATAACGGTCCAAGAAGAAGTGAAACAGTGTGAAGTTTCCTCTGCAAATTCTGCGTTAGTGGTAAACACATAAAGAGAGGCCTGAGCTTGCTACCATCTGCAGCTCATAAGACTGCCATCCCCACGAGCCCCTTTGAGGCGGGGTAGATGGCAGACCAGAGGCCTAGCTTCTCTCTACGAGCCCCTTGAGGGCGGGGAATGTGGCTAGGCCTGGGGACACTTGGTCCCAAAGATGAGGGTGTACTTGTACCTCCTCCCATGGGAGACTTCAGTCTCGAGACACTCCCCAGATAGGGAGCCAAGGCCGGGTCACCACTACTTGGAAAAGACCCGGGCCGGGAGAATACCGGCGAATAAAAAAAAAAAAAAAAAAAAGAAAAGTGGCAAACACTAACAGTAATAACGAACTCCCTCACCTCTTGAAGTTGCCTCCGAATCGGTGGGGCAGTCACTGGCTTCGCTCGCAGACGGTAGGAACTGGATAACCAATTTGCTTTCTTCAGGACTCAGTTCACACACAGAGACAGTATTGTGCTGGACGGGTGAGTCCTGGCATGATAGAGGAAGCTGTGAGGCCCTGTGTGATACGAAGTGTTCATGGAAGTCTCTGGAAGTGAAGATTGCGAGGTAGAGGGACCCATGTGTGAGACTACTGAACACTGTTGGGAAGTGGGTGTCGCTGCCATATTGGGATCATTTCTTGTGTCGCCGTGGTTATAAGGCATTTCTGCTGGTTTTGGAAGGATCATCCTCTTGCCTGGGAACTTGTGGGGGTAGATAAGGCCGCCGGGATAGTTGGTGTTGTGTTGTGGGTAGTGTTGAGGAGGTCGCATGCAAAATGGGCGGCTTGTTGGTCGCGTGTGGTCGAGGATATCCTGGAACCTCTCAGGGTGGTGGTGCTGGATGTGTTTCCTCATGTTTGTGGTGTTGGTGTAGGCTCCCACGAAGGAGCACAAGCGGCAGATATAGTGGCAGTTGTCTACCATGCCGAAGTATCGCCACACGCGGGATGTCCGTCTTGTCAAGCTCCCCCCCATGTTCACTCCTCCAACACCACCCACTGCACCAACACTACCGCCCACTGCACCAACACCACCACCACCACCCACTGCACCAACACTACCACCCATCCCAGCACCGGCGACCTGGCCCACTCCAGCACCACCCACAACCTGGCCCATCCCAGCACCCAGGGCTGGACCACCTCCCATGTTAACAGAGTCCTGGGAGAGGGAGGTGTGGGTGTTTATACTCTGGTTATCCATAACTACACGTCACTTGAACACTTATGCAGCGAGGCAGGTGTGTGTGGCCACGTGATAACCTACACAACAGTTACCAACGCTTTCACGAAACTCTACCGACCATCCTTAGTACCTTCATTTTATTAAAAGGAATAACATGTTAAATTACTTTCATTCAACAAGTTAACAGTATTAAACTATAACTTTTCATTATTTATTAATTCAACATGCACATTGATTCGTCAGTATTATCAAGAGAATAGTGACCATAACACTAGGATAGTGATCCAGTGATTGTTTTTATATATCGTGTTTAATATGCCTTCGGTAAGACACGTTGTTTGACCACCTAACAGGTCACCTGACAGACCTGTGTCAGGAGACTTGTTTCCTGAACACTAACCGAGGCTTGACCAAGTTATGTTGAGTAAAGTTTGTCAAGAAACAGGACACAAGTGTTTCCTGACACTTGTCTTAGTTATATGATGGTAAGATTGGTCAGGAAACAGGACAAGTGTTTCCTGACACTGGTCTTAGTTATATGATGGTAAGATTGGTCAGGAAACAGTACAAGAGTTTCCTGACACTGGTCTTAGTTATATGATGGTAAGATTGGTCAGGAAACAGTACAAGAGTTTCCTGACACTGGTCTTAGTTATATGATGGTAAGATTGGTCAGGAAACAGTACAAGAGTTTCCTGACACTGGTCTTAGTTATATGATGGTAAGATTGGTCAGGAAACAGTACAAGTGTTTCCTGACGCTGGTCTTAGTTATATGATGGTAAGATTGGTCAGGAAACAGGACAAGTGTTTCCTGACACTGGTCTTAGTTATATGATGGTAAGATTGGTCAGGAAACAGTACAAGTGTTTCCTGACACTGGTCTTAGTTATATGATGGTAAGATTGGTCAGGAAACAGTACAAGTGTTTCCTGACACTGGTCTTAGTTATATGATGGTAAGATTGGTCAGGAAACAGTACAAGTGTTTCCTGACACTGGTCTTAGTTATATGATGGTAAGATTGGTCAGGAAACAGTACAAGTGTTTCCTGACACTGGTCTTAGTTATATGATGGTAAGATTGGTCAGGAAACAGTACAAGTGTTTCCTGACACTGGTCTTAGTTATATGATGGTAAGATTGGTCAGGAAACAGTACAAGTGTTTCCTGACACTGGTCTTAGTTATATGATGGTAAGATTGGTCAGGAAACAGTACAAGTGTTTCCTGACACTGGTCTTAGTTATATGATGTAAGATTGGTCAGGAAACAGTACAAGTGTTTCCTGACACTGGTCTTAGTTATATGATGGTAAGATTGGTCAGAAACAGCACAAGTGTTTCCTGACACTGGTCTTAGTTATATGATGGTAAGATGGTCAGGAAACAGTACAAGTGTTTCCTGACGCTGGTCTTAGTTATATGATGGTAAGATTGGTCAGGAAACAGCACAAGTGTTTCCTGACACTGGTCTTAGTTATATGATGGTAAGATTGGTCAGGAAACAGTACAAGTGTTTCCTGACACTGGTCTTAGTTATATGATGGTAAGATTGGTCAGGAAACAGTACAAGTGTTTCCTGACACTGGTCTTAGTTATATGATGGTAAGATTGGTCAGGAAACAGTACAAGTGTTTCCTGACGCTGGTCTTAGTTATATGATGGTAAGATTGGTCAGGAAACAGCACAAGTGTTTCCTGACACTGGTCTTAGTTATAATGATGGTAAGATTGGTCAGGAAACAGTACAAGTGTTTCCTGACACTGGTCTTAGTTATATGATGGTAAGATTGGTCAGGAAACAGTACAAGTGTTTCCTGACGCTGGTCTTAGTTATATGATGGTAAGATTGGTCAGGAAACAGTACAAGTGTTTCCTGACGCTGGTCTTAGTTATATGATGGTAAGATTGGTCAGGAAACAGTACAAGTGTTTCCTGACGCTGGTCTTAGTTATATGATGGTAAGATTGGTCAGGAAACAGTACAATGTTTCCTGACGCTGGTCTTAGTTATATGATGGTAAGATTGGTCAGGAAACAGTACAAGTGTTTCCTGACGCTGGTCTTAGTTATATGATGGTAAGTTTGGGTCAGGAAACAGTACAAGTGTTTCCTGACACGGGTCTTAGTTATATGATGGTAAGATTGGTCAGGAAACAGTACAAGTGTTTCCTGACACTGGTCTTAGTTATATGATGGTAAGATTGGTCAGGAAACATACAAGTGTTTCCTGACACTGGTCTTAGTTATATGATGGTAAGATTGGTCAGGAAACAGTACAAGTGTTTCCTGACACTGGTCTTAGTTATATGATGGTAAGATTGGTCAGGAAACAGTACAAGTGTTTCCTGACGCTGGTCTTAGTTATATGATGGTAAGATTGGTCAGGAAACAGTACAAGTGTTTCCTGACGCTGGTCTTAGTTATATGATGGTAAGATTGGTCAGGAAACAGTACAAGTGTTTCCTGACACTGGTCTTAGTTATATGATGGTAAGATTGGTCAGGAAACAGTACAAGTGTTTTCCTGACGCTGGTCTTAGTTATATGATGGTAAGATTGGTCAGGAAACAGTACAAGTGTTTCCTGACACTGGTCTTAGTTATATGATGGTAAGATTGGTCAGGAAACAGTACAAGTGTTTCCTGACACTGGTCTTAGTTATATGATGGTAAGATTGGTCAGGAAACAGTACAAGTGTTTCCTGACGCTGGTCTTAGTTATATGATGGTAAGATTGGTCAGGAAACAGTACAAGTGTTTCCTGACACTGGTCTTATTTTATATGATGGTAAGATTGGTCAGGAAACAGTACAAGTGTTTCCTGACACTGGTCTTAGTTATATGATGGTAAGATTGGTCAGGAAACAGTACAAGTGTTTCCTGACGCTGGTCTTAGTTATATGATGGTAAGATTGGTCAGGAAACAGTACAAGTGTTTCCTGACACTGGTCTTAGTTATATGATGGTAAGATTGGTCAGGAAACAGTACAAGTGTTTCCTGACGCTGGTCTTAGTTATATGATGGTAAGATTGGTCAGGAAACAGTACAAGTGTTTCCTGACGCTGGTCTTAGTTATATGATGGTAAGATTGGTCAGGAAACAGTACAAGTGTTTCCTGACACTGGTCTTAGTTATATGATGGTAAGATTGGTCAGGAAACAGTACAAGTGTTTCCTGACGCTGGTCTTAGTTATATGATGGTAAGATTGGTCAGGAAACAGTACAAGTGTTTCCTGACACTGGTCTTAGTTATATGATGGTAAGATTGGTCAGGAAACAGTACAAGTGTTTCCTGACGCTGGTCTTAGTTATATGATGGTAAGATTGGTCAGGAAACAGTACAAGTGTTTCCTGACACTGGTCTTAGTTATATGATGGTAAGATTGGTCAGGAAACAGTACAAGTTTTTTCCTGACACTGGTCTTAGTTATATGATGGTAAGATTGGTCAGGAAACAGTACAAGTGTTTCCTGACACTGGTCTTAGTTATATGATGGTAAGATTGGTCAGGAAACAAGTGTTTCCTGACGCTGGTCTTAGTTATATGATGACCCACAGCTGGAGCTTTAAGTCATCTGACCGAGACCTTCCACTGGCTTACCACTCAGCTTTAAAAATCATGGAATTAGATTCACTTGACCACTTCAGGATACAAATGTAGAGTTTCCTCCGTCCCTGTGGATTATTCAACGCAAGGACTTGTAAGCATGATTTTTCGTTAAACCCGCATGGGCCAGTCAGTGCTGAGTGGTGGAGGCTCGATCCTCCGTCCTTTAGACCTCAGTTCGTAAGCAGTCAGGCTATTATACTTAACTAGTGGATTCTTCTAAGATTATAACAGAAGGAGACAACAGGAGACAACTAGGTTCGATATAAAGGGGACAATAGCTCCAGTTCCTTACATCAAGAGCCCTTCAAGATCCTCACACATCTGTGACCCGTCTCCAGTTTTTCTACTCTGGCAGCCGGCCAGGAGCCAAGCCTCACTGCCTGCCTGGTCAACCAGGCTGTTCCTGCTGGCTTTAAGTTTGTTGCCAAGGAGAGCTGAACAACACTGCCTGGAGCATCCTCCAAGTCTGCTCCACATAAACATCCTGCACTTCCATATCCTGGATAATACCAAGAATATCCTAGATAATTCCAAGAATATCCTAGATAATTCCAAGAATATCCTTGATAATTCCAAGAATATCCTTGATAATACCAATAATATCCTGATAATACCAAGAATATCCTGATAATACCAAGAATATCCTGATAATACCAAGAATATCCTTAAAATACCAAGAATATCCTTGATAATGCCAAGAATATTCTTGATAATACCAAGAATATCCTTGATAATACCAAGAATATCCTGATAATACCAAGAATATCCTGATAATACCAAGAATATCCTGATAATACCAAGAATATCCTGATAATACCAAGAATATCCTGATAATACCAAGAATATCCTGATAATACCAAGAATATCCTTGATAATACCAAGAATATCCTTGATAATACCAAGAATATCCTTGATAATACCAAGAATATCCTGATAATACCAAGAATATCCTGATAATACCAAGAATATCCTGATAATACCAAGAATATCCTTGATAATTCCAAGAATATCCTTGATAATACCAAGAATATCCTTGATAATACCAAGAATATCCTTGATAATACCAAGAATATCCTTGATAATACCAAGAATATCCTGATAATACCAAGAATATCCTGATAATACCAATAATATCCTTGATAATTCCAAGAATATCCTGATAATACCAAGAATATCCTGATAATACCAAGAATATCCTTGATAATACCAAGAATATCCTTGATACCAAAAATATCCTTGATAATACCAAGAATATCCTTGATAATTCCAAGAATATCCTTGATAATACCAAGAATATCCTTGATAATACCAAGAATATCCTTGATAATACCAAGAATATCCTTGATAATTCCAAGAATATCCTTGATAATACCAAAAATATCCTTGATAATACCAAGATATACCTTGATAATACCAAGAATATCCTTGATAATTCCAAGAATATCCTTGATAATTCCAAGAATATCCTTGATAATACCAAGAATATCCTTGATAATACCAAGAATATCCTTGATAGTACAAGAATATCCTTGATAATACCAAGAATATCCTTGATAATACCAAGAATATCCTTGATAATACCAAGAATATTCTTAATAATACCAAGAATATCCTTGATAATACCAAGAATATCCTTGATAATACCAAGAATATTCTTGATAATACCAAGAATATTCTTGATAATACCAAGAATATTCTTGATAATACCAAGAATATCCTGGTAATACCAAGAATATTCTTGATAATACCAAGAATATCCTTGATAATTCCAAGAGTATCCTTGATAATACCAAGAATATCCTTGATAATACCAAGAATATCCTTGATAATACCAAGAATATCTTTGATAATTCCAAGAATATCCTGATAATACCAAGAATATTCTTGATAATACCAAGAATATCCTTGATAATACCAAGAATATTCTTGATAATACCAAGAATATTCTTGATAATACCAAGAATATCCTTGATAATACCAAGAATATCCTTTATAATACCAAGAATATCCTTGATAATACCAAGAATATCCTTGATAATACCAAGAATATCCTTGATAATACCAAGAATATCCTTGATAATACCAAGAATATCCTTGATAGTACAAGAATATCCTTGATAATACGAAGAATATCCTTGATAATACCAAGAATATCCTTGATAATACCAAGAATATCCTTGATAATACCAAGAATATTCTTGATAATACCAAGAATATCCTTGATAATACCAAGAATATTCTTGATAATACCAAGAATATCCTTGATAATACCAAGAATATCCTTGATAATACCAAGAATATCCTTGATAATACCAAGAATATTCTTGATAATACCAAGAATATCCTTGATAATAATAAGAATATCCTTGATAATACCAAGAATATCCTTGATAGTACCAAGAATATCCTTGATAATACCAAGAATATCCTTGATAATACCAAGAATAATCTTGATAATACCAAGAATATCCTTGATAATACCAAGAATATCCTTGATAATACCAAGAATATCCTTGATAATACCAAGAATATCCTTGATAATACCAAGAATATCCTTGATAATACCAAGAATATCCTTGATAGTTCAGCATTTAAGACCAATTTTGTAAATAATTACGAAGTACTTAACCTACAGGGCACACAGCACCCGGGTAATGGAAGCAAGCGGGTTTGATCCAAGGAAAGAGAGGGTATGATTGATTTTCTAAGTGTTGAAAGCAGTGTTACTCCTCTCAGTGAATAAGATGAATACACTGACTCACTAGTACTACACTTCACTAAGATTCACTATTCACTTAATGACACACATGAATACAGCACACGAGGCTACACTTGGGAACACATTCACTTGACCAAGTGTTTCACAACACCGGCGAGGTGTTGCTGCCAGCCACGGGTGTCTCAAGATGTCAGTGTCGGTGTGTTGCACGACCCTGCCACGGGTAGACTGCAACAACCATCGGACTCCTGCACGACGTGTCGTACGTCAGGAAGTGTGTGTGTGTGTGTGTGTGTGTGTTGCCGAGTTCGTGTGCGTGAGTGTGTGCGTACGAGGGCCGTGGTAGGGTGTGCTGGTCGGCACTACAGTAGGAGAGAGAGTGAGGCTGGTCCGCTGATACCCCCCAACTCTGATATCTGATATCGACCGATACTGAGCACGCCGCCTCCCAAGCCCCTCACCTGCCCACGGATTCGTCTTCGCCATTCCGAACACTGTACGCAGGTTAACTTGCGCCGCTTCTTACTTAATACATCCCAAAGTAATAATTCCAACAGTAATTAATATCCCGCTGTCAACTCTAGCAGCCAAGAATTATCAGTCAAAATAACTCAGAACTGTCCAGATACAGGAACCAATACCTACAAACTTTCATCAAAATTATTAGTAGTATTTGTAGTAGTAGTATTACTAGTTGTAGTAGAATTAGTAGGTGTAGTAGAAGGTGTAGTTGTAGTAGTAGAGGTGGTAGTAGTAGTAGTAGTAGTTGTAGTAGTAATACTATTTGCAGTGGTAGTACTAGTTGTAATACTAGTAGTAGTAGTTGTAGTTGTAGAGGTGGTAGTAGTAGTAGTAGTAGTTGTAGTAGTAATACTAGTTGTACTGGTAGTACTAGTTGTAATACTAGTAGTAGTTGTAGCAGTAGTTGTAGTAATACTAGTTGTAGTGGTACTAGTTGTAGTAGTGCTAGTTGTAATACTAGTTGTAGTAGTAGTAGTAATACTAGTAGTTGTAGTAGCAGTAGAAATTTATAAAACACAAGAGGAATTTGAGGTAATCATGTTTAATCTAAGGGTGAAGGTCGCTCCAACTGCTTGAATCAAGAGCCCTAGATGAGTATCAAGGGCACCTCCCCCTTGCTGAAGGAGGTTAGAGTAGTAGTTGCATGGGAAGCCTTGGTTAGTGACGAGCAAGCTGGTGGTCAAGAGGATGCCAAGTGCACTCAACCGAAAGGGCGGTATTCGTGCAATAAGTACTAAGGTCATAAGACGTAAGGGAGATGAGAAGGGGTGGGTGTAGAGTGGATGACATCTCGTGGACTGCTAATGATGCTGGTCCGGGTTGTCTGATAATATTGATAACGGTACTGATAACTACTCTGATAACTACTCTTAACAGTAGCGTCAATATTCCTTCTCTACTCCCCTCAAGGGATGTTCCTTGATGCTAGTGAGGGGCTCTTGATCTAGGGAATTGGATCTGTGCTCCAGTTCCCTGAATTGAGCCTTAATTCCTTCCATCCCCCCCCCCACACAAGCGTTGTATAATCCCTACGGGTTTAGTGTTCATGATAATACTAATACTCGCATACTTGGTAAGGCTGGTTAATTATTCGGGTTTAAAACCTATCGATTACACAAGGGTTATTAAGGATGCACGAACCTATTCACCATCAGCCAAGAACACTTCAGTACCTTTAAAACGGTTTAAATCCCCTGTGGGAAGTGGAAAGTAACACGACTTTCAACGGTGACAAGTTCCACCTGCTTAGATATGCAAAAAATGAACCCAACAGGAACACTGTATATAAATAAAGAGCAGCACTAAATATAATAAAAAAAAAAAGTGGAGGACCTGGGTATAATACTGTCAGTTCACTTTTCTTTCAGAGAACAGTACGGTACGTTGGTTTGCGTGCAGCCAGCAGCAACAGCCTGGTTGATCAGGCTCTGATCCACCAGGAGGCCTGGTCACAGACCGGGCCGCGGGGGCGTTGACCCCCGGAACTCTCTCCAGGTAAACTCCAGGTAAACGTCACTGGCACAGCGGTCAGGAAAGTAACAGGGAGAATAATGGCAACTTTGTAAATTAAACAAACAGTGCCACTGGTAATACTTTCTAAATTGCTTGTGCTCTCTCGCTTAGAGTATTGTTCAGTGTTGACAGCCCCGTGCAGGGCAAGATAGATATCATAGCTAAAACATATTCAAAGATCTTTTACGACCCGCACAGAGCAATAAAACACTGAAATTGCTGGGAATGTCTCATATGTAGAAACTGCTTAAGGGCGTAGTTATAAACTACTTGAGGGCGTAGTTATAAACTACTTGAGGGCGTAGTTATAATAAAGAGATATAAGAGACGTGCAAAATAAACCCAGATGAAAGGCAGGGGTTCCGTGGGCACAATAAGAGAACAATGTATCAACATTCGTGGTCTAAGACGTCTTAACATCTCGCCAGAAGATATCAGAAACACTGCTGGGAAAAGTGTAGAAGTCTTCAAGAAGAAATTATACAGGTCTCTCTCCCAGGTGCCAGATCAACCAGGCTGTGATGGATACGTGAACCAGCAGGCCGTCAACAGCAACAACCTGGTTGACCAGGCAAGCACCAGACAAGCCTGGTCCAGGGCCTGGTTGCGAGAGTAAGAAAACTCTGGAAACCCATCAAAAGAATACTGAGAGGAATATGTACCTCTCAGTGGGCAATATACAATAACATGATACGTATACTTAGAAAGGGTTTCGGGGTCAACGCCCCCGCGGCCCGGTCTGAGATCAGGCCTCGTGGTGGATCAGGGTCTGATCAACCAGGCAGTTACTGCTGGCCACACGCAAACTGATGTACGTACCACAGCCCGGCTGGTCAGGTACTGACTTTAGGTGCCTGTCCAGTGCCTTCTTGAAGACAGCCAGGGGTATATTGGTAATCCCCCTTATGTATGCTGGGAGGCAACTGAACAGTCTTGGGCCCCTGACACTTAGTGTGTTGTCTCCCAGTGTACTCGTGGCGCCACTGCTTTTCAATGGCAGAATGTTGCATCTTCTGCCGAGTCGTTTGCTGTCATAGGGAGTGATTTTCGTGTGCCGGTTTGGTACTATCCCTCCAGAATTTTCCAAGTGTATATTATCATGTATCTATCTCCCCTGTATTCCAGGGAATACAAATCAAGGGACTTCAACCGTTCCCAGTAATTTAGGTGCTTTATCGTACTTATGTGTGTAGCCACTAAGTTCCTTAGTACACTCTCATAAGCAATTTCGCCTCTTGAAGGTGGGGCACGTTAGTGTACAACATATCCATACCTAGCAGTACTGGATCCCAGTTTCGAAAAAGTTACACATCCATCCTATCATTTTTTCTAGCAGATGCGGTAGATACGTTATTGTGGGTCCATGAAGGTAGATTCTTGACATTATTAGCTCCCAGGTCTTTCACATTACTTTTTTTTGCTATTGTACTGTGCTGACAATTCCACTGTTTAATATAGAAAAGAAATGAGGGCCATTCAAACGAAGCACTAGGATACAGGCAGACCATGTGTGGCACTGAAGGTAAGCAACATGTTACAGAATTTAGGAATCAGTGACTTTACCATTAAGGAACACAATAGGCAAATGTAACCTAGGCCGGTGCACACTAATGTACTAGGATAAGAGAACCTTTAGCAGTAAACAATGATGGTACGTTTCAATCCACTGTGCATCAATAAAAGGGCACCTCTGGGTCCCACAATTAACTCAAACGAATAGTGTCAACACGCCATGGACCAAGACTACAAACATGGCTAGCAACAGAGTTTCAACCACAATGTATATAGAATGTGTCAAACTGCTGTGTTCCCACAATGTAACTACCATAAAGAATAGTGTAGCAACACTGCTGGTGTTCCCACAATGTAACTATCATACAGAATAGTGTAGCAACACTGCTGGTGTTCCCACAATGTAACTATCATATAGAACAGTGTAGCAACACTGCTGGTGTTCCCACATGTAACTATCATATAGAATAGTGTAGCAACACTGCTGGTGTTTCCCACAATGTAACTATCATATAGAATAGTGTAGCAACACTGCTGGTGTTCCCACAATGTAACTATCATATAGAATAGTGTAGCAACACTGCTGGTGTTCCCACAATGTAACTATCATATAGAATAGTGTAGCAACACTCCCTGGTGTTCCCACAATGTAACTATCATATAGAATAGTGTAGCAACACTGCTGGTGTTCCCACAATGTAACTATCATATAGAATAGTGTAGCAACACTGCTGGTGTTCCCACAATGTAACTATCATATAGAATAGTGTAGCAACACTGCTGGTGTTCCCACAATGTAACTATCATATAGAATAGTGTAGCAACACTGCTGGTGTTCCCACAGTGTAAACTATCATATAGAATAGTGTAGCAACACTGCTGGTGTTCCCACAATGTAACTATCATATAGAATAGTGTAGCAACACTGCTGGTGTTCCCACAATGTAACTATCATATAGAATAGTGTAGCAACACTGCTGGTGTTCCCACAATGTAACTATCATATAGAATAGTGTAGCAACACTGCTGGTGTTCCCACAATGTAACTATCATATAGAATAGTGTAGCAACACACTGCTGGTGTTCCCACAATGTAACTATCATATAGAATAGTGTAGCAACACTGCTGCTGGTGTTCCCACAATGTAACTATCATATAGAATAGTGTAGCAACACACTGCTGGTGTTCCCACAATGTAACTATCATATAGAATAGTGTAGCAACACACTGCTGGTGTTCCCACAATGTAACTATCATATAGAATAGTGTAGCAACACTGCTGGTGTTCCCACAATGTAACTATCATATAGAATAGTGTAGCAACACTGCTGGTGTTCCCACAATGTAACTATCATATAGAATAGTGTAGCAACACTGCTGGTGTTCCCACAATGTAACTATCATATAGAATAGTGTAGCAACACTGCTGGTGTTTCCACAATGTAACTATCAGAAGAAGTAGTGTAGCAACACTACTGGTGTTCCAACAGTGTAACCATCATATAAATTTGTGTAGCAACACTGCTGGTGTTCCCACAATGTAACTATCATATAGAATAGTGTAGCAACACACTGCTGGTGTTCCCACAATGTAACTATCATATAGAATAGTGTAGCAACACATGCTGGTGTTCCCACAATGTAACTATCATATAGAATAGTGTAGCAACACTGCTGGTGTTCCCACAATGTAACTATCATATAGAATAGTGTAGCAACACTGCTGGTGTTCCCACAATGTAACTATCATATAGAATAGTGTAGCAACACTGCTGGTGTTCCCACAATGTAACTATCATATAGAATAGTGTAGCAACACTGCTGGTGTTCCCACAATGTAACTATCATATAGAATAGTGTAGCAACACTGCTGGTGTTCCCACAATGTAACTATCATATAGAATAGTGTAGCAACACTGCTGGTGTTCCCACAATGTAACTATCAGAGAGAGTAGTGTAGCACAACACTGCTGGTTTTCCCCACAATGTAACTATCATATAGAATAGTGTAGCAACACACTGCTGGTGTTCCCACAATGTAACTATCATATAGAATAGTGTAGCAACACACTGCTGGTGTTCCCACAATGTAACTATCATATAGAATAGTGTAGCAACACTGCTGTGTGTTCCACAATGTAACTATCATATAGAATAGTGTAGCAACACTGCTGGTGTTCCCACAATGTAACTATCATATAGAATAGTGTAGCAACACTGCTGGTGTTCCCACAATGTAACTATCATATAGAATAGTGTAGCAACACTGCTGGTGTTCCCACAATGTAACTATCAGAGAGAGTAGTGTAGCAGCACTGCTGGTGTTCCCACAATGTAACTATCAGAGAGAGTAGTGTAGCAACACACTGCGGTTGTATTCAACTTCGTTAAATAAAGCAATCTTTGCAATCCTTGATACTACAATGCCAACTACGAAGTATTCAACATTGCTCATTAAAACTCAGATATATTCTAGGCTGTGATAGGAGGTACTCACTTGGCAGTATAGAAGCAACACACCGTTTTAAGTGTTCCTTAACTCGGTCACATCTCTTTGACACAATCATAAGGCACCTGACGCACTGTACCCTGGTCGGGGAAAGATCAGCGAAGCTTGCCCAGACTGTGTCCTTCGGTCGACCTCGTACAGTAGCACAACCACTGTTTAAGTTCGGTCGCTTTGACATACTCGGTGTGAATGTAACGTATACTTAGTCCTATAAATTTTTAAAATGCAAAACTCTGGAAAAAATCAGTGGAAAATTAAAAATTTGGTTCACATCAGTAATTTTAGCCTCGCCTAGGGATGTTCTGTAGACCGGAAGCGTTCACCTTATTACTGCTAAATGTGGTAATGTGTGTGTGTGTGTGTGTGTGTGTGTGTGTGTGTGTGTGTGTGTGTGTGTGTGTGTGTGTGTGTGTGTGTGTGTGTGTGTGTACTCACCTAATTGTGGTTACAGGAGTCGAGACTCAGCTCCTGGCCCAGCTTCTTCACTGGTCGTTACTAGATCCTCTCCCTGCTCCATGAGCTTTATCATACCTCGTCTTAAAGCTATGTATGGTTCCTGCCTCCACTACCTCACTTGCCAGACTATTCCACTTCCTGACAACTCTATAACTGAAGAAATACTTCCTAACGTCCCTGTGACTCATCTGAGTCTTCAACTTCCAATTGTGTCCACTTGTTTCTGTGTCCCATCTCTGGAACATCCTGTCTCTGTCCACCTTGTCTATTCCATGCAGTATTTTGTATGTTGTTATCATGTCTCCCCTAACCCTCCTGTCCTCCAGTGTCGTGTGTGTGTGTGTGTGTAGTGCCGAATAAGTAGAACTTGCGATTTTTGTTTAAAGAGCAACGCTCTTCTTGCCGAATAAGGCAAGTGAAAATTTGTGTATGCAGTAATTTTACAAAAATAATTTTAAACCCAATTAAAAAATATATATCATTGTGTTTGTTTATTATTAAATTATTGTAAACTTATCTAAAATATATTTAGTTGGATTAGGTTAAATTAAATTGCCCTTGTTATAATAAGGTCAGGTAAGTTTTCTAAAGTTCTTTTGGTACAAAATTATTAATGTTTACATTAACATAAATTAAAAAAATATATCTTTAAACGTATAAGAGAAAATTTTAGAAAGGACTTAATTTTAAGCGAGTTCTTGATAATTGACCAGTTTTACCTATTCTGCACGACACACACACACACTATATATATATATATATATATATATATATATATATATATATAATATATATATATATATATATATATATATATATATATATATATATATATATATATGTCGTGCCGAATATGTAAAACTGGTCAATTAGCAAGAACTCATTTAAAATTAAGTTCTTTCTGAAATTTTCTCTTATACGTTTAAAGATATATATTTTTTCATTAATGTTAATGTAAAAAAAATTTAATTTTGCAACAAAAGAATCTTAGAAAACTTACCTAACCTTATTATAACAAGAACAATTTATTTTAGCCTAACCCAACTAAATATATTTTAGATTTGTTTACAATAATTTAGTAATAAACAAACACAGTGAAATATATTTTTTTCGTTAGGTTCAGAATGATTTTGGCGAAATTATTGCATACACAAATTTTCACTTGTCCTATATGGCAAGATGAACGTTGCTATTTAAGCCAAGATCCCAAGTTCTGCCTATTCGGCACGACATATATATATAAATGAAAAACAACCACTGTGGAAAAAATAGTGGATTCCAAGCGTTTGTGATTTCTCATATTATCAAGGAACTGTATAAACAAAAGAGCAGCAAAAGTGTCAAGACCTGAGGGTCAACATCCGCGGGTGTCAAGACCTGAGGGTCAACATCCGCGGGTGTCAAGACCTGAGGGTCAACATCCGCGGGTGTCAAGACCTGAGGGTTCAACTATAACCGCGGGTGTCAAGACCTGAGGGTCAACATCCGCGGGTGTCAAGACCTGAGGGTCAACATCCGCGGGTGTCAAGACCTGAGGGTCAACATCCGCGGGTGTCAAGACCTGAGGGTCAACATCCGCGGGTGTCAAGACCTGAGGGTCAACATCCGCGGGTGTCAAGACCTGAGGGTCAACATCCGCGGGTGTCAAGACCTGAGGGTCAACATCCGCGGGTGTCAAGACCTGAGGGTCAACATCCGCGGGTGTCAAGACCTGAGGGTCAACATCCGCGGGTGTCAAGACCTGAGGGTCAACATCCGCGGGTGTCAAGACCTGAGGGTCAACATCCGCGGGTGTCAAGACCTGAGGGTCAACATCCGCGGGTGTCAAGACCTGAGGGTCAACATCCGCGGGTGTCAAGACCTGAGGGTCAACATCCGCGGGTGTCAAGACCTGAGGGTCAACATCCGCGGGTGTCAAGACCTGAGGGTCAACATCCGCGGGTGTCAAGACCTGAGGGTCAACATCTGCGGGTGTCAAGACCTGAGGGTCAACATCCGCGGGTGTCAAGACCTGAGGATCAACATCTGCGGGTGTCAAGACCTGAGGGTCAACATCCGCGGGTGTCAAGACCTGAGGGTCAACATCCGCGGGTGAGATGGTCTGGCACTTGTCAAACATAGCTTAAATTCTTCTCAAATTTTATTAATTATAAAATAATCTAACTTGTATAATCCTAAGCCAATATTCATAATAAAACCAAAAATATTTTTAATGAAGCTAGATTCAATCCCAGTTAAACCACACACTTGCTTCATACAACTTTCTCAAAATTTTGAATATCAGTTGGATGTTTAAATTTCTCGTATAAATAAACAAAGCAACAGACTTTTCTCCACTTTAATGTTATATTATTATTAAATATTAGCCGGTATTCTCCCGGCCCGGGCCTTTTCCAAGTGGTGGCCCGGCCTTGACTCCCTCTTTAGGGAGTGTCTGAGACCTAAGTCTCCCATGGGAGGAGGCACAAGTACCTCCTCATCTTTGGGACCAACTGTCTCCAGCCCTAGCCACAAGCTAGGCCTCTCTGGTCTGCCATCCCCACCACAAGGGGACAAATGGGAATGACAGTCTTATGAGGTAAAGGCTCGGGCTCGGGCACCTACCCTACCCTAGAAGGGCTGGGCATGGTATCGATCTTAATGTTATATTTATGTTGTTGTATTCTTAGTGCAAGATTTTTTTTTTCCAGTTTGACCGTAATAAATTTTATTACATTCTTTACAAGGAATCTTATGGACACACCAGTCAGCTTTTTTGGGGGGGATTTTTAATCAAAAGTTTTTTTTTTACTGTAACAAGTTTTTTAAATACAACTTTGATATTAAAATTCTTAAGTAGAGAAGGTATATCAAGAAAGTTCTCATAGTGAGGGAGGACCAACATTCTTGGTTGGATATGATCGTCTTGGTTTGAATTGTAAAAACTATATCTAGCAGTCTTAAAGGATTTATCATTTTACTTTTCCACAGTGGTTGTTTTGCATGTGTGTATGTATATGTGTGTGTAGATGAATGGTTCAGGGAACCGACACGTTGATAAATTAGACACAGGTGCAACTCTTGGGTATCTTTATTGAGGAAACGTTTCGCCACACAGTGGTTTCATCAGTCCATACGTAGGAGAAACTTGAAGAACAGGAGGAGAATGAGGTAATCAGTCCCTCAACCTTGAGTCGATGTGGTCAGTCTATCAATCTTGAATAGAATATGGCATCTTAATACTTGGGAATTCTTCGCTTGCCTAACCCTTGGGCACGACCTACTTCCACATTGGACAAATGTGACACCACCTACAACTGCTGCACCTCTCCTGCCTACGGTTTATAAGCTGCTTCTCCGCACATATGGCCACATCGACTCAAGGCTGAGGGACTGATTACCTCATTCTCCTCCTGTTCTTCAAGTTTCTCCTGTGTATGGACTGATGAAGCCACTGTGTGGCGAAACGTTTCATTAATAAAGATACCCAAGAGTTGCACATGTGTCTAATTTATCATAGTTGTGTGTGTGTGTGTGTGTGTGTGTGTGTGTGTGTGTCTATGCGCGTGCACAATCGCAATCTATACAAGATGCAAAACAAAGAATCTACCTGGACTACCTGCTCATTTCTGCAAAACTGCAAGCTTCTGAAGATGTGTTGACTGCAACACGAAAGGCCTAAAGTTATCTTTCATCTCCCCCCGTAGTTGCTTTACATATATTCACATACATCATTAATATGAGAGTAACAGTAGGTCCTGCCACTCGTAAGATGACAGGTAAATTTTTGTCTTATCAACACGTAAAATGACAGGTAAATTTTTCAAATTTCTAATTAAATACCGTAGATGTAGCTCTGAGATGTTGTTGTTTTACTCTCTATTGTATTTTCATCAATATATTTTATCTTTAAATAAAGTCTACATAGAATATAGAATACAGTGGACCCCCGGTTCGCGATGCTATCGGTATCCGATAAATCCAGTAACCGATGAATTATATCGCAGAAAATTTGCCTCGCTTCTCGATACAAAACCCGGTATGCGATGTGGTTCGTACGAGACGTGTCCATGTGTGGCCTGAACTGCCCCGTGTGTGCCAGTGTTTACAAGCCAGCCAGTGTGCGCGCATCTAAGGATACATTCGGTACATTCCATATTATCACTGTTTTTGGTGCCTGTTTTTGCAAAATAAGTCACCATGGGCCCCAAGAAAGCTCCCAGTGCCAACCTTTCGAGACCAAGGGTGCTAATGACTGTTGAAATGAAGAAAGAGATAATTGCAAAGTATGAAAGTGGAGTGCATGTGTCGGAGCTGGTCAGGTTGTATAGTAAACCCCAATCAACCATCTCTACTATAGTGAGCAAGAAAACGGCAATCAAGGAAGCTGTTCTTGCAAAAGGTGCAACTGTGATTACGAAACAGCGACCGCAAGTGTTAGAAAATGTTGAGAGACTGTTATTGGTGTGGATTAATGAAAAACAGATAGCAGGAGATAGCATCTCTCAAGCAATCATTTGTGAAAAGGCTAGGCAGTTGCATGACGATTTGGTAAAAAAAATTGCCAGCAACTACTGGTGATGTGAGTGAATTTAAGGCCAGCAAAGGTTGGTTTGAAAGATTTAAGAATCGTGGTGGTATACATAGTGTGATTAGGCATGGTGAGGCTGCCAGTTATGTTGTGCGACAGAGGTCCAGTGACTCTCAAGCTGGTCCTAGTGGCATTAAAAGAAGAAGGGAAGTAACCCCGGAAAAGGACTTGCTACCTCAAGTCCTAATGGAGGGGGATTCCCCTTCTAAATGCTAACACCATCCACACTCTCCCCTCCTCCCATCCCATCAATCATCACCAGATCTTCATTAAAGGTAAGTGTCAATTATTCTTTCGTTATTTATTATTTATTGTTATTGTTGTTATTGTAATTACTATTCTATTGCATTAAACTTAATATTTCATGTGGCAAAAGTTTTTTTTTCCATACTTTTGGGTGTCTTGCACGGATTAATTTGATTTCCATTATTTCTTATGGGGAAAATTGATTCGCTTTCCGATATTTTTGGTTTACGATGAGTTCTCAGGAACGGATTAGTATCGTGAACCGAGGGTCCACTGTATAGGGGGCGGTAGGAGAAGACAATATTCAAACAGCTCCGGGGAGAACCTTGAGTTTTCCCTCAAGTGAGTTTCTCTCTTCTCTGAGGATGAGGGTCCCCAGCACAGTTCCAGCTCTGAGGATGAGGGTCCCCAGCACAGTTCCAGCTCTGAGGATGAGGGTCCCAGCACAGTTCCAGCTCTGAGGATGAGGGTCCCCAGCACAGTTCCAGCTCTGAGGATGAGGGTCCCCAGCACAGTTCCAGCTCTGAGGACGAGGGTCCCCAGCACAGTTCCAGCTCTGAGGGTGAGGGTCCCCAGCACAGTTCCAGCTCTGAGGGTGAGGGTCCCCAGCACAGTTCCAGCTCTGAGGGTGAGGGTCCCCAGCACAGTTCCAGCTCTGAGGATGAGGGTCCCTAGCACAGTTCCAGCTCTGAGGACGAGGGTCCCCAGCACAGTTCCAGCTGTGAGGATGAGGGTCCCTAGCACAGTTCCAGCTCTGAGGAAGAGGATCCCCAGCACAGTTCCAGCTGTGAGGATGAGGGTCCCCAGCACAGTTCCAGCTGTGAGGATGAGGGTCCCTAGCACAGTTCCAGCTCTGAGGATGAGGGTCCCTAGCACAGTTCCAGCTCTGAGGATGAGGGTCCCTAGCACAGTTCCAGCTCTGAGGGTGAGGGTCCCTAGCACAGTTCCAGCTGTGAGGACGAGGGTCCCCAGCACAGTTCCAGCTGTGAGGATGAGGGTCCCTAGCACAGTTCCAGCTCTGAGGATGAGGGTCCCCAGTACAGTTCCAGCTCTGAGGGTGAGGGTCCCTAGCACAGTTCCAGCTCTGAGGATGAGGGGTCCCCAGCACAGTTCCAGCTGTGAGGATGAGGGTCCCTAGCACAGTTCCAGCTCTGAGGATGAGGGTCCCCAGCACAGTTCCAGCTCTGAGGATGAGAGTCCCTAGCACAGTTCCAGCTCTGAGGATGAGGGGTCCCTAGCACAGTTCCAGCTCTGAGGATGAGGGTCCCTAGCACAGTTCCAGCTCTGAGGATGAGGGTCCCTAGCACAGTTCCAGCTCTGAGGATGAGGGTCCCCAGCACAGTTCCAGCTCTGAGGATGAGGGTCCCTAGCACAGTTCCAGCTCTGAGGATGAGGGTCCCCAGCACAGTTCCAGCTCTTAGGATGAGGGTCCCAGCATAGTTCCAGCTCTGAGGATGAGGGTTCCCCAGCATAGTTCCAGCTCTGAGGATGAGGGTTCCCTAGCACAGTTCCAGCTCTGAGGATGAGGGTCCCCAGGACAGTTTCAGCTCTGAGGATGAGGGTCCCCAGCACAGTTCCAGCTCTGAGGATGAGGGTCCCCAGCACAATTCCAGCTCTGAGGATGAGGGTCACTAGCACAGTTCCAGCTCTGAGGATGAGGGTCCCCAGCACAGTTCCAGCTCTGAGGATGAGGGTCCCCAGCACAGTTCCAGCTCTGAGGATGAGGGTCCCCAGCACAATTCCAGCTCTGAGGATGAGGGTCCCCAGCACAGTTCCAGCTCTGAGGATGAGGGTCCCTAGCACAGTTCCAGCTCTGAGGATGAGGGTCCCCAGCACAGTTCCAGCTCTGAGGATGAGGGTCCCTAGGACAGTTCCAGCTCTGAGGATGAGAGTCCCCAGCACAGTTCCAGCTCTGAGGATGAGGGTCCCTAGCACAGTTCCAGCTCTGAGGATGAGGGTCCCCAGCACAGTTCCAGCTCTGAGGATGAGGGTCCCCAGCACAGTTCCAGCTCTGAGGATGAGGGGTCCCTAGCACAGTTCCAGCTCTGAGGATGAGGGTCCCTAGCAAAGTTCCAGCTCTGAGGATGAGGGTCCCCACCACAGTTCCAGAGGAGGTACCTCCTTTACTTTTGATATACCTTTGAAGAATTTCGAGAGTATACCTACTCTCTGAGCCCGGCCATGGGCCAGGCTCGTCTGGTGCTTGCCTGGTCAACCAGGCTGTTGTTTCTGGAGGCCCACTGCCCCACATATCCATCACAGCCTGGTTGATCTGGCACATGGTGAAGATACTTCTCTAGCTTCCTCTTGAAGACTTCTACACTTGTTCCAGCAGTGTTTCTGATATCTTGAAGACTTCTACACTTGTTCCACCAGTGTTTCTGATATCTTGAAGACTTCTACACTTGTTCCAGCAGTGTTTCTGATATCTTGAAGACTTCTACACTTGTTCCAGCAGTGTTTCTGATATCTTGAAGACTTCTACACTTGTTCCAGCAGTGTTTCTGATATCTTGAAGACTTCTACACTTGTTCCAGCAGTGTTTCTGATATCTTGAAGATTTCTACACTTGTTCCAGCAGTGTTTCTGATATCTTGAAGACTTCTACACTTGTTCCAGTAGTGTTTCTGATATCTTGAAGACTTCTACACTTGTTCCAGTAGTGTTTCTGATATCTTGAAGACTTCTACACTTGTTCCAGCAGTGTTTCTGATATCTTGAAGACTTCTACACTTGTTCCAGCAGTGTTTCTAATATCTTGAAGACTTCTACACTTGTTTCAGCAGTGTTTCTGATATCTTGAAGACTTCTACACTTGTTCCAGCAGTGTTTCTGATATCTTGAAGACTTCTACACTTGTTCCAGTAGTGTTTCTGATATCTTGAAGACTTCTACACTTGTTCCAGCAGTGTTTCTGATATCTTGAAGACTTCTACACTTGTTCCACCAGTGTTTCTGATATCTTGAAGACTTCTACACTTGTTCCACCAGTGTTTCTGATATCTTGAAGACTTCTACACTTGTTCCAGCAGTGTTTCTGATATCTTGAAGACTTCTACACTTGTTCCAGCAGTGTTTCTGATATCTTGAAGACTTCTACACTTGTTCCACCAGTGTTTCTGATATCTTGAAGACTTCTACACTTGTTCCAGCAGTGTTTCTGATATCTTGAAGACTTCTACACTTGTTCCAGCAGTGTTTCTAATATCTTGAAGACTTCTACACTTGTTCCAGCAGTGTTTCTGATATCTTGAAGACTTCTACACTTGTTCCAGCAGTGTTTCTGATATCTTGAAGACTTCTACACTTGTTCCAGCAGTGTTTCTGATATCTTGAAGACTTCTACACTTGTTCCAGCAGTGTTTCTGATATCTTGAAGACTTCTACACTTGTTCCAGCAGTGTTTCTGATATCTTGAAGACTTCTACACTTGTTCCACCAGTGTTTCTGATATCTTGAAGACTTCTACACTTGTTCCAGCAGTGTTTCTGATATCTTCTGGTAAGATGTTGAAAAGTCTGGGACCCCGGATGTTGATACAGTGTTCCCTTATTGTGCCCACCGCACCCCTGCTCCTCACTGGGTTTATTTTACACTTCCTGCCATATCTCTCACTCCAGTATGTTGTTATGGCAGTGTGCAGATTTGGGACCAGGTCCTCCAGTACCTTCCAGGTATATATTATCATGTACCTCTCTCTCCTCCGCTCCAGTGAGTACATGTTCAAGACTTGTAGTACACGTATATTTATGTACTTCTTATGCCTGTAATATTCCCTGTCCAAACTAGGACTGGTCTGAGACCAGCCCTGGGGAAGATAATACCCAGAAACACTTTCCAACCTAAGAGGACTGGTCTGAGACCAGCCCTGGGGAAAATAATACCCTGAAACACTTTCTAACCTAAGAGGACTGGTCTGAGACCAGCCCTGGGGAAGATAATACCCAGAAACACAAACACTTTCCAATCTAGATGGACTGGTCTGAGACCAGCCCTGGGGAAGATAATACCCAGAAACACAAACACTTTCCAATCTAGATGGACTGGTCTGAGACCAGCCCTGGGGAAGATAATACCCAAAAACACTTTCCAACCTAAGAGGACTGGTCTGAGACCAGCCCTGGGGAAGATAATACCCAGAAACACTTTCCAACCTAGGTGGACTGGTCTGAGACCAGCCCTGGGGAAGATAATACCCAGAAACACTAACACTTTCCAACCTAAGAGGACTGGTCTGAGACCAGCCCTGGGGAAGATAATACCCAGAAATACAAACACTTTCCAACCTAGGTGGACTGGTCTGAGACCAGCCCTGGGGAAGATAATACCCAGAAACACTAACACTTTCCAACCTAGGAGGACTGGTCTGAGACCAGCCCTGGGGAAGATAATACCCAGAAACACTTTCCAACCTAGGTGGACTGGTCTGAGACCAGCCCTGGGGAAGATAATACCCAGAAACACTTTCCAACCTAGGAGGATTGGTCTGAGACCCAGCCCTGGGGAAGATAATACCCAGAAACACTTTCCAACCTAGGTGGACTGGTCTGAGACCAGCCCTGGGGAAGATAATACCCAGAAACACTTTCCAACCTAGGAGGATTGGTCTGAGACCCAGCCCTGGGGAAGATAATACCCAGAAACACTTTCCAACCTAGGTGGACTGGTCTGAGACCAGCCCTGGGGAAGATAATACCCAGAAACACTTTCCAACCTAGGTGGACTGGTCTGAGACCAGCCCTGGGGAAGATAATACCTAATCAGTCCCTGATCCACCGGGTGGCCTGGTCATGGACAGGTCCGCAGGGGCGTTGACCCCCAGAATACCCTCCAGATAGGTTACCATTCACGTGGCAGCACCTCAATGTCTAAACGTATGTAAGACATGGGGAAGAAATCCCATCTAAGTGACTTTGACCGTGAAATGATTGTTGGTGACAGACGGAGTAGTTTGAGTACCTCATAAGCTGAACATTAAAATGGTATAAAATACCGACAGGTTGTTAGGTAAGACACATATGCAACAATTAGGTATCTTTATTTCGAAACGTTTTGCCTACACAGTAGGCTTCTTCAGTCAAGTACAGAAAAGTTGATAGAAGCAGAAGATACTTGATAATAAAGATACCTAACTGTTGCATATGTGTCTTACCTAACAACCTGTCGGTATTTTATACCATTTTAATGTTCAATCTGTCAGACACTGGAACACAAGGGTATCTTGGTACAGACCTACAATCAACTTCGACAACTTCCACTAGTGAGAGCGGCTGGATTTGAGAGATACCTGACCTCTCAACATCTGAGTTCTTACCTCTCCTAGTGACCTACGTCTCACCTCTTGGCGCTATAAAAAGCTCCATCCTGTCACTTCATCTCCATATTGTTTCAGACTATGGAACAACACTCTTCTCCAGACTGAGGGACTGACCACCTCAAAACTTTAAGGGTGATGGACTGATTACATCGTCTTCAAGTCTCTTCTGCTTCTATCAACTTTTCTGTACTCGACTGAAGAAGCCTACTGTGTAGGCAAAACGTTTCGAAATAAAGATACCTAACTGTTGCATATGTGTCTTACCTAACAACCTCATAAGCTGCTGATCTGGAGTTTAGAGAATGCTGTGAAGAATGCAAAACACGAAATAAGCGGCAGTTCTGCTGGCGGAAACGCCTAGTTAATGAGAGAAGTCAGAGGAGAATGGCCAGACTAGTTCAAGTTACACAAATAACCCGCACATAAAAGAGAGAAGCTTACGACGACGTTTCGGTCCGACTTGGACCATTGACAAAGTCACGGACCGAAACGTCGTCGTAAGCTTCTCTCTTTTATGTGCGGGTTATTTGTGTATCGTTCCAGTCACGGTATTGTGCCTTTATTTGTTATTTAGTTCAAGTTGTCAGGAAGGTGACAGGTGTTACAACAGTGATATGCAGGAGAGCATCTCTGAACACACAACACATTGAACCTTGAAGTGGATGGGTTACAGCAGCAGAACACAGGGTTCCACTCCTGTCAGCTAAGAGCAGGAAACTGAAACTACACCAGGCACAGGGTCACCAAAACTTGACAGTTAAGACTGAAATATCACCACGAATCTAACGAATCACGATTTTTGCTGCAACACGCAAATACAAGCATCAGACTTTAGCGTAAAGCTTTGGGATGCTATGGAACGGGAGATTTGCAGCATTAATATGGAACCAACAATTCTGCAGCAACTGTATGATACTGTAATATGAACCAGGATCTCAAGGAAATGTTTCCAGCACCTTGATGAACCATACCACCCAAAATTTAAGTTGTTATGGGGCCACAGGAAGGCCTTACCCAGTACTATAAGGCTGTACCTAATAAAGTGGCCACGTAATGTATATTAAACCAGTTTATCTATTAAACTAGCATCATATCTATTAAACCAATTAAGCCCATATTTTATTAAACCAGTTTATATTTTAAACAGTATCTTAACTATTAAATCGCTTCTTAAGCCAGTTTTTTATCTAGTAAGCCAGTTTGTTATCTATTAAGCCAGTAGACAATGGCTTGGTGAAAAAGGTTGTTAGGAGTATTTTAATCAGTGATTACTAGTGTAGTTATCAGTGTGGTACTCGACTGATATTGTAATGATGAAGTATACTGATAACTGTGTGTGTCTGCGCCGCCCTGACTGTGGTCCGGTCATTAGTTGCCCCCCCCCCATCCCCCCATCTTAAAAATGGTTATAACTGACCATAATTTTTAGAGGGGTGAACCGTTAAGCCACCGGAAGGCCTCGGTCAGATGACCAAAAGCACCAACGGCGGGTCATCATCTAAGACCCGTGTCAGGAAACACTTGTCCTGTTTCCTGACAAACCTTAACTAACTTAACCTAACCTAACTTTTAAAATACCTTTATAAACCCATCTACGTCGCCCTCCCCAATTTACTAAACCCTTATTCTGTCATTCTTTCATTTTCTCTCTCTCTCTCTCTCTCTCTCTCTTTTCTCTCTCTCTCTCTCTCTCTCTCTCTCTCTCTCTCTCTCTCTCTCTCTTTCTCTAGAAATAATGAAGATATTATGTGACGATGTGTAAATTATTGCTGAAATCAATAGTCAATAATAGATGTCCACAAAGTGCCAGATCAACCAGGCTGTGATAGAAAGTGGACCAGCGGGCCGCTAGCAGCAACAACCTGGTTGACCAGGCAAGCACTAGACAAGCCTGGTCCAGGGCTGCGAGAGTAGAAAACCCACAAAAAATACATCAAACAGGGGCTGATACCAATAACCCTTTCAGACCCATGGATGTACGTTACTAATACCCACTCGATACCATACCTGTGGTATACAGTACCCATAGTGCCCCTGCCTTTTACTGCGTCTATTTTATGCCTTTGATTTACCTTTAATGACTTTCGAGTCCTTCTACTCCCGGAGCCCGGCCATGAGCCAGGCTCGTCTGGTGCTAGCCTGGTCAACCAGGTTGTTGCTCCTGGTGGTCCTGGGCCAGGCTTGTCTGGTCAACTAGGGTGTCCCTGTTGATAGCCCACAGCCCCACATATCCATCACAGCCTGGTTGATCTGGCACCTGGTGAAGATACTTGTCCAGCTTTCTCTGGAAGACTTCTACACTTGTTCCAGCAGTGTTTCTGATATCTTGAAGACTTCTACACTTGTTCCAGCAGTGTTTCTGATATCTTGAAGACTTCTACACTTGCTCCAGTAGTGTTTCTGATATCTTGAAGACTTCTACACTTGTTCCAGCAGTGTTTCTGATATCTTGAAGACTTCTACACTTGTTCCAGCAGTGTTTCTGATATCTTGAAGACTTCTACACTTGTTCCAGCAGTGTTTCTGATATCTTGAAGACTTCTACACTTGTTCCAGCAGTGTTTCTGATATCTTGAAGACTTCTACACTTGTTCCAGCAGTGTTTCTGATATCTTGAAGACTTCTACACTTGTTCCAGCAGTGTTTCTGATATCTTGAAGACTTCTACACTTGTTCCAGCCAGTGTTTCTGATATCTTGAAGACTTCTACACTTGTTCCAGTAGTGTTTCTGATATCTTGAAGACTTCTACACTTGTTCCAGCAGTGTTTCTGATATCTTGAAGACTTCTACACTTGTTCCAGTAGTGTTTCTGATATCTTGAAGACTTCTACACTTGTTCCAGCAGTGTTTCCGATATCTTGAAGACTTCTACACTTGTTCCACCAGTGTTTCTGATATCTTGAAGACTTCTACACTTGTTCCAGCAGTGTTTCTGATATCTTGAAGACTTCTACACTTGTTCCAGCAGTGTTTCTGATATCTTGAAGACTTCTACACTTGTTCCAGCAGTGTTTCTGATATCTTGAAGACTTCTACACTTGTTCCAGCAGTGTTTCTGATATCTTGAAGACTTCTACACTTGTTCCACCAGTGTTTCTGATATCTTGAAGACTTCTACACTTGTTCCAGCAGTGTTTCTGATATCTTGAAGACTTCTACACTTGTTCCAGCAGTGTTTCTGATATCTTGAAGACTTCTACACTTGTTCCACAGTGTTTCTGATATCTTGAAGACTTCTACACTTGTTCCACCAGTGTTTCTGATATCTTGAAGACTTCTACACTTGTTCCAGTAGTGTTTCTGATATCTTGAAGACTTCTACACTTGTTCCAGCAGTGTTTCTGATATCTTGAAGACTTCTACACTTGCTCCAGTAGTGTTTCTGATATCTTGAAGACTTCTACACTTGTTCCAGCATTGTTTCTGATATCTTGAAGACTTCTACACTTGTTCCAGCAGTGTTTCTGATATCTTGAAGACTTCTACACTTGTTCCAGCAGTGTTTCTGATATCTTGAAGACTTCTACACTTGTTCCAGCAGTGTTTCTGATATCTTGAAGACTTCTACACTTGTTCCAGCAGTGTTTCTGATATCTTGAAGACTTCTACACTTGTTCCAGCAGTGTTTCTGATATCTTGAAGACTTCTACACTTGTTCCACCAGTGTTTCTGATATCTTGAAGACTTCTACACTTGTTCCACCAGTGTTTCTGATATCTTGAAGACTTCTACACTTGTTCCAGCAGTGTTTCTGATATCTTGAAGACTTCTACACTTGTTCCAGCAGTGTTTCTAATATCTTGAAGACTTCTACACTTGTTCCAGCAGTGTTTCTGATATCTTGAAGACTTCTACACTTGTTCCAGCAGTGTTTCTGATATCTTGAAGACTTCTACACTTGTTCCAGCAGTGTTTTGATATCTTGAAGACTTCTACACTTGTTCCAGCAGTGTTTTTGATATCTTGAAGACTTCTACACTTGTTCCAGCAGTGTTTCTGATATCTTGAAGACTTCTACACTTGTTCCAGCAGTGTTTCTGATATCTTGAAGACTTCTACACTTGTTCCAGCAGTGTTTCTGATATCTTGAAGACTTCTACACTTGTTCCAGCAGTGTTTCTGATATCTTGAAGACTTCTACACTTGTTCCAGCAGTGTTTCTGATATCTTGAAGACTTCTACACTTGTTCCACAGTGTTTCTGATATCTTGAAGACTTCTACACTTGTTCCACCAGTGTTTTTGATATCTTGAAGACTTCTACACTTGTTCCAGCAGTGTTTCTGATATCTTGAAGACTTCTACACTTGTTCCAGCAGTGTTTCTGATATCTTGAAGACTTCTACACTTGTTCCACAGTGTTTCTGATATCTTGAAGACTTCTACACTTGTTCCAGCAGTGTTTCTGATATCTTGAAGACTTCTACACTTGTTCCAGCAGTGTTTCTGATATCTTGAAGACTTCTACACTTGTTCCAGCAGTGTTTCTGATATCTTGAAGACTTTACACTTGTTCCAGCAGTGTTTCTGATATCTTGAAGACTTCTACACTTGTTCCAGCAGTGTTTCTGATATCTTGAAGACTCCTACACTTGTTCCAGCAGTGTTTCTGAATATCTTGAAGACTTCTACACTTGTTCCACCAGTGTTTCTGATATCTTGAAGACTTTACACTTGTTCCAGCAGTGTTTCTGATATCTTGAAGACTTCTACACTTGTTCTACAGTGTTTCTGATATCTTGAAGACTTCTACACTTGTTCCAGCAGTGTTTCTGATATCTTGAAGACTTCTACACTTGTTCCACAGTGTTTCTGATATCTTGAAGACTTCTACACTTGTTCCAGCAGTGTTTCTGATATCTTGAAGACTTCTACACTTGTTCCACAGTGTTTCTGATATCTTGAAGACTTCTACACTTGTTCCAGCAGTGTTTCTGATATCTTGAAGACTTCTACACTTGTTCCAGCAGTGTTTCTGATATCTTGAAGACTTCTACACTTGTTCCACAGTGTTTCTGATATCTTGAAGACTTCTACACTTGTTCCACAGTGTTTTTGAATATCTTGAAGACTTCTACACTTGTTCCAGCAGTGTTTCTGATATCTTGAAGACTTCTACACTGTTCCAGCAGTGTTTCTGATATCTTGAAGACTTATACACTTGCTTCCAGCAGTGTTTCTGATATCTTGAAGACTTCTACACTTGTTCCAGCAGTGTTTCTGACATCTTGAAGACTTCTACACTTGTTCCACAGTTTTTAATATTTTTTGAAGACTATGACAATGTTCATGGGTTCTGATCTTCACTTCCAGTAGTGTAGGATACTGAGACTTCACATTGTTTTGCAGTTTCATATAGTTGAAATTAACTACACTTGTTCCAGCAGTGTTAAAATAAAAGACTCCAGTTTTCCCAGGTATATGATATCTGAAGGTATATATTCCAGGTTTTGATATCTTGAAGATATACACTGTCCAGCAGGTTCTATATCGGAGTTGTACTGTTCCAGTATTATTATCTTGAAGATTTACACTTTCCCAGGTATATACTATCTTGAGTATTCTCACTGCTCCAACAGTATTTCCTGGTTTCTGAAGCGTATTCCTATCACTTGTTCCAAATTTTTGAATATCTGAAGACTACTCGACTGTATTCATCCGTCTGACTTGAAGACTTTGTCCCCTTGTCAGCTGTCCAAATCAAGACTTCTTACGCTTGGTCTTCACAGTGTTTTTATATCTTGAGCACCACGATGTTCCACCAGTGTTTCATGAATTTGAAGGGAACTTGTTCCACAGTTTTCTGATATCTTGAGATTGTACACCCCTTGTCACAACGTGAAGAGTCGAGACCTCTACCACGTTCCAGAGTTCGACATCTTGAGTGGGATTTTATTTTTCCACAGGTTTCTGATATTTCTCAAGGGAGATATGACCATACCCTGGGGTTCCCTATCGCTCACTCCAGTAAGATAGGGAAGGGTGCTTTAATCGATTATCATGTTAAAATTGAATACATACAAAAAAAAAAAACATGCGTATCTTCGTATATAATATTCAAGGTATAACTTCCAGGTGTATATTATCCCAATAATCATCCAGGGATTTTGAGGGTATCTTCCAACGTTTAATTATCAGGTATATCTTCCAGGTATATACTATCAGGTGTATTCTCTGCTCCACACAGTATATTCCTGGTTCTCTGAAGCGTATTTCCAATAATTTATTTACTGGGACCTAAATTTCTGAGAATATCTGAAGTCTCTCGACCTGTACTTCTTATGCCGCTGCCGAGGAACATCGCCCCTGCAGCCTGGTCCCAAATCAAGACCTCTTGACTGCTGGTCTGATCGACTAGCCTGTTGCTTCTGGCTGCACGCAGCCCATCGAATGACTCACACCCCAGGTGGTCAGGAATTTGAGGAACTTGTCCAGTTTCCTCTAGAAGATAGCCAGAGGTTTGTTGATAACAGCCCTCATGCACGGAAGGAGGGCGCTGAAGAGTCGAGGACCCCTCACGCTTCTCGAGTTCTCTTGTAGTGGGATTTTATTCCACAGGTCTCTCTCATAGTTTCCCCTCCCAAGGGGGGAAGTGCCTGACCCCGGGGTCACCCTGATCGCTGCCCCCCACCGGTGAAGATAGGGGAAGGGGGCTTTATCGACTCTCCTGTCTAAGGAGACTATAAAAAAAATGCTTATAATCGTAATCATAATTGATTAAGTGGTGGAGTGGTAAGCCAGCGGAAGGCCTCGGTCAGATGACCAAAAGCTCCAGTTGTGGGTCATCATACAACTAAGACCAGTGTCAGGAAACACTTGTACTGTTTCCTGACCAATCTTACCATCATATAACTAAGACCAGCGTCAGGAAACACTTGTACTGTTTCCTGACCAATCTTACCATCATATAACTAAGACCAGTGTCAGGAAACACTTGTACTGTTTCCTGACCAATCTTACCATCATATAACTAAGACCAGTGTCAGGAAACACTTGTACTGTTTCCTGACCAATCTTACCATCATATAACTAAGACCAGTGTCAGGAAACACTTGTACTGTTTCCTGACCAATCTTACCATCATATAACTAAGACCAGTCAGGAAACACTTGTACTGTTTCCTGACCAATCTTACCATCATATAACTAAGACCAGTGTCAGGAAACACTTGTACTGTTTCCTGACCAATCTTACCATCATATAACTAAGACCAGTGTCAGGAAACACTTGTACTGTTTCCTGACCAATCTTACCATCATATAACTAAGACCAGTGTCAGGAAACACTTGTACTGTTTCCTGACCAATCTTACCATCATATAACTAAGACCAGTGTCAGGAAACACTTGTACTGTTTCCTGACCAATCTTACCATCATATAACTAAGACCAGTGTCAGGAAACACTTGTACTGTTTCCTGACCAATCTTACCATCATATAACTAAGACCAGTGTCAGGAAACACTTGTCCTGTTTCCTGACCAATCTTACCATCATATAACTAAGACCAGTGTCAGGAAAACACTTGTACTGTTTCCTGACCAATCTTACCATCATATAACTAAGACCAGTGTCAGGAAACACTTGTACTGTTTCCTGACCAATCTTACCATCATATAACTAAGACCAGTGTCAGGAAACACTTGTCCTGTTTCCTGACAAACCTTACCTAACCTAACATAACCTAACCTTACCTAAACTAACCTAAGGAGAAGCCGTGAAACACTAGCCACAGGTCTTTTATGGCATATCTAAGTCATCATTGACGATGTTGGGACACGAGACCTTGAACCATTAGGTCTAGGACCTCGAATCTATGACTGTTGTACTGGCTGACATTCTCACATGTCCCATAGCTTGGTTGGTAGCGTTCTCGGCTCACACATTGATCTTCGTGGCTCGATCACCTATATGGGCGGAAATATTAGGGGCGTATTTCCTTAAGACACCTGCTGTCCATGTTTACCTAGCATTGAGTAGGTACCTGGGCGTTAGGTGACTGGTGTGGGTGGCATCCTGGGGACAAAATTAACCCAAGTTGCAGGAAATGCTCTACATAACCAGGAACTTTCTATATAGTATGTCATTGGTGCCAGCTATGGTATGTATAAGTTGAACCATCTACTGCTGGAAATAAACATTATTATTATTATATTATTATTATTATTATTGTTATTATAAAACCACTCGCCCAGCGCTCGTCACTTGTCTTCGACAACTCAGCCTAAGGCCTGGCCCAGGCATACAATTTTGTGTTGTGCTAATCCTACGGTACAACTGGCTATCTGTATTTGCTCCACGACCTCAAATGCTTGATTTACAACAAAAGTTTTGCAATATTTCATGTTGTCGCATATTCCTGTTTGGTAATTAGGTAACATTTTGAAAGCCGAAGACAGCAGCGGGCAACCTTCATTCAGCAGATATATTTGTGGCACGTAAGTACCCCTGTCTCCTAATAACATGTTCATATTTCCACTATAATCTACCTTGTACATAATTACTATCACACTTGCTTTGTTCCGTAAGGTGACGTCCAGGATCTTAATTCATGGTATAACTAAACAAATCTGTGAGGACAATTGTGTTCCAGAGGTCTGAACAATGAGCAAAGCTCAGGCCTCTACAACACAATTGTTCCCAAGAATTTGTTAAGTTATACCAAGAATTAAGTAAAGATCCTGGACGTCACCTTACCAAACAAAGCCAGTGTGATAGTAATTATGTACAAGGTAGATTATAGGGAAAATATGAACATGTTATTAGGAGACAGGGGTACTTAGGTGCCGGTTTCCCAGTGTCTAGGGACGGATGCGTAGTGTGGGAGCTTAAGACTCGTCTACATCATGATACAGTTTGAACTCTCGTCTACATCACGGTACAGCTTGAAGACTCGTCTACATCACGGTACAGTTTGAACTCTCGTCTACATCACGGTACAGCTTGAAGACTCGTCTACATCACGGTACAGTTTGAAGACTCGTCTACATCACGGTACAGTTTGAAGACTCGTCTACATCACGGTACAGTTTGAAGACTCGTCTACATCACGGTACAGCTTGAAGACTCGTCTACATCACGGTACAGCTTGAAGACTCGTCTACATCACGGTACAGCTTGAAGACTCGTCTACATCACGGTACAGCTTGAAGACTCGTCTACATCACGGTACAGTTTGAAGACTCGTCTACATCACGGGACAGTTTGAAGACTCGTCTACATCACGGTACAGTTTGAAGACTCGTCTACATCACGGTACAGTTTGAAGACTCGTCTACATCACGGTACAGCTTGAAGACTCGTCTACATCACGGTACAGTTTGAAGACTCGTCTACATCACGGTACAGCTTGAAGACTCGTCTACATCACGGTACAGCTTGAAGACTCGTCTACATCACGGTACAGCTTGAAGACTCGTCTACATCATGGTACAGCTTGAAGACTCGTCTACATCATGGTACAGCTTGAAGACTCGTCTACATCATGGTACAGCTTGAAGACTCGTCTACATCACGGTACAGCTTGAAGACTCGTCTACATCACGGTACAGCTTGAAGACTCATCTACATCACGGTACAGCTTGAAGACTCGTCTACATCACGGTACAGCTTGAAGACTCGTCTACATCACGGTACAGCTTGAAGACTCGTCTACATCACGGTACAGCTTGAAGACTCGTCTACATCACGGTACAGCTTGAAGACTCGTCTACATCACGGTACAGTTTGAAGACTCGTCTACATCACGGTACAGCTTGAAGACTCGTCTACATCACGGTACAGTTTGAAGACTCGTCTACATCACGGTACAGTTTGAAGACTCGTCTACATCACGGTACAGCTTGAAGACTCGTCTACATCACGGTACAGTTTGAAGACTCGTCTACATCACGGTACAGCTTGAAGACTCGTCTACATCACGGTACAGTTTGAACTCTCGTCTACATCACGGTACAGTTTGAAGACTCGTCTACATCACGGTACAGCTTGAAGACTCGTCTACATCACGGTACAGTTTGAACTCTCGTCTACATCACGGTACAGCTTGAAGACTCGTCTACATCACGGTACAGCTTGAAGACTCATCTAAGTGGTTGGTGGATGTCTAAATTGGTGATTCACAGTCGGGTGTAGTGAAGGTGACCTTACCCGCTCGTGGTGTGTTATCACAGGACCTGGATGACAGTCACACGTGACAAGCGCTCTTTAGGCAAGACATGACGGTCTTGCCCTGACGTCTTACTACCACCACTCGTTCAACGTACCTTCAGTATGTATCGAAATCCATAATCCCGTTCAAGGTTGGTAAGATCCTAGCATACCGGTAGCTAGGTCTTCATACACTTATACCACTTCCGTTGACCCAAATACTGACCGTATTCCTATTAATCCCGGATCAACGCCCCCCACGCCCATCCTAGCAGACCTTATGCTGGATCAATTAGCATAGCCAGATTGTTATGCTCCCACTTCCGTTAGACCACAACAGTATCTGACTTATGCCTGAGTTATTAACAGCCGGGGTCAAACGCCGGGGTCCTAACGGCCCCGGGGCCTTGAGCAGCACTGGTCGTGGATCCCGGTCTTATCAACACCAGGTTGTTAAACAGGCTGGGCCGGGTTAAACACCGTGGAAGACAACCGGTAGTCGGAACAGCCTAGGTGCACGTCCAGTCCCTTGAAGACAGCCAGGGGTCTTGAAGACAGCCAGGGGTCTTGAAGACAGGCAGGGGTCTTGAAGACAGGCAGGGGTCTTGAAGACAACCAGGGGTCTTGAAGACAGCCAGGGGTCTTGAAGACAGCCAGAGGTCTTGAAGACAGCCAGGGTCTTGAAGACAGCCAGGGGTGTTGAAGACAACCATGGGTCTTGAAGACAGCCAGGGGTCTTGAAGACAGCCAGGGGTCTTGAAGACAGCCAGGGGTCCTTGAAGACAGCCAGGGGTCTTGAAGACAGGCAGGGTCTTGAAGACAGCAGGGGTCTTGAAGACAGCCAGGGGTCTTGAAGACAGCCAGGGGTCTTGAAGACAACCATGGGTCTTGAAGACAGCCAGGGGTCTTGAAGACAGCCAAAGGGTCTTTAAGACAACCAGGGGTCTTGAAGACAACCATGGGTCTTGAAGACAATCAGGGTCTTGAAGACAACCAGGGGTCTTGAAGACAGCCAGGGTCTTGAAGACAGCCAGGGGTCTTGAAGACAGCCAGGGGTCTTGAAGACAGCCAGGGGTCTTGAAGATAGCCAGGGGTCTTGAAGACAGCCAGGGGTCTTGAAGACAGCCAGGGGTCTTGAAGACAGCCAGAGGTCTTGAAGACAGCCAGGGGTCTTGAAGACAGCCAGAGGTCTTGAAGACAGCCAGGGGTCTTGAAGACAGCCAGGGGTCTTGAAGACAGCCAGGGGTCTTGAAGACAGCCAGGGGTCTTGAAGACAGCCAGGGGTCTTGAAGACAGCCAGGGGGTCTATAGGCAGAGTGGTATTGATTCAAGTCAATGCCTAGAGTGGTTGATTAGTGTCAACCACGGGTGGCAAGTACCCAGATCAACCAGGCCGTGATGGATATGTGGGTCAGCAGACCACCAACAGCAATAGCTTGGCTGACCAGGAAAACACCAGACAAGCCTAGTCCATGGCCGGGTTCCGCAAGTAGAAAAAAGTCTCAGAAATCAAAGGTACCAAAGTTAAAGGTACCCACGAAACCCTCTTCAGGTAAACTCCAGGTAACCCATGAGGCCAGCAACAATCCATCTGAGACCGACAATGCTGGATATTTTAGCCTGGATATGGACCAGGCGCCATGGGTCACCAGAGACATCGCCATGGGTCACCAGAGACATCGCCATGGGTCGCCAGAGACATCGTCATGGGTCACCAGAGACATCGCCATGGGTCACCAGAGACATCGTCATGGGTCACCAGAGACATCGCCATGGGTCACCAGAGACATCGCCATGGGTCACCAGAGACATCGCCATGGGTCACCAGAGACAAACGCCATGGGTCACCAGAGACATCGCCATGGGTCACCAGAGACATCGCCATGGGTCGCCAGAGACATCGCCATGGGTCGCCAGAGACATCGCCATGGGTCACCAGAGACATCGCCATGGGTCACCAGAGACATCGCCATGGGTCGCCAGAGACATCGCCATGGGTCGCCAGAGACATCGCCATGGGTCGCCAGAGACATCGCCATGGGTCGCCAGAGAAAATCGTCATGGTCACCAGAGACATCGTCATGGGTCGCCAGAGACATCGCCCTGGGGCACCAGAGACATCGCCATGGGTCACCAGAGACAATCGCCATGGGTCACCAGAGACATCGCCATGGGTCACCCAAAACATCGCCATGGGTCACCAGAGACATCGCATGGGTCGCCAGGGGACATCGCCATGGGTCACCAGAGACATCGCCCTGGTCACCAGAGGGCATCGCCATGGGTCACCAGAGACATCGCCATGGGTCACCAGAGACATCGCCATGGGTCACCAGAGACATCGCCATGGGTCACCAGAGACATCGTCATGGGTCGCCAGAGACATCGTCATGGGTCACCAGAGACATCGCCATGGGTCACCAGAGACATCGCATGGGTCACCAGAACATCGCCATGGGTCGCCAAAAGGACACGCCATGGGTCACCAGAGACATCGCAGGGTTCGCCAGAGACATCGTCATGGGTTTACCAGAGACTCGAACTTTAAGAACCAGCAGACAGTACGCTTAGCAGTAATACAGTCCTGTCAATAACAGTAATACAGTCCTGTCAATAACAGTAATACAGTCCTGTCAATAACAGTAATACAGTACTGTTGATAACAGTAATACAGTACTGTCAATAACAGTAATACAATACTGTCAATAACAGTAATACAGTACTGTTGAAACAGTAATACAAGTACTGTCAATAAACAGTAATACAATTTCGTCAATAAAAAAAGTAATACAGTCCTGTCAATACAGTAATAAAATCCTGTCAATAACATAATTACAGTCCTGTCAAAAAACATAATACAGTCCTGTCAATAACAGTAATACAGTCCTGTCAATAACAGTAATACAGTCCTGTCAATAACAGTAATACAGTACTGTCAATAACAGTAATACAGTCCTGTCAATAACAGTAATACAGTCCTGTCATAACAGTAAATACAGTACTGGGCGATAAACAGTAATACAGTCCTGTCAATAACATAATACAGTACTGTTGTAACAGTAATCGTACGCGATAACAGTAATACGTACTGTCAATAACATAATACAGTATGTCGATAACAGGTAAATACAGTACTGTTCAATAACATAATACAGTCCTTGTCAATAACAGTAAAACAGTACTGTCGATAA
The DNA here is from genome assembly GCF_026875155.1 of Cherax quadricarinatus. Lineage (NCBI taxonomy): Eukaryota > Metazoa > Arthropoda > Malacostraca > Decapoda > Parastacidae > Cherax > Cherax quadricarinatus. The sequence goes on from NC_069457.1 coordinate 1,731,902, forward strand.
ACAGTAAGTACAGTACGTCAATAACAGGGAATACAGTCTGTCGATAACAGTAAAAACAGAACTGTCAAAAACAGTAATACAGTCCTGTCAATAACAGTAAACAGTCCTGTCAAAACCCGTAATACAGTCCGTCAAAACAGTAAAAACATTTCCCGTCAAAAACAGTAATACAGTACTGTTGATAACAGTAATACAGTACTGTCAATAACAGTAATACAGTACTGTCAATAACAGTAATACAGTACTGTCAATAACAGTAATACAGTCCTGTCAATAACAGTAATACAGTCCTGTCAATAACAGTAATACAGTACTGTCAATAACAGTAATACAGTCCTGTCAATAACAGTAATACAGTACTGTTGATAACAGTAATACAGTACTGTCAATAACAGTAATACAGTACTGTCAATAACAGTAATACAGTCCTGTCAATAACAGTAATACAGTACTGTCAATAACAGTAATACAGTACTGTCAATAACAGTAATACAGTACTGTCAATAACAGTAATACAGTACTGTCAATAACAGTAATACAGTACTGTCAATAACAGTAATACAGTACTGTCAATAACAGTAATACAGTTCCTGGTCAATAACAGTAATTTCGTACTGTCAATAACATAATAAGAAGAAAAAGAATACAGAATAATAAATAAAAGTAACAATAAAGAATCAATGTCAAATAAAAAACATATTTAAAAAAATAAGAGAATAAAAAAAATTAAAACATAATACATACCAAAAAATAATACAGATGTTGAAAAAAATACAAAAATGTCAAAACAGTAATAACAGTACTGCAATAAAAGTTAATAACAGTACTGCAATACAGTAATAAAATCGTATAAAGTAATAACCCGTCATACAGTAATACAGTACTGTCAAAAACAGTAATACAGTACTGTCAATAAACAGTAATACAGTACTGTCAACAATAATAAAAGTACTTCAAAAACAGTAATACAGTCCTTCAATAACAGTAAAACAGTCCTGTCAATAACAGTAATACAGACTGCAATAACAGTAAAAACAGTCCTGTCAATAACAGTAAACAAGTACGTATAAACAGTAAAAAACAGTACTGTCAAAAACAGTAATCATACTGTCAATAACAGTTAATAACTCCCGTCAATAAAAGTAATACAGTACGTCAATAACAGTAATACAGTACGTCAAACAGTTAAAACAGTACTTCATAACAGTAATACAGTCCTGTCAATAACAGTAATACAGTTCCGTCAAAACAGTAATAACAGAAATGTCAAAAACAGAATACAGTACGTCAATAACATAATACAGAACGTGAAAATCCACAACAAGGTGGACTGCACTACAGTTTTAATCATGCAGCAAGAATGGATCACAATAAAAGACAAAATACCAGGCCTCGTCAACCCCGTTGTTAAATTCCCGTATGTACAGTACATAACATAAATAACCCTGCAAACAGTAATAAAAACCTTCAATAAACAGAAACACCTTCAATAACAAAACCTACAGTAACCCCATAATAACATAAAAAACCCCAAAAATTCAATAACCAAAACATAAATTCAATAACATAAAAAACAAAACCCCAATAAACAGCAACCCTACAATAAACCCCAAACAACCCTAAAATAACCATCAGCAAACACCTACCAATAACACAAACTTCAATAACCAAAGCACCCTCAAAACCCCAACCCCCTTCAATAACCAGAACACTACAAAAACCCCAAACACCTTACAATAACCACAACACCTACAATAACAACACACTTACAATAACCACAGCCCAAAAACAGCAACACTTAAATAACCACAGCAACACCTACAATAACCACAACACCTACAATAACCACAACAAAAACTACAATAACCAAAAACACCTACAATAACCACAGAACGCCTACAATAACCAAATACTACAAAAACAAAACACCTTCAATAACTACGCACACCTAAAAATAAACCCCAAAACCTACAATAACCACAAGCAAACACCTACAATAACCACAACACCTACAATAACACAGAACGCCTCAATAACCACAATACCTACAATAACCACAACACCTACCCAAAAACCCTAAACACCTACAATAAAAACAAACCTACAATAACCACAACACCTCAATAACACAACAAGCTACAATAACCATAACACCTACAATAAACCCCAGCAAACCTTTCAATAAACCACAGCAACACCTACAAAACCAACACCTACATAACCACAGCAACACCTACAATAACCACGCAAACACCTACAATAACCACAACACCTACAATAACCAGCAAACTACAATAACCACAACAAACCTTTCAATAACACAGCAACACCTACAATAACCACAACACCTACAATAACAAGCAACACCTCAAAACCACAACACTCTCAATAACCACAGCAACGCCTACAATAACCCAGCAATACCTACAATAACCACAACACTACCCAAAAACCAAAAACACCTACCCAAAAAACAGCAAACACCTTTCAATAACAAAAACACCTACAATAACCAATCAACAACCACAATAAACCAACCTACAATAACCACAACAACTTTAAAAAACAACACCTACATTAACCACAGCAACCTACAATAACCACAACACCTACAAAAACCCCAATACCTACAATAACCACAGCAAACCTACAATAACCACAACACCTACATACCACAGCAACACTTTCAATAACCACAACACCTACAATAACCACAGCAAACAAAACCCACAATAACCAACCCCTACAATAACACAACCCAAATACACCTACAAAAACCACACAACACTACCCAAAAACCACAACACCTACATAATCACAGCAACACCTACAATAACCAAAACCTACAATAACCACAAACAAACACAAAACAAAACATACAAACCACAGCAACACCTACTAACAAACACCTACAATAACCAAAAATACCACAATAACACAGCCATAAAAATAACACACAAAACTACAATAACCACAAATCACCTACAATAAACAGCAACACCTACAAAACCACAAACACCTACAAATAACCACAACAAAAACCTACAATAACCACAAACACCTACAATAAAACCCCACAACACCTACAATAACACAACACCTACATAAACACAACACCAAATAAACCCCAACACCTACAATAACCAAAAACACCTACAATAACCACATCAACAACCTCAATAACCACAGCAACACCTACAATAACCAAACAACACCTACAATAACCACAACACCTACAATAACCACAGCAACACCTACAATAACCACAACACCTCAATAACCCAGCAACACCTACAACAAACCTACAATAACCCCAAACACCTACAATACCACAACACCTACAATAACCACAACCCTACAATAACCAAACACCTACAATAACCACAGCAACACCTACATAACCACAGCAACACCTACAATAACCCACAACACCCCACAATAACCCCAGCAACACTACAATAACCACAGCAACACCTACAATAACCACAAAACACTACAATAACCCACAAAAACCTACAATAACCACAACACCTACAATAACCACAAAAACCCCACAATAACCACAGAACACCTACAATAACCACAGCAACACCTACAATAACCACAACACCTACAATAACCACAACACCTAAAAATACCACAAAACAACCCTACAATAACCCAAACACCTACAATAACCACAAAAAAAACACCTACAATAACCACCACAACAAACCCACAATAACCCACAACACCTACAATAACCCCACAACACCTACAATAACCACACCAACACCTACAAAACCAAAACCTACAATAACCACACCAACACCTACAATAACCACAGCAACACCCCAATAACCACCCAAAACCCACAATAAACCACAACACCTACAATAACCACAAACACCTACAATAAACCACAGCAACACTACAATAACCACAACACCTACAAAAACCACAGCAAACACCTACAATAAAACCACACCAACACCCACAATAACCACAACCCTACAATAACCACCCAACACCTACAATAACCACAACACCTACATAACCACAAACACCTACAATAACCAAAACACCTACAATAACCACACAACACCTACAATAACCACACCAAACACACAATAACCAAAAACAACACCTACAATAAACCACAACAACACCTACAATAACCACAACACCTACAATAACCACAACACCTACAATAACCACAGCAACACCTACAATAACCACAACACCTACAATAACCACAACAACACCTACAATAACCACAACACCTACAATAACCACAGCAACACCTACAATAACCACAACCCAAAACCTACAATAACCACAACACCTAATAACCACACAACACCTACAATAACCAAAACACCTACAATAACCACAAACACCCACAATAACCACAGCAACACTACAATAACCACACCAAACCCACAAACCACAACACCTACAATAACCACACCAACACCCCACCAATAACCACAACACCTACAATAACCACCAAACCTACAATAACCACAGCAACACCCACAAAAACCACAGCAACACCTACAATAACCACGCAACAACTCAATAACCCCCCACAAACAACACCTACAATAACCCACAACACCTACAATAACCACAGCAACACCTACAATAACCACAACACCTACAATAACCCCAAAAAAACACCTACAATAACCAAAACACCTACAATAACCACAGCACACCTACAATAACCACATCAACACCTACAATAACCACAACACTACAATAACCACAACAACACCTACAATAACCACAACAAACCCACAATAACCACAGCAAAACCTACAATAACGACACACCTACAATAACCACAGCAACACCTACAACACCTACAATAACCCCAACAACACCTAAAAAACCACAACACCTACAATAACCACAACACCTACAATAACCACAAACACCTACAATAACAACAGCAACACCTACAATAACCACAGCAACACCTACAATAACCACAACAACACCTACAATAACCACAGCAACACCTACAATAACCACAGCAACACCTACAATAACCACAACAAACCCACAATAACCACAACACCTACAATAACCACAAACACCTACAATAACCACAACACCTACAATAACCAAACAACACCCACAATAACCACAGCAACACCTACAATAACCAAACACCTACAATAACCAACAAAAAACCTACAATAAAACCCCAGCAAACACCTACAATAACCACAGCAACACCTACAATAACCACAACAACACCTACAATAACCACAACACCTACAATAACCACAACAACACCTACAATAACCACAGCAACACCTACAATAACCACACCAACACCTACAATAACCACAACACCTACAATAACCACACCAACACCTACAATAACCACGCAACACCACAATAACCACACAACACCTACAATAACCACAACACCTACAATAACCACACCAAAACCTACAATAACCACAGCAACACCCACAATAACCACACCAACACCTACAATAACCAAGCAACACCTACAATAAAAACACCAACACCTACAATAACCACAACACCTACAATAAAACCCCACCAACACCTACAATAACCACAAACACCTACAATAACCACAACAAAAACCTACAATACCAAAACACCTACAATAACCACAGCAACACCTACAATAACCACACCAACACCTACAATAACCACAACACCTACATAACCACAACAACCTACAATAACCAAAACACCTACAATAACCACAGAACACCTACAATAACCACACCAACACCTACAATAACCACAACACCTACAATACCCAACAACACCTACAATAACCCAAAACACTACAATAACCACAGAACACCTACAATAACCACACCAACACCTACAAAAACCACAACACCTACAATAACCACAAACCCAAAACCTACAATAACCAAAACACCTACAATAACCACAGCAACACCTACAATAACCCCCAGCAACACCTACAATAACCACACCAACACCTACAATAAAACCCAAAAACCTACAATAACCACACCAAACAAACCCACAATAACCACACAACACCTACAATAACCACACAACACCTACAATAACCACACCAACACTACAAAAAGCAAAACAACACCTACAATAACCACAGCAACACCTACAATAACCACCCAAACAAAACCCACAATAACCACACCAACACCTACAAAAACCACAGCCCAAAACCTACAATAACCACACCAAAAACCTACAATAACCACAAACCTACAATAACCACAAAACACCTACAATAAACAAAACACCTACAATAACCACAAAACACCTACAATAACCACAAAATAAAAATAAACCCCACAAACCATACAATAACCCACAACACCTACAATAACCAAAACACCTACAATAACCCCAACAAAACTACAATTTAAACCCCACCAAAAACCTACAATAACCACAACACCTACAATAACCAAACACCACAATCACCAACAAACCCACCAATAACCACAGCAACACCTACAATAACCACACAACACCTACAATAACCACAACACCTACATAACCACAACCCACCAAACACTACAATAAAACCCCACAACCTACAATAACCACAGCAACACCCACAATAACCCACAACACCTACAATAACCACAAACACCTACAATAACCACAGCAACACCTACAATAACCACAGCAACACCTACAATAACCACAGCAACACCTACAATAACCACAACACCTACAATAACCACACCCAAAACCTACAATAACACCCCAACACCTACAATAACCACACCAACACCTACAATAACCACACAACCAACCCTACAATAACCCACAGCAACACCTACAATAACCACACCAACACCTACAATAACCCCAGCAACACCTACAAAAACCACAGCAACACCTACAATAACCACAGCAACACCACAATAACCACCCGCAACACCTACAATAAACCAACAACACCTACAATAACCACAAACACCTACAATAACCCCAAAACACCAAAAATAACCACAGCAACACCTACAATACCACAACACCTACAATAACCAACAACACCTACAATAACCAAAACACCTACAATAACCCACAACACCTACAATTTAAACCACAACACCTACAATAACCACAACACCCACAATAACCACAACAACCTACTATCAAAACAAAATAACCCCAAAATTACTATAAAAAAAATTATTTAAACAAAATCATCACAACCAAAAACCCCCAAATTTCCCCTGCTAATTTTTAGAACATTTTTTTTAAATTTTAAATAAGAATTTTAAAGGAATATCCCCGGAATTTATAGAAATTTTAAACCCATATTTTATTAAAATTAAACCCCCCTTATTTTAAAGAAATTTACAAGAATTTTAATTAAAGAAATAAATTAAAGGGATTATAAAGGAATTATTTAAATAAAGAAAATACAATAAAGGAAATAAATAAAATTTTAAAAAATTTTAAAGACATGAAATTAAGAAATAATATTAGATAATTTAATGTTATCAATTAGAATTAATAAAAAACCTCAAAAAAAATATATAAAAATTATTATTATTTATTAATGTAGTTTTTAAAAGGGTTACTTAAAATTTTAACATGGAGTAGTTAATAAAGTATTGTTTAAATGGTAAGAGGGGTATTTTGATTGTGGCCCTGGTAATGGGTTAGTTTTGAATTGTAGTAGTTATGGTATTGTGGGGTTTATTGTGAAATTGTAGTATAAAGAATTGGGTAGATGAATTGTTGTGATGGGATTGTGGGTATTGTAATTTTGTAGCATGTATTGAGTTAGTTGTGAATTGTTGTATCATGGTATTGGGGGGTTAATTATGATGTTGTATCTTGGTAAGGGGTTAGTTATGAATTGTTGAGTCATGTAATTGTGGGCTAGTTGGGAATTTTGAGTCAGGGATTGTGGCTAGTTTGAATTGTTGAGTATTACTGTGGGTTAGTTGGAATTGTGTAGTAAGGTATTGTGGTTAGCTTTAATTGTTGTAGTCAGGTATGTGGTTAGTGTGAATTGTTGTAGTTATGAATGGGTTAGCTTTAAATTGTTGTATATGGTATTGTGGTTAGTTGAATTGTTGTGTTATGAAATTTTGGGTAGCTGTAATTGTGTAGTCATGGTATGTGGTTAGTTGTGAATTGTTGTAGGTATGTAGGGGGGTTTAAATTTTGTAGCCACGTATTGTAGGGTTAAATTGTGAATTAAGGACCCACGGTAATGTGGTCAGCTTAAATTTGCGTCATGATATGTAGACTATTGAATTGTACCGGACTTAGGTATTGTGTGTATTCATGTAATTGTTGTAGTTTTGCAGCCCTTTTGGTTTTAAATCTGTGTAACAGATATCAAAGCTGCAGAGATTTTATGTGCAAAATTAAGTGGGCAGTTTAACCGTTGTAGTATATTTTGGGTTAAAAATTGGAATTTAAATCCAGGTATTTGGGGTTAAAGATAAGTACCAGGATTCAAAGTAAGTGTATCAGGTACGGGTTATTTTAAAAGTATCAATTGGTATTTGGGTAAAAGGTATCGGATTTTGAATAGTTGTGAATTTTAGTTATGAATTGTGGGTTAGGTTATGTTTAGCATGGTAAAGTGGGGAGTTTAAATTGTTGTAAAATTAGGTTTGTGTTTGTTGGAAATTGTTGAAGTCTTAGGTATGTGGGTAGTTTTGAAGTTTAAGATTGTAAAAAGGCGTAGTTGTAATGAATTGTTTAGCAGGTAATTGTAGTTAGTTTGAATTAGGACACTGGGTAATTAGAAGGGTTATGGTTTGTGAGTTTGATTTATAGATGGGGGAAGTTTTGAATTTAAATTGATGTGGAATAATGTTTTAAGGTCTTTAGTTAGCATGGTATTTGGTTGTAGAGTTTTTCAGAAAACCATTTTGAAAATTAGGATCTTTTAAGATATGAATCTGCTGGAACATGTGTTTGTCTCAAGATATAAAGAAAAATGCGTGTACAAGGTAGAAGTCTAGTTCGAAAACCCGCTGAACATGTAAGTTTCAAGGAAACGGACAAGTCTTACCGTGGATCAACCGTTGTGAATGTGTGGGCGCAGGAAACCGCAGAACAACCTGGTGAAGAGTACAGCTTGTGGCTAGTGGTTGTCAAATGTATGTGAGAAAGTTAATGTTTTGGGGGAAAAAAAAAAAGGAAAGGACCGGATCAACCTGCTGCCAACACGTATCAACGCTACCAACAGGTATCGGAAACACTGCTGGAACTGTGTAGAAGTCTTCAAGATATCAGAAACATTGCTGGAAAAGTGTAGAAGTCTCAGATATCAGAAACACTGCTGGAAACAAGTGTAGAAGTCTTCAAGATATCAGAAACATTGCTGGAACAATGTGAAGTGGGGGGGGGGGGGGGGGGGGGGGGGGCTCCCCGATATCACAGATACCAGTATCAACCCGCTACAGCAGAACAACGCTACAGCAGATATCAACCTGCTACCAGCAGATATCAACCTGCTGCCATCACGTATCAACCGGCTACCAACAGGTATCGGAAACACTGCTGGAACAAGTGTAGAAGTCTTCAAGATATCAGAAACACTGCTGGAACAAGTGTAGAAGTCTTCAAGATATCAGAAACACTGGCTGGAACAAGTGTAGAAGTCTTCAAGATATCAGAAACACTGCTGGAACAAGTGTAGAAGTCTTCAAGATATCAGAAACACTGCTGGAACAAGTGTAGAAGTCTTCAAGATATTAGAAACACTGCTGGAACATGTGTAGAAGTCTTCAAGATATCAGAAACACTGCTGGAACAAGTGTAGAAGTCTTCAAGATATCAGAAACACTGCTGGAACAAGTGTAGAAGTCTTCAAGATATCAGAAACACTGCTGGAACAAGTGTAGAAGTCTTCAAGATATTAGAAACACTGCTGGAACAAGTGTAGAAGTCTTCAAGATATCAGAAACACTGCTGGAACAAGTGTAGAAGTCTTCAAGAGCAAACTGGACAAGTATCTTCACCAGGTGGCAGATCAACCAGGCTGTGATGGATGTGTGGGTCAGCAGACCACCACCAGCAACAACCTGGTGAAGAGGACTGGACAGGCTTGTGGCTAGTGTTGCAAATGTATGAATGAGAAATAGTTAAAAGTAGTAAAATGGGAGAGAAAACGAGAAAGACGAGAAAGACAGCGACCACTATTACCATTACACACACACACACACACACACACACAATGCACACACGCACACAAGCATACACACAACACACACACACACACACACACACACACACACACACACACACACACACACACACACACACACACACACACACACACACACACACACACAAACTGCCTAAAAGATCTTACCCATAGCGTAGTAAGTATGCACCAAGTTGGTAATGTCGCCCTGCTGCCTGGCTGTCTCCAGGTGCTCCGGGTGCTTGCTACGCATGTGTTTGAGCATGTTCGACGTGGAGTTGGTGTTGGGATCCCAGCCTATGGAGTGGTTACACAGACTACACACTGTCCTCCGCCGCGCAGGGGAGTCGAACTGGAAATACAGCCACACTACAGAGCCTCGAGGTCGCTTCCAGCTCTGGGTCGACTTCTTGGCCGCCCGCTCGACTGTCTTCGTCCCAGATTCCAGCTTCGATAACTTGGCTTTTGGCATATTTGTCAGTGTTCCAAACTTTTTGCTGTATAACCCTTGTGGTTTAGCGCTTCTTTTTGATTATAATAATAATCCAAACTTTTAGTTCTTAAGACTAGATCACAATCTCCTTCAAATGGTAGATTAGTGGGGTTGTGATGACTAGGTCTGTGGCTGCTAGCACTAACAACTTGGTGGACCAGGGGTTAAAAGGGATGAATGAGACACTTGTACAGCATTTGGGTATCTTTATTCTGTAAACGTTTCGCCACACAGTGGCTTCTTCAGTCCAATGCACAAAAATGTGGAAGATGTAAGGAACTTGGGGTAATCAGTCCCTGAGTCAGGAGTCGATGTGTTCAGTCCATCAAGACTGATTACCTAAAACTCCTCAACATCCACTTTTTTTCTGACTGACTGAAAAGCACTTTGGCAAAGTTTTCAAATGTATCAAAATTTTGCTGTATAACCCTTGTGGTTAGCGCTTCTTTGATTATATAATAATCCAACTTTTAGTTCTTAAGACTAGATCACAATCTCATTCAAATGTAGATTAGTGTGTGATGACTAGTCTGTGCTGCTAGTTTTACAACACTTGGCTGACCAGGTTTAAAGCGAGTGATGACATGTCAGCTTGGTTTTATCAAACGTTGCACATGACATTTTCAGTTTACAACAGTGGACGAATTAAGTTTTAAAGCCTGAGCGGGACATCTCAGTTTTACAACAGGACTGATACTAACTCTCATGCACCTTTTTTTACATGAAGAGACTTTGGCAAACGTTTCCAAGTATACAAGGGCAAGTACCCTGTACAACTCAGTTTTAAAACAGTGACTGACATCTCAGTTTTACAAGCAGTGCTGACATCTCAGTTTTACAAGCAGTGACTGACATCTCAGTTTTACAAGCAGTGACTGACATCTCAGTTTTACAAGCAGTGACTGACATCTCAGTTTTACAAGCAGTGACTGACATCTCAGTTTTACAAGCAGTGACTGACATCTCAGTTTTATAAACAGTGACTGACATCTCAGTTTTACAAGCAGTGACTGACATCTCAGTTTTAAACAGTGACTGACATCTCAGTTTTAAACAGTGACTGACATCTCAGTTTTACAAGCAGTGACTGACATCTCAGTTTTACAAGCAGTGACTGACATCTCATTTTATAAAGCAGTGACTGACATCTCAGTTTTACAAGCAGTGACTGACATCACCAGGGATACGAGGGCACAACGATGTTTATACTGATATAAGACACGATATACCGCTATATACCAACTTAATAACAAACACTACTGTACATTTATGGTAGACAATACCGGCAAGATAAAGAATTAGACACATGTGCAACACCTGGGTGTCTTCAGGGATTCTTCAGTTATAAGACTGAGGGACTGATTACCTTATCTTCTAATTCTACTGTTTTCCAATTATATCCTTGAACTTGTACTGATAAAGCCACTGGAGGGCGAAACGTCTTCAGTAAAGATACCCAGATGTTGCACATGTGTCTAATACCTCAACAAACACTATAAGTAATGGAATAATACAAAAAATGTTAGCCGATACTGATACTTTGGTACAGCTGTACGTGGTATTACCATACACCAATAACTCGCACATAGCAGAGAAGAGCGACGCTTCGCTCCCACTTGGATCATTTAGTTACCTTTGTTTAGATATCACAACTTTGTGGCCCAGTCCCTAGACCCATTATGTACCTCTGTAATGTTGAGGTACAGTCCCTGGACCCATTATGTACCTCTGTAATGTTGAGGTACAGTCCCTGGGCCCATTATGTACCTCTGTAATGTTGAGGTACAGTCCCTGGACCCTTATGTATCCTCTGTATGTTGAGGTACAGTCCCTGGTACCCATTATGTACCTCTGTAATGTTGCAGTTTACAAGTCCCTGTGATCGACCCATTATGTACCTCTGTAATGTTGGTACAGTCCCTGGGCCCATTATGTACCTCTGTAATGTTCAGTCGTACAGTCTCTGGACCCATTATTTTACCTCTGTAATGTTTGTAGTACAGTCCCTGGACCCTTATGTACCTCTGTAATGTTAGTACAGTCCCTGGACCCATTATGTACCTCTGTAATGTTGGCAGTCCCTGGACCCATTATGTACCTCTGTAATGTTGAGTACATCCTTGGACCCATTATGTACCTCTGTAACGTTGAGGTACAGTCCCTGGACCCATTATGTACCTCTGTAATGTTGAGGTACAGTCCCTGGACCCATTATGTACCTCTGTAATGTTGAAGTACAGTCCCTGGACCCATTATGTGTCTCTGTAATGTTGTACAGTCCCTGGGCCCATTATGTACCTCTGTAATGTTGAGTCATCCTGGACCCATTATGTACCTCTGTAATGTTGAGGTACAGTCCCTGGACCCATTATGTACCTCTGTAATGTTGAGGTACAGTCCCTGGACTCATTATGTACCTCTGTAATGTTGAGGTACAGTCCCTGGACCCTCTTATGTACCTCTGTAATGTTGAAGTACAGTCCCTGGACCCATTATGTGTCTCTGTGATGTTGAGGTATAGTCCCTGTACCCATTATGTACCTCTGTAATGTTCAGTCCCTGGACCCATTATGTACCTCTATAATGTTCAGTCCCTGGACCCATTATGTACCTCTATAATGTTCAGTCCCTGTACCCATTATGTACCTCTGTAATGTTCAGTCCCTGGACCCATTATGTACCTCTGTAATGTTCAGTCCCTGGACCCATTATGTACCTCTGTAATGTTCAGTCCCTGTACCCATTATGTACCTCTGTAATGTTCAGTCCCTGTACCCATTATGTACCTCTGTAATGTTCAGTCCCTGGACCCATTATGTACCTCTGTAATGTTCAGTCCCTGGACCCATTATGTACCTCTGTAATGTTCAGTCCCTGTACCCATTATGTACCTCTGTAATGTTCAGTCCCTGACCCATTATGTACCTCTGTAATGTTCAGTCCCTGGACCCATTATGTACCTCTGTAATGTTCAGTCCCTGGACCCATTATGTACCTCTATAATGTTGATATACAGTCCTTGGCACTTTTCCTCCCTTATGGTATTACTATCAAGAGGTAAACAGCTGGCATCAAGGAAGATGGTACCACATCTCTGGCTATAATCAAGGTAGCCTTCTTAACGGGGTACTATTAAAGAGTATATAATATATGCATATAATATACTTAATTTAAGCAATTAGCTACCATCCAGGAGGAATTATAAATGACACACGTGTGCAACACCTGGATATCTTGATCTGAAGACGTTTCGCTCACCAGTGACTTCATCAGTTCAATACAGAATATAGGAAACCAGATGGAAAGTGGTCTCAGTACCTTAACTTCCAGCCTGAGGGACTGATTACCTTATTTTCCACTGTCGTTATACATTATCTATATAGTGAACTGATAAAGTCACTGGCTGGAGAAACGTCTTCAGATAAAGATACTCAGATGTTGCACGTTTGTACTTTCTCGTTTAAAACTATATATTAGTAAGACAGACGACCCAAATAAGACCATTTGTCATCATCCACACCCTGGATGTTACCACTGATGGACGGACATTGTAGCTGCAGTGTGGATCACTAACGTGTCAACCATCAATGATCCACACAACTCCCCATCAATGATTAACACAACACGCCATCAATGACCCACACAACACGCCATCAATGATTAACACAACACGCCATCAATGACCCACACAACACGCCATCAATGATCCACACAACACGCCATCAATGATCCACACAACACGCCATCAATGATCCACACAACACGCCATCAATGATCCACACAACACCAGCATCAATGATCCACACAACACGCCATCAATATCCACACAACACGCCATCAATGACCCACACAACACGCCTTCAATGACCCACACAACACACGCCATCAATGATCCACACAACACGGGCCCTCAATGATCCACACAACACGCCATCAATGACCCACACAACACGCCATCAATGATCCACACAACACGCCATCAATGACCCACACAACACGCCATCAATGACCCACACAACACACCATCAATGATCCACACAACACGCCATCAATGACCCACACAACACGCCATCAATGATCCACACAACACGCCACAATGACCACACAACACGCCATCAATGATCCACACAACACGCCATCAATGACCCACACAACACGCCATCAATGATCCACACAACACGCCATCAATGATCCACACAAACACCATCAATGACCCACACAACACGCCATCAATGACCCACACAACACGCCATCAATGATCCACACAACACGCCATCAATGATCCACACAACACTCCATCAGATCCACACAACACGCCATCAATGACCCACACAACACGCCATCAATGATCCCACAACACGCCATCAATGACCCACACAACACGCCATCAATGATCCACACAACACGCCATCAATGACCCACACAACACGCCATCAATGACCCACACAACACGCCATCAATGACCCACACAACACGCCATCAATGATCCACACAACACGCCATCAATGACCCACACAACACGCCATCAATGATCCACACAACACGCCATCAATGACCCACACAACACGCCATCAATGATCCACACAACACGCCATCAATGATCCACACAACACGCCATCAATGATCCACACAACACGCCATCAATGATCCACACAACACGCCATCAATGACCACACAACACACCCATCAATGACCCACACAACACGCCATCAATGATCCACACAACACGCCATCAATGACCCACACAACACACCATCAATGACCCACACAACACGCCATCAATGATCCAAACAACACCCCATCAATGACCCACACAACACGCCATCAATGATCCACACAACACGCCATCAATGACCCACACAACACGCCATCAATGACCCACACAACACGCCATCAATGACCCACCACAACACGCCATCAATGATCCACACAACACGCCATCAATGATCCACACAACACGCCATCAATGACCCACACAACACGCCATCAATGACCCACACAACACGCCATCAATGATCCACACAACACGCCATCAATGACCCACACAACACGCCATCAATGACCCACACAACACACCATCAATAATCACAACACTCGCTATCCTACACTAAAGTATAACAATGGAAGACGGGTAAATAAAGGTGAGGTAAATAACGTACAGAAAATATCTAACCAAGACAGAACTCGCAGCAATGAATTCAAGTTGGGGAAACTTAAGTTTAGACAGGATACAGGAAAGCACTGGCTTGGTGACAGCAGCGTCACTGAACCTTGGGTGGCTTTAGACAGGATACAGGAAAGCACTGGCTTGGTGACAGCAGCGTCACTGAACCTTGGGTGGCTTTAGACAGGATACAGGGAAAAAAACTGGCTTGGTGGGCAGCAGCGTCACTGAACCTTGGGTGGCTTTAGACAGGATACAGGAAAGCACTGCTTGGGTGACAGCAGCGTCACTGAACCTTGGGTGCTTTTTGACAGGGTCGAAAGCACTGGCTTTGGTGACAGCACGCATGAACCTGGGTGGCTTTAGACAGGATACAGGAAAGCACTGGCTTGGTGACAGCAGCGTCACTGAACCTTGGGTGGCTTTAGACAGGATACAGGAAAGCACTGGCTTGGTGACAGCAGCCCTCACTGAAACCCTTGGGTGGCTTTAGACAGGATACAGGAAAGCACTGGGTTGGTGACAGCAGCGTCACTGAACCCTTTGGGGGGCTTTAGCAGGATACAGGAAAGCACTTTGGGTTGTGACAGCAGCGTCACTGAACCTGGTGGCTTAGACAGGATGACAGGAAAGCACTGGGTTTGGGGCACACGTCACTGAACCCTTTGGGGGGCTTTAGACAGGATACAGGAAAGCACTGGCTTTGGGGACAGCATCGTCACTGAACCTTGGGTGGCTTTTTGACAGGATACAGGAAAGCACTGGCTTGGTGACAGCAGCGTCACTGAACCTTGGGTGGCTTTAGACAGGATACAGGAAAGCACTGGCTTGGTGACAGCAGCGTCACTGAACCTTGGGTGGCTTTAGACAGGATACAGGAAAGCACTGGCTTGGTGACAGCAGCGTCACTGAACCTTGGGTGGCTTTAGACAGGATACAGGAAAGCACTGGCTTGGTAACAGCAGCGTCACTGAACCTTGGGTGGCTTTAGACAGGATACAGGAAAGCACTGGCTTGGTGACAGCAGCGTCACTGAAACCCTTTGGGGGGCTTTAGACAGGATACAGAAAGCACTGGCTTGGTAACAGCAGCGTCACTGAACCTTGGGTGGGTTTAGACAGGATACAGGAAGGCACTGCTTGGAACAGCAGCGTCACTGAACCTTGGTGCTTTAGACAACATGAAGATGGCTTGAGTAACTACACTGAACGTTGGGCTCAGTAGTAGAAAGTAGAAAGTACTAGGCTTGATACGACCACGTACTTGGTGCATGGACAAGCTCATATTGGTACTACCGCGTCACTGACTGGGTCGGCTGCAGTACAGAAGTGGATGTGAAAAGGTCACTGAATTGTCTTTGACATCAGGAACCGTGGCTGAGTAACGGCAGGTCACTGAACCTTGTTCTTATACAGTGGGGAATTGGCCTGGTCTAGCACTCACTAACCTTGGGCCTGTTTAGACTAGGATACTGAAAGACGGTTGGACAAGATACCTAGGGCATTACGGAAATAAGTTAGATAGTACATGGGAGTGGCCTTTCCCTGATCAGAGCATACCATCCAACATCGTAGTGTATAAGTAGAGGTATGTGATTGACAGCACGGGTTGATATCAAGTTTCATTACATAGGTATTACGGATACAGTTAGACCAGAAGGGATACGAGGACCATTTCCTATTCATACCATCCATAGCATACTGAGTGTAAGTAGGTATGTTCTTACCAGTGATGAGTTGACCTGTCTAGATCGCCTGCCAGACCTCAATTCCTGTTCTTATTAGATAGACTTCAAAAAATCAGATGCTCACAGGTAATTTGATCCAAGGAAGTAGAGCTACCCCATACTTGAACTGTCCCTAATCCAGCCTACTAGGTAGACTGTTCCACTACTAGGTAGACTGTTCACTACTAGGTAGACTGTTCCACTACTAGTAGACTGTTTCACTACTAGGTAGACTGTTTCACTACTAGGTAGACTGTTTCACTACTAGTAGACTGTCATACTAGGTAGGACTGTTTCACTACTAGGTAGACTGTTTCACTACTTGGTAGACTGTTTCACTACTAGGTAGACTGTTCCACTACTAGGTAGACTGTTCCCACTACTAGGTAGACTGTTCACTACTAGGTAGACTGTTTCACTACTAGGTAGACTGTTTCACTACTAGGTAGACTGTTTCACTACTAGGTAGACTGTTCCACTACTAGGTAGACTGTTTCCACTACTAGGTAGACTGTTCACTACTAGGTAGACTGTTCCACTACTAGGTAGACTGTTCCACTACTAGGTAGACTGTTTCACTACTAGGTAGACTGTTTCACTACTAGGTAGACTGTTCCACTACTAGGTAGACTGTTCCACTACTAGGTAGACTGTTTCACTACTAGGTAGACTGTTTCACTACTAGGTAGACTGTTCCACTACTAGGTAGACTGTTCCACTACTAGGTAGACTGTTCCACTACTAGGTAGACTGTTTCACTACTAGGTAGACTGTTCCACTACTAGGTAGACTGTTCCACTACTAGGTAGACTGCTCCACTACTAGGTAGACTGTTCCACTACTAGGTAGACTGTTCACTACTAGGTAGACTGTTTCACTACTAGGTAGACTGTTTCACTACTAGGTAGACTGTTCCACTACTAGGTAGACTGTCCACTACTAGGTAGACTGTTCACTACTAGGTAGACATGTTCACTACTAGGTAGACTGTTTCACTACTAGGTAGACTGTTTCACTACTAGGTAGACTGTTCCACTACTAGGTAGACTGTTTCACTACTAGGTAGACTGTTTCACTACTAGGTAGACTGTTTCACTACTAGGTAGACTGTTTCACTACTAGGTAGACTGTTTCACTACTAGGTAGACTGCTCCACTACTAGGTAGACTGTTTCACTACTAGGTAGACTGTTCCACTACTAGGTAGACTGTTCCACTACTAGGTAGACTGCTCCACTACTAGGTAGACTGTTCCACTACTAGGTAGACTGCTCCACTACTAGGTAGACTGTTCCACTACTAGGTAGACTGTTCCACTACTAGGTAGACTGTTCCACTACTAGGTAGACTGCTTCCATACTAGGTAGACTGTTCCACTACTAGGTAGACTGTTCCACTACTAGGTAGACTGTTCCACTACTAGGTAGACTGTTCCACTACTAGGTAGACGTTCCACTACTAGGTAGACTGTTCCACTACTAGGTAGACTGTTCCACTACTAGGTAGACTGTTCCACTACTAGGTAGACTGTTCCACTACTAGGTAGACTGTTCCACTACTAGGTAGACTGCTCCACTACTAGGTAGACTGTTCCACTACTAGGTAGACTGTTCCACTACTAGGTAGACTGTTCCACTACTAGGTAGACTGTTCCACTACTAGGTAGACTGTTCCACTACTAGGTAGACTGTTCCACTACTAGGTACGTCCATACAGGTAACTGTTCCACTACTAGGTAGACTGTTCCACTACTAGGTAGACTGCTCCACTACTAGGTAGACTGTTCCACTACTAGGTAGACGTTCCACTACTAGGTAGACTGTTCACTACTAGGTAGACTGTTCCACTACTAGGTAGACTGCTCACTACTAGGTAGACTGTTTCACTACTAGTAGACTGTTCCACTACTAGGTAGACTGCTTCCACTACTAGGTAGACTGTTTCACTACTAGGTAGACTGTTCACTACTAGGTAGACTGTTCCACTACTAGGTAGACTGTTTCACTACTAGGTAGACTGTTCCACTACTAGGTAGACATTCTCACTACTAGGTAGACTGTTTCACTACTAGGTAGACTGTTTCACTACTAGGTAGACTGTTTCACTACTAGGTAGACTGTTCACTACTAGGTAGACTGTTTCACTACTAGGTAGACTGTTTCACTACTAGGTAGACTGTTTCACTACTAGGTAGACTGTTTCACTACTAGGTAGACTGTTTCACTACTAGGTAGACTGTTCCACTACTAGGTAGACTGTTTCCACTACTAGGTAGACTGTTTCACTACTAGGTAGACTGTTCCACTACTAGGTAGACTGTTCCACTACTAGGTAGACTGTTCACTACTAGGTAGACTGTTCCACTACTAGGTAGACTGTTCCACTACTAGGTAGACTGTTTCACTACTAGGTAGACTGTTCCACTACTAGGTAGACTGTTCCACTACTAGGTAGACTGCTCCACTACTAGGTAGACTGTTCCACTACTAGGTAGACTGTTCCACTACTAGGTAGACTGTTCACTACTAGGTAGACTGTTTCCACTACTAGGTAGACTGTTCCACTACTAGGTAGACTGTTTCACTACTAGGTAGACTGCTCAACTACTAGGTAGACTGTTTCACTACTAGGTAGACTGTTCCACTACTAGGTAGACTGTTTCACTACTAGGTAGACTGTTTCACTACTAGGTAGACTGTTCCACTACTAGGTAGACTGTTTCACTACTAGGTAGACTGTTTCACTACTAGGTAGACTGTTCCACTACTAGGTAGACTGTTCCACTACTAGGTAGACTGTTCCACTACTAGGTAGACTGCTTCACTACTAGGTAGACTGTTCCACTACTAGGTAGACTGTTCCACTACTAGGTAGACTGTTCCACTACTAGGTAGACTGTTCCACTACTAGGTAGACTGTTTCACTACTAGGTAGACTGTTTCACTACTAGGTAGACTGTTTCACTACAGTAATGTCACTACAGGTAGACTGTTCCACTACTAGGTAGACTGCTTCACTACTAGGTAGACTGTTTCACTACTAGGTAGACTGTTTCACTACTAGGTAGACTGTTCCACTACTAGGTAGACTGTTCCACTACTAGGTAGACTGTTCCACTACTAGGTAGACTGTTCCACTACTAGGTAGACTGTTCCACTACTAGGTAGACTGTTCCACTACTAGGTAGACTGTTTCACTACTAGGTAGACTGTTCCACTACTAGGTAGACTGTTTCCACTACTAGGTAGACTGTTTCCACTACTAGGTAGACTGTTCCACTACTAGGTAGACTGTTTCACTACTAGGTAGACTGTTCACTACTAGTAGACTGTTTCACTACTAGGTAGACTGTTCCACTACTAGGTAGACTGTTCCACTACTAGGTAGACTGTTCACTACTAGGTAGACTGTTTCCACTACTAGGTAGACTGCTTCCACTACTAGGTAGACTGTTCCACTACTAGGTAGACTGTTTCACTACTAGGTAGACTGTTCCACTACTAGGTAGACTGTTTCACTACTAGGTAGACTGCTCCACTACTAGGTAGACTGTTTCACTACTAGGTAGACTGTTTCACTACAAAGGTAGACTGTTTCACTACTAGGTAGACTGCTCCACTACTAGGTAGACTGTTCCACTACTAGGTAGACTGTTTCACTACTAGGTAGACTGTTTCACTACTAGGTAGACTGCTCCACTACTAGGTAGACTGTTCCACTACTAGGTAGACTGCTCCACTACTAGGTAGACTGTTTCACTACTAGGTAGACTGTTTCACTACTAGGTAGACTGTTTCACTACTAGGTAGACTGCTCCACTACTAGGTAGACTGTTCCACTACTAGGTAGACTGCTTCCACTACTAGGTAGACTGTTTCACTACTAGGTAGACTGTTCACTACTAGGTAGACTGCTCCACTACTAGGTAGACTGTTTCACTACTAGGTAGACTGCTCCACTACTAGGTAGACTGTTTCACTACTAGGTAGACTGTTCCACTACTAGGTAGACTGCTCCACTACTAGGTAGACTGTTTCACTACTAGGTAGACTGCTCCACTACTAGGTAGACTGTTTCACTACTAGGTAGACTGCTCCACTACTAGGTAGACTGTTTCACTAATAGGTAGGCTGCTCCACTACTAGGTAGACTGTTTCACTACTAGGTAGACTGCTCCACTACTAGGTAGACTGTTTCACTACTAGGTAGACTGTTCCACTACTAGGTAGACTGTTCCACTACTAGGTAGACTGTTCCACTACTAGGTAGACTGTTCCACTACTAGGTAGACTGTTCCACTACTAGGTAGACTGTTCCACCACTAGGTAGACTGTTCCACTACTAGGTAGACTGTTCCACTACTAGGTAGACTGTTCCACTACTAGGTAGACTGTTCCACTACTAGGTAGACTGTTCCACTACTAGGTAGACTGTTCCACTACTAGGTAGACTGTCCCACTCATCCACTGTTAGGTAAGACATGTATGCAACAGTTAGGTATCTTTATTTCGAAACGTTTCGCCTACACAGTAGGCTTCTTCAGTCGAGTACAGAAAAGTTGATAGAAGCAGAAGATACTTGAAGACGATGTAATCAGTCCATCACCCTTTAAGTTTTGAGGTGGTCAGTCCCTCAGTCTGGAGAAGAGCATTGTTCCATAGTCTGGAACAATATGGAGTAGAAGTGACAGGATGGAGCCTTATATAGCGCCAGGAGGTGAGACGTAGGTCACTAGTGGAGGTAAGAATGTAGACATTGAGAGGTCAGGTCCCTCTCAAATCCAGCCATTCTCACTAGTAGAGGTTGTCGAAGTTGATTCCAAGTCTGTACCAAGATACCCTTGTGTTGCAGTGTCTGACAGAGTGAACAATAAAATGGTATAAAATACTTCAACTCCATACTGTTCCAGACTATGGAACAATACTCTTCTCCAGACTGAGGGACTGACCACCTCAAAACTTTAAGGGTGATGGACTGATTACATCGTCTTCAAGTCTCTTCTGCTTCTATCAACTTTTCTGTACTCGACTGAAGAAGCCTACTGTGTAGGCGAAACGTTTCGAAATAAAGATACCTAACTGTTGCATATGTGTCTTACCTAACAACCTGTCGGTATTTTATACCATTTTATTGTTCACTCATCCACTACTAGCTAGATTGTTCCACTCATCCACTACTAGCTAGACTGTTCCACTCATCCACTACTAGCTAGACTGTTCCACTCATCCACTACTAGCTAGACTGTTCCACTCATCCACTACTAGACTGTTCCACTCATCCACTACTAGCTAGACTGTTCCACTCATCGACTTTATTGGGTAAAAGGACACAAGTGCGACTGTGACACTGTACTGTGGCAACGTTTCGCTCTCCAGGAGCTTTATCAAGCCGTTGAAAATGATAGAATGAATAATGAGAACGTTCAAAACGAGAGATGCCAAGCCAATGATGATCCTTTTCAAATCACTTGTTCTCTCTAGGCTGGAATAATGCTGTACATTAACATCTCCATTCAAAGCAGGTGAAATCGCAGATCTAGAGAGTGTACAGAGATCCTTTACTGCACGTATAAGTTCTGTCAAGCACCTTAACTACTGGGAACGCTTGGAAGCACTTGACTTGTACTCGTTGGAACGCAGGAGGGAGAGATATATCATAATCTACACTTGGAAAATCTTGGAAGGAATGGTCCCAAATCTGCACACAGAAATCACTCCCTACGAAAGTAAAAGACTGGGCAGGCGATGCAAAATGCCCCCAATTAAAAGTAGGGGCTCCATTGGTACACTAAGGGAAAACACCATAAGTGTCCAGGGCCCAAGACTGTTCAACAGCCTCCCATCAAGCATTAGGGGAATTGCCAATAAACCCCTGGCTGCCTTCAAGAGAAAGCTGGACAGATACCTAAAGTCAGTGCCGGATCAGCCGGGCTGTGGCTCGTACGTTGGACTGGTATCTTTATTGATAAAAATTTTCGCCTTCACAGGAGGCTTCTTCAGTCAAAAACAGAGGCAGCTGTAGTAATGAAATAAAGAGGTAATCAGTCCCTCAGCCTGGAGAAGAGTTCATCTCCATGGTCTGGAGCTGAACTCTTCTCCAGGCTGACGGACTGACCACCTTGTTCCAGACCATGGTGCTGAACTCTTCTCCAGGCTGAGGGACTGACCACCTTGTTCCAGACCATGGTGCTGAACTCTTCTCCAGGCTGAGGGATTGACCACCTTGTTCCAGACCATGGTGCTGGACTCTTCTCCAGGCTGAGGGACTGACCACCTTGTTCCAGACCATGGTGCTGGACACTTCTCCAGGCTGAGGTACTGACCACCTTGTTCCAGACCATGGTGCTGAACTCTTCTCCAGGCTGAGGGACTGACCACCTTGTTCCAGACCATGATGCTGAACTCTTCTCCAGGCTGAGGGACTGACCACCTTGTTCCAGACCATGGAGGTGAACTCTTCTCCAGACTGAGGGACTGACCACCTTGTTCCAGACCATGGAGCTGAACTCTTCTCCAGGCTGAGGGACTGACCACCTTGTTCCAGACCATGGTGCTGAACTCTTCTCCAGGCTGAGGGACTGACCACCTTGTTCCAGACCATGATGCTGGACTCTTCTCCAGGCTGAGGGACTGACCACCTTGTTCCATACCATGGTGCTGGACACTTCTCCAGGCTGAGGTACTGACCACCTTGTTCCAGACCATGGTGCTGAACTCTTCTCCAGGCTGAGGGACTGACCACCTTGTTCCAGACCATGGTGCTGAACTCTTCTCCAGGCTGAGGTACTGACCACCTTGTTCCAGACCATGGTGCTGAACTCTTCTCCAGGCTGAGGGACTGACCACCCTGTTCCAGACCATGGTGCTGGACTCTTCTCAAGGCTGAGGGACTGACCACCTTGTTCCAGACCATGGTGCTGAACTCTTCTCCAGGCTGAGGGACTGACCACCTTGTTCCAGACCATGGAGCTGAACTCTTCTCCACGCTGAGGGACTGACCACCTTGTTCCAGACCATGGTGCTGGATTCTTCTCCAGGCTGAGGGACTGACCACCTTGTTCCAGACCATGGAGCTCAACTCTTCTCCAGGCTGAGGGACTGACCACATTGTTCCAGACCATGATGCTGAACTCTTCTCCAGGCTGAGGGACTGACCACATTGTTCCAGACCATGGTGCTGAACTCTTCTCCAGGCTGAGGGACTGACCACCTTGTTCCAGACCATGGTGCTGAACTCTTCTCCAGGCTGAGGGACTGACCACCTTGTTCCAGACCATGGTGCTGAACTCTTCTCCAGGCTGAGGTACTGACCACCTTGTTCCAGACCATGGTGCTGAACTCTTCTCCAGGCTGAGTGACTGACTACCTTGTTCCAGACCATGGTGCTGGACTCTTCTCCAGGCTGAGTGACTGACTACCTTGTTCCAGACCATGGTGCAGAACTCTTCTCCAGGCTGAGGGACTAACCACCTCAAATACTTTTCTTCCAAGGTTAATTAACTGAATAAATCATGTTTATTTCACTACTACTGCTGCCTGTGTATTTGACTGAAGAAGCCTACTGTGTAGGCGATAAGGGATTGAAATAAAGAATCACATTATCCTGTGTCTTTTTTCCAACCTCTGTTTATTACAGTATTTATTACGCTTAATAAAAATATTTCTACGAGGAGAGTGATAAGGTAATAACTCTGGTCAATTATATTTAATATAATCAAGTTACTGGTCAACTTGGGGCGCTACCCACTTCTTAGTCTCACGTCTTCTCTTTTTTTCCCCTTATACCAGGGGGTTCTTAACGGGGGATATCCATACCCCTTGGGGTATGGGAGACAAATAATTGGGGTATGGAAAACAAATAATGGGGTATGGAAAACAAATAATGGGGGTATTGGACTTGATCTCTAATTATTATAATCAAAAAGAAGTGCTAAGCCACAAGGGCTATACAGCGCTGCAGGGTAGGGAAGGAAGCGAGGGTATTGGATGGCAGAAGGGAGGAAGGATGATCAGTAGGTTACAGAAAACAGCTGGGCAGGGGATAGTACGGGGGTAGAGGGTAGCAAGAGATTGAAGTAGAAAGGGCTGAAGGTATCAGAATTTGTGAAGTAAGTCAGTTGTCAAAAAGTCAATGTGAGAGTCTGGATGAAAGGTGGGTCCATCAGCGAGAAGGGAAGGTAAAGAGAGAGCAGCAGAGCGAAGACGACGACGGAGGTAAATTCTGCGTGCTCGTTGATAAAGTGGGCAGTCCAACAGAATGTGGCTGACTGATAATGGAACTTGGCAATTCTCACAGAGAGGAGCAGGGCGCCTCTCCATGAGATATCCATGAGTAAGACGAGTATGGCCAATGCGAAGACGGGAGGGAGTAGTCTCCCAACCTCGACACTGGTGATAAGAAGACGGCCAGTAACCTATACTCGGTTTAATAGATTGAAGTTTGTTGCCGAGCATAGTAGACCAATGTTGTTGCCAACTGGTGTGAAGTTGGGAAGATATTGCAGCATAATAGTCCGTAAATGGAATACCTCTACATGAAACTGGTTTGGTCATGTACTGCTGGGCCGCGCAGCAGTGTCTGCCTGTTCATTGCCCTGTACGTCAACATGACCAGGGACCCAACAAAAAAAAAATATCTTTATGCTTGGTAAAGATGCGGCGTAGCCAAAGTTGGATACGGAGGACTAAGGGGTGAGGTGTATCAAATTCTGTATAGCTGTAAAGCACTAAGGGAGACTGAGACAACCACAAATGATGACACAGGCATAGATGCAAACGGGTAAGTGCTGTAAGGATGGCATACAATTCAACAGTAAAAATCTAGCTGAAGATAGTAAAAAGCCCTTGTACGACGCTGTCCGGAAACACTGCTGCGAATCCTACGCCGTCAGAAGACTTAGAGCCATCTGTGTACACAGCAATGGCATGAGAATGAGAGTGAAAGTGGTCAAGAAAAAGAGAGCGGGAAGCAACTGTTGATATTTTGGGCTTTCGAGCAAGGGAGAAGAAAAAAAACAACTCGAACAGTTTGGAACTTCCCAGGGGGGTAAGGGAAAAAAGTGAGATGCTACATGTACATAGAAAGGTGGTAATTGAAGAGAAGACAAGAGCGAATGAAGACGAAGAGAGAAGGGACAGAGTAAACAGGGGCAAGCAAAACAATAAAGAATGTCTACTAATATCAGTGACCATTCTATAAATGGAAGGATTGCGGAGATCATGAGGCATACATAGAAAGCGAAGGCAATGGGCATCACGGCGATCGGAAAAGGGATGGAACGTTCGCTTCTGCATAGAGGCTCTCGACAGGGGAAGATTTGAAAAGCACCAAGGCATAAACGAAATCCTTGGTGATGAATGGGGTTAAGGGCTAGAGAGAGTAGCAGGAGATGCCGCGAATAGATCTGGTCAACATAATCAAGTTTGATAAAATAAGGGTGGAATGTAGGCGGAGGAGGGTTCGACGATCAGCTCCCCATGAAAGATGAGAAAGGGGTTTTAAGAAGGTTCAGCCAGCTGTGACAAGTTGCCTTCAGAGAGGTAATGTGAGGTTTCCAGGATAACCTCGATCAAAGAGGAGGCCCAGAAACTTGACTGTATCATGTTCGGGGATACGGGAGCCATAGAGGTACAAAGGATGATCGGAGAGACAGAGCGTCTAGTGAAAGTAATTTGGTGGGTTTTAGTGCTGGAAAATTAAACCCCACGTTTTGTGGCCCAATTGGAAACACGGTCGACTGCATGCTGGAGAGAAACTGTAATAAGGTGACATCAGCCGCCTGCACAGGCAATAGCGAAGTCATCAACATAGAGTGATGACCAAATATTTGATGGAAGACTAGAGGCCAAATCATTAATGCAAGGAGGAAAAAGTATTGTGCTCAGAACAATCCCTGGGGGACACCTTCAGCTTGGATAAAGTCCGGGGAGAGCACATTATTAACCCGAACACGGAAATCCTGTCAGTTA
Source organism: Cherax quadricarinatus (assembly GCF_026875155.1). Lineage (NCBI taxonomy): Eukaryota > Metazoa > Arthropoda > Malacostraca > Decapoda > Parastacidae > Cherax > Cherax quadricarinatus. Next base: position 1,759,417 of record NC_069457.1, read on the forward strand.
AAAAGTTCTTAAGGAAGGATGGTAGATTGCCTCAAAGGCCAAGGAGTGGGCTTGGACAAAAATATTATACCTCCAAGTTGTGTCATATGCCTTCTCAAGGTCAAAAAATATGGCAATAACTGAGTGGTTATTCGCAAAGGCATATGAACATACGTATCCAAGCGTATTTAAGGGGTCTATGGTAGAACGTCCCTTACGAAAGGCCATATTGACGAGTGAAGACTGTTGTGTGTCTCTAAATACCACCTAAACTCTATTTACTAGGCTTTTTCATCACTTTGCAACTGCCTGGTAAGAGAAAATGGGACGATAGTGGGAGGTTTCATGTCCCGTAGTGCCTGGTTTGCGGAAAGGGAGAACAATGGCGGATTTCCACAGCTGTGGAAGAACTCCTTGTGCCCAAAATAAGATTGGGTAAAGGCGTAATAGGACTGCAAGGCTGACTGATGTAAATGTTGTAGCATACGAATATGAATGTCATCGGGCCCAGCTGCCGATGATCGACAAGCTGAGAGTGTTGCCTCCAGTTCTTGAAGTGAAAAAAGGCACATTATACTGTTCTTCTCTGAGAGAAGAAAAGTCCAAGGGTGCTAACTCTCTGGCAGACTTTGAGGAAAGAAAAAAGGGGGCATAGATGGAGTCCCCTGAGAAAATACGGACCAGATGATTGCCAATTTCATTGGCAACATCTAGTGGGTTTGCTATATCAACACCGGCAAACCCGCAGAACGGAGCCGGGTGAGGAGAATATTACCACTCAGTTTTCGTACTTTTTTCCAGACTGCACTCATAGAGGAAGCAGAGGTGATGGTGGAGACATAACCTCGCCAGCAAGTGCGTTTAGCATCACGGTTTGACACGGCGAGTGATCGCATGCTTCTGCTTAAAATCAAGAAGTCTCTCTATGTTCTATTGTACCTTTTAACTTCCCCCATGCAGAGCGTTTCAAACGTACTGCATGGCACAAGCAGGAGACCACCAAGGCACGCATTTCTAGAATGCCACCCGAAGTTTGGGTTTTGAATGAGAAGCTGCGGTTAAAACGGAGGACGAGAAGAGGTGTAAAAGCTCATCGATGGAGGACGAAGAAGGAACCCTCTAAAACAGTTAGGTTGAGAAAAGGGTTTCCCAATTTGCCTGATAAAAATTGCCACGTGGGATGCGAAGAGGTGGTGAATATGAAGGGGAAGTAAGAATGATTGGGAAAATGATCACTGTCATGTAAGTCCGGAAGAACAACAAGTGAAGTCTAATGCGGCGGAGGAAGAGCAGACTGAGAGATCGATGCAAGAGAGAGTGTGAGTCCGAGGATCAAAATGGGTGTGAGTACCTGTATTTAAAACATGGAGGGGGGGGGGCAAAAAAAGCCTCTAACGAATCCCAAACGGGAATCACAGTGAGACCCCCCAGAGGAAATGGTGGCATTAAAATCCCAAGTAACAGAATCGGTGGTGGTAATGACGAAACAAAAAAGGCAATATCCGGAATAGATAATGCCCGAGAAGGAGAGAGATATAAAGAACAGAGCGTATACCACCTATGCAAGTGGATACAGGCTGCTGTTAATGCAGCAAAGTACGAACAAAAAGCTGATGGTACGGAATATCAGTGCGTAGAAGAAGGGCACTTTCATTAAAGGTCCCATCAGGAAAAGGATCTGAAGAATACAATAAATTATAGCCTGAGATGGGAGAGATAACGCAGAGTGTAATTTTGGTTCCTGAAAGCAAACCCCAAACAGGGGAAAACTGGGAGAGTAACATCTGAAGCTCACCCCGATTACCCCTGAGGCCGCAATATTCCATTGTAAATAGGCTATGATTGGCAATGATAAAGATACCTGAAACCCAGGTAAGGGTTCCTACGGACTAAGGGGTTAGAAAAGTCCACATGCGGAGGCAGTGGAAAATGTTTAAGCAGCGAAGGACGGTGCGCTGTGAAGAAAGGAGTTGGCGCAGATGGAGTAGAAGAGAGAGAAGGAGCGGAGGGTGTATCAGTGTCCATTGATGGTTGGTCTCTGCAATATATTCAGAGATTGCTTCAAGTGTTTCAGAATTCAGAGACGTCGTATGGGAGACAATATTGGAAATGGTAGGGGGGGGATGAGTAAAGATTGGAACTGTAATGGACTGTACCAAGGTAGGAAGGGGCGAAAGGGTGGAGGGAACTGGGGAAGCGTGGAAGGGGACAGAAGAGGCAAAAAACCTGGGAGGTGGGCCCGAAGAGGAAAAAACTTGGGAGGGAACAGGGGAGGAAGGTACAGTACGAGGAGGAGGGTGAACCTCTACACTTGTAACAGAGCCAGTGAGAGGGGGAAAAAAACCGGGTACAGAGACAGGGAAGGGAAAATGAGGAGGTGGAAAGATGGGTAGGAGGTGTTAACGGACCTTTTTTGACTTTTGAGAAGTAAGGGACAATTGGGGGGAGTGGTCAAAACGAGATCTCGTCGCTACTGAGGCTTGTGAGAGAGAACACGAAGAAAAACAAGATCAGACTGAGACGTTGAAGTAGGGACGTCTGAGCCGAGGACAGCAAAAGAATTAGCTACAGGAGTGACTATGGGAGAGCTAACCACAGAGGTGGGTGCAGAAGATGGGATACCAGAAGTGGGGGGACATTTTGAAACACGGGGAAAAAGAAACACGAGGTAGTCTCCCTTGGAGGTGGAGGGTGAGAAACTGCCATGGCATAAGGGGGACCTTCTGCCTCTTTGAGGTAACGGATTTCCCGCTCGTTTAAGTAGACTTGACAACGGCGAGAGGGAGGTCGATTGCAAGACGTATTAGAATGGTCATCGGCACCACAGACTGGGCATTCGGCGATAGATCTGCAATATTTCCCCTGGATGGCCAAATCACCAGCAATTTCTACACTGTTGTGGTGTAGGGATCGCCTTTCGAACTTGTAACTGATGTCCTGCTACATAAACTGAGGATGGGAGTTCATGGCTGTCAAAAGTTAAACGAGCCACATTGCTAGGGTATCCCTCTCACCCGTGGGCCCGGAAGAAAAATAAGTGGCTACCTTTAGGATTGGAAGATCTTGGAGTTTCCAGCTGTTCAAGAATGTCAGTGCCACATGTCTGGAAATTTTGTTGAACTATGGTATGGGGCAGAATGACGGTATCACTACGAGTATTGAGGGAATGATGCTTTTCAATAGTTACAGGAACAGTATCGATATGGGAAAGACGAGAAAGTTCATGAGCCTGGGTAGCATTCTGTATCGTGGTGACGATGAGCGTACCGCTCTTAAGAGCATGAAAAGAAATATCTTTACCAACATGGCGTAGGAGTGCCTTGCCAATACTGTGATCAGAAAGATAGGCAGTAGAGGAAGTCGGTCATAAAGTGAAGAATTTAGTCCATTGTGCAGTCTGAAACTGAGCGTGGAAAGGTAGTGAAGGATGTGTCGATCTTTTCTGAGAAGAACGAGAAGATGGAGAAGTATCATCAGCAGGTAATTGTTGTTGTTGTTTAGGCGTGGGACCAGAGTTGGTCCGACGTGGAACAGGCCGGCGATTTGAAAATTGCCGCACCTAGAGGGAGAGGCCGGAAAACATAGTCAGAGGGGGAGCGAAGGTCAGATAAATTGAAGGAGTCAGTCCCAGGCCTCAGTACCTGAAGCGGGTGAGGAAACAGCACCGGCAAGAGGTACAGAGGCATGAGGAGTGTCCCAAGAGTGGTCCCAAAAATGAGGGGGGTCAGAACGGGGTGCAGTATCAAGAAGGGGCCCGGGGGTAGCAGGTTCATGGACTAGGGTTTCCATGGAATAGGTTTCTTTTTTCTTTTTGTTTTTAAGAAAAAAAAAAAGAAAAAAGAAAATAAAAAATAAAAAAAGAATAAAAAAGGGGGGACCGGGAGGGATAGTTTTCCCAGAGGAATGAAAGGGCCAGAAATCTCCCCCCGCGCCCAAGAGGACCTCAGCACCGCAAGTAGCGCAGATGCAGCATGGAACCCGTGCCAACCCTAAACCCCTCATGCCAGTAAACCGGCAATCCGGGATAGCAACCTCACATCTGCGGAGCTACCTCGGTGGAAAAAAAGAGAGGGTGGCCGGAAATCCGCCACAAAGCATACCTCCTTCGCCACCACCCCCAGAATCCAAAAGGTGGCTTCCAGAGATACACCGTCGCCCGAGAGACACCCAAAGCCACCCTCCGGGATACCAGAGAGGGATCAGGACATCCCCAGGCAATCCAGATTCCACGGCAAACTACACCACCTCCAAGAACCTCAACGGAATGGGATGGATCCCGGTACCCTTTCCCCTACCTAGGAACTAGCGTGCCTGTGGGAAAAAAAAAGGCCAAAAAGGAAGGGCAAAAGGGAGGGGTGGGGAGGAGGAGGAGGAAAGGAAAAAGGGGAGGATGGGGAGGATGGGATAGGGAACGGGGGATTGGGGGGTAATTAGGTTCGGTCTGAGGAAGGATACCGACAGGTCTCTTGATCTTTAAACAATTTAAAAAATATATGTTAGAATAAACTATCAGATATTGTGTTGCTAGTTATCCATACATAAAACCAACAAGCTATTAACGTCTTTTAAAGTCGTCCTGGAGCCTAATAGCACTGGTGATGAATTCCACAGTGTGGTGAAGGGGGTGAGGAGACATACTGGGTAATGTACTATGTCTTTTAAAGTCGTCCTGGAGCCTTATAGCACTGGTGATGAATTCCACAGTGTGGTGAAGGGGGTGAGGGGGGACCATAGGGTAATGTACTATGTCTTTTAAAGTCGTCCTGGAGCCTTATAGCACTGGTGATGAATTCCACAGTGTGGTGAAGGGGGTGAGGAGACATACTGGGTAATGCACTATGTCTTTTGAAGTCGTCCTGGAGCCTTATAGCACTGGTGATGAATTCCACAGTGTGGTGAAGGGGGTGAGGAGACATACTGGGTAATGCACTGGGAGTCTGTGATCGTACAAAGGAGCTATGCATGTTCTCTGTTATTCTTAGGTAACTTCCCTTCTTCTACAGCATATAGTGGATACTGCAAGACAAACCACGGGAATGGAAAGTTAGGTTCGGTTTTCTGAGAGGAACTGACTGGCATCATCATGCTGGTTTACTCTGAGAAAATTTCCCCTCAATCTACCTATTATAATAAAAAGCGCTAAACCACAAGGGTAATCTACCTGCTGCTTTTTTGCAACGTTGCATAGCTCCTGATGACGCACGGTGACTTGTGAAAGATCTTGAGCTGAAGATTTTCCTCCCCTGTGGGTTGTATTATTCAGCTCGCCTGTCTGTGATTGAACTGCATATTGAACATTATACACCCAAGTCATTCCCCTCCAGCTTTTAACATCCAGCTGCTCTACTCTCTTGGTCTACCCACTGTCTCATGCACTCACCCCACAGTTACTATCACCACTATATTTTTGTAGTTGAAGGGATCATCTTCCCTTAACCCAGCCTCAGGCCAGGCCTCCAAGCCTATAATAATATCTTTACTTACTACCAGTACATGATACAACTTATACAGACCATAGCTGACATCAGTGACATACTACTATATAGAAAGTCCCTTGTTATGCTAAGCATTTCCCGCAAATTAGGTCAGTTTTGTCCCAAGATGCGACCCACACCAGTCCACTAACACCCAGGATGTGACCCACACCAGTCTACTAACACCCAGGATGTGACCCACACCAGTCCACTAACACCCAGGATGTGACCCACAACCAGTCCATCTACACACAGGATTGACCCACATTACGTAGTCTACTAACACCCAGGATGTGACCCACACCAGTCCACTAACACTCCGGTTGTCACTCATCACAGTCCACTAACACCCAGGATTGTGACCCACATCAGTCCACTAGACACCCAGGATGTGACCCACACCAGTCCACTAACACCCAGGATGTGACCCACACCAGTCCACTAACACCCAGGATGTGACCCACACCAGTCCACTAACACCCAGGATGCGACCCACACCAGTCCACTAACACCCAGGATGTGACCCACACCAGTCCACTAACACCCAGGATGTGACCCACACCAGTCCACTAACACCCGGGGGGGGAGATGTGACCCACACCATCCACTAACACCCCAGGTACCATACTTGCTGCAAGGTGTAACCAGGACACGAAGTGAAAGGAAACCGCGTCGAAATGTTTCCACCCGCCGGGAGTCGAACCCGGGTCCTCCGTGTGTTAAGCGAGAGCTTTAGCCACCATCGTCAAGAAGGTTAAGTTACCCACAAAATGTTAGGTAAATCAACACAGATGTAACTAATGTGAGATTTAAATGTAGCAACGTTTCACTCTCCACATTTGTCAAGGTAACGGCTTGACAAAGCTCCTGGAGAGCGAAACGTTCCCATAAAAAATGTTCCTCTAGTTCCATCGGTTTCCAAGGTACCTAACATAGTGGAGATGGAGGGGGAGCTACCCCGTCAGTTACATCTGTCCAGGAACAGGACAATTGCCTCCTGACGCTGTCTTAAATTTCGTCGGATTTTTTACCCCGGAGGGTGTGCCCACCCAGATAACCCAAAAAGTCATGCGTCCATCGAGGACGTCTACACTTATTTCCATTGTGTCCTTAATCTTGTCCCCCAAGGATGGCCACCACACCAGCAACAACACCCAGGACGCCACCCACACCAGTCGACTAACACCCAGGATGCGCTACCGCGACAGAGCCAGTCGACTATCTCCCAGGATGCCACCCACACCAGTCGACTAACACCCAGGATGCCACCCACACCAGTCGACTATCACCCAGGTACCTACTTGCTGCTAGGTGAACAGGACAACAGCTGGAGTTTTTGGACATCTGACCGAGGTCTTCCACTGGCTTACCACTCCACCACTTTAACCCGTAAACCGTCCAAGCAGATCTACGTTCACATGTGTAGTATTACAGAACTCAGATCAACGTTCACATGTGTAAGTATTACAGACTAAGATCAACGACTCTCACATGTGTAGTATTAACAGAACTAGATCAACGTTCACATGTGAGATACAGAACTAGATCTACGTCACATGTGTAGTATTCAGAACTAAGTTCAACGTTCACAGTTGTAGTATTACAGAACTAGATCAACGTTCACATGTGTAGTATTACAGAACTAGATCTACGTTCACATGTGTAGTATTACAGAACTAGATCAACGTTCACATGTGTAGTATTACAGAACTAGATCAACGTTCACATGTGTAGTATTACAGAACTAGATCAACGTTCACATGTGTAGTATTACAGAACTAGATCAACGTTCACATGTGTAGTATACAGAACTAATCAAGGGGGGGGGGGGCCGTTCACAATTTTAGTATTACAGAACAATATCAACCGTTCACATGTGTTAGTAATTAGAGAACAATCAACTAACGTTCACATTGTGTAGTTATTACAGAACAGATCAACGTTCACATGTGTAGTATTACAGAACTAGATCAACGTTCACATGTGTAGTATTACAGAACTAGATCAACGTTCACATGTGTAGTATTAGAGAACTAGATCAACGTTCACATGTGTAGTATTACAGAACTAGATCAACGTTCACATGTGTAGTATTACAGAACTAGATCAACGTTCACATGTGTAGTATTACAGAACTAGATCAACGTTCCACTATGTGTAGTATTCACAGAACTAGATCAACGTTCAAACATGTTTAGTATTTACGGCATAGAACTAGATCAACGTTCACATGTGTAGTATTACAGAACTAGATCAACGTTCACATGTGTAGTATTACAGAACTAGATCAACGTTCACATGTGTAGTATTACAGAACTAGATTCAACGTTCACTATGGTAGTATTAGCAGAACTAGATCAACGTTCACATGTGTATTATTACAGAACTAGATCAACGTTCACATGTGTAATGTTACAGAACTAGATCAACGTTCACATGTGTAGTATTACAAAACTAGATCGAAGTTTTTTTACACATTTTCAAACGTAGAAAAAACGTATATATACGTTTGGACCGTTTACGGGTAAAAAATTACAGGTATAATTCGAACCATTACCCGTGTTCTGGCTGATGATGGCGCCGCGTGAAGACGAACGTCCACTGACACCAAACTTACTTCTCTCTATATCAAAACATCGTTGAATTCTCACTAATTTTAAATTTTAAATAAATGAAACCGAACTCGTTACAGTCATTATCTGTTGGGTTAAAAAAATCTGTTCTTGAAATATGTATAATCCGACTAATACAGAGAACAGTTCGGTGTCATGACTTACGAAATCGTAATGGAACGATTGCTATGGAAATAAATGGTATAATTATCAAATACCGACACAGTGGAAATATAAACACAAATGCAGTATAATGTGATCCTTTATTGACAACGTTTCGCCCACACAGTGGGTTTTTTCAAGTCACACACGGATCTACCTGGGGTGGAAGGTACGGGAGTATTTGTAGTCAGGTTCAGAATGTTGAGGTCAGGTGGAGAATGCTGCATCTGATGATCTACCCCAGGTAGATCTGTTTGTGACTTGAGAAAAAGCCCATTCTGTGTGGGGAGAAAAAAAAAAAAAACCGTTGTCAATAAAGACACATTATACTGCATATGTGTTTTATATTGGCACGATTGGCAAACAACCGATACCACGGGCGGGATTTGAACCGCGGTCAAGAATCTCTCAAAACTCCAGACCGTCGCGTAGCCACTGGAACCACTAGCCACAATAAGATTCGTCCAACTAGGTCACAGTGGTGGCTTATGCTAACCTTCCTATGGTGTAGAAATATACCTAGCTGGACGAATCTTATTGTGGCTAGCTGGTCCAGTGGCTAACGCGACGGTCTGGAGTTTCGAGACTCTCTGACCGCGGGTTCTATCCCCTCCCGTGATATGGTTTGTTTGCAATGGTGTCGTTACGATTTCGTGAGTCATGAAACCGAACTGTTCTCTGTATTAGTCGGATTTATACATATTTCAAGAACAGATTTTTTAAACCAACAGATAATGACTGTAACGAATGTTTAACGTTAGTAATAGTCACCCCTCCGTTAATTTATATTTTGTCTTATACTGGCACTGACGTACATTATAACTGGTTATTTCTACTGATAAAGAGCAATCCTAACTAAACCTAACTAAATCTAACCTAACTAAACCTAACCTGACTAAACCTAACCTGACCTAACTAAACCTAACCTAACCTAACATAACTAAACCTAACCTAACTAAACCTAACCTAACCTAAATAAACAACGTAACTAAACCTAGTCTAAGACCTCTCTTTTCTGAACCTAACTAAACCGAAACCTATGTTCTTCCCAACCTAACAAACAAACCTAACCTGACTAAACCTAACCTGACCCTAACTAAACCTAACCTAACTAAACCTAACCTAACTAAACCTAACCTAACCTAAATAAACCTAACGTAACTAAACCTAACCTGACCTAACTAAACCTAACCTAACCTAACCTAACTTAACCTAACATAACTAAACCTAACCTAACATAACTAAACCTAACCTAACTAAACCTAACCTTGTTAGACGAAGAATGAGGGGGGACCTGAATCGAAGATGTATAAAGTGAAGATTAGGTATTAATAAAGGGGATATTAATAAGGTCTTGAGGATATCTCTCCAAGAGAGAACACGCAGTAATGGATTTAAATTAGATAAGTTTAGATTTAGAAAGGACATAGGAAAGTATTGGTTTGGAAATAGGGTAGTTGATGAGTGGAACATCCTACCTAGTTGGGTTATTGAGCTGGGACTTTTGAAGGGAAAAAGGTCAGTTTCAAATTTAGGTTGGATAAGTACATGAGTGGGAGGGGTTGGATTTGAATGGGACTTGCACATCAGAGCTTATTTCTTGGGTGGCATTGAAAATTGGGTTGGGCAAATGTTTTGTTAGTGGGATGAATTGTAAAGGTCCTGCCTAGTATGGGCCAGCAGGCCTGCTGCAGTGCTCCTCCTTTCTTATGTTCTTATGTAACCTAACTAAACCTAACCTAACCTAACTTAATTTGCAGTTAGGTTTGGTAAGGTTTGTTAGGTAACAAGACAAGTGTTTCCTGACGCTGGTCTTAATTATATCATGCCCTACAGCTGGAGCTTTTGGTCATCTGACCGAGACCTTCCACTGGCTTACCACTCCACCACTTTAAAAAAATATGATTTAAAAAAACCATTATATACCTGAAATTATTAATATAAACCTCATTCTTCACCGTTGTCTCTCAAGGATAAAGAATAAACCCCAGAGAAGAAGGTTAAGAATGTCACATCTAGGCTGTGATGAATGGTTTGAAAAACCGACAAGTTGAAGATTGAGACACTTATGCAACACATGGGAATCTTTATTCAGGAAACGTTTTCGCCACACAGTGGCTTCATCAGTCCAATACAAAGAGGAAGGCGTAAGGAGGTAATCAGTCCCTCAGCCTGGAGTCGATGTGTTCAGTCCATCAATCTTGTAGAATGTACAATTCACTAATATTGATGGACTGAAAACACATCGACTCAGGCTGAAGCCACTGTGTGGCGAAATGCGATTTCCTGAATAAAAGACCATATGCAGCATAAGTGTCTCAATCTTCCACATCTAGCTACTGAAAAACTAATCTTAAATCAAGAACAGACCCACTCAACTGATGTTTAAAATATTAACTTAGATTATTTTGTAATTTATTCTCTATTTCCATAACCAGCCAAAAAAAATATTAACGTTTATACTTCAGCTTTATTAAAAACTTTACTAATGATATGATATATATATATATTATATATATATATATACATATATAAATATATAATATATATAATATTCATATATTTTTAATTATTATCCACACTGGCCGATTCCCACACTAGGCAGGGTGGTCACCAAGGCAGGGTGGTCCACCAAGGTAGGTGGTCACCAAAGGCGGGTGGTCACCAAGGCGGGGGGGTGGGTCACCAAGTAGGGTGGTCACCAAGGCAGGGTTGGTCACCAAGGTAGGGTGTCACCAAGGCAGGTGGTCACCAAGGTAGGGGGGTCACCAAGCGGGGTGGGTCACCAAGGTAGGGTGGTCACCAAGGCAGGGTGGTCACCAAGGTAGGGTGGTCACCAAGGTAGGGTGGTCACCAAGGTAGGGTGGTCACCAAGGTAGGGTGGTCACCAAGGTAGGGTGGTCACCAAGGTAGGGTGTGTCACCAGCGCAGGTGGGTCACCAGGTAGGGTGGTGACCAAGGCGGGTGGTCACCAGGTAGGGTCGTCACCAAGGCGGGTGAGTGTCACCAAGCAGGTGGTCACCAAGGCAGGTGTTCACACAAGTTAGGTGGCACCAAGCGGGTGGTCACCAAGGTAAGGGTGGGTCACGCAAGGAGGGTGGTCACCAAGGCAGGGTGGTCACCAAGGCAGTGGTGGTCACCAGGGCGGGGTGGTCACCAAGGCGGGTGGTCCAGCCAAGGCAGGGTGGTCACCAAAGGCGGGTGGTCACCAAGAGCGGGGTGATACCATTGCGGAGGTGGTCACCAAGGGCAGAGGGTGGTCCACCAAGGCATGGTGGTCACCAAGGCAGGGTGGTCACCAAGGCAGGGTGGATCACCAAGGCAGGTGGTCCACCCACGGCAAGGTGGTCACCAAGGCAAGGTTGTCACCAAGGCAGGGTGGCCCACCAAGCAGGGTGAGACCACCAAGGCAGTGGTGTTCACCAAGGCAGGGTGGTCACCAAGGCAGGGTTGGTCACCAAGGCAGGGTGGTCACCAAGTGCAGGTGGTCACCAAGGCAGGTGGTCACCAAGGCATGATGGTTCAACCAGAGCAGGGTGTTCACCAAGGCAGGGTGGTCACCAAGGCAGGGTGGCCACCAAGGCAGGACTAGTGGTCACCAAGGCAGGTGGTCCACCGAAGGCAGGGTGTTACACACAAGGCAGGGTGGTCCAACAAGGCAGGGTGGTCCACACAAGGCAGGTGGCACCAAGGCAGGGTGGTCACCAAGGCAGGGTGGTTCTCCAAGGCGGGTGGTCACCAAGGCGGGGTGGTCACGCAAGGTGGGGTGGTCACCAAGGCGGGGTGGTCATCACCAAGGCGGGGGTGGTCTACCTAAGGCGGGGTGGTCACACAAGGCAAGGGTGGTCACGCAAGGCAGGTGTGGTCACCAGGCAGGGTGGTCACCAAGGCCGGGTGGTCACCAAGGCAGGTGGGTCACCAAGGCAGGTGGTCACCAAGGCAGGGAGGTCACCAAGGCAGGGTGGTCACACAAGTGCAGGGTGGTCACACAGGCAGGGTTGGTCACCAAGGCAGGGTGGTCCACCAAGGCATGGGAGGTCACCAATGGCAGGTGGTCACCAAGGCAGGGTGGTCACCAAGCAAGGGTGGTCCACCGAAGGCAGGTTGGTCACCAAGGCAGGGTGGTCACCAAGGCAGGGTGGTCACCAAGTGCAGGGTGGTCACCAGGCAGGTGGTCACCAACGCAGGGTGGTCACCAGGCAGGGTTGTCACCAAGGCAGGGTGTCACCAAGGCAGGGGTCATCCAAGGCAGGGAGGTCACCAAGGCAGGGTGGTCACCGAAGGGCAGGGTGTTCACCAAGGCAGGGTGTCACCAAGCAGGGTGGTTCCACAACCAAGGCAGGGTGGTCACCAGGCAGGTGGTCACCAAGCAGGGTGTCCACCAAGGCAGGGTGGTCACCAAGGCAGGGAGGTCACCAAGGCAGGTGGTCACCAAGAGCAGGGTGGTCACGCCCAAGGCAGGGAGGTCAACCAAGGCAGGGTGGTCCACCAAGGCAGGTGGTCACCAAGGCAGGGTGTCCCAAGGCAGGGTGTCACCAAGGCCGGGTGGTCACCAAGGCAGGGTGGTCACCAAGGCAGGGTGGTCACCAAGGCGGGGAAGTCACCAAGGCAGGGTGGTCACACAATGGCAGGGTGTCACCAAGGCAGGGTGACACCAGGCAGGGTGGTCCACCAGAAGGCAGGGTGTCCCAAGGCAGGTGGTCACCAAGGCAAGGGTACGGTCACCAGGCAGGGTGGTCACGTCCAAGGCAGGGTGGTCACCAAGCGGGGTGGTCACCAAGGCGGGGTGGTCACCAAGGCAAGGGTGGTCACCAAGGCGGGGTGGTCACCAAAGGCGCGCGGTGGCCCACAAGGCAGGTGTCCACACAAGGCAGTGGTCACCATGGCAGTGTGGTCACCAAGCAAGGTGGTCATCCCAAGGCAGGTGGTCAACCAAAGGAGGGTGGCCCCACCAAGGCAGGGTTGGTCACCAGGCAGGGTTGGTCACCAAGGCAGGGAGGTCACCAAGGAGGCAGGTGGTCACCAAGGGCAGGGTGGTCACCAAGGCAGGGTGTCACACAAGTCAGGGTGGTCCACCAAGGCAGGGTGGTCACGCATGGCAGGGTGGCCTCCCCAAGCAGGGTGGTCACCAGGCAGGGTGGTCACCAAGGCAGGGTGGGTCACCAATGCAGGGTGGCCCCCAACAAGTCGCAGGTGGTCACCAAAGGCAGGTAGTGGTCACCAAGGCAGGGTGGGTCACCAAGGCAGGTGGTCACCAAGGCTAGGGTGGCCCACCAAGGCAGGGTGTCACCAAGGCAGGGTGGTCACCAAGGGCAGGGTGGGCTCACACCAAGGCAGGGTGGTCCACCAAGGCAGGTGGTCACCAAGGCAGGGTGGTCCACCAAGGCAGGTGGTCCCAAGGCAGGGTGGTCACCAGGCAGGGTTGGTCACCAAGGCAGGGTGGACCCACCAAGGCGGGTGCCCACCAAGGCAGGGTGGTCACCAAGGCAGGTTGGTCACCAAAGCAGGGTGGTCACGCAAGGGCAGGGTGGTCACCAAGGCAGGGGGTCACCAAGGCAGGTGGTCACCAAGGCAAGGTGGTCACCAAGGCAGGGTGGTCCACCAAGGCAGGTGGCCCACCAAGGCAGGGTGTCCCCCAAGGCAGGGTGTGTCACCAAGGCAGGGTGGTCACCAAGGCAGGGTGGTCACCAAGGCAGGGTGTCACCGGCAGGTGGTCCCAAGGCAAGGTGGGCCCACCAAGGCAGGGTGGTCCAACCAAGGCAGGGTGGTCACCAGGCAGGGAGTCCACTACAAGGCAGGTGCACCAAGGCAGGGTGGCACCAAGGCAGGGTGGTCACCAACGGCCGGGTGTCCCACCAAGGCAGGGTGGTCACCAAGGCAGGGTGGCCCACCAAAGCAAGGTGGTCACCCAAGGCAGGGTGGTCACCAAGGCAGGGGGGTCACTCAAGGCCAGGGTGGCCCACCAAGGCAGGGTGGTCTCCGAAGGCAGGGTGGTCACCAAGGCAGGGGTGGTCACCAAGGCAGGGTGGACACCAAGGCAGGGTGGCACACCAAGTGTGCAGGGTGGTCACCAAGGTAGGGTGGTTCACCAAGTGCTAGGTTGGTTCACGGCAATGCGAGGGTGGTCACGCAAGGCAGGTGGATCCCACCACATGCAGGGTTGGTCACCAGGCTTAGGGTGGTCACAAGGCAGGGTGGTCACCAAGGCAGGGTGGTCACAAGGCAGGGTAGGCCGCACCTAGGCAGGGTGGTCCACCCAAGGCAGGTTGGTCCACCAAGGGCAGGGTGGTCACCAAGGCAGGGTGGTCCACCAAGGCAGGTGTTCGTACACCAGGCATGGTGGGTCACCAGGCAGGGAGTTGTCACCAAGCAAGAGTGGTCACCAAAGGCAGGGTGGTCACGCAAGGCAGGGTGCCCGACCAAGGCAGGGTGGTCACCAAGGCAGGGTGGTCACCAGCAGGTGTCACCAAGGCTAGGTTGGTCCCACAGCAAGGCAGGTGGGTCACCAAGGCATGGTGGTCATCACTCAAGGCAGGGTAGGCACCAAGGCAGGGTGGTCACGACAAGGCAGGGTGGTCACCAAGGCAGGGGTGGTCACGCAAGGCAGGGTGGTCACCAATGCAGGTGGTCACCAAGGCAGTTGTCACCAAGCAGGGTGGTCACCAAGGGCAGGGTGGTCACCAGGCAGGGTGTACACCAAGGCAGGGTGCGTCACCAAGGCAGGGTGTCACACAGGCAGGTGGTCACCAAGCAGGGTGTCACCATAGGCAGGGTGGTCACCAAGGGCAGGGTGGTCACCAAGGCAGGTGGTCCACGCAAGGCAGGGTGTCACCAGTCAGGGTGGTCACCAAGGCAGGGTGGTCACCAATGCAGGGTGGTCACCAAGGCAGGGAGTCACCAGGCATAGGGGGCCCACCAAGGCAGGTGGTCACCAAGGCAGGGTTGGTCACCAAGGCAGGGAGGTCACAACAAGGTAGGGTGGCCCACTCAAGGCAGGTGTCACGCAAGGCAGGGTGTTCACCAGGCAGGGTGTCACCAAGGCAGGGAGGTCCCAAAACCAATGCAGGGTGGTCACCAAGGCGAGGGTGGTCCACCAAGGCAGGGTGGTCACCAGGCAGGGTGGTCACCAAGGCAAGTTGGTCAATTCAAGGCAAGGGTGGTCATCCAAGCAGGTGGTCACCAAGGCAGGGTGGTCACCAAGGCAGGGTGGTCACCAACGGCAGCGGGGTGGGTCACCAAGGGTCAAGGGTGGTCACCAAGGCAGGGTGGTCACCAAGGAGGGGTGGTCAACCAGGCAGGTATGGTCACAGGCAGGTGGTCAACCAGGCAGGTTACACCAAGGCAGGGTGTCACTCAAGGCAGGTGGGTCACCAAGGCAGGTGGCCCACCAAGCAGGGTGTCCAACTCAAGGCATGTGTGGTCACACACAGGCAGGGTGGTCACCAAGGCAGGTGCCACCAAGGCAGGGTGGTCACCAAGCGGAGGTCACCAATGCAGGGTGTCGATCACCGCAAGGAAAGGTAAAGAGGTCACCAAGAGCAGGGTGTCACCAGGCAGGTGGTCACGCAAGGCAGGGTGGTCACCAAGGCAGGGTGTCACCAAGGCAAGTTGGGTACACCAAGCCCGAGGGCAGGGTGGTCACGCAAGGCAGGGTGGCTCCACTCTAAGGCAGGGTTGGCACCAGGCAGGGGGGGTCACCAAGGCAGGGTGGCCACCAGGCAGTGGTTGGTACACAAGGCTGGTGGTCACCAAGGCAAGTTGGTCACCAAGGCAGGGTGGTCACCAAGGCAGGGTGGTCCACCAGGGCAGGGTGGTCACCAAGGCAGGGTGTACAACCAAGGCAGGGTGGTCACGCAAGGCAGGGTGGCCGCACCAGGCAGGGTGGTCACCATGCAGGGTGGTCACGCAAGGCAGTGTTGTACACCAAGGAGTGTGGTCACCAAGGCAAGGTTGGTCACACAAGGCAGGGTGGCCCCACAAGGCAAGGGGCCCACTTCAAGGCAAGGGTGGCCCACCAAGGCAGGGTGGCCGCACCAAGGTCAGGGTGGCCCACCAAGTCATGGTAGCCCACCACGGCAGGGTGGTCACCAAGGCAGGGGATCGACCAAGGCAGGGTGCCTCACCAAGGCAGGTTTTGGTCACCAAGGCATGGGTGGAGGTTGGATCACCAATGCAGGGTGGGCACACCAAGGCAGTATGGTACACCAAGGCAGGGTGGTCACCAAGGCAGGGTGGTCACCAAGGCAGGTGGTCACCAGGCATTGTGTGGTCACCAGGGACCAAGTTGGTCACGCAAGGCAGGTTGGTCACCAAGCAGGTTGGTCACCAAGGCAGGGTGGTCACCAAGGCGGGGTGGTCACCAAGGCGGGTGTTCACCAAGGCAGGGTGGTCACCAAGGTCAGGGTTGTCACCAAAGGCGAGTGTCACCAAGGCAGGGTGGTCACCAAGGGCAGGTGGTCACACAAGGCTGGGTGGTCACCAAGGCAGGGTGTCCACCAAAGGCAGGGTGTTCACCAAGGCAGGGTGGTCACCAGGACAGGGGTGGCTCTAAAAAAGAATATTGAAACTTACACCTCATCACACTTCCATCACTGTCTTTGCAGAAGAGTTCTTTACACTACAGTTTTTATACTGCAACATTAACACCCCTCCTTCAGATTGCAGGCACTGTACTTCCCATCTCCAGGACTCAAGTGCCGGCATGCCGTTTCCCTGAACCGCTTCATAAATGTTACTTGTTGCTCAACACTCCAACAGCACGTCAAGTCATTAAAACCATTTGTCTCCATTCACTCCCATATCAACACGCTCACGCATGCCTGTTGGAAATCCAAGACCCTCGCACGACAAACTCCTTTCACCCCCAAATCTACCTCCAACCTTTTCCTGAGGCCGACCCTACCCCGCCTTCCTTCCACGTACAGACTGATACACTCTTGAAGTCATTCTGTTTCGCTCCATTTCCATCTCTACATGTCCCGAACCACCATCAACAACCCTTTATATATATATATTAATAATATATAATAATATATATATAAATATATAGTTTATATAATATATATATATATGTGTTGTGTGTGTGTGTGTGTGTGGTGTGTGTGTGTGTGTGAGTTAGTGTGTGTGTGTGTGTGTGTGTGTGTGTGTGTGTGTATGTGTGTGTGTGTGTGTTGTGTGTGTGTGTTTCCTAGTTTTGGATTACTGAAATTATCATATGGTATATACACTGATAGTCACAACTATCACTGGTAAATACACTAGTATCAATTATGCGGGGTTACTAAATGTATCACTTATATATCACTATATAGTTGGTATATACGCTAGTCACTATAGCAGGTGTATCACTGGTATATACACTATAATCACTATATCAGGGTGATATCGCTGGTAATACATCTATTAGCCACTTAGCAGGTATCGCTGTAATATACACTATTAGACACTATAACAGGGTATTCACTGTATAGAACACAAATAGCCCACTATATGCAGGGTATCACTGGTATATACACTATTACCACTATAGCAGGGTATCACTTGTATAATACACTATTATGATCCACTATGGGAGCATGGTTCACTGTATATACACTAATACCACTATAGACACGGTATCACTGGCTATAACGCTATTTATATCGCTATAGGCAGGGTGTATCACTGGTATATACACTATTAGTCACACTACGCAGGCTGTATCATTTGGTAAATACACTATTATCACTACAGCAGGGTGTATCACTGGACATAGTACACTATAGTCACTACAGCAGGTGTATCACTGTATATACACCCAATTGTCACTATACCGGGTGTATAACATGGTATATATGCTAGTGACTACAGTGGGTATAATACACTAGTCACTATATGTGAGTGTATATAACATCAGTCACTTACAGAGCGTATAATTACAGCTAGTAGTCACCATATTGGGGTATATACGCTAGTAGTCACCATAGTGGGGGTATTACACTAGTCCCTACAGTGGGGTATATACACTATTCACACACAGTGGGTTAAACACACGTATTGAGATATATACACTAGTGTTAGCACCATAGATGGGGTATATACACTAGTAGACACCATAGTGGGGTAAAAATACACTAGTCACTCATAGAGGGGTAATATCACTAGTATCACCACCATAGTGGGTATATACACAAGTGAAGTATATACCCTAGTAGTTCACCACAGTGAGGGGTATATTCACTAGTAACCATAGTGGGTAATACACTCGTAGTCACCCACTTGCATGAGGTATAATACACTAATAGTCACCATAGTGGGGTATATACACTAGTGAGGTATAGACACTAGTAGTCACCACAGTGGGGTATATACACTAGTAGTCACTCATAGTGGGGTCAACATACACTAGTAGGTCACTACAGGTGAGGACTATATACATTAGTAGTCACTACAGTGTAGTAGTACACAAGTCACCACAGTGAGGTATATACACTAGTCACCATAGTGAGGTATATACACTAGTAGTCACCACAGAGAGGTATATACACTAGTAGTCACCACAGTGAGGTATATACCACTAGTAGACACTACAGTAGGTGTGTACCAGAGGTATATATTAAAGTCCCCACAGCTGGTTGGTAATAAGTGGCGTAACCAACCACACTTCACCTTTGATTCTCACAACACCACTCACAGCACTTCAGATTTCGCAACCTTTAACACCACCACCCAACCCAATTCTCATACAACCCAACTCCACCCAATACACAGACTCCAAAGAAAACGCGGCAATGTTCCGTTATAAGTAGCGGTAAATTTACGAAAGAAAGTCAGGGAGAAGGAGTATTAGTAAGAACACACGCTAGTCGGGTATGGAAGGGCCACACTACTGTGATCTTCAAATGCGAGGTCCCACCCGCCCCGAGACCACAGTTGCCGTACTACTATTATCATCCGAGTCCCATCGGCGGCATACTCCTAGCTCAACCATCTGAGGTTCCTTATACACATATAACATTACGATTATAATGATGAGGACGCGCCAAACCCGTAGGACAATACAGCACTCTTGGGGGTGGAGGGGGGAATGGAAGTGGTATTCAGCTTTAATTCAGGGAACGGAGCACTAGAATCCAATTCCTCTAAAGATCAAGACCCTCACCAGCATCAGGAACCTTCCTTTGAAGGGGTAACAACATTCAGATAAATAAGTGAAGGATCCAAGCGGAAAATAATTCACTCTGGCATTTTGTTTGTGTTATTCCAGGGACTTGACACATATGCTGGTATGTAAGATAATGCTATGTTATACTGAATAAACTCGTATGTCTACATCTATGTATAACCGAATAAACTTTACTTATGTATATAATGCTAGTAAGTTATATCAGGTAAACACAATCTTGGGGGAATACAAAATCATATCATAGTACTATTATATGTAGAGAACCTGGGGATAACCCAAAAAAACTACCAGTGGCTTATTTTTCCACTGGTATCCTTATAAACCTTATCATTACCAGTGTAGGAAATATGCTTATTATTATACTATAAAGAATATAACTAGGTAATACCAGGCAAAAAGAAGTAATTTATATGTGTGTTAGCTAAAACAAATATAAATTATCTCACACATCTCTTTCTGTAAGCTACATTATTAGTATGCCTCTTGTTGTCATTAAGTTGTGCTTTATGTTATGACTGTCTTTGACATTGTCAGCCAGTCTGTTCCATTCATTATAATGTACTATATTTGTGATATACCTTGAATATACTAATGTAAGATAAGTTCCCAACTAACTTTGGAGTTATCCCAAATATGTATGATAAACCATATATTTGTGTTATTCCTGGTTGTAACTTAGGGTTGGCGACTTACATAAGTTTATTCAGGTATACACAAATATATAGATTATCATACATACTTTGGGATAACTCAAAGTTATCCTGGTCGAACCTAGTTTGTAATATCCTAGTATCTAGTTACGTGTTTTACTTAACACTTGACTGTGTCTATTACCAATGTTTATACCAATTATCCGAGTCCACAGCACACCACTAAACATGTCTGAATGTTTATTATACACAACGTGGTCAACATTACAGGTATGTAAATGAGTTAAGGATCCAGTGCAAACAAGTCTGACTTTTTTGGGTTATCCTGGGGTATACCTGGACAGTATACTCCAGGTGGGTATACTCCTGGTGGGTATACTCCGGGTGGGGGTATACTGTAGGTATACTCCGGTGGTATACTGGTGGGTATACTCCATGGTGGGTATACTCCTGGTGGTATACCCGGTGGTATACTGGTGGGTATACTCCTGGTGGGTATACTCCTGGAGGGTATACTGGAGTATACCCAGGTGAGTATACAACCAGTGTGGGTATACACCAGGTGGGAATACTCCAGGTGGTATACAACAGGTGGGTATACTCCAGGTGGGTATACTCCTGGTGGGTATACTGGTGGGTATACTCCAGGTGAGTATACACCAGGTGGGTATACACCAGGTGGGTATACTCCAGGTGGTATACAACAGGTGGGTATACTCCAGATGGGTATACTCCAGGTGGGTATACACCAGGTGGGTATACTCCAGATGGGTATACTCCAGGTGGGTATACACCAGGTGGGTATACTCCAGATGGGTATACTCCAGGTGGGTATACACCAGGTGGGTATACACCAGCTGGGTATACTCCAGCTGGTGTATACACCAGCTGGGTAATCAACACATATACTGGTATATATAATAATTTAAGTATATACGAGTAAACTCACACTGACTATTTAGTGTTATTCTAGTTAATTTACATATTACTCTATACCATTATTTTCAACATCCATTTTATCCCTTGTCCCTTGTAAACTTGTGTATATTACATAGATCAATAACACACTTATACAACACTTGTATGTCGTGCAGAATAGGTAAAACTGGTCAATTATCAAGAACTCGTTTAAAATTAAGTTCTTTCTAAAATTTTCTCTTATACGTTTAAAGATATATATTTTTTATTTATGTTAATGTAAACATTAATAATTTTGTACCAAAAGAAGAAGATCTGGAAGATCTGGAGAGAGTTTCGGGGGTCAACGCCCCCGCGGCCCGGTCTGTGACCAGGCCTTCTGGTGGATCAGCGCCTGATCAACCAGGCTGTTGCTGCTGGCTGCACGCAAACCAACGTACGAGCCACAGCCCGGCTGATCAGGAACTGACTTTAGGTGCTTGTCCAGTGCCAGCTTGAAGACTGCCCGGGGTCTGTTGGTAATCCCCCTTATGTGTGCTGGGAGGCAGTTGAACAGTCTCGGGCCCCTGACACTTATTGTATGGTCTCTTAACGTGCTAGTGACACCCCTGCTTTTCATTGGGGGGATGTTGCATCGTCTGCCAAGTCTTTTTCTTTCGTAGTGAGTGATTTTCGTGTGCAGTTCGGTACTAGTCCCTCTAGGATTTTCCAGGTGTATATAAATCATGTATCTCTCCCTCCTGCGTTCCAGGGAATACGGGTTTAGAAACCTCAAGCGCTCCCAGTAATTGAGGTGTTTTATCTCCGTTATGCGCGCCGTGAAAGTTCTCTGTACATTTTCTAGGTCGGGCAATTTCACCGCCTGAAAGGTGCTGTTAGAGTGCACAATATTCCAGCCTAGATAGAACAAGTGACCTGAAGGTGTCATCATGGGCTTGGCCTCCTAGTTTTGAAGGTTCTTTATTATCCATCCTGTCATTTTTCTAGCAGATGCGAATTGATACAATGTTATGGTCCCCTTTAAGTTGAGATCCTCCGACATGATCACTCCCAGGTCTTTGACGTTGGTGTTTCGCTCTATTTTGTGGCCAGAATTTGTTTTGTACTCTGATGAAGATTTAATTTCCTCATGTTTACCATATCTGAGTAATTGAAATTTCTCATCGTTGAACTTCATATTGTTTTCTGCAGCCCACTGAAAGATTTGGTTGATGTCCGTCTGGAGCCTTGCAGTGTCTGCAATGGAAGACACTGTCATGCAGATTCGGGTGTCATCTGCAAAGGAAGACATGGTGCTGTGGCTGACATCCTTGTCTATGTCGGATATAAGGATGAGGAACAAGATGGGAGCGAGTACTGTGCCTTGTGGAACAGAGCTTTTCACCGTAGCTGCCTCGGACTTAGAACGTTAGAAAACTTGCCTGACCTTATTATAACAAACGAAATTTAATTTAGTCTAATCCAACTAAATATATTTTAGATAAGTTTACAATAATTTAATAATAAATATATTGAAATATATTTTTTTCGTTAAGTTCACAATGATTTTTGTGAAATTTTACTACAAAAAATTTTCACTTGTCTTATTGGGGAAAGCCGTTCTATTTAAGAAAAAAAAAATCCAAGTTTTACCTTTTCGACACACATATGGACACAAAGGTTTATTTAAAAAGTTTTTAAGAGCAGCCTAAACGTCGGGGAGACGCTGCCGGGCGAGCCCACAGTGTTCGTACTGCTTTACCAGGTCACTCCACAAAAAGCATTAGGCAGCCAACACTGTTTTATGTTTTTTATTTTTTCTGGTTAGTTCCCCTTAGGTAATGTTAAATTTAGAAAGGTTGGGGGGTCGGGTTAGATTTGGTTAGGGACTTAGTTAGGTTAGGCTACGTTAATAAAAAAAGAACATGCTGGGGGGCCTACGGGCCCCAGCGAGGCAGGTCCAATCTTTCCCAGTTTAACCCAAAATGAAGCCTGGCCACAGGCCGGGGCCCCGGGGGGGTTGACCCCCCGGAATCTTTTTCAGGTATCCCAGGGAATAACCCAACCCAGTTTGGTCACTTCACTTAAGAAAGGACCCCGGGGACCACCTAGTAAAAAAAATAGTCAGCTTTGGCAACGTTAAGTTACAAAAAAAACTATACCACGGGCGGGGTTAGAACCCACGATCAGAGAACTGGGACCAGCTAGCCACTGGACCAGCTGGCTAGCGCGTCGGTCTGGAGTTTCACGACTCTGATCGCGGGTTTAACCCGCCCATGGTATATTTGCAACGTGTCATTATAGTTACGTTCAGTTAGGCTATCTTAGGCTACGTTCAGGTCTATATTACACTGCATCTGTGTGTGTTTCCGTCTAGGTTAGGCTAGATAAGGTTTCGCTAGGTTAGATTAACTAGGACTCCAATGGGAATAAGTCACTGACTTGTTCTTTGGTTATTCTAGGTAATTTACACTGGTAATTGTACTTATGTGTACCCGGGCCTAAATAGGTTAGGTTAGTTTTGGCGGGGCTAGGGCGGATATCGTACAACGTAAAGGACTTGGCACAGACGGGCCGCGGGGGGGGGTGTTGACCCCCGGAACTCTCTCCAGGAAAACTCCAGGTAAACAACATTTGAGGTGGGTTTCAAATACAATTTTAGAGGGGGGGGTATTTTACGTACAAAAAAGTAAAAGCGGATTACTACGTAAAAAAAGTAGAGAAGCGGATTACCACGTACAAGCAAGGAGACAGATCACCCAACAACAGAGAGAGAGACAAACACCAATTGATATGTTGGAAATCCTCTGCCCTTCTTTCCCTTTCCACATGTTATATTATATATTATATTTATATATATATTAAAATTTTATATATATATATATTATATATATATATATATATGGTCCGGATTTGATATTTGTGTGAGGTGTGTGTGTGTGTGGTGTGTGGTGTTTTGTGTGTGGTGTGTGTGTGTGTTTTACCACTTAGTTGAACTCACCTTGTTGAGGTTGCAGGGGTCGAGTCCTAGCTCCTGGCCCCTGCCTCTTCATGATCGTACTAGGGCACTCTCCCC